>OX377622.1:23734466-24460572 GCA_947397865.1 Polietes domitor | reverse complement strand
GTCGTGTGTCACTTTCTTTATGGACCGTTGGAAGGATTTTCCCCATATCGATTCAATTATCTGCTGTGTGTTCTGCAAGACCTTGAATTTTTGAAAAAAAATATACCTTGAATTTTAATTTATTTGATTGGCATAAAGGCTAATCTAATTATAAACGGTATATGTATATACTTATTTAAGAAATAATGAAGCAAATCAAGTGAAATTGTAGTTTCATCAAAAACAATCTAAAGAAATGTCAGAAATGTTTTTTTTTCAATTTAAACTAAAACAACTAAATAGCTCAAAAGAAAGTGCCCATTTAGACATGTTTTTCATGAGACAATCAAACACAAACTACCCTCATATCTGTCATTCCTGCAGTCAAAAGATGTCCTTGACTTCGGCCATTACACAGTCGTGTGACTGTGTTTCATTTTACGCCTGTGCAAGGCTACTGCCATTTCGATTCGATGATTTCTGTTAATGCATTTTCCAAGGCCCTCGAATGAATAGTAGTGGCAGTAGTTACAGAAGTAACAGACATTCATTTCAAGGAGTTTTCCACTAAGGTCTTATTATGTACGCCGATGAAGAGGTGATTAAAGTTAACAGTCTTTGGGTAATCATTTCTTGTGCGGCATTTTCTTGTTCGGAATGCACGACAGTACCTTCCTTCGCAACTCTTTTGGTTGTCGACGCAACCGTAGATCTCATTATAGCTTCATTACTGCAAACTTCTGATTTCACTATTTTTTAAACATTATTCATTTTATCAAAAATTTATTTAAAAATTGAAAAAATTTCGGTTTTTCAACTTTGAATTTTTAGAATTTCGCGTTTTTTTTGTAAATGAAAAATGTTAAAGGAACTTGAAAATTTAATTTCGCCCTCATGTGCTTCTTTAACCTTAAACCCTGCTGATATTTACCATATGTCCTTGACAAATATTTTAAAATAAAATGTGGACAAATCCTGGTACACACGACAGTAATTACAGCAGTCAAGGACATCTTCAGAACTCGTTATCTTACGTTAATAGTCACACAGAGAAATTTAAAAATATTTAAAAAATATATTTTATTTAATAAACGGAGGGTAGAAGACTAATAAAACTCAGTGACTATAAAATCAAGAGCCCCGCTTATCAAACTGGATGCCATTTTTAATTATTTTTAAGCTAAAATGAGGTTGGTTTCTTGCTTTAAATTATTTCAAAGCTATTAATATGGTGACTTTTAAGCATTAAAGTCAAGTGTTCGATTTTGTATCCATTATTTTTACTTTCTATAGAAATGTTATTATTCTATTCTATATTCAATTTACTCACACCTGTCTCACAAGGACTAGGTAAAAATAAAACTCATCCTTCAATATCATGAATACAAAGAAACAAGCCTCTATGATAAAGTCAATTAAGGCAAAAGTAAACTAGATTTCTTCTGCACTCCCATATTTCCCAAGACTCGAGTACTTCGTCTATTTTAGGATACTAACTTGAAATATGCCTTATTTTTTAAATCTTCTCCTCAAGATCAGCTATCGCCTGTCAGCGATTTCAAAAGATGTCCTTCACTGTAGCAATTACAACAGTCGTGTGTCAGTTTCTATTTGTTTGTTTCTCACGGACAAGGATTTTCCCATGGCATTAGAATTTAGCCTAATGTGTTGTTGCTCAAGGACGAGTTAAAAAATTAACGGTAGCACAGGGAAGCAGTAAGGAGTTTGTACAACATTCGTTTCGCTAAAATGTATATACGTTCATGCTACAAATCATAGTTGTAAGTGAGCCGAAACAAAAGACTTAAGGCACAAACGTTTTTTTTTAATCCAACAGTGGGTTGAATTTATAGCGTTAAAACGTAAAGGAGATAAATATTTCAAGTTGTAGTAAATTTGACACAAACTTCCATCACCTTTGAAAAATCTATATTTGATGACCTTGACTATAGCCATTATAGTCGTGTGTCAGTTTTTGTGCTAGTCCTTGGCAGGATTTTCCCATATCGATTCAATTGCTCGCAAAGTGTTTCACAAGACCTTGAAATAAATATAACAGTAGCCTCTATTGTGAAAGTGTTCTTTTCGGCAACAATACTCTTTAATAATAGTTTATTGAATCCAAGGTAAAACTAGTTATAAACGGTTCATACTGTTATTTAGAAAATAATATTGGACAATACTACTGATGCGAATCAACTGAACTCATAGTTTCCCCAATATACTTAAAAAGACATTCCAACGGTTGGATATTTTTGGAACATGTTTCGTTGATAACTCTAAAACATAAAAGCGTTTTCTGTAGTCCTCATTACCATCTCAAGAAGAAATAGAAAACATGTTATTTTAAAACACTTACTGCCAAATTTATTCGTAATTATTTATGGGAGGTGTAAAATATGTTTTTACATTGAAAACTATTTTTAAACCTTTCATAAGTTTTAGAAATTTGTTTGGGAATATTTCGAAATTGTAAAAAATGCAGTCAAGGAAAACTTACAGCAGGTACAAATGATTGAGATATACTGAACATTATTTGTCTATTAAATTTTAAACATTTGGAAGAACTATAATACAATGTTCATCTACCTAGTTCATTTAAATATGTTCCTCCTCAAACAATTAACTTCTTAACTTATATCTGCCATCATGAAGTTCAAAAGATGCACTTCACTTCTGCCATTAATGTCGTGTGTCCGTTTCATTGTATGCCTATGAAAGACTGCTACCATATCAATTCAATTTGTGTTAATGTGTTTTCCAAGGCTCTCAAAAGAACTGAAGAACGATTTGAAAAAAGTACTAGATTTTTTTGGATTTGATTTTTTGTTAATTTATTTGAAGATTGTATAATTTTAAATGTTTGTTGTTCTGTAAAAAATTTGAAATGAAATTAATCAATTTATATGAAATCAATGAAAAAATGGTTTAAAAAGTTTATCCTTATAATATACCCTCCATCTCCAGGATGGGGGTATACTAACTTTGTCATTCCGTTTGTAACACCTTGAAATATCGACTTGAGACCCTTTTCTTGATCGCCATAAAATTCTAAGACGATCTAGCCATGTCCGTCCGTCCGTCTGTCTGTTGAAAGCACTCTAGCATCTAAACGACAGGAGCTAGAACTTTCAAATTTTCCATAAATGCGTCTTATAGTCGTAGATCGGATGGGATTGAAACGGGGCGAAATCGGCACAAAGGGAAAAATTTTCCCCTCACAAGGACTAAAAATACCCATAATAATCCCTAATATTTTAGCGTATTTGAGCATGTTTTTTTGTTTTTGAATATGTCTGTTTATATTTGCTTGATATTTGGTATGCGCATTCCCCTTATAGCAAAAACATGCACCATAAAGTGATTATTATTTGTAGGGGGTGAAATGGGGCAAAAAATGGATAAAAATGCTACATATTAAACGACAACAGCTAGAAACACGAGATTCGGTGTGTACATTCCTCTAATAGAGTAGATACATAATATAAAAGTATTTTTTCCAAATTCGTACTTTTAAGTGGTAAAATAGGAATAGAGGGATAAAAATAGTACCAATCTAATGACCGCAGCTAGAGTCATGAAATTCGGAGTATACATTCCTCTGAGTGTGTAGACACGGAAAATAAACTGATTTTTCGAAATTCGTACTTTTTGGGGTTAAAATTAAAAAAGGGGATAAAAATAGTACCACTCAAATGTCCGCAGCTAGAGTCATAAATTTCGGAGTATACATTCCTCTGGCTGCGGTGACACGGAAAATAGACGAATTTTTCGAAATTAGTACTTTCAAGGGATACAATGGTACAGAGGGATAAAAGTAGTACCAACTAAACGATTACAGCTAGAATGATGAAATTCCAATTGCGTAGAAACGTCAAGGGGGTAATAATGGTACCAACCAAATGGGCGCAGCTGGAATCATGGAATTCGGTGTATACATTCCTCTGAATGCATAGACACGCAAAATAAAAAGTTTTTTTTTAAATTCGTACTTTTTCTTTTACGGCAAAAATTGGTTGAAATGAAGTTAGGTTATTTTGCACTATGTACGTCTGATAACTGTAGCACTCATCGCCTACCAACATTTATGGTATTTAAGCTTTATTGTAAATATAAATATAAGAATAGTTATTTTTTGAATTGACTTGAAGTATTATTTCGATATACATATATAGTGTAAACGTATTGGTAGCCTTGTCTTATAAGCGTGGCTTGAAATAATAAAAATATTATATTTATTTATAAAATTATTTTTTCAATATTTGTATTTGTTTTGGTTTGGCTATATTAAAAATATATATATTTTCCTGTAATAATACAGCAACTGTGGATTGCAATCCATGGTGGAGGGTATATAAAGCCGAACTTAACGCCATTTTTACTTGTTTTTAAATCAGAGCTGTTAAGTAATGATTAGTAATTGTAATCATTAGTAATTAGATTACTTTTTTTTAAAGTAGAAGTAATGATTACAATACGATTACAATCAGTTTTATACGATTAGTAATTGATTACGATTACAAGTAATCAAAAAATAATCAGGATTACTTGCGATTACTGAAAAATAATCAAAAATAATCAAAAGTAATCAAAAATGAGTTCGACTACTTTAAAAGATTACTTTTGATTACTTTCGATTTTTTGTGATTACTTTTGATTCTCGCGAAATCGGTATGAGAGTCATAGTAGTCTGTTTGTCAAAACTTTTGACTTTGTTTGCCTGTTGTTACTCGTTGGAACTCATTATATGACGCAGTTAAGAAGCTTCTCTGCTATAAAGAACAGTTAAATTGTCTGTGCGATAAGCTGTCTTTGCCAAATTTCTCACAAGGAGACTTACAGTACCTGGAGATGTACGTGTTGGTAATGGAACAAATTGCTAAGGCGCTGGACTTTCTTCAAGGAGAAAACAACGTATATTATGGTACGACTAGTAAATTTATAAATTATTGTACTACATACAAATATTTATCACTTCTATGTGCATTTGATATCCTTTATATTGTGTTTCGATGAAATATTAAATATATTAATTTTATTAACCACAGGATTATTAATACCGACTCTTGTGACACTGTGCAATAAGCTGCATAAACTAAGCACAAGCAAGAAGCTGCAACCATTATCCTCTGTTATTATGAAAATGGAACATAGATTGAGACAAAGGTTTCAACCATATTTCATGTTGCACCCTGAGGCAAATATCGCATAATATCGAAAAATAATAACATATCGACTATGCCCGATTTTTTGATTTCAGTAATGATGGTGAGCTAATGCGTGCATTACTTTGAATTTTCAACTTTAAAGATTTCACTTTGCAGATGATGAAATTAACCTTGTGATGACCAAACCAAAATTGATCGACGATCCAATATAAAACATCGGTTTTCAGTTATTTAAATGATAACTCAAGTGCTGATGACATTTGGCAAAATTATGATTTGCTCAAGGAAGCATTCATTTATTTTAACACACCCTTAACATCTTCAGCTCCAGTTGAACGACTGTTTTCGTATGCCGGGATCGTAAGCAGTCCAAGGCGGCATTCATTGTCGGATTATTCTTTTGAAAAATTAGTTTTAATGAAAGCCAATTCAAATTTTATGTAAATTCATTATTTATTCATTTTATTGTAGCAGAATTTAATTTATTTATGTTACTTGCTTAATTCAGATTTTCAATTATTTAGCGGATTCACCCTAACTTAACTTTGTATAGTTTTTTTTCAATAAATGTAATGTACAAGATTCCTTTAAAAATAATCAAAAATAATCACAAGTATTCACAAAAAATCAAAAATAATTAAAAGTAATCACAAAAAAATCAAAAGTAATCTAACATAGTCAAAAGTAATCTTTTAAAGTAGTCGAACTCATTTTTGATTACGTTTGATTATTCTTCAGTAATCGCAAGTAATCCTGATTATTTTTTGATTATTTGTAATCGTAATCAATTAGTAATCAGAAATTGTTGAATAGTGGATTATATAATCATTACGATTCATTATAAAAAGTAATGTAATTGATTACTAATCGTAATCGAAATTTAACAGCTCTGTTTTAAATAAAATTGTTTATTAATCACTGTGTTATACAGTGCGACAATTTTATATTTATTTTATTGGACCTGAGAAAGGCAATGTACATGTGTAACTAGAAATCGTGTGTAGAAAAACTGTGTACTCAATTTTTCATTTGGTGATACTTTCTCCTTTTTACAGGACTTTTAATTTCCACAGGATATAGATGTTTAGATAATTTATTTTCATACATTAACGGGTCATACAAAGACGATATGGATATCAAATGAAAGAGAAGAATATCTACTAAAAATATTTCAAATATTATGCTTATATTTGGATTAGTTTAGTATTAAAATAATTTCATATTTCCACCCATTATTTATTTAGTTTATTCATCTTTTACTATTTAAAGGGGAAAACTTGAAATGCTTTTTAATGCTAATACAGACAGAGGTGTAGAATTTTTAGTATTTTTAACACACATTCTTCTCTTTCATTTGATACCCATATCGCCTGTGCATGGCTTTCGAAAGTATGAAAATAAATAATGATAATAATAATAATTAAGACAAATATATCCTTAGGAAAGGCCTAGATAGTGATGGGTTTTAGGTACACATGTGACATATCATCACAACAGTAACTAGGTTGATTACACTATTCAAAAAAAAAAATGTGTATGAGAACTAAACATTTCCTTTTTTTTGTACAATTTGTATGGATATTTTTTTATTTTTTTTTTACTAAAACATTAATTTTTGTTGAAAGTACCTTTAATATTCGTACTCTCTTTTTGGAAATATAGGTCCGATGACATTCGATTTTATGTTTAATTAAAGGTACTTATGATGTGTATGGCTCTCGAAAGTATGAAAAGAAATAATGATATTTAAGACAAATATATCCTTTGGAAATTAAAAGTACTGTAAAAAGGAGAAAAGATCACCAAATGCAAAACTGAGAATAGATATTACCTATAGTTTCATATGATAGAGACATGGAATTTTTAGTACTTTCAACAGGCATTCTTCTCTTTCATTTGATACCCAGAACGCCCGTTTATGGCTATCGAAAGTATTAAAATAAATTATTAAGACAAATACATCCTTTGAAAATTAAAAGTTCTATAAAAATGAGAAAACGTCACCAAATGAAAATCTGAGTACACAGCTTTTCTAGATATTACCTATAGTTTCATATGATAGAGACATGAAATTTTTTGTATTTTCAACAGACATTCTTCTCTTTCATTTGATACCCACATCGCCCGTTTATGGCTATCGAAAGTATGAAAATAAATTATTAAGACAAGTATATCCTTTGGAAATTGGAAAGTTCTGTAAAAATGAGAAAACGACTTCTACATATTTTCTATAGTTTCATATGTATATGGTCTTGTTCAGGTTCAAAAAGTAATGGTCCTACATCAAACTAGTACCGTTTTATGGGGGATGGTCTAAACTTGGAATTATTGTGTATGATTTTAACATATTCTCCTCTTTTTCCAAGAAATCTTTGTGATGATTGGTTACGTTGTGTTTCCCTTTTAAAAAAGGGACCCTTAGCTCTGAATTCTACGCTGCTGTAGTCGAAGTCTTCTTCTTATTATCACATTTCAAGCTACATTTATAATGATAGCTTGTTCTTTTCATATGCCCTAGACCAATTCCCAACCTAGCTCAACATCCCATTCTTCCGATCTCTCTCCCATACCTTTTCGCACCACCTACGTTTTCTTCAAAATTATTGAATGTTAAATATTGCCTATGAGTATAGGTAATATTTAACGAAAACGAAGCGACTACTAACAGAAAAAAAAAACTCCAAAAAGAAAAAGCCAAAGGCTATTTTCATGTTAAATGGATGAAAACTCAAAACCACCAATACCACCAAAAACCGGCAGATACTGCAAGGCACTCTAAGCCTTCAACCAAAGGCCTACTCCGACCAGAAAGCTAAGGCCAGGCTCTTCTTGGCGTTGTGGCGTCCATGGTTGGTAGGATAGGCCACGAGCAAGTTGTGTTCTTTTTTTTGGGGGGGGGGGGGGTGGTCTTTCAATACATCCCCCTTAAACCAAAACCCATGCTCGCATGATGTAGAAAAACTCCACTCGTTTTCAACATACATCATTTATCATTTAATGCTTTGAGGATTTATTTATTACAACGATATGTGTTGTTGTTGTTGCAATTCACCTCTGCTATGTTGTTAATGTTTGGCGCACTGTGGCCAAACAACTGACCACCTCGGCAACAACAACAGCGAATTTCGCTGGTGTTGCTGCTGATATTTCTCGACTGAAAGGCTCCCCTCAAGTGTTAACGCAGGTTAAGAAGTTAATGAACTTGTTGACGTTTTCGGTGATTATAGCCGCCATCCATGGCCCAGCCATCGTCGATATGTTGGAGAACGTCTGGTTAGCGGTGGGCCAAGAGCTCAGGGGGCATATACATAACTCCCTATACATATTTATATGTAAATACATATGTATCTCTCCATAGTTATGTATAATTTCCAATATTTGTTGTTTGTTTATTTTGTGGTTTAATTAATTTTTAGTTTTATTTTTTGGCTTCTTCTCCTCAACATCGCTGTGGTGGTGGTGTATGGAAAATAAATTTGTTAAGGCTGCCAAATATGTTAAAAATTCAATTTGCCACAATGGCTGGCTGGCTGGCTGGCTGCGAGTAATACCAGTCCAGTCCAGTTGTCTGAAATAAACTCATCTTGTTAAATACCACGTAGAGCTAAGCCACGATTATGTGTATGTCTGTCTGGACATACATATGTTTAGTCATATCATGTGTTTGTGCGCGTGTGCTTGTCCGTTGTTTGTTTTACAAAGTATGTGTTATTATTGTTGCTGTTGTTGTTGTGCTGCTGAGTTTTGGCGTTTTTTTTTCTTTCGTTCGTTAATAAAATTACTTCTTTTTTTGCTTTGATTGTTTTATTGTTTTTGTCTATTTTAAGTCAATACAACAACAACAAAAGCTATTAAGTCTTTACGTATAACATGTTGTTGTTTTGTTTTTGGATTTTTTTGCTTTCCGTCTTTCTCGCAGCCGTAGTGTTGCGCTTAAGTGTTTCTGTTAATTTGGCAAAAACACCAGCACAACACACAAATGAAACTTAATTTGTTAAAGTAGTTAAAATATTTTTACAACTATATTTAAGTAGTCAGCCAGTCAGTCAGTCAACCGCAACACTCTGAATCTATTTTGAATAGAATATATATTGTATATTGAAATTTCACTTTATGTGAAATGAAAAGTGTGCTCTGAACGAAGTGAAATTGGTGAAATTTCCATTCATCATCATCTGATTGTTTATTTGTTTTGTTGAAAGCTTTAAAAATATAAAATAGATTATAGATAAAAATGTTGAAAATTAATGGAATGTAATACCGCTTCATGGTGAGCATTTCACTGAAAGTGCACATTAATGTTTTGTTTATAGCCAACACGAACATCCACACATGGATATAGTGGCCATAAACAAAAGACTTAAGACACAAACTTGCACTGGACTGTGATAAAGGGGGTGATGACGACAGACCGTCCCTCTATTGGGTAATTGGGTGATATGATGTGAAGAAATCAAAGTTTGAACACGATTTCAAACCAGGAAGGTGTGAATTGACAATTAGTTTTCACAAATGCAAAGCATAGAATGGATAAGTGTCGATATTACGTCTAAATTTTTACAATCAACTATATGTCTACGTGTATTGCATTTCCAATTACCATGTCCACTTATACGTTTTCATATTTTAGTTTTTAGCTATGTTCGTTCTTTAAAGCATCATGTCCATCATGAACAATCTAATCGTATCCATCAATAAGAGGTCATTTCAAGAAACGTAAAAGTTACACATCTTGTGACCGAGATTTCGTCAAGGAGGCATGTTCTTAAATTTGAAAGCTCACTAACACTGTCCAACAAATTCAGACTATTTGATTGGAACAGAATATCGACCCTAAAATTCTGAAAGGGCATGTTGAGTAGACCATTTTTGCAGAACAAACTTATAGTCCAGCTGGTCTGAGTTTGTTTTTACAGCGGTTTACAAAGTTTTCATTTTTTGGTCGATGGGAGCATTATACTAAACGAAAAAAGTGTTGTAAGTTAATGTCTGAGAGAATTCTTATTGTCAGAATTATATTGTGGAATTTTATGAGGATCATTTTTGTGGAAGATCTTAACCCTCTAGCTCCTCCCTTTATGGGTCAATTTGAACCTTTTTTGAGAAAACCATAAATGGAATTTTAAAAAGGACATTTATGAATTAAAATGTTCAGTGAGGCCCACCGAAAACACGAAAGTTGTAAATAATGCTCATCCCGCTTAAATAGCAAAATTACACGCCAGCTTATACAACAATATTAAAAATACAAAATAAAAGTTCATCAATGTTTATTGGGAAGATCGGTCGTTTTCTATGGTAAAATGAAAGCGGATAGAAGCTAAGAATATACTAGATCTTCAATTTGTTGTAGAATCTAAGGCTGCATTCGATAAAGTCGATAGAAAGTCACTGATTTACAAATTATAACCAATGCGGATGTCATACAAATATGTAGAAAATTGGACAGCGAAGTGTACTCTTCGAACATTTTGCTACAACATGGCACTCTATACAAACGATTTCCACTGCAAAATAAACTGCAAAAATATTGTAATATACAGAGCTTGGATGTAACTACAACAAAAACCGATATATGTGTTTTTTTTTGGGAGGAGAGGAAATCAAAATTGTATCCAAATATAATTATCTGGGCGTAGTTCTAACTACGAAACTTTCCTTCTCGAAACATATACGAAAGATAAACATACCGGCTAAGGCCGTAATAAACATAAAGTGGCAAAATTAACACCAAACAACTATTATAAAATTACTTCTTCTATTACTACTGCTGCATTAGTTTAAGTAGTTTCAGAAATAAAATAAATATTTTATTATCTTTATGAAAAACATTTGATTACTCATATATTTTATTGGTTATAATATACTTCATAATCATCAAGAAATTTGTATTATACCCTCCACCTCCAGGATGGGGGTATACTAACTTTGTCATTCCGTTTGTAACACCTTGAAATATCGACCTGAGACCCTATAAAGTATATATATTCTTGATCGTCATAAAATTCTAAGACGATCTAGCCATGTCCGTCCGTCTGTCCGTCCGTCCGTCTGTTCGTCTGTTGATAGCACGCTAGCATCTAAACGAAAGGAGCTAGAACGTTCAAATTTTGCACACATGTGTCTTATAGTCGTAGATGTTGGGATTGAAATGGGGCGAAATCGGCCCAAAGGGAAAAATTTTTCCCTCATAAGGACTAAAAATACCCATAATAATCCCTAATATTTTAGCGTATTTAAGCATGTTTTTTGAATATGTCTGTTTATATTTGCTTGATATTTGGTATGCACATTCCCCTTATAGCAAAAACGTGCACCATAAAGTGACTCTTATTTGTAGGAGGTGAAATGGGACAAAAAAGGGATACAAAATGGTACAAAAACGGGATATACGACAACAGCTAGAAACACGAAATTCGGTGTGTACATTCCTCTAATTGAGTAGATATATAATATGATTTTTTTTTTTCAAATTCGTACTTTTAAGGAATAAAATGGGAATAGAGGGATAAAAATGGTACCAACCAAACGGCTGCCCCTAGAATAATCAAATTCGGTGTATACATTCCTCTGTTGGATAGACACGTAAAATACACGGATTTTTCAAAATTCGTACTTTTTGGGGATAAATTGAAAAAAGGGATAAAAATAGTACCAATCAAATGGCCGCAGCTAGAGTCATGAAATTCGGAGTATTCATTCCTCTGACTACGTAGACACGGAAAATAAAGGGATTTTTCGAAATTGGTAGTTTTTGCGGTCAAAATGTAAAAAGGGGATAAAAATAGTACCAACCTAATGAACGCAGCTAGAGTCATGAAATTCGGTGTATACATTCCTTTGGCTACGTAGACATGGAAAATAAAAGGTTTTTTCCAAATTCTTACTTTCAAGGGATACAATGGGTACAGAGGGATAAAAATGGCACCAACCAAACGGCTACACCTAGAATAAAGAAATTCGGTGTATACATTCCTCTCATTGCGTAGACGCGGGAAATAAGGGATTTTTCGAAATTGGTACTTTTTGGGGTCATAATGAAAAAAGGGGATAAAAATAGTACCAACCTAATGACCGCAGATAGAGTCATGAAATTCGGTGTATACATTCCTTCGGCTACGTAGACACGGAAAAAACGGATTTTTCGAAATACGTACTTTCAAGGGATACAATGGTACAGATGGTAAAATAGTACTAACTAAACGACTACAGCTAGAATGATGAAATTCTAATTGGGTAGAAACGTCAAATAAAGAGATTTTAGATAGTCGTACTCTTAAGAGGGTAAAAATGGTACCAACCAAATGGCCTCTGACTGCATAGACACGCTAAATAAATTTTTTTTTTTTTAATTTTTGATTTTTCTTTTACGTCAAAAATTGGTTGAATCATGAAGTTATGTTATTTTGCACTATGTACGTCAGATAATGGATTTTCAAAATTTGTACTTTTGGAATTCAAATAGAATGGAAATACAACCAACTGTAGCACCCACTATCTACCAATATTTATGGCTTTGAAAATATTTTTGAAAATATAAATATAAGAATATTTATTTTTTGAATTGACGTATTGATAGCATTACCTTATAAGCGTGGTTTGAAATAATTAAAATATTATATTTATTTATAAAATTAATTTTTCAATATTTGTATTTGTTTTGGTTTGGCTATTTAAAAAAAATTATATTTTCCTGTAATATTACTGCACTTCAACGAAAACCGACAACCTCTGTGGAATGTAATCCATGGTGGAGGGTATATAAGGTTCGGCCTGGCCGAACTTAACCCCGTTTTTACTTGTTTTTTACTAAAATCCAAATTTTCGTCGAAAGTACCTTTAATATTGTGCTATCATTTTGGCACTATAAGTCCGATCATGCCTGGTTATACGTCAAACAGATGGTAGGGATGGTAGATAACAGCGCTATGAATCTTCTGAATATCATATTCACGTGGAAGCAGTGGTTTCGGAACTATCGCCATCAAATTAAGAAAAAATATTTTTTAAATGTTTTTGTTGGCACTAAAATATACAAAAAAAATTAAAAAAGAAAAAAACAGAAAACATTTTTTCCATACGAGTCATTCCATGTCCTGCGGTACGGTTTTTGACCTCGAAAGTATGTATGTGTATGTATTTTTCTCATAAAAATATTGTATACGTATTTTTGGAAAAAAAATTTGAAATTTTTTTTCACGAGTTATGACCAATTCAACAGTGACTAATTTTTTCAAAAGGTCTGCTTTTAACTCCTGAAAGACTTTACCGATTTTAATGTGTTATACCACGTTTTGATGGTAATTTCAATTAATTTTAAAATTTTGTTGTGTTGTGTTACAGCATGGACAGATTTTTTAAAGTTTTTACAATTTTAATTCTTTTATTTTGATTTTCGAAATGATTACACTAATCCATTTTGTTGAAATTTTAAAGTAGTGCGCTTAGGTCTATTTTTAAGCGACTGTGTGAGTTTGAAAGTGGTGAAATGATGGCTTCTATTTTTTACGATTTTTTTTTTTCGATTTATTTTTTACAAAATCAACCAGAATTACAGTGAAAAATCATCGAAATTATATATTTTTTTCCTAAACCACTGATTCTATGTGAAAGTTAAACACGCAACACTTGCAGACATCATAAATACCTTTAATTTAAGATATAAGCGGCTCTATATTTCCAAAACGAGAGTAAAATATAAACCCAGTGTTCGATTAATCGGACAGTAAAGCAGTAAGTAACAGCAGAAAACAAATTTGGATGGGCTTGAATGAAATAAAGAAACCTTCGGTGAAAATTGGAATTTTAGTAAAAAAAATGAATTATTTGAAAATGAGCTGCTTTAGTTCCTTCTTCTTGCACATAAAAGTCTGAGTGTAGTATGCAATTAACTAGAAACAGAAACGTATTTTGAAATCGGTTACACTAAGTAAAGTATTGCCGCAAAACAAATTTGGGTACTTTTTTCACAATGGAAGATTATAGGAAAATTGTTTGAAAAAGGAGAACATGACCTGGAATTTTGAACGTTATTTCTTTAGGATCTTTATGATTTGATGGGATAATTGAAAGATAGTAAATTTTTAACACAAACATAGTCCTCTTAAAATTCTAAATAATGTTGTGTTTGAAAATAAACTAAAAATAATTGGATTGGATCACCTGCAATCATGTTTACAATTATTAAAGAATAAATACAAGCAGGTCCGCTATAAAACTTATAAAGCGCCTTACTGACAATATTAACTATCAATAAAAATTATTTTACAAAAATCGAAATTGTATTTTGTATAAAAAATAAATAAGAAAGAAATAGTTTTTTATGATTTGACGATTCTCTGTAAAACATGAAGAAATTTGCATGAAATATATTTGTATCTCATACCTTAAAAGGCGAAAAAAATTAGCTTATAACGGAAATACTTTATTTTCGATCCATCATAATTTCATATGTTTGAAAAACGGGAAAACTGCATTCGGAAAAATTAATCGAAGTCACAATTTGGTGATCGCCTCGCATAATAAGAATATGAAAAACTTCGATGTTTAATAGGAAAAATGGTGAACATTTAAATTTGCAAAAATCGCTAACAAAATTATATGAAAAAAATATGACTTTTAAGATGGTGACAGAATGAGCTGTATGGTTTGAACTCATTATAATTTTTTATTATTATTTTCTCTTTTTGTTTTTTTTTTTCGCAGCATTTTGTGAAAAAGACTTGGACAGTCGAACAACGTACCAAAATATTGAACTTCATTTTTTTATTCTCGAAATTTTGCGAACATTTATGGAAAATATGTTAAAAAGAGCACGAATCAGAAAATGACTGCCACTAACATGATATCATTTTTTTAGAGCTAGTCCAAAAATCCCCAATAATTAAAAAATAATAATGACATAAAAACGAGTTATAAACAATTTATAGCTTATAGCAAACAACAAAAACGATATTTTTCAATTTTAGCGATTTGAAAATTAAATAGTTAAGCCAAAGTTCAAAGACATAACTGAAAACAGTCAGAAGTTATGACTATTTAAACATGAATATTGGCCAAATTTTCGGATTTCGTTACGCTGTATATCAATATGAAATAGACATTTTTTATACAACATATAACACAGTCATGATACATGGAAATCGGGATTTAAAAGGATATTGTTAATTGTTTTTAATATGTCACCATATTTGAAATTGCGAAAGCCTTTTAGCCTTTAACTATTGGAGATTTTCAACTCGAAAAGCGTCTACAAGGACCAAAAACATCCTTTCAACACTTCCTAAGAAGATAACAATCTATAATTGTCACAATAAGCGACAATGACACACACAAACATGACATTTAACAAGAATAACTGGAGTTTTAATTAAATTTTTAGATTAAAAATTATCATCGTCAAAATGTCACTAAACCGCTCACAAATACATGCCCTAATGTCCACAAGCATATCATCGAATTCATCTAAACAAAGATGCGCCAAATTCCATGATCAGTGACGATAAAGCATAAATTACACAAAGTTCGTTGCTTAAGTCTTTTGTTTTCATGACTGTTTGGCGGCTGATGTTTGATTATATTTGACATCTCTTAACGAAAAAACTAAATCCTCAAAAAGCGTTAAATGTAATTAGTGTTCCCGAATTTAAATTGCCCAATTTAAATTAGACCAAAGAAAAAAGTAGAAGAAGATGATGATGATAATAATGAACAAAATAAAGAAGCATAAAAGCATACAATCCATTAAGGCTGAGCAGTTGTTCAGCAGCTGAACAACAAAGTAAACAAAAAGCACCACCGAAATACTCGCACCAACCAACCTTAATACCCAACGAAAGCAGAGAGATATAAACAAACAGATAACGATAAAGATATGTATGTGAAAAAAAAGAAACTGAAACTGAAATGAGCGCAAAATATACATGAATGGACGGGTGGATGGATGGATGGTTGGATGGATGTACGGACGTCGGCTGTATGAAAATGAAAATTAAACGTTAAACAGAAGTGCAAACAGAAAAATTCACGCGTTCACACTAAACGAGCATAACTGACGACGCTGGCGTATTTCTCGTTGTTGTTCATTTCCCTTTAATTCCGTTGTCGTTACAATTGAGGCTAAAAGGGTTCTTTGCCGCGCCACAACCACCCAGAAAGGCTCAGCTCAAGTGGTTCACTTTTGGGCGGTGTTATCTCCATTAGAGTTGGGAAAAACAACGCTGTTGCCACCACCACCACCGTCAAATGAAAAGGAAGGCTCTTGCCACAAGCTGAAAACAACAAAGTGAAAACAACCACCGCGAGCAACAGCACCACCATCACTATTGTCAGTGCCATTTTATGCAAATTTCATATCTTTTGATAATTGAAACTTTAGATTAAACGGAATCCGAAAAATAAGCCAAAGTGGGGGGATTTAAATAATCGTTCGTACATACATGTTGAGAGGGGGAAGTAAATAATGACTTGACATGGTTACATTTGGAAAAAACGAGGTGGTCAATGTAAGAGGAGCTGTTAGATATTATAATGTGGACGATATTATCAGACCTATATGCACTTCTTCGTCAAATTTCTCACACATATATAATGATATCTAATTATAGAGTTATTTTGTATTCTTCGCATAAAAATATCGTATACGTATTTTTGGAAAAAACAGAAAATTATTTTTCATAAAAACTGAAAAAATAAGAGTTTTTCAAAAAAATGTGTGTTCATTCAATGGTCTGTAACTCCTGAAATATTTAAACGATTTTAATGTGTTATACCTCGTTTTGAAGGTAATTTCGATTACTTTTGAAATGACGAAGTGTTATGTTGTAGCCGAAACCATCACTGAAACCATCATACAAGTTTTGGATAAGTAAATATACATTCTACCAATATCTAGCCCTTTAAAAGGCATTGCTTGGTTAAAGTGAATAAATTAAATTAAAGAGACAAAAAATATCTCAAAACGGTATAATATCAAGAAGTCGATTTTATTGGCAAATTTGCTGGGGGCTGTCTTAACTCCTTTTCCTTTTTATTAGTCAGACCTACCCAGTGAATTTATCCCAAGTTTTGAAATTTCTCCGAAATATTTGCACATTATCTAAACGGGTGTTTCGTTTGGATTTCTTCAACAGACAATTATGCCACATATTCAGCTCATTATCTAGATGGGAATTATACGTTGTGTTCTGTACCTTCTCCAAAATGATTATATGTTTACTCTCCTCTTCCATTTCTAAGATATTTATGCGACATATTCTGTACATTCTCTCGAGGAAATTTTGGATTTTTTCATACTAGATATTTTAGGAATATTCTTTGAAGACTTGCTTTATGTTATAAAGGGTGATTTTTTAAAAGCTATAGGAAAGTTTTTCAAAAAAAAAAAAACACATAAAATTCCGAAAAATACATGAAATCTTTATTTGAATCGATAGTACGGTCCATATAATTTAATGTTTGAAGATTATTTCATGCAAATGTTGACCTTGACTGCGCCTCAAATGGTTCATCCGCTTAGTCCAATTTTGGTATATTCTTTCCAACATTTCGGCCGGTATCTCACGAATAAATGCTTCAATGTTGTCTTCCAATGCGTCAATTGAAGCGGGCTTAGCTATATAGATTAGCTTTAACATAGCCCCACAAAAAATAGTCTAAAGGCGTTAAATCACACGATCTAGGCGGCCAATTGACCGGTCCCGAACGTAAAAAAAATGTTCACCGAACTCGCCTCTCAATAAGTCCATTGTTGCGCGTGCTGTGTGGCATGTGGCACCGTCTTGTTGAAACCACATGTCATGCAAGTCAAGCTCTTGCATTTTGGGCAAAAAAAAAAGATGGATATCATCTCACGGTAGCACTCACCATTCACAGTTACGTTACGATTCTCATCATCTTTGAAGAAGTACGGTCCAATGATGCCACCAGCCCATAAACCGCACCAAACTGTGACTTTTTCTGGATACACTGGTAGCTCTTGTAATGCTTCTGGCTGATATTCACTCCAAAATCGACAATTCTGCCTATTTACGTATCCATTGAGCCAAAAATGAGCTTCGTCGCTGAACACAATTTTTTCGGTAAATGAACTTTCTTAACAGACGCACAGAGCACGCATTTTGATAATAAAATTCAATAATTTGCAAGCGTTGTTCGTTTGTAAGACGATTCATGGTTAAATTATAGACCAAACTGAAGATGTTTGACAGTGAAACAAAACACGAAACGTGCGTCAGCTGTTTAAACCAGTGCCAAAAAAAAACATCACCTTTTATTAGTAAAATCAATTTCGTCTAAAAATGAAGTTTTCAACAATATATGCATATTTATTCCTGAACAATATTCATTCATTCAACTACTCACGAACGAAACTACAAAATCAATTTATTTTACATACAAAACGCTCACTCTCTGGAACCCAGAAAAAATACTATTTTCTACGAATAAATCTTAGCGATGTTTTCAAATCGGCTCGAATTTATGTCCAACAACCAAACAACTTTCGATAAGATGTCTGTCCGACTCTGAAGAAATTGTTCCCTGTTAAATAAAGGTATGATCGAAAACGTAAAATTGTTATCTTGCCTTTCTTGAAATGCAGGAAATTAAAAAGTAATTCCTTAGATATTCTCCTATAAGAAATCTCTGAAATGAAATTTTATTTCACGTGTTTCTTTAAAAGTATATTAAATATTGATTTGAACTGGGATATTGTTCTGGCTCAGAACCATTTCGCTTCTATATTTTATAGAATGCAAATTTATTTACAAATGGCATGGTGACATTTATTATTTGGCTGCAGACTACCACTATCATGATTTCCACCCTGTGGAAGGTTTCCTCAGGTGGCTTCGCAGCGAATTTTCAACAACATACCCGGCATCTTTAAAAATAATATTTATTTTTTATTTTTAAGATTTATAAAAAATAAAATTCGTACCACACCTCAGCTATTCAGAAAGTATAAGAATACACAAATCCGTCTAAAAACGCATTAGTGAACAATATATGTGACCCGGCCTATGAAAAGGTGGTTTATGACTCAAAAAAAATTTTTTCCACTTTTTTTGGTTGCGATAGTTTTTGAGACACTCTTTCACGTGATGAAAACTAGAAAGTCGTAACTTGCTTAGAAGTGTACTAAAAATGTAGAGAAAGAACAACACAAATGAATGAAAAACTGAATTTTATTGAAAATCCAGAATCAAGATAATAAATGAAATTGAAAAATTTAAAAACAGGAACGCTACAAAAAAACTCTTTTGCACAAAAAATATTTATTTAGCAGTATTAAGTAGTTTTCTTCGTCGC
Organism: Polietes domitor; assembly: GCA_947397865.1. Lineage (NCBI taxonomy): Eukaryota > Metazoa > Arthropoda > Insecta > Diptera > Muscidae > Polietes > Polietes domitor. The sequence continues at coordinate 24,441,115 of OX377622.1, read as the reverse complement.
TATCCTTGTTGAAACCTTTGAAGTTGCTCGTTTTTTTTCGAATCTCCTTCTGGAGATGAGGCCTTACGTTTTCTTGATTTTTTTATTGCAGTTGAAGTCGCAGGTTTCTTCAGTTCTTTCTTTTTTGGATCTTGATTTGAAGATGAAGCTACAGACTACTTCTTCGGTGTAGGTTTTGACGATGAAGCCTTTGGTTCCTTCTATGCCACTTTGGTGGCTGGTGAAGCATCCTCAGATTTTTTTGATGGCAATGGAACCAAAATATCCTAATGCGTGTGGTTTGAAACCAAGCTTCTGAGATTCTGATAAATGTACCACTGACACTGCAGAGATAAACCGACTGGTTGAATAATTTCGGGCATGGTGTTATCAACTGGGATTAATGACAGTTGAAATGATTCAACATCTTTACTGTCAGTAATTTTTTTGGTTTTCAAAGAGTTTTTGGCCATTATAAAATGGTGGAATTGTGTAATACCTTTAAGTGGCCTGTTGAATGGTTTAAAATAACTATCCCATTCATACCAAACGACTTTTGGGCATGACTGTTCATAATGCAAAAGAAAAACTACTAAGTAACTGAAAAAATGCATTGTTTATATTTAACAGCTGTTTCTCGCAAATTCTTTTTTGAGTCATAAGCCACCTTTTCATAGGCCGGGTCATATATATATATATATATATATATATATATATATATATATTCCTGAAGAACATAGCCCAAAATTTTTGAAACAATATTTTCTTCCAACTGCTCACGAACGAAACTACAAAAGCAATGTATATGAGATAACAATTACCCACTCTCTGGAGCCCAAAAAATATTTTTATGAAAAAATCTTTGCGAACTTTTCTTAGTTGGAAATTCTAAACAAGTCAGTTTTCATATTTCGCATATTCATGAACGAAACTACAAAATCAATTTATTTCACATACAAATCGTACACTCTCTGGAGCCCGAAATATAAACTATCTTCATATACAAATCTTTGCGAATTTTTCTTAAATGGACTATTACGATGATATCAAAATAAAATAAATTCGAAACAAGTCCGTTTTCATATAAGTTCTCTGATGTTTGCCCACGTGCAACAGAACAGTGTGCAACGTGCCGAATTTCTTCAGACAAACTTATGTCCAACAAACAAACAACTTTCGGTAAAAAGTCTATTCGACTCTAAACAAAGTATTCCCTATTTAAAAAACATAAAATGTGTGCCTTAGAAGCTTTCTGATATACGGGAAATGAAAAAAAAAACAAATTTTCCTGTGGGAAATCTCGGAGATCAAATTTTATTTCATATATTTCGTAATGTAATTTAAATTAATGCAAAAAAGGTATTAAATATTTATAATTTAAAAAAATCACAAAAATGTTTCAATAATCCAAAAGGCTCTTTACCCTACAAACATTTGGGCGATATATCACCAACGGGATATTGCGGCAATATCTACCATTTATCATTTTGAAGAAATTCATTAAAATTATTTTTTTCATATCATCCTGTTTTCATCTTGGAGAAATATACGAATGATAGTCATATTACGAATGATTGTTTGGAAAACAATAAAGAAAATTATTGGAAATCCTTGCATATTTTATGGTTAAATACTGATAAATGAACTCGTGCGATAAAAGGCGACAGACGATATTCTTCAAGAAGAAGATTTTCTTCAAGAATAATGAAGTCGATAGCAAGTTTTCAACTGATCTGATGGCAAGACAATTGGTAAGTTTATAATTGTTACATTTTATCATACATACTTACATTTATTTTTAGCTATTCGTACAGACAATATTTTTTAAAACGAATTGGAAGTGATGAAACTGACGTCTGTACTAGACACGCTCTTAAATGAATATCTGACGGGTTGAATGTTGAATTTATTAGGATGTGATTTCAAGGAAAAGCCATCGATTCAAAAACGTAACTTCATTTCTGCAATTAAAGGTCTGCAAGGAAATTTTGAATATTGAAATTTGTATTATATACATATTATTTGTTTTATTTTCAGGTATGTGTTTTGATTCTTTCCCAAACGCAAGTGCGAAAATGTCAATTTGATTAACCAGAGCCATACTTGCGAATTACCGAATTAACAAAGAAATTAGACGAAAACAGCAATGGTAAAATTTAACATAGCTTTTTGCAATAATTTCATCCATTTAAATTACAAATTGTTTTGTTTTATTGTCATTTACTTTCTTATTGTATTTTCTTCATTCACTTCTTCTTGTAATTATTAATTTTGCTTGAATTAAAATATGAAAATGTGAAAAATTGTGTTTTTGTCTTCCAGGTGGTTATCTGGAGATATCCCGTTTTTATCATCCAGGTGATATTTTGGCAATGTCATCTAGATTTCTTCCGGATGATAATCTGGCAATATCCGGAAGTATTGCTTTCGTATTGCCTTGGCGTATCGCCCTGACCGCACAAACTCCTCTAAGTGAGGTAACTTCCGCAATACGAATATGATAGTTGCCGCAATATTATTTTTCCTCTAGGCGATACGATTTCGAATCGTTTTCGTATTACTTTGCTTGTTGGGTATTAGGACTGTTTTTCTTTAAGAAAAATTTTACTCAAAACAACTTGTTTAAAATTGTCGCCAACAACAATATCAAAAAGAAACCAATTTTGAAAAAATAATTTTATGTTAAAAATGACGGCTAAATATCCAGTGTTAGTCGAATTTATGGTTATCGAGGCTAAGCCCACAAAAATGTCAACACTAATCTTTATATTGCAGTTGGCGACAATGTGGAAATAATTATTTTTTTATTTTCAGCAACAAAATCAACTCTTTATTAATGTTTTTGTTATAACAGCTTGTTATCGCGGCTTCAAAAAGCGTCCCATAAATTTCATACGGTCCGTCTGAGGACACAAGCGTTGTATACAATTTTAGTTCCTTTTTTTCTGTCTCTAAAACAACACATTTAATTAAATGAGTCGAGAAGACAACCAAAAAACGAAAGAAAATCGAAATGAAAATGAATGCAACAGCTGCCAACGAAAATAATGCCGTCGGTGGAGGTAATAATGCCAGCCAAAGTATTGGTGGGCCTTGGTTGTGGCTCTGTACTCTCACTTCCAGAATTAACATAACCACAACCACTGGAAAGGAAGAAAACAAAAAAAAAATACAATGGAAATGCTCTGTCAAAGGGGAAGGGAAAATAGAAAGAGACAAATGCATCAATTTGTACTCCTCTAACACTCGCGAAAAGGTTAGGTTTAAATTTTCGAAATTAAATTTTTAGGGTTCAACTTCCAATATCGAATTTTCGAACAAGAGACAATCTCCTCCACTAACATGTTCAGATATAGCTATCCCTGTCTAACCTATGCTCAAAGCAGGGGAATTAAGAGTGAGTGCCTGAGTGTGGCTGTTTCTCTGTGAAAAGGGGAACAGTTTTATTTAATGGCTGCCTTGGTAGTGAGTTTTGTTGTTGCTCTAACGGTGTCTCTTTTACTCGTTCAAATGTTTGGTTGTGCCTATCATATTTCTCTTTCTCTCTTTAGGTTGATGCCTGGTGTCAAAGAGATTGACGTTGGTCATTATTGTTGTGAGAGTGTGTGTGTGGGTGTGCTGTGCTGTGCGCTGTGGTGTTGTGACTGCGCCGTGTTTGCTTTCGTTGAACGTATTGAAAATTAACTTTTCAAAAGCAAATTGATTATTTCATTTCATTTCATTTATGTGTGTTTTCCATCGTCTGCTTTCAATTTAAAATGTGTTCGCCTCTGCCTGGCTTCTTCGTCGTTTCTTTCTCTGTTTTTTTTTTTGTTTTGTTTTAATAAATCTGTCAGTGTTTCAGGGTATCTTTCGTCTCTGGGCTCTTTTTTTGGCTTTATGTCTTTGTAATTGAGCTGGGGTTGGGGTTTGACGGACATGGTGTTCGATGGTTGATGGTGTGGTTTGGTTCGGTCCGGTACGGTCTCTCTCGGCGATCGTTATGGATGAATGCTTTTGCTCTTGACAGGCCATACGTTCGGCCGTCCGTCCGTCCGTCCATCCATCTGCCTGCCGCATTTGGTTGCCGTAATTAAAATTGATTTTTTAATTTTGTATTCTTTTCTTCTTCTTGTTTTTTTTTTTTTTTTGAGGGGGTATGTGTATGTTAATATGTTAATTACACTGGGCTATATAGAGTTTTATGTACAAACTAATTATGTTCGGGGGGTACAGTTTATGAGATTTTTTTAATTAAAATTTTTCTTTCGTCTAAATGACACGCATATAATAGAGTGATGAATATTTATACTGGTACATGTACATATGTATATATACCAGCCCATATTTATGTATTTTATAATTTTGGGGAAATTTTCTGGAGAGAAATTTTCATATTAAAAATGTTTTACATTTTTATTAAACATAACTAACGGTGTTTTTTTTGAGCAGATATTTTAATTAAAAATATCTCAAATTCGAGGAACTCGTTGTTTAGTTATTCTTCGTAAAAACAATATCGAAGTTCGTTCGGAATATTGCCCGCTTGAGTTGGGGTGTTGCTTGCTGCTGATGTTGTTTATTTTTTGTTCGGTTGTTTGTTTTCTCAACGATCGCAGAGTATTCCAAGAGCGTTCCAAGTACTTCTCAATTGTTTTCTGAGAAGAGTTGTGTTGATGTCGAGGGATCTGTATGAGAATGATGATTGGTTTTTCGATTTTAAGGAAATATATAAAACATTTTGCTAATGAGTGATGAGTGATGAAAACTAACATTCAAAATCCATTTTTTTTGATTTCATCTTTCAAACTTCATATAAAATCCATCTCAAAATCCTGAATACAAAATAAAATATAATATATTTAAATGCAGTAGGTATAAAACATGTTGCTAATGAGTTAAGAAAATTAAATAATTCACGATTTTCGTAATTCCAAATTCACTTATTTCTCTCAGTGGCCGGACGCGAAATTCGCACACCTTAAACGACGCCAAAAACAAGAAAGAAACGCTTAAAGAGTTCTACGTTTTAAAAATATATCATCAGCATTTAGTACAAATTAGTACAAAATTATAAACAATTTTATATTGAAACGGACGCTACAAAAAACAGAAGTACTTTTGAAGCTCTAATAGAAATATACAAAGTTCAGCGATTTTTTGAGAACTTTGTTTTTCCATACATACATGTAAAATATATAATAAATATAATATAATAATATTTTTCACTCGTTATAAAAGAAAGTTGTAATTTTCGTTATAACATTTCAACTTTTAATAAAAATAAAAGAGAACAAGTTTACTTCAAGTTTCATAATAAAAAAAGTTGTCGAAATAAGGAACGAAATAAAGTTAAAAGCTATTAGTGCGGTTTGATTTCATTTTTTGGTAGAACTTTTTTAGGAGATGCCCATATATAAAATTCGGAATATAAATATAACATAAAAAAAACAAAAAATATATAATATATAATATAAAGGGTCCGCCAAATAACTTTTTTTGAAAATACTATAAAAAAACTACTAAATATTTTCTGAAATTTCTTTTTTTTATTTGAAAGAACAATCCTTCCGGTTAATAATGGAAAATAATTTCATTCAAATGGCTGCCTCGGCTGGCCATGCAGTAGCCTACACGATCGGTCCAATTTTTAAGCACATTATCGATTGTGTGCAGCTGTATTTCACCAATGGCTTCACGAATATTGTCCTTTAAAGCGTCAATTGTCTCTGGCTTGTCGGCGTAACACTTATCTTTGAGGGCACCCACAAATAATATTCCAACGGCTCAATAGTTGAAAAAAAACGTTAGATGGCGGACCATTTATTTGAATGCAGTATAATGAATGATTTTTAAAATTTTTTTCAGAGAAAATATTCTTTTTTTCATTAAAGATCGTAAAACTCCCCGAATTTTAAGAAAATTTGCCGCCGTAAACAGTTGTTAGATTGCGCAAAATGATACCTTTTCCTGTTTTTCTTTAAGATTACATAACTAAGCTGCGATAACAAAAGCCTACATAAAAAGTTAAAATTCCACTCAAAATAAAAGTTTTTTTTTTAAATTGTCGCCAATAGCAAAATCAATGTGTGTATGAAAACAAATTTTGAAAAAATAATTTTATGATGTATGTATATGTATATAGTTAGTTGATCTGTTGTGGAATTATGTTTTTGATAAAATTTAAATAAAAACAAAATAACAAACCAACCCACAACCCAGGTTTTATCATTTAATGGCCTCAATATCACCAAAAATAATATGAAAAACAAAATAATTTTATGTTAAAAGCTTAAGTCAAAATTTTGGTTATCGAGGCTGAGTCCAAAAGAAGGCTGAGTCCAAAAGAAGTCAACTCAAAATACTTTTTTTTTTGAAAATTTGTTTTGATACAAATATTCATGTTGTAGTTGCCGTCAATGTGAAGAAATATTTGTTTATTTTGTGTAAAAAAAATATTAACGTTTTTGTAATCGCAGCTTGTTAGCCCTACTGATTTTGATGAAATTTATGATTTTTTCATAGAAAATATTCGGTTTTAAATAGGAGTCAAATCGATTTATATTGTAGTTGGCGACAATTGCAAAAATATTTTTTATTTTGAATAAAAATTATCTTTTTATTAAAATTGTTGTTATCTGCTGTCCTTTTAAATCCAAAAGAGAAAAATAAAATCCAATCAAATATGCACTTGATGTCTCAAATGTTGGTGAGATGAAATTTTTTGAAAGCTAACAGAGTCACTACAAGAAATGTCAAAGACCCTTTTGATTTAAGCCTCAAGTGGTGGATATTTTAAGCAAAATTTAAGAAAAAATATTAAAATTTTATTTCTTTTTTATTTTGTTATTGTTCGGTTATTATGTCACACAAATAAAATTAAAATTTCCTACTTTCTTGCTAAGCGAGCAGATTCCATACAGAAATTAAGCCAGTATTCCCAATCGAAGAGGCCTATTGACTAAAAAAGTCGGTTATTGAAAATATTTGCATATTCACTCAATGAAGAAATTCACATATTGATTAAAAAAGTTGAAAACAAAAACGAAAATTTTGGCCGTGGGGAGTATCGAACCGCACATTCTTGCCATCGCACCACTCTCTATATAAGGAGCATTTAGTTATAGTCGAATATGGTTGCGTTTTATCAATTCCACGATATACCAGAAAATAATTTCCAATTACATATGTAATTAGAAAATGTTTGTGTGTTTTTGACTAAAGTTTTAGTCAAATGTTCTTATTGTTAGTATTTTAGGAGTTTCTAATTTTGACTAAACTTTGAAAAAATTCAAATAAATTTTGCCAATTTTGGGTTCTGCTGAAGACTTCAGCACAGCCTTTGGTCTTATACCAAAATAAATGATAACACATACAACATAACAGACCAACTATACATACAAACAACAACAATACACACGAGGTACAGTGACGACGGACCATACCGTACAACAACAACCTTTGCATTGTTGAGAGCGATGCGAGCACATGCATAACACTGAATTGGCAAAGTGAGATTTTTAGTGTGTCGACTTAGTTCGGTGGAATATTTTGTTTATCAGCGCTTCTCATTTGTCATATGTGACCACTGGTACTAATATGAACCCTGATTTAAGTCAAAGACATACATTCGTTGCGAAAGTTCTGACGAGATGGGGTAGATCGCATCGAAACTGCGCAGTCAACTTTTAGCTGCAACAATAAAGGTCTCACTTTGCCCTTTTGCTAATTTTGGGTTCTGCTGAAGACTTCAGCACAGCCTTTGGTCTTAAACCAAAATAAATGACAACACAACATAACAGACCAACTATACATACAAACACAATTCAAATAAATGTTTGTTCGAATATTTTTGTTTTACTGCAATTTTTTCATTGAGAATATCAGAAAATTCACATTGCGTTGACCTCCTGGCCTTACTGCACCTGTTGCTATTGATGGGGTTATTACAAACAAGAAATTTACAAAACAAAATCAACAAATTTTGAATGATTATTGGGTCAATTCTCGCTTCAAATCTCCTGACTTTTTCATAAGATGTCGCACCGTAATTTAAATGTATCTGCAGTCAATACCTGATGATGAACTACTGTCAGAATGATGAACATCTGAAAGAAATTACAAACTAGGCAAATTTCAAAAGATATGTTTAAAATTTTATCAGACAAAATGTGACTGAGTGCGTTTTTGTAGAAATAGTTTGAAAATAAGTTAAATTAAATTAGTTCTATTTAACTTTGTTTTTTTTTCTTAGCAAATTTTGTCCGATATATTTTTAAACATGTATTTTGAAATTCATTTAATTTGTTATTTTAGTATTAATAAAATTCAAGCTCGAATCCAATTTTGAGCATTTCCTTCTTTGAACAACATCCGATATTTGTGATTATTTATTGATTCCTTCTGCTAATTTCATACAACATTTTGTAGAATATATTTCCACGAAATATTCAGTTATTACTTAAAAAAAAAATCGTCTAATAATCTACTCTAAGACAAGGACAACGATTTATATTTAAAGTGCTTTCAAGGGTCTACCTATAAAACATAATTTTTAGAGGTGCTTTGACGAGTGTATGTGTATAATGCCGAAGCCCCCTTATCTGACGTTAAAATTGTGTAATGCACTTCATACTCCATGGTAGGGTAGGGTATATAAAATTCACACCGCCCCAACTTACCGCCTGTTTACTTGTTTTATTTTATTTTATATAATATTCCAACAGGGATTGACTTTATTTCAATGTCTACATCATTCGGAAGAGCGTCGAACAGCAAAAATATGAAAATATGAATATGATGGGGTTTAGTAAAACATTATTATCGTGGTTAAAATGTTATTTGGATGATCGAATTCAAAGAATAAAATTTGGAAAAGCTCTTTCACGAAATATAGTTGTATCATCCGGTACCACAAGGAAGTCATCTTGGCCCGATTCTATTTACAATATTTGTTAATGATCTTCCCTCTGTAGTTCGTCATTCTAATATTCTATTCTTTCCTTTAAAGATCCCACTGAACAGCGTTTTCTACAGTCTGATCTCGATAGTTTTCATGAATGGTGTAAAATTAATTTAATGGAACTAAATATGTATGTTGAATTGCAAACATATGTCATTTTCTAGAGCTAGAAATTTAGAAACTAATCATTTTTTTTGGTGATCATAAACTCGAGTCTGTAGTTTCCTTTTTGGATCTTGGAATTCTATTGGATAAACGTTTGAACTTCAGGTCTCACATTTCTATGATAGTAAACAAAGCTTATGGTGCTCTTGGTTTTATGAAACGTTGGAGTAAGGAGTTTTCCGATCCTTCTGTCACTAAACAATTATATACCTCTTTGGTTAGGTGTACTCTTGAATATGGTTCAGTAATATGGGAAACATCCTATACTATTCATAGTAATCTTATGGAATCTGCGTGGGCGAGGATGGAACTTCCGTACACTGCCTTCATATGAATTTAGGCTTGGTAATATCAAGTCGCCTTCTTTGAAGAGTCACCGTACTATGTTGAACATTACTCTCCTTATGAATGTTATCCAGGGCAACATCCATTCCGAGCTTATTCTGAGTAGAATGATGATAAATATGCCGACAAGACCAACTAGATATTTTCATTTGATCCACTATAATTATTTCCGTTCAAACTATGCCAATAATGATCCTTTGCGCCGCCTGTTTGTTCAATTTAATAAATTCTATCACATTATTGAATTATCAGAAAACAAAAACTCTATTAAAAGAAAAATTATCCAGTATTTAAATACTTAATTTGTAGTATCAAAGTGTATATATGTATATGTTTTTAGTCTGTAAGGATATTTGTATCTATAGACTTAATAATAAAGAAACAATGATCAGTCCAATTCAAAAGCAGCCTTTGATCAACTGATAAATGCTGGTCAGACATCTACCTCCTCATACTATCTGGTATGTGATGAAAATCGTTCCATTTTATATCGATAAGATTTCGCATATTTATTTTGACTTTTGTGCCATACAAAGGAAATCAATTGATTTATTATATTATCTCCGCCGTAAAATTAGATGAAGAGGTATAAAAAGTAATACAATACTTATATTAAAAATAACACGTTTCAAAATATCATAATGTATCGATTTAAAGCGAATCGATTTGTATCTCATACCTTTATAGGATAAATCTGAGCAAATTTTAAAATAATTCGTCGAGTTCATTTGATAATCTTAGCCTTAAGTCCAGAAAAGAGTAAATGTCTTATATTAACTTTTTCTGACTTTTATTCCTAATAAACACAAATATTATATTGGCTTATTTATTTTGTATTTTTCTTTATCATCATGTCGTCACTTTCTTCAATATATTTTTTTAAACTTTGCAGTTATACCCATTTTCTATATAAAATGTATCTACACTTTTATGCAAGGAAAAACAAATACCAAAAAAGCCGGTGACATGTGTACTTTACTCTGTGGGATATTCAGATGTATTTACAGATGTACTTGCAATAAATTGTCTTCAATTTTTCGGCACAAATTAAACTTAAAAAAATGCAGAGAGAAAGTAATAAAAATCTTTATTTTGGACCTCTGGTAATTTTAGATCCATTTGGTTCGTGGTGTCTGCACTTTACGGAAATCATTTTTTATTGAAGTAGAACTACAAACCCGTAATTAATCTGCACATTGTTCATTGCTCCTGATGTTATATTTGAAATGCCTTATTTTAATAAAATACTGAGCTAATGACCATATGTAATATGTATGTAAAGCATATTACATATATATATTATGTATGTTTGTCCATATGTGCTTTGGGCTCATCATCATTTCCTCACGACAATCACCATTTTCCCTTCATTCATATTTCCCAATCACAACACAGCAGCATCACAATTGCTGTTATATACATATCCATTGTATGTATATATAGATACAAATATATACATATGTTGTACATGTAATGATGATGATGATGCTGATGGCATGGCTATGGCGATGGCGGTGATTGAAATCAGTTTTCTGGGTTAATGATGCATAAAAACCTTCAATTAAACTCCAATCAAAACGAAACGCTTTTAATCGCCTGTTTCTGTATTTCATTTCATTTCGTTTCGTTTTTCACCTCACCAACAGCAACAGAAATTCCAATTTCACACCCTCACATTTGATACGATTTGAAATGTTGTTTGGTTATTTTTTTTAATTTATTTTAAATTGTTTTTTAATCATTTTTTTAGAGTGTTGCTACAGTCACCGACAGGCATCGTCGATCAAATTGCGTGTGATTTTTAATCAATCAACACAGAAATCATTTGTAAACAACATTTTCGTTTTCTGAAAAAAAAAACTCTGATGATAACCGATCACCGCTTGCTCACCACCGTCTGTAATAAAAGTGCTGCGGCATTATAATGGGGCTAATTAAATGACATGTTGTGCGATCATTATTATTTGGATTTTTATTTTTCATTTTCATTTATTGATTTCAACGTTTTTGGGGTCTATCAAAGCATATCATCAAGCGCATCCAAGTGATTGATGAACTTTGGACTTTAAAGATTACCCGGTTTTCAGGCGAAAACATTTAAGTATTATATTTTTGTTAATTATATGTATATATAATTATAAAGTGGCATGAATGCTTAAATATAGTATATCATATATATGGAATAGCATATATGCTATCGATATGACTGCGATTGTTGTTGCAGAATTTTTAAATTTATCAAAGCGAATAGTTTTCTAAATCAAATATATGATATATAAACGATGTTAACGATGTTTGCTCATCTTCTCCCAAATTGCACGACACATTATTTTTGTTGGAAAATATCGGAATAATATTCCAAAAATTTTTCATTCGAAAATGATCGAAACAATACAAATCATATAAATGTAAATTTTTTTAAATGAAAGTTTTATTTTAAAGCGATTGCCAAAAGCTTTATTTATCTAATTTGTTAACTTTGGCATATTTTAACAATCTTACGAGGCCGATAATAAAAATTCTGACCCATTGGTTTAATTCGATCTCATTTTCTATGTGCCTATTCTATTGGCGGAGTGATAAGGGGATATTCCATTTGAACAAGCTATATTAGATTGCGATTTAATAAATAATTAGCTACTTAAATAAACTAATTAATAATTATTTGGCGGTGGACCATTTAAAACTTTAAATTAGAATCGGCTTTAAAAAAAAGTACTGATTATTTTTTCAAATTTCTTATTTTATTGGAAAGGTTGAACTTTATCATTGGAATAATGAAACACAATATCATTCATATGACTACCACGACTGGCTTGGAAGTAACTCATCTGATCAACCCAATTTTTCAGTTCATGGCCCAATGATGCATTGGCTTCTCAATAGTCACGTGTGGGTTCTCTAAACACCATATGCGGCAATTTTGCTTATTGACATAGCCACCGAGATGAAACCAAGCTTCTAAAGGCTTCTCGAAAATTTTCCACGTAAATTTCATACAGTTTGCGTTAAAGACTCACTACTTTGGAAGTAAGTTTTTAATATTTCTCAGTTATATGCCACATTTCTCCACTCCAATATATTCAGGTTTAGTTTAGGATCGATGTGAGGAAACGCCTATATTTTTTTCAATTTTTTAAAAGTATATGGAGACAAAAATATCGAGGGCTTATTTTCAGAAGCGGCTACGAACCATTTTCTCGACAATGAGTTTTTGATGGCAAACTATTCTCTATCATATAAATTCGGAGAAGATTCAATTCTAGATTAAATTGTAGAGGAATGATTACAAATTACTCTTAAAATTAAGGAGAAAATTATTTTTTCGCTCTCCTGTTCAAAGCCATTTTTGAATATAAACCTTCGATATTTTATATTTTTGGTTAAATTTCGATTTTTTCATAAAGGTGTGTTCATTCAATGGGCTGTCACTTCTGAAGTACTTAATCGTTTTTAAAGTGACATAAACTGTTGTGAGGGTAATTTTAATTATTTTTTTAAATACAGAGGAGATTGGGTATCTTCATATAAGATTTTACCCTTTTAACGTTTTTATTTTGACTTTCCAAATGATTATTTAAAGAGATTTTTCGAAATTTTAAAGTAGTATACTTAGATGTCTTCTAGTACGGTTGCAATAAATATAGATATTAAAAAAACTGTTTTCAATTTTAGTTAAAAATTAATCGACTATTTAGGGATTTTATATTCTTGGTATATATATATATATTGACCTATAATGTTTATGTAAATAAAAATCCCTCTTTACCTTTTGCTCTCGACGTTTCTCCAGCAGAGTCGTGCATTGGATTTTCCCATGGGGGGTGTTTTCATCTACACTCATAAAAAAGTGAACCCTATAATGAGTTAAATTGAACTAAAATTTAGGAAAATTGATCTTCGTATAGCGCTATACATAACATATTATAATATATATATAATATATTTTTACTAAATCTTAGTAAAATTTTGCTGATATTTTCCTAAAAGTAAGTAATTTGTTACTAAAATCAAGTAAATATATACTTAAACTCAGGTCAATTTTGTTGATTTTTTCCTTAAAACGAGTAATTTTTTAATTTACTGAGAAACTTGATGCAAGGAAAGAAGAGAACTTAAAATAAGTTTAGTTTAACTAAAAAATCAAACAAATGGCTTTACAAAAGTGATACAAAAATTGACTCAAAAGTTTCAAGATACCTCTGCCATAAAGAGCTGAGCTCTTATTCCATGATTGCTGTGAAGGCAAGGGAGGTGTCTTCGCAGTGGTTGTTTACAATAATTCTTAAGTATTTAAGAAATAAGTCTCTGTAAACGAACGAGAATTGCTTCTTAGATAAATAATCAAGAATTTTTTAAACAATTTCATATTTTTTTATAAGTTCATTAATACTTAAATGTATGAAGAACTCGGCATACATTTCAGTAAACATTTTAACTCCATTTTAGGAAAAAAAATTTTAAGTTAAAATTTCCTAAATGGATTTTTTTCAATACAAAAAAATTCAAATTTTTTTTCTCACTTAAAAGCTGGGAAATATTCTTCCACATAAGTATGAATTTACTCAATTGTAAGAATTTTTTATAAGATCCAAAGAAATGTTTTTAAATCAATATATTATCTTATTTCTAGTAAATGAACTATTTACTGAACTGCAGTAAAATTGTAGAACTAAATTGCAGTATAAATTTTACTCAGGTTTAGGAATGTTATTTTTCTGAGTGTAGGTTTACAAAAAATAAAGCAGGTGAAAATTCTGTTAATTATTTTAGCCAATTTTCAATCAATGTTCAAATTTTCTCGTGTCGTCTAGTCAGTCTATGGCGCAATGATAAATGACGTTAATTTGATTATGTGTGATTACGTGTGCGTTTGGAAACCATTCATATTTTATTGCCAGGATCTTCGAGAAATATTTTGATAGATTTGTCCGGCAGACATCGTCGGCAAAATTGCATTTCAGTAATCCATCTATCAGTACACTCAAAGGAATATATCAGTAAAAGAAAGCAGAAAGTCGACTGAATGAGCAGATTTTCTGCTGTTGAAAAAGAGACAGAAGATTTGTATCTGCTGAGATGGTAAACAGCTGTTTTTATCAATATAGAAAAAACTTTAAGCATAGGTACAGAACAGTATGACCATTAGATATATGTACATGTCAACAACACTTTTTTGAATAGAAGTTATTATAAAGCAAATGAAATGACAAAAAACTATCAAATTCCTCGGCGCTTAACCCTTCAGGTCCGCATTTTTTCTATGATAAATGCAGAAAATTGGATATGCTTTTTGGCAAAGTATGGTTCTAAATAGGATGTCTAATGAGTTTTGAAGTTTTTTATTAATATAGGACATGAGTAACAGGATGTTTACTCAAAATCTTTATACGCATATTCCGATTAAATAAAAAATATTTGGAAATGTTTCTTCCTTTCTATAACAGATTTTTGTACTCGATGAAATTCAAGAAGAAACAACTAGAAATTTTAATTCCAAATAAAACAAAACAAAACAAATAATTGGTATTTTATTTTCGCCTTTCTACTTTGATCCAAGTTACTGAATTTGTTGTTTCTCTTTTGAATAATACTTGTTACATATGTATGTGCAAAAAAATACTAACTCTGAAAAATATTTGACACAAGTGAGAAATATAACAAAAATTTGAGTAAGTTAAAACTCATTTCTTTTTGTTTCGCAACTTTAAAGTAGATTTTAAAATAGAGACCTGCATGCAGAGGAAAATACATTACGTGGAAATGAAATTTTTTTCGAGTTTCTTTTGTGGGAAAAAATAGTTTGTTTCCGGTAATCATGTCATCACTTGTTGCAAATGAACAAAGATAAATATGTTTACACATATCAAACAGTTTTCTTTCTTTGTCGAACTAGATTTGTATTATCATTACAAACTCCAAAAACATTAGAAGTAACAGAAACCGTTGTTGTTATATCTGTAATGAAAATAGGACACATCGGTTCAGATTTAGATACAGCTTCAGAAAAATGTCGCATCGCTAATGTTACATCTTAGCGCTCTACAAGCATCAAGCTTTTATTAAGAATGTTTTTAGATTTCATTATGATATCATTGTGCTTCTTATCTGCACTTGTTTAAAATAGCTAAAATATTTTGTTATTACATTTTTATTGTAGTACACAATCAAAAGTTCATAAGATATTGCTCTAGTCGAATGACAAGAAGTGGTATCGGTTAATTAAAATGAAACTTTTCCGAACAATTTGGTGTTCATTAGCGAAATTAGCATTACACAATCTTGAAATTGGCACAATTCGTTTAGTTTGTTTGTATTTTTCATAACCTTTGTCCGAAATTCAAGAAAGTGTCCACGATTTTTTATGTAATTTTCGTGTTTTCATGATTTTACTGCAAAATTACCATTTCAGACGAGTTATTTTAAAAAGACCTTAAAAAATTCCATATTGTATTGCTTCAAAAAGTCTAGAAGGTTTTAAAAAGTATATGTTCTAGACCTCTCTGGGAGGGGGGGTTTGAACCCCCTCCCCTTGCGCACGTCCCTGTTCTCCAGTATTTGTAGACATCTTCAGGGAATGGTGTAAATAGATGGACTTCAAATTACTTTTAAATTCACAGATGTTATCGCGTTAAAAAGAAACAATTTTTTATAAACTAAAACAATAAAATACAACACATCCTAATTATTATCACAGGCTTTTTGTTTTCCCCTTTTTGCTAATTCCAAAAATAAAAACATTTTAACAATGTTACTTTCCCTTATACTCCGCCAGGCTTGCAAAGTTCGATTCGTCAGACATGCAAAGTGATTTTCAAAGATTGATGATTTTCAATATTGTAATATAGAACTTATTTTTTTGACCATAAGTGTATTCTTTAATTCATATCTATTTAGATTCAAATTCACTGCACTTCCTTTAGGAAGCACATTTTTTTTGTCAAAATCTATTAAAAAATCCATAAACGTATTTTCAACATGATCTTGCAATGATTTTGGTTACAATTATTATTCTACTTTTTTCTATATCGCTTCCAATTCTATTAAAACTTATTTCAATGTTCATGCCATTAACAAAGACTGTAATTTTGTAATTTAAAGCAACCGAAACCGAAAAAAAACTAACAACAATTCTTTTGGGAATACATGCAGCAAATGTGAAAACTCTTAATTAAAAATAAAGATCTCAATTGACAGCTTATTTAGTACAGAAAAAAACAACGAGACAAAATAATCACAACAGCAAAAAAACGTAACAAGCCCATTTTCAATATTGAGATTTTAAAATAAAATCATCACATTTCGTGTTGTTGCTGTCCGCATGCACAGGCACACACTCACACAACTACAACGCGCGTTGATTACTTTGACAGTCTATGCATAATCATTCACTCACTCGCTCATTCACACACCTTAATGCAAAACCCAATGCACACACACACACACTGACTCACTCCTCAGCACGCAAAGCCAGAGACAACGAACCCCACCTTCGTTGTTCGGTTAAGAGGGGCTCACTACTCATCACAAGAAATCTGTTTGTGGAAATTATGTTCAGAACCCAAAACAAAGCAAAGAGTAGATAGAGCATAACCAACGACAACAACAACTATGCACACACAACGAAGCCTGCGTTGGCTAAACGTAACCGAACCACCATGCACACCCAGCCACACTCATCCACATACGTACGTAATCTTATAACAATGTAACAATAACATTATTTACTTAATAAGAATGCCAGCCAATGTTCGTGTGCGAGAGAGAGTGGGAAAGAGTGTCTGAGACTGAGAACGAGAGAGTGTGTGTTACACTGAACAAGAGTTTCTGCCTGTTGGTGTAACCAGAGCTTTGGGGTTATAATTGAGTTGTTGCATGCTAAACGAAGACAACAACGATGACGACGTTGACCACGATGATGTTTGCTGAGCCACACACACACACTGAACAACAACAAGAACAATGCACTGCTTGTTTAACAAAAGGGGAATTGAATTCATTGGGTTGTTTGTCCTCTTTACACTCTCGGGTTTAATGAGACTACAAGTAAGAGCAAGCAATACCATTATATGAATGCTGGGCATAGAAACTCCTCCCTTTTGTTATGTAGTTGTCTCTTTCTTTCTAGCTTAGTTTAGGTGGAGGAAAAGAGCTAAATGTACTTTTTTGAAGAGTGTGTGCTTCTGGTTTTTTTCTAAGAGAAATGTCAGATTCCTTTTAATAAAGTTATAATGTCTTTTAACAAGCCCTTCTTTTTGGCCGTTGCTGCTGCTGCTTCCAATGTTGTTGTTGTTGTTATTGTTGTGAGTATGCGAACTTTAGTGTTGTTGGTGGTTGGAAATTGTTGTATGCTAGCTCTCTGGGCCAGCCAGCTTGATTAGTACTTGCGCCGCCAACGTTTTACGTTTCTGTACAAGACGTACGTCGTCGTCGTTGTTTGAGCTGCTAAACAGAAATATTTGCAAAACGTCTGTCAGATTACAGGTGACATCTGTAAGTGTCACACACAACCCGAGCGGTCCACGGACTTAAACAAAACAAACCTCGAACTCAACTCAACCAAACTAAACCGGCCGACAGCATCTCTTAACTCGCCATCGGAAGAGCTTTAGAAAGAAAAATATTTTATTTTTTTCGAAGCGGTCTTTTCTGAATTGAACTTCACAAGTCAATCAAAGACAAATCTTAATATTGAACTCATCAAACACAACTCTCTCTTTCACTCCTATAACGGCAACCATAGTATACGCGTTTGTTCTTTGTCTAACGTACGCTGAGGAAAGGGAGAGCATCACACAGAGAGCTCTTCGTATTGTGTGTGTGTGCAAGTGCGTGCGTGTAGATGTGACGCAGTGTGTGCGCTGTGTTTGCTTTGCTGCTTCAGTTGGTAAAGACGTTAAGCAAATGTGATTAGTTAATTTACTCGTTGACTTCAACGTGAACGGACGTGTCAGCGAGAGAACGACAACAAGAGAACACACAAATAAACAAACGCGCAGCACAGTGGATATTAAATGCGAGCCTAGTGCTTTGAAGAAAATAAATTAAAAGAAAAATAAATAAAGTGTTGGAATATCAAAAAAAAAAAAAAAGAAAGCAACAACAACAAAGTGTTGAATTAAAATAAATTGAAATTGAAATAAAAAATTCTAATAACAACAACAAAAATTATAAATGTGTGGCTAATTTGCAAAAACCAACAAAAAGTGAAGTTTTCATTTAACCCAAAAACAAACAACATCTTAGTGTTCTCCTCCCCCCTTGAACCCCACCACAAATGGCCTTAGAGGATCGTTGTAGTCCCCAATCAGCACCATCGCCTCCAGGTCTACCTCAAACGCCCCACTCATCGCCAGCTGCTTTCTACAATACCTCGGCTATTTTGGATATGAGTTTGCAGCAGACCGTCGATAACGCCACCGTTGCCGCCGCCGCCACCATGTTGCCCCATACCGTGGCCTCGCTGTACCAGCAACAACAGCTGCAACATTTGCAGCAACTGCATCACCTGCAACAATTGCATCAACAGCAATTGGCCGCCGGTGTTTTCCAACATCCCGGCTATGAGCTGCACAACGCGGCACGCCTTAGCGTTTCGCCCGGAGCCCACTCCTCCTCGTCGACACCCGCCTCCACCATGACCATCAAAGAAGAGGAAATCGACTCGATCATGGGTGATAGCTTTAACGGCGAGCACGATCAGTCGTTGGCTTTGGCCAGCAATGTCACCGAAGATGAAGATGAGGAGTGTGACATTGATGTCGATGTCGATGAAGATGAAGATCACAAACTTATACCACCGCCGGCCCATCAACAGTCCAGCAAACCCACTTTGGCTTTTTCCATTTCGAATATCTTGAGCGATCGTTTTGGTGGCGTGGAACACAAAGAGGAGACGACGACGCCGGTCAGACACTCTCAGCAGGGTTCCAGCATTTACCGGCCTTTTGATCATCAGTCCAGAGCGGCCACCGCCACCCCCTCGGCTTTCACCCGTGTGGATTTAATGGAGCTGAGCCGTCAACAACAGGCTGCCGCTGCTGCGGCCGCCACCGCCGCCATGATGATTGAACGGGCCAATATTTTGAACTGCTTCAATCCGGCCGCCTACCCCCGCATACACGAGGAAATCCTGCAAAGTCGTATGCGCCGCACCGGCATGATGGCGGGCCACAATGCCATGACCTCGCCGCCACCACCACCACCCTCGGCCCAATCAGCTTTGGGTTCGCTGTGCAAGACGGTGTCACAAATTGGCCAAACCAACTGCTCCTCCGTGTCTGCCTCCTCCTCCACACCGCCAGCCGCCTCCACGCCCTCGGGTTGCTCGGTGGCCAGCATGGCCTCGCCGCCACCCTCACTACCAAATACCTCAGCATCGTCATCATCGTCGTCGTCGTCATCATCATCATCTGCCTGCTCATCCATGTCCTCGTCCTGCTCGTCGGCGAATTCACAAAACTCCTCACCCACCAGCCGGCCCAAGAACAACAGCCCCCAGCCCATACCGCCGCCGTCGGCCATAAGCCGCGACTCGGGCATGGAAAGTTCGGATGATACGAAATCGGAGACGGGCTCGACCACCAACTCGGAAACGGGCAAAAATGAAATGTGGCCGGCTTGGGTGTTCTGCACGCGCTACAGTGATCGTCCCAGTTCGGGTGAGTAATCGTGTTTTTTTATATTAAATTTAAAAAACGAACCTGTGTCAAAAGTTACCGTTATTCTGAAAACTTGAGGTATGATCTCT
Organism: Polietes domitor; assembly: GCA_947397865.1. Classification (NCBI taxonomy): domain Eukaryota; kingdom Metazoa; phylum Arthropoda; class Insecta; order Diptera; family Muscidae; genus Polietes; species Polietes domitor. Next base: position 24,420,935 of record OX377622.1, on the reverse strand, counting down.
GCCTTAAGCTTTTGTTCGTCATGACATGTTCTCTTGGAAGACCGTTACATTAACAACTTGAGGTATGATCTCTGCCTTAAGCTTTCGTTCGTCAAACATGTTCTTTTGAGAGATAGGCCTTTTTAGATTTTCTTAAAAAGAGGCATTTCTTCCTTCAAACATGTTCGTGTCGATCTGTTCTCAAAGGTTGCCTTTACACTACGAGTTGTCTGAACGGTGCTTTTGGCTTTTGTTGGTGGTCACACATGTTTGCTGAGAGGATAAACCGCTTTAAGGCGCGTTTACACCTAAATAATTTTCATAAAACAAGGATTTCAATGGAAAATCTAGGAAAAATTAGCAATTTTTTTGTAAATTAAAATATTTTTCATTGATAAATTAAGAAATCTTAAAGATTTTGATATAATTAATTTTCAAAAATATTTAAAGTGTGGGCTGCGTACACTTGAAGTTAGAATTTTCTTTTAGAACGATTTGAAAAAGTTAGTTACCTTAACTTTGTTAGTCTTTTTTTTGGTTTGAAAAAATTTAAGAAAATTTTTCGCTTCCGTTTTCTGAATCTTCTTAATCTCTCTCTCCCTCTGTCGACTATGACAAATCTTGTGAAGGTCATTTGGCCTATATTACATCCTCAATGACTTATGGCCCATAAAACTTCCTAATTTTTTTTTTCTGATTGTCCAAAGGTCATCTGAGACACAAAAAAAAGAGCGGCAAAATCCTTTTTGACAAAGATTACAGCAATAAAATTAAAAAACAGAAACTGAACCAAACAAAACGTACGTCCTGCTGTGACCACACACGGTAACATGACCCAAAAGTGTAAATGTTTGGCCGGCATGCAGCGTTTGAAGTCCAGGGACACACACGCACACACAAATCTCACAGCCATTACAGGGTCTTATCTTTGAGACAAAAAAATCTGACCCAAAATAAAACAAAAAAAAAAACAAGAAAGAAGAAGAAAATTAAATGCATTCATATCAGAAGGATGTACTGCAACAGCAGCAGCCAGCCACCACATTTATGTGTCCCCTCGGCGGCAGCAGCAGCCCGCCCCGCATCTTTTTCTTTTTTTTTGAAGATGGAAATCCCAAGATTTGTGTGAGATTTTGTCGGTTTTAAAAGCAAGTGTTGACTGACTGATACACGCACGAAACAAGGGGGGTGGAACACAAAAGAGCAGATTTTGGATGTCGTTTACACGCGACACGTGCTGCAGCCGCCACCGTTTCCCAAGGATTAGGAGAGTTTGTAAAGGGTTCAGAGTTCTTTCAACATTTGTTATCACTTTGCGGCCTAGCAGATGAATGCAGTTGATAATGTTGTGGAGAGGGGAAAATGGGAAGGGGGAGAGCATGAAAATGAATTTTAAGTGCTTTTTTATTATTTTTAATGGTTTTTTAATAGAGAGGAAATGACAGATTTATGGCCCGACTAAATGAAATGCTACCAAAAATAACAAAAAAAAAACAAAACCAAACTGAACTGAACGGAGCAACAACAATCTAACGAAAATTTATGGCGGACAGCAACATTTGAAATGTTGTTGTTGACCAGAGCCATGAATTTTAAGTGATTTTTAATTGGTGTTTCAAAACAAAGTTTTTGTTTTTTTTTGGTGCAAAATTCAAATGCAAATTGGCAACATCCCGAGGAAACAAATGAAAGAAAACTTCAGACAAACTATAATTATTTACATAGATATAGCAAAAAAAAAAGGAAATGAAAACTTCAGACAAACTATTATTATTTATTTATATCAAAAAGTTTTCTTTTCAAACACACTTTATCGTGTGAACTCCCCTTGGGTTCATCAAACATGTTCTCTCGAACATAGTCGGCTTTACACTTGATTTCAACTTTAAGTTGAAAATATAATTAATAACCAAGCACCACCCCCTCCCCCCTGGGGACACCTTTTCACATTAAATTGACCATAAAACATTCATTATCAAACGGCGTAGCAATATTTCCAGAAAGCAGCAGCAAAAAAAAACCGCCAACTCCCCACATGACAGCTGTCGTCGTTATTGACCATATGATGATGGCGGCTTTTGTGCGGACATAAAACAAACATTTGTCCATTTCTATTTAATAAAATAATCACTATTAGAATAGAAAAAAAAACAAGAAGAAGAAGAATAATTTCCATTTAATATGCAGCGAGGGTCTTGCTGTCACCCACCACCGTTCAGGCCAAGAAATATGACATTTTGTTTAAAACAAAGTACTGCGCGCCCGTAGGGCTCATTAACATGTTTAACAATGTGTTGAAGTGGTGGAGAAGAGGGCGAGAGAGAGAAAAATCATTATGAAGTTTAGAAAGATTTGAGCACTATTTTAAACTATTTTTCTATATATTTTTATATTATTTTTTTTTTGTTTTTTTTTCATTTTAGGCCCCCGCTACAGACGCCCCAAACAACCCAAAGATCCCAAGGCCACCTCGGACGAGAAGAGACCACGCACCGCTTTTTCCGGCGAACAATTGGTCAGACTTAAAGTAAGTATTTGCAAACAATTTCATAAACATCACAAAAATATTTAAAAGGAAAAGAGCAAGAGACCAAGATTTTTTTTGGACAATAAATTCAAAAACGAAACTAAAAAGCAGACATTTTTGGGAAAATATAAAACTAAACAGCAGACATTTTAAAGAAACATAAATCGCCAAAAAAATGGAGATAGACAACAAAACTACCACCCTGAAAACAGGAAGCCAGGACAGACATTTGTGAAAGAAATTCACACAAGACCGGTTAGAAATAATAAAATAGGCAAACATTGTCTGGAAAAAGAACAAAAAATTGACTCAAAACTAAACAGCAGACAGAGAAATTTTAAAATATAATCAAAAACCAAAATAAAAAAAATAAAAAAAAAAATGAAAAAAATAATTATCACAAAGAATCACTCGGCATAACAGAAAATATGAAGGACAAAAATTGACTCAAAACTAAATGGCAGACAGACAAATTGTAAAATATAATCAAAAACAAAAATAAAATTGCAAAAAAAATTATCACAAAGGAAAAGCAACAACTTCCAAAAGACCTGAAAAAAATATTTTCTTTTTATTTAAAATATTTTTTATTGAATCAAAGATTAAACTATTTCATAAAATAAATCAACAAATTTCTTGATTTGTCCATCCATCTTAAAAAACACAACAAATCCAACAATTCCAAGAGACCTCAAACGACACTTTTTTATACAAAAAAATATTTTCTTTTTATTTTTTTTTTTTTTTGAAGCAAAGTTTAAACTATTTCATAAAATAAATCAACAAATTTCCTGATTTGTCCATCCATCTTTAAAAACAAACACAACAAATTCAACAATTTCAAAAGATCTCAAACGACTCTTTTTAAATATTTTTATTTTTTTGTCAAAACTAAATTCAAAAATAATTTCATGAAAGAGATTTTTTTGTAAAATATTTATTTTTTGCATTAAAATGTCGCAGCTTTTTAACTATTTCATCAAAGAAATCAACAAACAAAATTTTAATAAATTCGATTAAATTATTAATTAAAATTTTCAAAATTTTGATTAATTGGATTAAATGATTAATTAATATTTTTGGTCAATATTTAAAATGTCGCGCTTTTTAACTATTTCATAAAAGAAATCAGCAAGCAAAATTTTAATAAATTCGGTTAAATTATTAATTAAAATTTTCAAAATTTTAATTAATTCGATTAAATGATTAATTAATATTTTTGGTCGATATTTAAAATGTCGCGCTTTTAAACTATTTCATAAAAGAAATCTACAAACAAAATTTTAATAAATTCGATTAAATGATTATTTAATATTTTTGGTCTTTTTTAAATATTTTATTCAAAACTAAATTAAAAAATAATTTCATGAAAAAGATTTTTGTTTTTGTTAAATATTTATTTTTTTTTGCATTAAAATGTCGCAGCTTTTTAACTATTTCATAAAAGAAATCAACAAACAAAATTTTAATAAATTCGATTAAATTATTAATTAAAATTTTCAAAATTTTAATTAATTCGATTAAATGATTGATTGATATTTTTGGTCAATATTTAAAAAAAATCCTTATTTTTAGCTATTTCATAAAAGAAATCACCAAATTCCCGTATTAATTCTAATGTTGTTGCCACAACGAAATATTTAATTGAATCAATTAAAAATTTTTTATTTTTATTTTTTTTATTTTACTTTTCTGTTATTTCTATTGGATTACAATGACGATTTTTCTAACTAATTCAAAAAAAAAATCAGCAAAATTCCCAATTAATTAGGTTTTGTTGCCATGACAAAATATTTAATCGAATCAATTACATTTTTTTCCATAATTTTTAAACATTTTCTGTACTTTTTTGGATTATAAATCCGAATTTTTAACTAAAATAAGAAAATCAACAAAATTCCCAATTAATTAGGTTTTGTTGCCATAACGAAATATTTAATTGAATCAATTAAATATTATCTCAATAAAATATTTCTTTTTTTCTTTCTTTTTTTCTTTTATAAAAGAAATCACCAAATTCCCGTATTAATTCTAATTTTGTTGCCACACCGAAATATTTAATTGAATCAATTAAAATTTTGTTCACTTTTCTGTTATTTCTATTGAGGATTTTTGTAACTATTTCAAGAAAAAATCATCAAATTTCTATATTAATTAGGTTTTGTTGCCATAGCAAAATATTTAATCGAATCAATTAAAATTTTGTTCAATATTTTTAGACATTTTCTGGACTTTTTTGGATTATAAAATTATAAATTTTTAACTAAAATAAGAAAAAAATCAACAAAATTTCCAATTAATTAGTTTTTGTTGCCATACGAAATATTTAATCGAATCAATTAAATATTATCTCAATAAAATATTTTCTTTTCAAAATATTTTAGTTTTTAAACTATTTCATAAAAGAAATCAATTTGAGACATTGGCTTAATTAAAATTTCTTTGTATACATTTTATGGGAAAGGACGGACATGTTTGAAGGATTTCCCAAAAATATAAGAAAGGACTGTCCTCGATTTAAATGTATAAATTTACATTTTTAAAACGTTTTAATTTACATTTTTGTGTAAAGGAATTTTGAATGGGCATATTTTTGAAAATATTTATTTTCTTGTTTTTTAATTGTTCATAATTTATACCCAATGCCCAGTCCGATTATGGTGTTAATTACCCCATGGGCACTCAGTGTTTCATCGGCATATTTTCCGCTAACGCTATTTCGTGGATCTTGGCTCATTCTTCTTCATCAAAGGCCATGCCATGAATAATTCATGGCTCATTTGTCCTCGCAAGAATTCACATTTAATGATCACGAAGACGTGTCATTAGGGAAACAAACCAGGCAGCCATGAAGACAGCCAGCCAGCCAATGAGACATTTCTCCATATGTTTTTTTTTTTCGCTCGCACAAGGACAAGAAACTCGTTTAGGAGTTCACGTCCTTACTAACTGAGCGTCCTTTGTGTTTGTCCGTCCATTTGTATTTTGTATTTTGACTTTTGTCATAACGAATTGAGAATTTATGAGTGTTGCTTGTTGTTTGGGTATTTTTGTTTCAAAATATTTACAACACCACCCGGAGAGCGTTAAAGATAGGATCCTGTTTTCGGTGATATCCTGCTAACAATTTTCAAAACCACAACTAAACGCCTTGACATGATACCAAACCGAGCGCAGCACTTAAACCAAGGACGACCAGGCTACATTTAACAATTGTAGCTGACTTTTTGTTGTCCTTTTCCCCCATTGTCTGGCAATTAGTTTTGGTCTTGCTTTTGAAACCACCTTAGATAATTGATTTTCTGCAACTGTTTGGCTAACCAAAATACTAATTTTCCTTTTTCTTTCTTCTTCTTTTCTTGCAGCGTGAATTCAACGAGAATCGTTACCTAACCGAAAGAAGACGCCAACAGCTAAGTGCCGAGCTGGGCCTGAATGAGGCTCAAATCAAAATCTGGTTCCAAAACAAACGGGCCAAGATCAAGAAGTCCACGGGCACCAAAAATCCCCTGGCCTTGCAGTTGATGGCCCAGGGCCTGTACAATCATACGACAGTGCCTTTAACCAAAGAAGAGGAGGAACTGGAGATGCGCATGAATGGGCAAATACCTTAAATGCCGGGGCCCCCCTTGGCAAAGAACTTGAAACTTCTTAACGTTTAGTGCAATATTTGTATAAAGAGAGACGGACAGAGAAAGAGAGAGTGATAGAGAGAGAGAGAGCAAGCCAGGAGTCCTGTGTAATCCTGTGTTGTCTTATATTTTTTTGTCTTAAAATCTCATTTTTAAGCTACAATTAAGAGCGTTTTATTATTGTGATATAGTTATTGTAAAATGTATTCCTTTTGTATATTTCTTTCCCCCTCTTCCTAAACCACTGTGACCACAAACTAACTTTGTATAGAAATCTAGTGTGGCCAGCAAACAAGCAGCTATCTCTCTTAACCTCACACATTTTGTAAACTAATAATTTCCATAATCGATAATTTATTGCTGCCTCCAAACTAAAGCTCTCGAAATATTTTCAATCTATATTTTTTTTAATTTTCGTTGTTGTTGTTGTTTGTAACACACTCACACACAAAAAGAGCCTTCGAACGAAAAACAAAACGCCAACAAACAATTCAGAAACAAACACCCAAGTATTATTTTTCAAATTTATTATGAATATAATTTGTAAGTTATCATGTCGCTGCTAAAAAAACACAAACACTCACACACTTACCCTCACACACTCCCAGCCGAGTTGGCAATCAAATGAATCTGTAAACAATGTCGTAAAGTCTTAAAAGATTATCTATCCGGCTATCATATGACTTATACCAACCTGTGTTGTAGACCGGTGTGTGTGTGTGTGTTTGTCTTTATGTTTGTATATTTGTACATTTAATTTATATTATATTATTATTCATATTGCTATTATCATAACTCTCTTATTTATGTATTATATTATAATTATTATCATATCTATATATATTTAACATTGTAAAATTGTATTGTAATTTATCTATGCCTAAAAGTAAGTTTATTATTTTTTTTTAGTTTTTATTCTATTTTATGTTTGTTATTGTCATAAGTTAGTATTTAGTACTTAAACAAATGCAAAAAAGTTCGCTGAAAAGAAATTGAAAATTAAAAAAAAAAAAACTAAAAAAATAAAACAAATATTTAAATACCAAATATTCCGAAAAAATAATTGAACACGTTTTTTTATTGCCATTTTGGGGGAAAACATTAAAATTGGGTAAAGCAACAGGAGGGTAACAAGATGGTGCCTGAACTACCCGACTTGAAGTGTAGATGGCGTCATTTTTTATTGTGGAAAACAATGTGGCAAGGTTGCCACATGTGTTTAATAATGCCACGTTGTCTGTTGGGCGTTCATAAATATTTGGGCTATTTTTCTTTAAGACGGGATAAAAACGTTAAAAAAGAGCCAATTTTTTTACTCTAAATAACAACAATATAAAATTTTATATATATAAAATTTCAAAAAAAATCCTAAATTTTTAACAAAAAAATTATTTTTATACACAATTTTCTCAATTTTAAAAAATGATTTAAAAAAAATAAATTTTCGCTATTTTCTGTACCCTTGGAGATAATCTGCTATATTGTCCTAGTATTTTTCGGGATAAAAAAAATTTAGAAGGGTAATTTATAACAGTTTCTGATGAGTTTTGACTTTCTAAATTCAAAAATAGTATTATGTTTTTAATGGATAATTTTTTAACTAAAATTCCAATACTCATCGACAGTGTCTTTATTATTTTTACTATTATCAATTAAAGATAAATATGACTGCTACAAATTATGATGGCTACTGTTAGAAACAGTGGTTTAGGATAGATCTTAGGAAGAGGCACCAAGATCTGGCCACATAGTTGGATAGAGCACCTCAAAATAAGAAAAAAATTGTTGGCATATTATTGGCCGGAGTCTAAGAGTCGGAGAAATTAGGCTTTAAAATCTTAAAATATTAGCCTGAGACAAGTTCTGTGATCACAATTAGAATATTTTATAATTGTAAAAAAATTAAAGTAAAAACTAAAGTTAATGTTATAAAGGGCTATTTTTCTTTAAGGCGGCATAAAATGCAGCGATAACAAACACGTTGAAAAACAGTAAATCTTTTACTCAAAATAACAACAATATGAAATTTTATATATATAAAATTTAAAAAAAAAAATATTTTGTTATCCTAAATTTTTAACAAAAAATTATTTTTTCAAAATTTATTTTTATACACAATTTTCTCAATTTTAAATTTTTTTGTTTGTTTTAATTTTGGACGAAATTTTAAATTTGTATCTTAAAACAAGTAAGGAAAGGCTAAAGTCGGCCGGGGCCGACTATATGATACACTCCACTTTCTATCGGAATAAAATTCAATTCAGTAAAAAAGTGAAAACGGGAAGAATTTTTGTATGTTTCCTAATCACAGACTAATATGACCTGGTCCAATTTGTCAAATCGAGAATAATATTTGTTTCGGGGCTATATCCAAACATGGAATGAAGTGACTAACTTTCACAATAAGTTCTTCCAGTTGAAGTATAACGTGTTATGCTCAATTTTAAGAAATTCTCTGAAAATACGCGGTTTCTGGGGGAACGAAATTTGTATGAGAGCTATATGTAAATCTGAACCGATGTGACCCATTTTCACCGTGGGCGTTTCTAGTTGAACTATAATATATTTTGCAAGACTTGAAGAAGATCTGTTAAAATATGTGGATTCTAGAGCGGAAAAATTCAAAATAGGGAACGAAATTTGTATGTGAGCTATATATAAATCTGAACCGATCTAACACATTTTTACCACAGGTATTTCCAGTTGAAATATAAGGTATTTTGCGAATTTTGAAGAAAATCTGTTAAAATATGTGGATTCTGGAGCGGAAAAAGTCAAATCGGGAGCGAAATTTGTATGGGAGCTATATATAAATCTAAACCGATCTGACATATTTTCACCATAGGTGTGCCTAGTTTAAATATAAGATGTTTTGCCAAATTTCAAGAAAATCTGTTAAAATATGTGGATTCTAGAGCGGAAAAATTCAAATTGGGAACGAAATTTGTATAGGAGCTATATATAAATCTGAACCGATCTAACACATTTTTACCACAGGTGTTTCTAGTTGAACTGTAAGATGTTTTGCAAATTTTCAAGAAAATCTGTTGTAATATGTGGTATATAGAGTGAAAAGAATGAAAATCGGGAGTGAAATTCGTATGGGGGTTATATCTAAATCTGAACCGATTTTCTTCAAATTAAATAGCGTTCGTCCTTGTCTCGAAAAACTTCGCTAAGCAAAGTTTCGTTTGGTTCTGGCTACAATTGCGACCTGTATCGTGATTATAAGAATAGATGGACAGACAGACAGAAATCGATTCAAAAAGTGATTCTAAGTCGATCGGTATAATTAACAATGGGTCTATCTCGACTCCTTTTGGGTGTTACAAAGAAATACACAAAGCCATAGTACTCTCGTGGAGTGTATAAATATTGTGTAGCATTTAAAAGTGGACGTATGGGTTGTGAAGATGAGCATTGCTGTGGTGGACCAATGAGATGACGACGTCGATGGTGAACCGGCCTTCAATCCGTACCAAATAGCCACCTTGAATAAAATTTCCATAGGTATGAATTGTTCCCTTTAAATTGCAATTGAGGTTTTTGTAAAATTTGACTTTTTTAATTATATTGTTTCAAGTTTCTATACACAATTATATACATTAGAAGCCCCAGCGCCTTGTAGGCTATATAGAGACTAAAAGGCAACTTTATAACAATCTATATTAATTATTTATATACGTACATTTCAAAATTAAGATAACAATTATAGTAATTTAGACTTGTTCATATTAGAAGTGTTTCTATATTTTCCAAAAGGTAAAGTTTAAGCTCTTGTTTAAAAGTCGAAATTTTTGATATATTTCTTAAATAGAAATTTCATGCTGCGATTTGAACATTTGATTGAAAACGGGGTATAAATTGCACTTGTAATGTAATTAATGATCAACAGATGGCGTTAGGTTGTTTGAGGTGTCAATCAGTGATGAAACATCCAAGTCAATGCCAAGTGTAAGCCACTCCCTCATCGGAACCAATGTATATGACTCACAAAACACTTTATCATGTGGATGGATGCACATTGTACGGCTTTACAAATTTTGGTGATAAAACAAAAAAAAAGAAATCCAAGAAAAGAAAAGTAGAACAGATTTAGAAAAAAGAAATCGAAAAAGAACGAAGAAGACTAATTCAAGGAATGTTTCGTAATGAGAAGGGTTTATGGGTGGATGTTGCGACAGCTATCTTTGGAAACATCAATGATGCCAACGCAATTAGAAGGTTTTTTGAAGACCGAAAATAACAGATATTAAGTGTGAACTATTTTACAGATAAAAAGTCATAATAGGAGAATCTCAAGTGGATTTATGCAAAAGAAGAAAATGTTTGTGCCCGAGACTAGAAAGACTATTATAACCTCTATATTTACTCAAAGATTTTCGTGTTTTCTTCGTGAAGATGTCAGCTATTATAAAGTAAAAAATAATCTGTTACCTAAATTGTGAAAATTTTTTACAAACATAAAATCATATCATTTTTATAATTTTTTTACATCTACAAATATGGGAATAACTATAATTGTTCGTTGAAATGTTAGCTATTAAACAATGTAACAACAACATTTCTCAGATTTTTAAGTATTTTTTTTAATGCCAGCAAAAAATGATTTAAAAAAAAATATTTTTTCGCTATTTTCTGTACCCTTGGAGATAATCTGCAATATTGTCGGTATTTTTCGGTATAAAAAAAAATAAAAAGGATAATTTATAACAGTTTCTGATGAGTTTTGACTTTCTAAACTCAAAAATAGTATTATATATTTTATGGATAATTTTTTAACTAAAATTCCAATACTCAGCGAAAGTGTCTCTACTATTTTTACTATTACCAATTAAAGATAAATATGACGGCTACAAATTATGATGGCTACTGTTAGAAACAGTGGTTCAGAATAGATCTTGGGAAGAGTACTATATCCGAGGCACCAAGATCTGACCACATATTTGGATAGAGCACCTCAAAACAAGAAAAAAAATTATTGGCCGGAGTCTAAGAGTCGGAGAAATTAGGCTTTAAAATCTTAAAATATTAGCCTGAGACAAGTTCTGTGATCACAATTAGAATATTTTATAATTGTAAAAAATTAATGTAAAAACTAAAGTTAATGTTATAAAGGGTGATTTTTTAAAAGCTATAGGAAAGTTTTTCCAAAAAAAAAAACACATCAAATTCAGAAAAAATGCATGAAATCTTTATTTGAATCGATAGTACGGTCCATATAATTTAATGTTTGAAGATTATTTCATGCAAATGTTGACCTTGACTGCGCCTCAAATGGTCCATCCGCTTAGTCCAATTTTGGCATTTCCACGTTTTTAAGTAACAGAGGCCCAATTGCTGCGAACGGCGACGAATCGATAATTGATGGTCATCATTAACACTGGCCGATATTTTCTTCAGTTCGCACTCTACGTAAGCGTGTTGGTGGTTTAATGTCCAACAATGTAAATTTGGTGCGAAATTAAGTCACAATGATGATGAACTTTCTTAACAAAGCACCCATTTTGATAATAAAATTCAATAATTTGCAAGCGTTGTTCGTTTGTAAGACGATTCATGGTTAAATTATAGACCAAACTAAAGATGTTTGACAGTGAAACAAAACACGAAACGTGCGTCAGCTGTTTAAACCAGTGTTGCCAAAAAATAATAGCTAAAAAATAACCCTTTATAAACCATCAAGTATGGCCGTCGAGCGAAGTTCATGGGGAAAATGCTGTATCCAGTTTTCTCATTGCCATTGCCAGCAAATGGCGATGAGAAGCGTTTCAGATAAAACACAACGCTCTTCAAAAGCGCTTTGCGGTGAGGTTTTTGGGTGTATATATCACTGATATTTCCTTATACAGGACAATGAAATACGTATATGGTCAAATGTGTTCATGGTTGAGTCCTTGCCATAACCAACAAGTAAGGAAAGGCTAAAGTCGGGCGGGGCCGACTATATAATAATAGGATGAATCGCACCGACATTTGAAAAGGGGGCCTATAACAACCTTTTGGGCCTGGTTGAAAAATATCATAATCTGTAAAATTTGATGAAGATCCGATGTAAGATGTAGTTTCTAGAGCTGTAATAGATCAGAATGGGGCCCCATTTGGGTTATACCAAAGTAGGGACATATGGGCATCTCCCAAACAAGTAAGGAAGGGCTAAAGACGGACGCACTTTCTATCTCATTACAATTCAATTCGGTAAAAATGGTAAATCGGAAAGGACATTTGTATGGGGGTATATTGAACTGGGACGATGTGCGGGTCACATGTATGTTTATTGGTGAAATGTAATATGTAAAGTTTGACCAAAATAGGTTAAACATTCGGAAGCAACATTTGTATGAGGGCTATATCTAAATCTGAACCAATCTTACCCACTTTTACCATAGGTTTTTTAGTTGGATCATAAGATGTTGTGCCAATTTTAAAGAAAAACAGGTACAATATGTGGATTTTAGAGCGGAAAAAGTCAAATCGGGGGCGACATTTGTATGGGGGCTATATCTAAATCTGAACCAATCTTACGCACTTTCAGCATAGGTGTTTCTAGTTCAATTATAAAATGTTGTGCCAATTTTAAAGAAAATCAGGTACAATATGTGGTTTCTAAAGCGGAAAAAGTCAAATCGGGAGCGACATTTGTATGGGGGCTATATCTAAATCTGAACCGATTTCCTCCAAATTCAATATCGATGGTGCTTGGCCAGAAAAAAAAACTTCTGCCAAGTTTCATGACAATCGGACCACAATTGCGACCTGTAGAGTGCGAACAAGCTTAGATGGACAGCAGACGGACGGTCAGACGGACAGACAGACATCGTTAAATCGACTCAGCTGGTGATTCTAAGCCGATCGGTGTACTTAAAGGTGGGTCTAGCTCGATTATTTTTTGGTGTTACAAACATTTGGCGCGAAACTAACTTATAATACCCTAGTCCACGAAGTGGTGTAGGGTATAAAAATACTTTACAATAACAAAATTTCACAGAAATGTATTTATGTAGGTGGCTACCTTTTCTTGTTTGTTTTATAAAATAATTATTGAAAAAAATACACCACTAAATATAATTTATTGAACATCCGGAGTCGACTCCGGAGTAGGAGTCGGAGTTGAAACATTATAAAATGCTGGAGTCGGGGTTGGAGTCGATCTATTTTGAATCGACTCCACAGCCCTGGTTATTGATATCTCGATTAGTTAACGAGATATCGGCAATAGCGATTTTACTCCAATTCCATGACCTGCTGAATACAGAATTATGCTCTTGGGCTAATAATTTCAAATTTCTCGATAACTACGCCAGTTAACTTACTTTAACTGTTCTGCCTAATGAGCTAAAAATAATACAAAAATCTATCTGTAGCCATCATAATTTCCTTTAATTAATAATAGTAGAAATACTAAAAATAGTAAAGACACATTCGATGGGAATTGGAATTATAGTTAAAAAATTATCAGAAACTAACTATTTTTATTTCTTTTATTTCGAAAAATACCGACAATTTTCCGGGGAATTTTCCCACAATTTTGTGGGAATTTTCGCAGGTGTGGCTGTAGCAACAGCGTTCGCCTACATGGCAACTTTACATCCATTTTCTGAAGAACAGAGACTTCAGGTGATGCGGGGACTAGTAACCAGGTAAGGGAACAAATTTCCAAACCCACTCCATTACACTCTGAGGTGGTAAAGGGTGTTTTTTATTGGGGTATAGAACTTTAAGTTGGCATCACTTTTTTAACTGGCGGCAATTTTGTCAGCTGTCAAGTGATTAATATTTAGTTTGGTTTGCCATTTCATCATGAACAGGTTGACAAAAGAACAACGCTTGCAAATCGTGCAAATTTATTTCGAAAGTAATGGTTCAGTTCGCGAAGTTCACCGCAAGCTCCGTCCATTTTATGGTCGACATAATCGTCCATCAGAGCAATTAATTCGGTTAACCATGGATCGTTTTCGCACTACGTTTACTCTATGTGATAATACGCATCCGCAGAGACGTCGAACAGTGCGCACCGAAGAAACAATTGCCGCTGTAGAGCAAAGTGTTGAAGAGGACCCGAATGAATCGATTCGCCACCGTGCACAGCAATTGGAGAAAGTGGTTGAAAATTGGACCTGTAGAATTGGCTATATTCGAGCCAGCCGCGGCGGCCACATGCCCGAAATCATATTTAAACATTAATGGCATAAAATTATCCTTCCAATAAAGCCAAATTGATGGACATTAAAACGATTTTCTTGTGTTTTATTTCAATTCGAAGTTCTATACCTCAATAAAAATCACTCTTTATATGTATCATGTATATGTAGACACCATAATATATTCTGTGTCGTGGTAAAATTCTAAGACGATTTAGCCATGTCCGTCTGTCTGTCCGTCCGTCCGTCTGTCTGTTGAAAGCACGCTAGCTTCCGAATGAAATGAGCTAGGAGGTTCAAATTTCTCCTAAATGTGTTGAATGGTTGCAGATCGGTGGGGATTGAAAGTGGGCGAATTCGGTCCAAAGGGAAAATTTTTCCCTCCTTGTGGGGGAAAAATACCCATAATAACCCCTAATATTTTCGAGTATTTAGCATATTTTTTCAATATGTCTGCTTGATAATGGGTATGCGCATTCACCCTAAACAAAAACGTGTACCATAAAGTGATTTCTATTCGTAGGGGTGAAATGGGGCAAAAAGGGATTAAAATAGTACCTTAGACGACAACAGCTAGAAACACGAAATATGGTGTGCACATTCCTCTAATTGAGTAGATACATAATATAAAAGTATTTTTTTTTTCAAATTCGTACTTTTAAGGGGTAAAATGGGAATAGAGGGATAAAAATGGTACCATCCAAAAGGTTGCACCTAGAATAATGAAATTTGGTGTATACATTCCTCTGATTGCGTAGACACGTAAAATAAACGGATTTCTCGAAATTCGTACTTTTTGGGGTTAAAATGGAAAAAGGGGATAAAAATAGTACCAACCAAATGACCGCAGCTAGAGTCATGAAATTCGGAGTATACATTCCTCTGAATAGGTAGACACCAAAAATAAAAGGTTTTTTTCCAACTTCGTACTTTCGAGGGATAAAAATAGTACCAACTAAAAGACTACAGCTAGAATAATTAAATTCGGTGTGTACATCCATCTAATTGAGTAGACACGTAAAAAAAAGAGATTTTAGAATGTCGTACTCTTAAAGGGGTAAAAAGGCAAAATAAACAGATTTTTCTAAATTCGTACTTTTTACTTTTACGGCAAAGATTGGTTGAATCATGAAGTTGGGTTATTTTGCACTTTGTTCGATATGTAAATTTATTGGGAACGTGGTTTGAAATAATAATAAAAATATTTTTTCCATATTTGCATTTGTTTTGGTTTGGCTATTAAAAAATATATATTTTCCTCTAATATTACTGCAGTTCTACGAAAATCGACAGCCTCTGTGGAATGCAATCCATGGCGGAGGGTATATAAGTTCGGTCCGGCAGTGAGATAAGCTCGAATGTATCTTCTTTCTCTGGTTTCCAACTGGCCGTTCCACCTATTGTTAGTTGATAAAAGCACTTGTACGTGTTTCGTTGTATTCAGTCCGGTTTGTCTGGATATTTCGCAAGTGTTTATAGTTTTCTACTTGAAATTAGCGCGGTCCCTAGAAATGAATATATTACTTTTAGAGAGTACTTAGCGTAGATTCTCGTCAACTCATCCGGGTTTCGATATACGATTGACTTCGGACAAATAACTCAGTTTAGAGAGCTCCCCAATGCACTGACCTGAGAGTAAATGATATGAGACAGAAGGTCAACTCGGCTGTCTACAATAATTTCTGTGATTCCTGGAGAAGAAGATTCAAGTCTGTCTATGATTTCATGAAGAACAGATACGGTGCAGTTTGCCTGAAATCCCTTGGAAAGCCAAAACATAATTTTTGTAGCCATTGAAAGAACTGCAAGCAGATTTTTCATAGAGTTATCAGTGAACAGGACACGAATCTGAATTCAAGAATTTCGAATTTTTCGGTATTTCTTGAAATTTCATTGGAAAGTAAACATAACGCAATAGAGATGTCAAATAACACAGAATTGTAATGTTTTCCCAGGAATATCTCTGTACGAAGGGCAACCAGGAAAATTTCAAAATTCGAATTGCAGAAATTTCAAAAACCAACCCTCAAACCTGCTGTGAATGTTAAATCCAGACAACTGGAAACAAAATCTGTGAAGAAATATGAAAAACAACATTTCAATCGAGCAACAAGTCAGATCTTTATCAGACAATTAGAAAAAAGGAAGTAATCAAACCAGGGAAGAGAAAAGAATAACACCTTTGACGAGTGCGAAGGTATCATGAGCTACGATCGGCCTTAACATGTAATGCACACACACAACACACTGAATAAAATTATGATTGAAAGAAAAAACATTTAATTCTGTGACATGTCCATGTAATTACAAGTCGTCAGCGGCTCAAGTGTGCGGCTACGACGTCGTGGTGGGTCCCAAATTCATTTCATTACATTTTTATGACATGTTAGAGTGACAATAAAACTCATATTTGTAAGTACGGCGTACTTCCCAAATAATGTAATCAATGCACACGGTTCGATTGCTTATTTTGCTACTGCCCCCGGACGTGTGTAGGGTAACGATTATTATTTGAATTGAAATTTGAAAAATTACAAAAGAAAAACCAATAAAATTGACGCCACCTATACAGTGGCCACACACTTGGAAAAAGCCATAAAAAATTATTAGGATTCCATATTTTTTTCAATTAATTAAATTGTTCGAACAACATCGATGATGAACCAAGCGATGACGAACATGTATCGAGAAATTCCCAGGCATTTTCAAACGTTCGTTATGATTTGATTGATTGATTTGAATTTCAAATACAAAATTTTTAATGGCCGGCCATATTGAGAATTCCCAATCGTTTGATATGTTTAGAGTTTAGGCGATGTGCCAAGAATTTTAAAACGTTTTTCTTTTTTCTTGGTTTTGGTTGTTGAACATTTTTCAAAGACCGTTTTTCTTTGAACAGTGCTCCACCGCCTGTTTCCTTTTGTTTTGGTTGGTTCGATGGGTAGTATGGGGGGAGGGAGGTAGGACTTTTTTACATATTGCTAATTTGTTGTTTGACATAAAATCATTTACGATGAGTCAATAAAAATATCTTTGGATTTTTGTGAGTGTGTTTGAAGACCTCACAAGCGCGAGTTGCTCATAATCGTGAATAAGTGAACAAGAATTATTAATGAGTTCCATCAGTCCCGGCACAGGCACCTACATATTTCATTCATTCACTGCAGCCACCGTCATCGCCACCCTTGGCTCTAGTGCTTCACCCTAATGCTAGTGGGGAATCATAAAATTATGTTTGGATCTGTAGATGGGCGCCTTCGGGAAAGCACTGCAAGTTCTGGCATAACAGAGAAAAATAGAGGGAGGTAAATTGGTGTGGATCATAGGTGGCTTAGTAGTGCGGTACATTATGACCTAAAGGAAATGGAAATCTTTTCGTTTGAAATAGTTGATCTGAGCCTATTTTAAATTTTTGGTTGAGATAAGGAGCAAGTTTTTAAATTTCATATAATCAATTTTGAAAGACCGAATCGTGGTCAGCCATGAAAACTGACATCATGAATTCACTAAATAAATGAAAAATATCAAAAAAAAAGAAATACGAAAATTTGGACCAAAAAGTAATGGATAAAGGGCCAAATTCTCATTGAAATCGCTAATTAAAATGTTGGCGATTTTTCAAAAAATGCTCTAATTTTGTTAAAATCGCGTTTTTTGCAAAGTTATAAGGAAAATGGCTAAAAAAAGTTAAAATGGCGATTATTTTTATGAACCATTGAAATTAGCACTTTTTGATGTATTGAATTGTGCTAGGCGAGCACAATTCAGCACAGTTTTTGGATTTGCAAAAATCGCGATTTTAACAAAATTGGAGCATTTTTTTGAAAAATCGCCAAAATTTTAATTAGCGATTTTCTCGAAAACGGTTTGAGATAGATCTTAGCTTGAAACGGCACAATAACACCCTCCTCTAGAAGAACCTAGCACAACTTTTGCTGCCCAAAAAACCTACAATGAAAATGTCGGCGATTTTTTTTTGCAAAAAGTCTTTTCGCTGTATCTTCGTCAATTTTCATTTTTTCGAAAAACTTTTCGTGGCACAATTGGGTACAAATCTACCACAATTCAGTACAACTTTTGTTTTTGCGAAAAACAAAATGGCAATTCTAGGATTTTTTCGAAAATAGCGATTTTTTCGAAAACGGATTGAGATATAACTTTTTTAAAAAATGGCACAATTATGTACTCCGCTAGCACAATCCAGCACAACTTTCGTTTTTGCAAAAAAAAAAAAACGAAATGGCAATCCCAGCGATTTTTTTTGGAAAAAAAGCTTTTTCGGAATATCTCGATAAATTTTCAATTTTTCGAAAAACTTTTTACAGCACAATTGGGCACAAACCTAGCACAATTCAGCACAACTTTTGTTTTTTCGAAAATCGCATTTTCAACATCTGGGACATCCCAATGGCTGCGATTGTTTTGAAAGTGTGACATTTTGAAGGCAATTTCAATCACAGTTAAAATGTTGAAGTGGTATGTTTTAGTCGGATTATGCTTTCTTTTAAAAAACTTTGTTTTCTATTTAGGAAAACAGAAGCATAGGATCTGAAGCCTCAAGCAATTTATGAAAAGGAAAAATAATAATAATGATTTTATTACAAATCCAATTTTTGTCGATTTACTATGATTTTTGGATTATAAGTCCAATCACGATCACGACTATAGATTAAATTAAAGGTAAATATGAGGGCTACTTCACTTTCATGCAGTTATATTATTTTAGAAAAAGACGCCGAAAATTAAAATATGTTTTTTGGAAAAATATTTTTTTGTTGCAACAAAAAATTCCAAAAAATAGAAAACTCATTTTTTATATCTCACATCCTAACGTTGAGAAAAATCTATAGGTGATTTTTTAGCTATTATCTTTTGACAACACTGGTTTAAACAGCTGACGCACGTTTCGTGTTTTGTTTCACTGTCAAACATCTTCAGTTTGGTCTATAATTTAACCATGAATCGTCTTACAATCGAACAACGCTTGCAAATTATTGAATTTTATTATCAAAATGCGTGCTTTGTTAAGAAAGTTCAAGAAAGCCGAAGATCCACTTTTTACCGAAAAATTGTGTTCTGCGACGAAGCTCATTTTTGGCTCAATGGGTACGTAAATAGGCAGAATTGTCGATTTTGGAGTGAATATCAGCCAGAAGCATTGCAAGAGCTACCAATGCATCCAGAAAAATTCACAGTTTGGTGCGGTTTATGGGCTGGTGGCATCATTGGACCTAACTTCTTCAAAGATGATGCGAATCGTAACGTAACTGTAAATGGTGAGCGCTACCGTGAGATGATATCCAACTTTTTTTTGCCCAAAATGTAAGAGCTTGACTATCATGGCATGTGGTTTCAACAAGACGGTGCCACATGCCACACAGCACGCGCAACAATGGACTTATTGAGAGGCGAGTTCGCTGAACATTTTATTTCACGTTCGGGACCGGTCAATTGGCCGCCTAGATCGTGCGATTTAACGCCTTTAGACTATTTTTTGTGGGGTATGTTAAAGCTCATGTCTATATAGACAAGCCCGCTTAAATTGACGCATTGGAAAACAACATTGAAACATTTATTCGTGAGATACCGGCCGAAATGTTGGAAAGAGTATGTCAAAATTGGACTAAGTGGATGAACCATTTGAGGCGCAGTCAAGGTCAACATTTGCGTGAAATAATCTTCAAACAATTAATTATACGGACCGTACTATCGATTCAAATAAAGATTTCATGCATTTTTCTGAATTTTATGTGTTTTTTTTTTTTTGAAAAACTTTCCTATAGATTTTAAAAAATCACCCTTTACATCGAACTTTTATAAAAAAAATCAACATCGTTGTTACCTCGAAGGGAACCACTACTTTGAGAGGATGCAGTGACTTAGACCACTTTCCCTCTATTCAAAATGTAAAGTAAATGAAAAATTAAATTTTTTTGGATTGACTTAGACCACTATCATACTAACTGGCAGAAATGTATTAGTAATGAAGCTTGATTTTTATGAAATTATTATTACGAAAAATCGACCAAAAAATCCTATTTTTTGTCCTATTTTCATAATACTAAACATCCAGGAAGGAATTAGAAAAGAAGCCCAAAAAATGTTTGGACAATATTTCACATGTTTTTTTTTCATGTTGGACTCATGAACAATTAATAAATAAATTGTTTTTTTTCTGCAATTCACCTGGACACCAATTCACACGGGATGGATTATGGGCCAGCGTTATAACAGGTCCGGACTTTTTTCAAATGGATGATGGCATTACAACATTGGTATTGTATTCAGTGTTGGGACCCTTTTTAGTTTCAACGAAGATGTCACTGATAGCCCTTCATACTGCATGTGAAATCGATCTAAGGTCGATTTCAAATTTCAGGTACCATACACATTTGAAACGAGAAATCGAGTTAAGCTCGATTTCGCATATAATCTGAAAAGTTTATAAGATACAAATAGCCACATCCGAGTCAGTTACGACGCGAAGATGCCTCAAATAACATTCAAACTCTAATAACAGAAAATTACACTGTGATATTATTTGTATACCCTCCGCCTCCAGGATGGGGGTATACTAACTTTGTCAATCCGTTTGTAACACCTTGAAATATCGACCTGAGACCCTATAAAGTATATATATTCTTGATCGTCATAAAATTCTAAGATGATCTAGCCATGTCCGTCCGTCCGACTGTTGAAAGCACGCTAACATCTAAACTTGCGTCTTGTAGATCGGTTGGGATTGAAACGGGGCGAAATCGGCCCAAAGGGAACATTTTTTCTCTCACAAGGACTAAAAATACCCATAATGATCCCAAATATTTTAGCGCATTTAAGCATGTTTTTTGAATATGTCTGTTAATATTTGCTTGATATTGGGTGCACCATAAATTTATGGATTCTTATTTGTAGGGGGTGAAATGGGGCAAAAAAGGGATAAAAATGGTACATATTAAACGACAACAGCTAGAAACACGCAATTCGGTGTGTACATTCCTCTAGTTGAGTAGATACATAATATAAAAGTATATTTTCCAAATTAGTACTTTTAAGGGGTAAAATGGGAATAGAGGGATAAAAATGGTACCAACCAAACGACTGCCCCTAGAATAATCAAATTCGGTATATACATTCCTGTGATTGCATAGAGACGTAAAATCCCGAATTTTTTTAAAATTCGTACTTTTTGGGTTTAAAATGAAAAAAGGGGATAAAAATAGTACCAATCAAATGACCGCAGCTAGAGTCATGAAATTCTGACTATACATTCCTCTGACTGCGTAGACACGTAAAATAAGCGGATTTTTCGAAATTCTTACTTTCAAGGGATACAATGGTGCAGAGGGATAAAACTAGTACTAACTAAATGACTACAGCTAGAATGATGAAATTCTAATTTGGTAGAAACGTCAAATAAAGAGATTTTAGATAGTCGTACTCTTAAGCGGGTAAAAATGGTACCAACCAAATGGCCGCAGCTGGAATCATGGAATTCGGTGTATACATTCCTGTGACTGCATAGACACGCAAAATAAAAAGTTTTTTTTCCAAATTCGTACTTTTTCTTTTACGACAAAAATTGGTTGAATCATGAAGTTTGGTTATTTTGCACTATGTACGTCCGATAATGGATTTTCAAAATTTGTACTTTTGGAATTAAAATAGAATGAAAATACAACCAACTGTAGCACCCACTATCTACCAATATTTATGGTATTTACGCATTTTGAAAATATAAATAGAAGAATATTTATTTGTTTGAATTGACTTCAAGTATTAATTCGATATTGATAGCCTTGCCGTATAAGCGCCGTTTGAAATAATTAAAATAATATATTTATTTATAAAATTATTTTTTAAGTGTTTTCATTTATTTTGGTTTAAGACCAAAGGTTGTGCTGAAGTCTTCAGCAGAACCCAAAATTAGCAAAAAGGCAAAGTGAAACCTTTATTGTGGCAGCTAAAAGTTGACTGCGCAGTTTCTTTTAGTTTTTAATATTTGTATTTGTTTTGATTTGGCTACATAAAAAAATTATATTTTAATGTAATATTACTGCACTTCTACGAAAAAAGGGTATATAAATTTCGGCCCGGCCGTTTTTACTTTTTCTGATAGGTGTTGTCGAAAAGAACAACAATCTGTTAAATTTACCAAACACTCCCAAAATCATGATTAATGAGAACATATTTTCCCCATTTTGGGAATTCTTGTTTTTAGCAAAAGCTGTAAATCTAGTAATTGCTCCATCATTTGTATATGTTTTCTTATTAATTTTAAGTATTTTTGAGAGATGTGATCTAGAATGAGCAAAACTTATATATTAAAAAAAATCTGAAAACTTCAATATCTCAGTTAATTAGCGACGGCGTTTTACTTCTTACTAAACGTCTTTTTTAAATAAATTCTTAAAAAGTACGGTTACCTCACAAATAATAATATGTGAAAAAATTTAAAAGTATGTGGGGCTTGACAATTATACACAGATATCTCATGATTTCTTATATAATGTACAGGGTGGGCCAAAGTAATCACCCCATGTTCTTTATTTTAACGAAAAACTGGTTTTGCTAGTGAAATTTGTTTTTCGTTATAAAAAATACAGCAAGTGACTGCTTTTGACCTTTTTATTACCCGTAAGACATATTTTTGGGGGAGTTTGGGAAAATTTTTCATCTTCCCACTTCAGTTTTCTGTCGCCCTGTCCCTCAAGTCTGCGAAAAGCTCAGGAAAAAAAATAAATTAATTTGAAAATGATAAAATTTTAAATTTAACAAAAATTATTTTCTTCACGAGTAAAAGTTCCTGTAAAGCTTCTTTCAAAAATACATTTATCATACGGAGCAGGTAATACGCAATGGGGCTCTTTGAATGTGTACAAAATTGTATCGCTTATATTGGGAACAGTTCCGCCTTGCCCCCTGCTGATATTCGTGGGATTGTTATAATTATTTGTAATTTTCGTCAGCCTTCTCTGCGAATGTCCCACTGTGCAGCGGCCAGTTTAGAACCCTATAAAAGCTTTTAAAAAAATATTTGATTTTAATTCCCACTTTTCCCACTGGCGATGAGTGAAAGATGTACTCGATCGGGAGCAAAAAAATCATCGGTCATTAGTCCTCGTACTTCGTATAACACCATTCAACCGACCATTCACTCTACACATGGTTTTATTAGAGACGTCGCGACGTGAGGATGGTGGTGTTGCTGCTGCTGGTGATGAGGCTGGTGTCGAACTAGCAACTAATGATGTTGGTACTGCTGCCGATGTTGATACTTTGGCTGCTGCCAATGTTGTTGCAATGAAAAATGAAAATAATGTTAATGATGGGGTTCCTTGGCATGAAGAAGAACTCATGTTCTGCGCGTGTGTGCGTGTGTGTGTTAAACTATCAACCACAGAAAAATTATTTATAAGCCATATTAAAAATGGCATTTCAGTGCCGCAAAAACACTTAAGTAGATTTATTAGTTACGCACACAAACATACACATACTCTTAACACACACAGATGCTTAGGACTTCACATCTTAGTGAGACTGGGGGGACTCCTTGTGTGCCACAAGATGGCCCATCATATCGCACTTGTGCATAAATCACTTCAAACCATCTACACATCGAACATGCAGCATGCAGCATCCAAAGGGTGAGGGGGCAACCACAGCCTGTTGCTTCACTGACAGGGGTTATGACGACGTTTCCCCCCATCCCCGACCAAAAACATTTCCAATGTCAAATTATAAATACGACGAATCCCCACTTTTTCAAATGTGGAAGGGTGGCGGTGTTGGACGACTTTTCGATACATTTGGCCAAAGTGTCGAACAACATAGTTTCAGTTTTATTTGGAGTGCGGCGGCGGCGGCTATTTGAATATTTATTTATGGATGTGCCGAGTAACCGGTAGTCACAGTCGTAGTGTCAGTTCATTTGGTCTTCTTTCATTGAGTTTTAAATTTTAATTGTGTTTTAAGTTTATTTTTAATTGTCGGCGACAACAGCCGAGAAAATTACCAATATCGCACTTTAGGAGCGTGCAACACCAACATCACCAGCGTCAAGTGAAATACTATTCCGCCGCTGTGAAGTATAATGTCGGCAATGAGCTGTTCCAGAAATAATTGGCATTCCATTTAACAGCTACAAACGTAGGATACCGCTGTGGAGGATCTGCATCGTCGATGATTTCCATATTGGGGGCTTTATTGAGCACATGCGGCCACATAATGGCACATGACGGAAAAGGGGTGGCATACTAAGTGGCTTGTTTGGTGGGTAACCCCATTCCCAGAATGTGAATTCATCAAATTATCTGAATCTGAAGATTTAAGAAAAATATGTGGATATCTTTGGAACAAAATAACATTTTCTTGAAAAATGTAAAACTTTGCAATTTTATTTGGAAAAGGCAACACTTTGGACAAATAAGTTAAGAAATATTTGCGTTTTTAGACTTTTGCAATGGAAACGATATATCCTTTTGAACACTTCCATTTAGTTTTGTTACTTTTTTCCAAAGATTTAAAACTTAGAAAAATGCTCCGTGAAATAGTAACAAATTAAAAACTTCCGGGAAAATAGGTCTCAAGAGAAAATTATGAAACTCGGAGAAAAAAAAACATCTTCACCGCCGAGGGCCATTTTTTGATGAATAAGTAAGAAGCTAGATTGACGGATTTTGGACGATACCAATCCAAACGTGATTCTCCAAGTGCCAGTGCAATTGTTGCCCAATAAAAATGCTGAAAATTCATCAAAATTATAAAAACGATCATTTTTTCCATTTTCCCACAAAAAAAACCCGAATTCCCACAGAGGGGAAAATGTGTTCCAAAATTTAGATATTTTTTGGTAAAAAGGACTTGCTTTATTACCATTTTTATCTGTTGTGATGAATTGTATGAATCTTTATTGGACTTCAATTAGTAAAATAATGAGAGAAGGGAACTGGAATGACCAAAACTCACCGCCGAGGGTCAGAATATGTAAGAAGCTAGATTGGACGATACCAATCCAAACGAGATTCTCCAAGTGGCAGTGCAATTGTTGCCCAATAAAAATACTTCAAATTCATCAAAATTATAAAAACGATGAAGAAATGAAGAATTTTTTTCATTTCCCCCCAAAAAAATACCCGAATTCCCACAGTGGGGAAAATGTGTTCCAAAATTGGGAAATTTGTTTTTGTTGTTGTTTTTTTGTTGACATGTTTTTTTTTACAATTTTTATCTGTTGTGATGAATTGTATGTATCTTTATTGGACTTCAATTAGTAAAAGAATGAGAGATGTGAACTGGAATGACCAAACTTGTATGTTTGAAAAAAAATATTAAATATTAATAACAAGTAAGAAAAGGATAAAGTCGGGCGGGACCGACTATACCACTACCACTACACCACTCCCTGCGTATGTACCTCGCTTTGATTACTAAATCCAGTTATTTCATGGGAGCAATTTTATGTAGTTCATATAAATTCATCTTTAGTCATATTTAACGTATATGGTTAATAATATGGTAACTGATCTAATTATCCGACAGACAAATACAAATTATACAGTAGTAATAGGATGAATCGGACCGACATTTCAAAAGGGGGCCTAAAACAACATTTTGGGGCTGGTCCAAAACATGCGCCTATATATTTATCATACACGTTAGGTATTCCTAGTTGAAACATATAATGATCTGCAAAATTTGATGAAGATACGATGTAAGATGTAGTTTCTAGAGCTGTAATAGATCAGACACCCCATTGGGTTATACCAAAGTATGGACATATGGGCATCTCCCAAACAAGTAAGGAAAGGCTAAAGACGGACGGACTTTCTATCTCATTACAATTCAATTCGGTAAAAAAGTGAAATCGGGAAGGATTTTTGCATCCTGTAAATGTATGTGTTTGACAAAAAATTTAAAATCGGAAGGGACATTTGTATGGAATTATATTGAAACCTGGAACGATGTGACCCGCTTTCACCATGTATGTTTATTGGTGAAATATAATACGTAAAGTTTGGCCAAAATTGGATAAACATTCGGGAGCAACATTTGTATGAGGGCTATATCTAAATCTGAACCGATCTTACCCACTTTCACCATAGGTGTTTCTAGTTCGATTATAAAATGTTGTGCCAATTTTAAAGAAAATCAGGTACAATATGTGGTTTCTAAAGCGGAAAAAGAGAAATAGGGAGCGACATCTGTATAGGGGCTATATCTAAATCTGAACCGATCTTACCCATATTCTGCATACGTGTTTCTAGTTGGATTATAAGATGTTGTACCAAATTTAAAGAAAATCGGGTAAAATATGTTGTTTATGAAGCGGAAAAATTCAAATCGGGAGCGACATTTGTATGGAGGCTATATCTAAAACTGAACCGATCTTACCCAAATTCTGCATAGGTATTTCTAGTTGGATTATAAGAGGTTGTGGCAAATTTAAAGAAAATCGGGTAAAATATGTGGTTTCTGAAGCGGAAAAAGTCAAATCGGGAGCGACATTTGTTTGGAGGCTATATCTAAATCTGAACCGATCTTACCCAAATTCTGCATACGTATTTCTAGTTGGATTATAAGATGTTGTACCAAATTTAAAGAAAATCGGGCAAAATATGTGGTTTCTATGGGGGCTATATCTAAATCTGAACCGATCTTACCCAAATTCTGCATAGGTATTTCTAGTTGGATTATAAGAGGTTGTGGCAAATTTAAAGAAAATCGGGTAAAATATGTGGTTTCTGAAGCGGAAAAGGTTAAATCGGGAGCGAAATTTGTATGGGGGCTATATCTAAACCTGAACCGATCTTACCCACTTTTATCATAGGTGTTTCTAGTTAGATTATAAAGTGTTAAGCCAAATTTGAAGAAAATCGGGTACTATATGTGCTTTATAGGGCGGAAAAAGTCAAATCGGGAGCGACATTTGTATGGGGGCTATATCTAAATCTGAACCGATTTCCTCCATATTCAATACCGATGGTCCTTGGCCAGAAAAAATAACTTCTGCCAAATTTCATGACAATCGGACAACAATTGCGACCTGTACAGTGCGAACAAGCTTAGATGGACAGCAGACGGACGGACGGACAGACGGACAGACAGACATCGTTAAATCGACTCAACTGGTGATTCTAAGCCGATCCGTATACTTAAAGGTGGGTCTAGCTCGATTATTTATTGGTGTTACAAACATTTGGCGCGAAACTAACTTATAATACCCTAGTCCACGAAGTGGTGTAGGGTATAAAAACTTCTATAACTCAGTTATATACTAACAGATTTTTAAAAACAAAACGACGTTTTACTCCTTACTAAATGTGTTATTTAAGTAAATTTACAGGTGGTGCGGTTACCAAACAAAATGATGTGCAAAAACATTATCAAATTTTAAATGGTTAATTTTTTTTTTAATTGTGTTTGCTGGACAAAATCATACAAAAGTTTCTTTAATATGCTATATATCGATGCAGAGCTCCAGGTTTCTTCTTTTCAAATCCGATGAGAAAGTGAAAATTGGTTGTCAACCAACTTGGTTACAGGCTGACAAGGGTTATGCAGAATTTTAGACAATCCTCTGGTTTCTCTGTTTTTTCTTCTTGTTGTTTAGTTTTCAATCTGTGATACTTCATTGTGATATAGTTTTTCTAATTTTGTATACCCTCCACCTAAGGATGGGGGTATATTCACTTTGTCATTCCGTTTGTAACACCATGAAAAATTCAACGTAGACCCCATAATATATTGTGAGTCGTGGTAAAATTCTAAGGCGATTTAGCCATGTCCGTCTGTCTGTCCGTCCGTTTGTCTGTTGAACGCACGCTAGCTTCCGAAGGAAATGAGCTAAATGTGTCTTATGGTTGCAGATCGGTGGGGATTGAAGTAGAGTATTTTTTTGTTTTCAAAATGTCTGCTTGTACTTACTTGATATTGGGTATGCATGCGCATTCCCCCTATAACACCATAAAGTGATTTTTATTCCCACCATAAAGTGATTTTTATTCCTAGGGGGTAAAATGGGGCAAAAAGGGATAAAAATGGTACATATCAAACGACAACAGCTAGAAAAACGAAATTTGGCGTGCACATTCCTCTAATTGAGTAGATACATAATAGTATTTTTTCCAAATTCGTACTTTTAAAGGGTAAAATAGAGGTAGAATAGAGTGATAAAAATGGTACCAACCAAACGGTTGCACCTAGAATAATGATCTGTGTATACATTTCTCTGATTGCGTAGACACGTAAAATAAACGGATTTTTCGAAATTCGTACTTTTTTGGGGTCAAAATTGAAAAAGGGGATGAAAGTAGTCATGAAATTCTGACTAAACATTCCACTGATTTCCGAAATTAGTACTTTCAAGGGATACAATGGTACAGAGGGATAAAAATAGTACCAACTAAACGACTACAGCTAAAATGATGAAATTGTAATTGAGAAGAAACGTCAAATAAATAGATTTTAGATAGTCGTACTCTTAAGGGGGTAAAAATGGTACCAACCAAATGGCCGAAGCTGGAATCATGGAATTCGGTGTATACATTCCTCTGGCTGCATAGACACCCAAATAAATAGTTTTTTCGAAATTCGTACTTTTTTTTACGCCACAAAATTGGTTGAATCATGAAGCTGGGTTATTTTGCACTTTGTACGCGAGATAATGGATTTTCAAAATTTGTACTTTTGGAATTAAAATAGAATGGAAATACAACCAACTGTAGCAGCCACTATCTACCAATATTTATGGTATTTAAGCTTTTTAAAAATATAAATATAAGAATATTTATTTTTTGAATTGACGTATTGGTAGCCTTGCCTTATAAGCGTGGTTTGAAATAATTTTTTTTTTAATATTTATATTTGTTTTAATTTATATTTACCTGTAATAATACTGGACTTCTACGAAAATCGACATCCTCTGTGGAATGCAATCCATGGTGGGGAGTATATAAAGTTCGTCCCGGCCGAACCTAACGCCGTTTTTATACACTCCACGAGAGTATTATGTCTTTGTGCATTTGTTTGTAACACCCAAAAGGAAGGGAGATAGACCCATTGTTAATTATACCGATCGACTTAGAATTACTTTCTGAGTCGATTTAGTAATGTCCGTCTGTCTGTCCATCTATTGTTGTAATCACGATACAGGTCGCTATTTTAGCCAGAACCAAATGAAACTTTGCACAACGAAGTTTTTCGGGACAAGGACAAACGCTATTTTATTTGAAGAAAATCGGTTCAGATTTAGATATAGCCCCCATACAATTTTCACTCCCGATTTGAGCTTTTTCACTCTAGATACCACATATTTTAACAGATTTTCTTCAAAATTCGCAAAACACTTTATATTTTAACTAGAAATACCTGTGGTAAAAATGTGTTAGATCGGTTCAGATTTATATACAGCTCCCATACAAATTTAGCTACCAATTGGAATTTTTCCGCTCCAGAATCCACATATTTTAACAGATTTTCTTCAAAATTTGCAAAACTCCTTTTATTTCAACTGGAAACACCTGTGATAAACAAGTGTTAGATCGGTTCAGATTTATATATAGCTCCCATGCAAATTTCGTTCCCAATTTTTCCACTCTAGAATCCACATATTTTAGCAGATTTTCCTCTAATTTCGCAAAATACCTTTTATTTCAACTGGAAACACCTGTTGTAAAAATGTTTTGGATCGGTTCAGATTTATATATAGCTCCCATACAAATTTCGCTCCCAATTTGAATTTTTCCGCTCCAGAATCCACATATTTTAACAGATTTTCTTCAAAATTGGCAAAACATCTTATATTTAAACTAGAAACACCTATGGTCACATCGGTTCAGATTTACATATAGCTCTCATACAAAGAGAATTTCTTAAAGTTGAGCATAACACGTTATACTTCAACTGGAAGAACTTATTGTGAAAGTTAGTTTGGATAAAGCCCCGATACAAATATTATTCTCGATTTGACAAATTGGACCAGGTCATATTAACCTGTGATTAGAAAACATACAAAATTTTTTCCCGTTTTCACTTTTTTACTGAATTAAATTGTATTCGGATAGAAAGTGGAGTGTATCATAGAGTCGGTCCCGCCCGACTTTAGCCTTTCCTTACTTGTTTTCAAGCAAATATGTTTTATAACTTTCTGAATTTGGTCGCCATTTTTGACACTAGAACTTTGTGAACTAGAATCGAAGAGACATTCAATGTTGAGCCTTTTTCAAGCGACGATATTCTCTTGTCTTTAACATGACTTACTTCAATGCAGTAGCGGAATTTGGTAGCTCCAAAATTTAAATAATAGTAGAATAAGTAGATTTTTTCAAAATCATAATTTTTCCCTTTTAAAAAATGTTCACAACTGGAGACTCGTTCATTGAAAATTGCATCGCAAAATTTGCCTTATTTTGTCTTTCTGAAAATTTCCCCATAGTATTATTTTAAATCACACTCTTTCTATAGCGTCCTAATAAGTCGATCTGAACACACTTCCCCTTGCTAAATCGAATTCCCATTTAATTGGCTGCTGCTGCTGCTCTGTTTCAACAGTTTTTTTTTTTGCCATCGTACAAAAATATATGATTTAGCAATTAGCAAAGAATCTGTGATTTTTCACTCTCCTCTTCTAGAACGGAAAGGCAGAGCAGGGCGGCCGGCTGGGAGGCGAGGCGCGTAGATAAAATTGCAAAATTGCTTTGATGTGTCATTAATTTGTTGTTTGAGGCTGTAAATTAAAAATCAACACAATGTTGTTTAATTTTCGCCTCGTTTTCTTCGATATTTTGTTTTTTTTTCTGCGGTTTCTCGAGCAACGCGAATCAAATTGAAACACCACCCCTTCCTTACATGCCACATGCCACACAAAAAAGGAAGAGGATCATCATCATCACCATTCACATCATGTGTAGTGCAGTGCAGCATTGTGGCACTGTGTATGATGGCTCTGGGAAGGCTAATTTAAAGCAGTTTTTTCCTCTTCAGCTTCTTCTCTGCTTGGCGAGGAAAATGCATAAAAATTCTTTTAATTCGTCTTCTTTGTCGTCGCTGTCGTTTCTTCTTTTTCTTGTTTTTTTTTTTTTTGAAATGTGTTGCAATATAAATTGGCAGTTTGTTGTTCATTCATTTCATTTCATTCCGTTCTGGGTGCTGACATATAAACATTATTTTTTTGTTCTATTCTCCGTTGGCCACTAATTGGTGTATTTTGGCTTTAATCCATTTAAGCGCCCATAAATTAATACGGAAATTAGCCGACAAATAGCTCAGCAAAAAAGAGAGAGAGACAGAAAAATGAGTGATATGGAATTGCCCAGCAGATATTAGACAAACCATCATCGTCAGAGTCAGTCATCTAGAAGAAGATGAGGATGATGGTGGTGGTTGTGGATCATCATCATCACTGTTGAATGTGTCTAAGGCGGCACATGTCTGTCCGCGGCCAATTTAGTGGCATAGTTTGTGTTCTTCAATAGTTTCAGTAGCGAATGTTTTTTGGATTTCTTTTGGCATTAAAATCGCAATCGGCTTCGTGCCTCAGTGATTTATAAGGCGTTAAAATTATTTAATTTGTTTCATTTATGCCCCAGGCCGCGGGGAGTCGCCATTACCCCCACCCCCTTCTTCAACCAACGCATCAATTTCAAATAATCGCTGCAGTGGCGTCTGCTAATTTATGGCATTTTCTATTTTTTGGTTTTTGTTTGTATTCTGACATGCCAAAAAAAAACAAAAAAAAAAAAACAAAACGCGAAAATAAATTGCTAAACGTCTTGTGCAATTAGCCAAAGTCGGAGGGGAAATCTTAATGCATTCGTAACAGGCATTCAGTTATGGCCAATTATTGAAATGTGTGCTCTGCTCACTCACTCGCGAGCAGAGTACGAGTGTGTGTAAATTCGAAATCGAATTTTGTTGGTTTTTTTCTATGAATTATGGAAAACGATTCGCTATTAATGAACTCTCAAAGTGGAAGGCATTGTGTAGATATTATTTATCAAATCAAAATGGATTTATTGGTGGGGTTTAAGGCTTATTTATGGCGTTGCACGTATTTCATTATATCTTCCATTGCCAAATCCACCAAAATTATGACGGAGCAAAGTGCGTTTCATTGTTTAGGAATTAAGTAGTGAAATCTTACCACACAGACAACCGAGATGCAACCCCATTCAGATGAATAATGCTGTTGACATTTATGAAAAACAAGTTTCTCTAAAATAATTCATTATCCGTTCGGAGTGGGATCTAAAAAGAAAGTCCCTTTATATAGCGTATGAGCAATGGTCATTGAGGAAGCTTGCGTCTTGACTCTTCTGGTTATTTGTTTGATTTATTAGGAAAATTTCAAAAATTGGAAAATAGGACCTGGACCTGTGTATATTAGCAGGACCGGTCGCACGGGGGGTTTTGGGGAGAGAATTCGAGCATATACTTTTTTAAAACCTTCTAGACTTTCTGAAGCAATAAAATATAGAATTTTTAAGTTATTTTTAAAATAACTGACCTGAAATTGTAATTTTGTAGTATAAACACGAAAATTACATAAAAAATCGTGGACACTTTCTTGAATTTCGGACAAAGGATATGAAAAATGTAAAAGAACTAAACGAATTGTGCCAATTTCAAAATTGTGTAATGCTAATTTCACTAATGAACACCAAATTGTTCGGAAAAGTTTCATTTTATTTAATAGATACCACTTCTTGACATTTGACCAGAGCAATATCTTATGAACTTTTAATTGTGTACTACAATAAATTCAATTCAATTTAAAGGTCTCAAACATAGATGAGCGGTGGACACCAAGTGCTCTATGTCCAAGGTGCTACGTACAGCTAGCTGACTCAAGGTAAGTGTAGATTACGAAATTCAAGAACATATATAACTTATTATTGAAATTCTTTCAGACGACAGCCGAGAATCATCATGCCAATGCTTTGGAGAGCTCCGCTTTGCCATGTAACAGATTGCTACTTCTGTCTTAGCAAAAAAAAAAGGCGTGGGAAAAAATATACGATGGACTTACGCTGCTGTTTCAACAGTGAATTTTCCAGTGCCATTTTCCGAAGAACCAGTGGACCCGCAACCGTCCGTTTCAAGATGGGCATCTAATAATGAGGCGATACATCCAACATCAGATCCGGAGATAGTAGAAACCACATCAGAATGCGAGTCAACATATACATTGCATGGAGGTCAACGCTTATGTTCCCAAGCAGAACTGAACGATTGGGTTAGAGAATTGAAACTCTCCAAGGAAGATGCAGAGTTGCATGCATCGCGCATGCAACAGTTCGGTTTCTTGGCTCCTGGTGTGGTGACAACAATCTACAGGAAGCGTCATGAACCATACGCAAGGTACTACACAAAAAAAGACAACATCTGTTTTTGTAAGGACATTCCCGGATTATTTGGTGAACTCGGGTACTCTTACGATCCAGGAGAGTGGCGTCTTTTCATCGACAGCAACAAGCAGAGCCTTAAAGCAATTTTACTGCACAACGGCAACGAGAAACCTTCGATTCCAATTGCTCATGCCGTTGACACCAAGGAAACATACGAAGTCATGGACAATCTACTAAAGTGCCTTAACTATGAGAGGCACGATTGGAAAGTTTGTGCCGACCTTAAGGTTATCGGTATCCTTTGTGGATTACAAGGTGGATTCACAAAGTACTGTTGTTTTCTCTGCCTTTGGGACAGCCGCGATCGTCAACATCATTACACCAGGAGGAGTTGGACAGAAAGAGTTAACTTCATCCCCGGCAGCGACAACGTGAAATATACACCACTCATAAAAAAGGAAAATGTTTTTCTCCCACCTCTTCACATAAAGCTCGGACTCATAAAAAACTTCGTGAAAGCTATCAACAAAGATGGCGAAGCGTTCGCCTATTTAAAAACCATTTTTCCTCACCTTTCATCGGCAAAGATTAAGGAAGGCGTTTTCGACGGTCCGCAAATTAAAAAGTTGTTGCAAGACCAACAGTTTGAGCACATTTTATCACCAAATGAAGCTGCAGCTTGGAACTCATTTCGGCAAATTGTTTCCGGATTTCTTGGAAACAACAAAAGCTCAAATTACAGAGAGATCGTCGAACAACTACTCCAAAATTATAAAAAAATTAGAGCAAATATGTCGCTTAAGATACATTTTCTACACTCGCACTTGGACTTCTTTCCGGACAACCTGGGCGATGTGAGTGACGAGCATGGCGCACATGTAACAAAAATTACTTGGATTGGTATTGCATTCAAATCCTCGCGAACGTTTGCTCATTTTAACTATCGCGTTCGTCGACACTTGTTGAATGAGTAAAATCGATCAATGAAGACCTATTTATACTGTGTATTGTTTAGTATTTTACTGACAGGTACTTATAAATGGGTGTATATTTTTTTACGGTGGCTACATACCTGTTTCACCATGTGTGAGTCTTAAATTTTCCGAATAATGACCACCCTTAAATGTGGGTTGCATTTCTGTAAAAAAATCATACAGGTAGCCAACGGAAACCCCAAATAATTAAAAAAGTCCCCTTTCCTTTTTTCCTTTTAATTGTTCACGCACATTTATTAGCGTTTATTACTTTGCTTACGCAATCATAAAAATTAAATAACCCTTTGTTTATTCCGTTTTGTTAATTCTGAGAATCAAAAAAAAAAGAAAAAACCTTACCATAGACAAAGTTGTGCATATGTCGAGCAAATTTTTGAAATTCATACCTTTACTCAATTGCGAATAAAAGCGAAACGTGTGCATCGATTTTCATGATCTTTGTCTCATTTTGCTCATAGGTTATGTGACTTTACGTAAAAGTAATAAGATTTGACATTTTTTTCATTTTGGATTTTTTATGGATTTAAAAAAAAAAAAATTTAAATCTTTAGGCAAAAAATAAGTTTTTTCCTTTATATACTCATTTTTAACTTGGAAACTGTTGCTTGTATAGGAAAACAATATATGAACAGATTAAGGGAATTGTAATTTTAAATTTTTTAAAATTTAATTCAATTAAATCGGGCTAGTGGTTCCCGAGTTATGCCGGACGAAACAAATTAACCAAAAAAAAATTTTTAAAATTTAAAAAAAAAATAAAAAAAAACCAAACGAAAAAAAAAATTTTTATTGCGTTTTTCGAGCTCATGTCAATGTTATCTACACAGAAAAAATTATCGCATCCGGAGTACATGAAATTTTTTTCATTTTGTTGAGTAGTGTAATTAGAAGGAATCAATTCCTTTCAAATGATGAATATCGGACGAAAAAAAAAACGACAGTGATAAAATTTTTGTGAAATAATTTAATGTAGGAGATGGTTTTTCAGAGACAAACTCTTTTTATAAAAATGAGCGCTGCATTGTCAATTTCCTTCCGATGTTCATAATGTTCATTTTTTTTATAAAATACTACCAGTTGTCAATATGAAAAAATACAAAAATACTATAAACGTCCAAAATAAGTTATTTATATTTCTTTTTCATTTTATTGTAGTGTGAATTGCACCATCAGAACAATTTAAAAATGTATATTTTCCCATAACTTTTTTTCTTTGGATGTTTCATTGTTTTTATAACTTGTGTTTATGAACTAATGAAAAAATATAATTTTGATGATTTTTCACAGTAATTCTTGTTGATTTTGTAAAAAATAAATCGAAAAAAAAAATCGTAAAAAAATAGAAGCCATCATTTCACCACTTTCAAACTCACACAGTCGCTTAAAAATAAACCTGAGCACACTACTTTAAAATTTCAACAAAATGGATTAGTGTAATCATTTCGAAAATCAAAATAAAAAAAATTGCAAAAACTTTAAGAAACCAAACCCAGCTATAACACATCAATATTTTAAATGTAATTGAAATTAAAATCGGTAACGTTTTTCAGGAGTTACAGAATGAACACACCTTTTTGAAAAAGTAGTATTTTTAAATTGGTCGTAACTCGCGAAAAAGATTTTTCAAAATTTTTTCCAAAAATACGTCTACAATATTTTTATGAGAAGCATACATACACAAACTTTTAAAACAATTTGGTGTTTTGTCTCACAGAAGGCTTGATCTGGGAACGAAATATTTTGCACATCATTATTAAACAATCCAATCTTTATTTTCGAAAAGCTTTTCATTTGGTGACCATTTCTCCTTTTTACAAGACTTTTAAAGGATATAGATGGCTTAATAATTTATTTTCGTAGTTTTGTGAGTCATACAAATGCAGTATCTGTATCAAATGAATACTTTAAATTTCATGGTTCACAGAAAGAAATAGAAATCAGTTTCAATCACGAAAATTGTATATATGATAACTTTTTTCTTTAGTTTTCCTGTTATGACGAAAATTGTAAAACCAATTACTAAAATTGTAGCTGGAGTTATTGAAAAAAGTAGTTAAAACAATGATATATTGAATAATGATTGATTTTTTTCTCGAAAATATTCAACAATAAAAAAAATCTGATTCGATTACAGCAGTCGTTTATTTTTTTGACAGTATTCAATCAAAAAAGTTGCTGATTCGATTACAGCAGTCATTGATTTTTTCGATAGTATTCAATTAAAAAAGTTGCTGACTCGATTACAGCAGTCGTTGACTTTTCTGAAATGTTAAATGAATTGTATTGTTATATTCATTAAAAAAAGTTATTGGATTTAGTGGAATAAACCATTCGTCGGCATGGTCTGAAGTTCGTCTGAGGTCTTCAGCAGTACCCTAAATTAGCAAAAAGGCAAGTGAGACCTTTATTGTTACAGCTAAAAGTTGATTGCACAATTTCGATGGGCGCTACCCCATCTCGTCAGAACTTACGCAACGTATGTTTGTCTTCGACTTAAATCAGGGTTCATATTAGTACCAGCGTTCACATATGACAAATGAGAAGCGCTGATAAACAAAATATTCCACCGAACTAAGTCGAAACTCTAAAAGGCGTCTTCGATTTGAGTTGTTGACAACTCGCGTTAACCACGTCTTCTTACTTAGAAATGATAAAAATGAAACGAAAACAAAAACAATAATCATTATCATTGTTCCGATCACTGCACACTGGTCCCAAATCCATTTTTATGGCATAAAGTCGAAAAATAAACATACAGTCTTGTAATTTTGCACATATGCTAGACATATCATACGCAAAAAATAAAAATAAAATTTGGCCGATCGGACCACGCCCACTACCACCTTCCATATAAACTCAATATATAACCCTGTATTGGTACAAAAACAAAATTTTATGAAAGCTTAAAAGAATGAAGAGTTGTTTATTTTGACGAAATGTGTTTTTCTAAACATTATTACAAAAGCAAAATATAGCATACAAATAGTATACTTTAAACAGCAATTTAAATAATTATTTCAAGAAATAAAGTAAAATGTATACATGTGTACAAAAAGGTGAATGATGTTGTATACCATTTTAAAGGTACTTTCAATACCTTTTGTTGATGGGTCTCGTACACAAAACTAATTCAGAGATATAATCATATATATGTCTATGGCTAATCAAAAACTGTGCTAAAATAAAATGAAATTTTTTGGAGTTTGCCGAAAAATGCTGACGAGATATTAATTCCACCATAAACTACACCCTCAGACGAACACTTTCACATTTACACTTTGAGTCAAGTTGAGTCATACATATAACTTTTGGTCCACGACATTTATAGATTATGTTCTCTACAAATCACAAAATTACAATACCTATGAATACTTACAAGACCACAATAATCATAAAATGTTAAATATAATTTTTCAACTACAAACTCTTGCCGTTAATTTTCATAATATAGTCACTTTATTATTTTCTTTTTAAGTCTTGATTTTAATTAATTTGTAAAACTGCTTTATATCAAAATTAATCCCACTTTTTTTGAACCGCAAAGTTTAAGTACCATTCAGGCTTGTGGTGTTGCCACCTAATTTTCTCCAGTATATTTTCTTGATTGCTTGGAGTGTTGCCATAAAGAAAATATATACACATTTACCACTTTCCAAATTTAATTTTTTTGAATTTCTGCAAAAAAATGGATTTGGGACCATAGTGCACTGTTTTAATCAGTTTTTTATATTCTCTGTGGAAGTTGTGATTGAAATATACGGAATAAATTCCATGAAAGTTTTTACTGTTCCGATTACATTTGTAATCAGCTATTTAGATTTCTGCAATAAAATTAGTGATTGAAATTTTAGTTCTGGTGTAAGTTGTTGTATCTTTTTCAAATGAGCTAAAAATAATAACAAAAATTAAAAAAAAACTATTTTTAATTTACAATTTGGATAACTTAACTTTTTTATTTTGTTCGTTTTTTTCAATTTGCAAAATTTAACCTCCTACAACTCTTTAACTAAACGAGTTATCGATAACCAGCAGATCAATTTTTTCCTGTCTTGAGGTCTTCTTTCCAAAAACATATTTAGATCTAGGGACATCGGATATATACTCTTGTCCACATCTCATTTTAAACTTCTACCTACAAGTTAAAAATTATTATTTGCATAGAATTCACTACAACTTTTAATAAAAATCAATGTTTATTACAGATCCACTTTTTTAATTTTTGTTCAGTTTTATCCTTCTCCTGTTAAAAAAATATTTGGATTTCATATGTAGTTTAGTAGATGTGATCGAATTTAAACGGCTTTATTAAATTCATTTTTTTTTCTTGGAAAAATAAGTTAGAAGCCAGAGAGTCCATTCTTTAAATTTATCAACAGAAATCCACCAACGTTTACCAATCGCTGAACAAACTATGTTCAGTCTTCCTAGTTGCTGTTGCTAATTGATGGTCTCACGTCAAGAAGGCACTCTGAAATTTCCTGATTTTCAGAGTATTTTTCAGAAATTGCACTTGCCCAATACTCATTATTTTATCAAATTGTTCTAATTTCTGATAGTTCACATCCATTCCAATAATAAATAAAATCATTCTTTGCAAAGCAATTTTATTATACAAACTATTGCTTTTTTATTTTAATTATACAGCTGACCTCTTGTTTGTCATATACCAAAAAATTAATGACGATGAGAGATTTTTTACTTTTGACAAGCGCCATTTTCCCCCGATTTACTTTGTCAAAACTGAACACACAACGATCAATTACAATTTCTTTTTTATTGTGAAAATTATAAAACTTTTCAAAGAATGAAAGAATAGGATATTAATCTTCCTTACAGACCCAGTAAAACCTTGATAATGACACCTGATTATTTTTAGCATTACCTAGTAAGCTCGTTACGCCCTGCATTATTTTGAACAATGAAATAATTACTTCCTTATAATGGTTTAAAAAATAAGTTATTGGTAAGTTTCATAGATCTTTCATAAATCTTCAGATTTTAAAAATTAATTTTCTACATTTTTGTGGTACTTCTAAATAAAATTAAACTAAAACTCCTTTTTTGGGCGTGTGTCAATACAATATTAAATGAAATGAGATCTCTTTTCAAATCAATGAAGTACTCAAATTGGAATTTGGTATTTGGACATTTGAAATAACCGAAAAGACAATTTAAACAAAACAAATAAAACATTTCTGAAAATCCTGCCAGACATCTACATAACTACATGGCAGCATAACAAATATTGCCTTTAACAATTCCAGAAAATGAAAAACTCCAACAATAACCATTATTTTTGGAGCCTACGAAATGAAAAGCCCATTTGTTAGTTCCTTAGAAATGCAGGGCACTGCTCAAGATCTTTCCGTGGAAAAAGCACTTGGCTTGGTAATTTCTTAATAATTGTAATGCCAATGCAGCGATGCCTTCATACATACTCGTACATACATATGTATCATCATCTTAATGTCAGTTTAAAAGAGATCACAACATTTGTAACATTTTCTTCACAAATAAACATTATGAATGGTATCCCATGTAAGCCGTTCCAGCCATCCCGCCATCCCATCCATCCATTCCAGAAACAATGATGATTAAACACTAACAAATGGATGATGGCCTAAACAAATACTCACTCACTCATTCGCTCAGCTCAACTTCAAACTGACCTCAAGTATTGTTTTTTCGATCTTTGTTTTTCTTAAAATCCATCCGTCTCTTATGGCCACAGACGAAGGTGAAGGCGAAGGCTAACACACTCACACACCAGCTATGTATGTATGTATTTACTTAAAGCCTTTAATCAGTACACACAACAAAACAAAACGCCCAAGAAAATATGTACACAGTGCGCTAAGTGATGGCGCTAAGCTTTACAAATAGTAAGAGCCGTTGGTAAAGAAAATAAGAAAAGAAAACATCAACCCTTTAGTTCGTTTGCATTCCCGGCCTGGCCCACGGTATTCACAGTTTAGTGAGGCGCCTCAAATGCAAATATCACAGGTTTCATTTTGGAGTTGCTGCATCTTTGCCTTGTTTATTTATTTATTTATTTTTGTTTATTTAAATAGTTTAAAACTGGGTTCACGGTTCCCTATTGACAAACAATGTACCCGAGTACCCAGCTCACTGGTGTTGTTACATGGCAAATAGTCAGTCAATGATACCCAGCTTGTCCAGTAGTCTTGAGTGTTGCCAGAGTACAGCAGTTGCATAGCCTTTCACAGCGGTCCGTTGTGGACTTGCACTGCAGCTATTTGTCTTTAGCGTTTGCCATCGAGCAAATGAGTCTTGTGACATTCATTGAATGCTAACGCGACAGCGACATCAAATTAACACAGTGCTAAGAGTTCTCATTAAGGTGTTAATTTCACTCGGACTATGTGTGTGTGCGTGTGTGAGTTAGATATATGTCCAATATGTATGTGTGTGAGTAGCATAATTAACATCTCCTTTATTCAATAATCATTGTTGCACTCACATAGCCCTAGTTATTATCATGATGGGCTCAATTCCTGCGTTGCAATTGGTTCTATGCCCCGGGGATGGGGGAGGGTGGTGTTAATTGCCGAAATGTAATGGAGCTCATCACTTCCTGATTTTAATGGTGTCACATATGGAGGGACGGCGGGGGTCATTGACAACTTCACGGCGGATCATGTGATAAATACAGCATCAGTATGTGTAATATCAAGATA
Organism: Polietes domitor; assembly: GCA_947397865.1. Lineage (NCBI taxonomy): Eukaryota > Metazoa > Arthropoda > Insecta > Diptera > Muscidae > Polietes > Polietes domitor. The sequence continues at coordinate 24,379,620 of OX377622.1, read as the reverse complement.
AACTTATAGATTTGAAAACTCATCTCAATTTATTAAAAATTTTTTAAGACTTAAGTTATAGATGGACTTCTGAAAACAATGGTAGCTGTGAAAAGTAGCGACACACATTGTTGCTCTTTCATACAAAGTTTGTCCAAAAATTGAACGAGGTGGCTCCGATATATCTTGGAAATTTGAGGGTAATAACATAAATCAGAATTTATATTTCAACGACATAACTTACTCATACTCATTTAATAACACCGTGCGACAGTACTTTTTGGACCTGAACAAGAACATATACACTTGAAACTGGAGTTCCCCTTAGTTCATATGTTTTTATACACTCCACCTCCAGGATAGGGGTATACCATACCAATTTTCCATAAATGTGGCTTATAGTCGTAGATCGGTTGGGATTGAAATTGGCCCAAAGGGAAAAAATTTTCCCTCACAAGGACTAAAAATACCCATAATAATCCCTAATATTTTAACGTACTTTTAGCGTATGATTGAGTAGATACATAATATAAAATAATTTTTTTTCAAATTCGTACTTGGGAATAGAGGGATGAAAATGGTACCAACCAAACGGTTGTACCTAGAGTTATGAAATTCGGTGTATACATTCAGAGGAATGAATGTATTGAGGAATGCATAGACACGTAAAATACGCGGATTTTTCAAAATTCATACTTTTTGGGGTTAAAATGAAAAAAGGGGATAAAAATCGTACCAATCAAATGACCACAGCTAGAGTCATGAAATTCGGAGTATACATTCCCCTGACTGTGTAGACACGGAAAATAAACCAATTTTTCGAAATTCGTACTTTTTGGGGTCAAAATAGAAAAATGGGATAAAAATAGTACCAACCAAATGACTGCAGCTAGAGTCATGAAATTCGGAGTATACATTCCTTTGGCTACGTAGACATGAAAAATAAAAGGTTTTTTCCCAAATTCGTTCTTTCAAGGGATACAATGGGTACGGAGGGATAAAAATGGTACCAACCAAACGGCTACACCTGGAATAATGAAATTCGCTGTAGACATTCCTCTGATTGCGTAGACACTTTAAATAAACAGATTTTTCGAAATACGTACTTTTTGGGGATAAAATGAAAAAGGGCATAAAAATAGTACCAATCAAATGACCGCAGCTAGAGTCATGAAATTCGGAGTATACATTCCTCCGACTGCGTAGACACGGAAAATAGACGAAATTTTCGAAATTCGTACTTTTGTGGTTAAAATGGAAAAAGGGATACAAATAGTACCAACCAAATGATCGCAGCTAGAGTCGTGCAATTCGGAGTATAGAGTAATTTGGAGTAAAAATGGAATGGAAATACAACCAACTGTAGCACCCACTATATACCAATATTTATGGTATTTAAGCTTTTTGAAAATATAAATATAAGAATATTTATTTTTTGATTTGAAATAAATAATAATAATGAAATAATAATTTGAAATAACTAAAATATTATATTTATTTATAAAATTATTTTTTTCAATATTTGTACTTGTTGTGGTTTGGCTATATAAAAAAAATTATATTTTCCTGTAATATTACTGCCCGGCCGAACTTAACGCCGTTTTTACTTGTTTTAATTGCAGCCTGACACATATGTATATGTTACAAGCGCATTTTTTTCTTAATATACATGCAAAAAATCAGATGTATTCGCTGGATAGATCGCTAAAAAAATAAAACAAAAATGTCATGCGTACAAATCATTTTAGTCGTATCTCCCGCGAAAATGACAATTTTTCAAAAATATCTAATTTATATTTTTTGTTTACCGTGCTCTACAGAATTTTATTGTAGACATTTTTTGTAGAAAATGATCCATCTTAGAAAAATCATGGACGAATTTTAACACCACTTATTTTATGGAATAAGCTTTATTTAGAACTTTGGTGTCTTTGAAGTTTTCCGTCAATTTCTTTCTCGTAAAGAGGGTAAAATTGACCCATAAAGAGAGAAGCTAGAAGGTTAAGATCTCCCACAAATAGGATCCTCATAAAATTCTACAATATAGTTCTGACAATAAGAATTTTCTCAGACATTAACTTACACCATTGTTTCCACTTAGTATAACGCTCCCTTCGACTAAGAAATTACAAATTTGACCCACTGTAAAAAGAAACTCAGACAAGCTGGACGAACTGTTTACTCTGCAAAAATTATCTACTCAACATCCCCTTTCAGGATTGTATGGTCGCATTTGTTAGTTTAAGCCAAGAATAAAAATATTTAAAGTGCTAATTCAGAAAAAAAATTATAAAAATTCTCGCGGGAAAATTTTTCGTATTTTCTGTTTCCCGTATCCCGGGAAATTTGTACGGGATTCCCGCGGCAATTCAGCAGAAAGTTTTACCTATTTCTCACTCATTTTATCACCACGCTTTCTCTAAAAATACAAAATAAAATTGAAAAAAAATATGCAAACCAAAATATTTTAACAAAGATCGCTTTTAATTAGATATGTGACAGCTAGGCGATACAAATCTTCTACCTTGAATATGCTAATTTACTACATATAATTGATATGAACTGAATATAACATAATAAAAGGTTACAAATAACGTTAGAAATATTTTGAGATAATTCAATTTCAGAATTTGTCATATCTTTTTGAATAAAGTCCGATAAGCTGTTCTCTTTATATTCTAATATCTGTGGAGAAATCGTACAGGAGTTAGATACAATTTTAATAATAAATAACACTACTCAACAAAATGAAAAAAATTTCATGTACTCCGGATGCGATAATTTTTTCTGTGTAGATAACCTTGACATGAGCTCGAAAAACGCAATATTTTTTTTTTTTTCGTTTGTTTTTTTTTTTTTTTTTTTTTTTAAATTTAAAAATTTTTTTTTGGTTAATTTGTTTCGTCCGGCATAACTCGGGAACCACTAGCCCGATTTAATTGAATTAAATTTTAAAAAATTTAAAATTACAATTCCCTTAATCTGTTCATATATTGTTTTCCTATACAAGCAACAGTTTCCAAGTTAAAAATGAATATATAAAGGAAAAAACTTATTTTTTGCCTAAAGATTTAAATTTTTTTTTTTAAATCCATAAAAAATCCAAAATGAAAAAAAATGTCAAATCTTATTACTTTTACGTAAAGTCACATAACCTATGAGCAAAATGAGACAAAGATCATGAAAATCGATGCACGCGTTTCGCTTTTATTCGCAATTGAGTAAAGGTTCAAAAATTTGCTCGACATATGCACAACTTTGTCTATGGTAAGGTTTTTTCTTTTTTATTACAAAAAAAATTAAAATTTCTTGGGTGACAAAAATATATGACTTTAAATTAAAAAACAATTCGATATATGTACAAGAAGTTATCCTAAGGATATCAACATTAATTAATTATAAAAAAGTTAAAAAAAAAAATATCTAAACACAAAAATAAAAACCTTCAAATTAAAAATAATTATGTGCTTTTGTCTTTCTTTTATATTGTTGTGGGTCTGTTTCTCTTATCAGGAACCAGATATAGTCCCCCATCATAGCTTCGTTCCAAAATCCTTGGTATCGGTGCTCAATTTCTTTCATTTGCTGATGAAAACGCTCACCATGCTCGTCACTCACATCGCCCAGGTTGTCCGGAAAGAAGTCCAAGTGCGAGTGTAGAAAATGTATCTTAAGCGACATATTTGCTCTAATTTTTTTATAATTTTGGAGTAGTTGTTCGACGATCTCTCTGTAATTTGAGCTTTTGTTGTTTCCAAGAAATCCGGAAACAATTTGCCGAAATGAGTTCCAAGCTGCAGCTTCATTTGGTGATAAAATGTGCTCAAACTGTTGGTCTTGCAACAACTTTTTAATTTGCGGACCGTCGAAAACGCCTTCCTTAATCTTTGCCGATGAAAGGTGAGGAAAAATGGTTTTTAAATAGGCGAACGCTTCGCCATCTTTGTTGATAGCTTTCACGAAGTTTTTTATGAGTCCGAGCTTTATGTGAAGAGGTGGGAGAAAAACATTTTCCTTTTTTATGAGTGGTGTATATTTCACGTTGTCGCTGCCGGGGATGAAGTTAACTCTTTCTGTCCAACTCCTCCTGGTGTAATGATGTTGACGATCGCGGCTGTCCCAAAGGCAGAGAAAACAACAGTACTTTGTGAATCCACCTTGTAATCCACAAAGGATACCGATAACCTTAAGGTCGGCACAAACTTTCCAATCGTGCCTCTCATAGTTAAGGCACTTTAGTAGATTGTCCATGACTTCGTATGTTTCCTTGGTGTCAACGGCATGAGCAATTGGAATCGAAGGTTTCTCGTTGCCGTTGTGCAGTAAAATTGCTTTAAGGCTCTGCTTGTTGCTGTCGATGAAAAGACGCCACTCTCCTGGATCGTAAGAGTACCCGAGTTCACCAAATAATCCGGGAATGTCCTTACAAAAACAGATGTTGTCTTTTTTTGTGTAGTACCTTGCGTATGGTTCATGACGCTTCCTGTAGATTGTTGTCACCACACCAGGAGCCAAGAAACCGAACTGTTGCATGCGCGATGCATGCAACTCTGCATCTTCCTTGGAGAGTTTCAATTCTCTAACCCAATCGTTCAGTTCTGCTTGGGAACATAAGCGTTGACCTCCATGCAATGTATATGTTGACTCGCATTCTGATGTGGTTTCTACTGTCTCCGGATCTGATGTTGGATGTATCGCCTCATTATTAGATGCCCATCTTGAAACGGACGGTTGCGGGTCCACTGGTTCTTCGCAAAATGGCACTGGAAAATTCACTGTTGAAACAGCAGCGTAAGTCCATCGTATATTTTTTCCCACGCCTGTTTTTTTGCTAAGACAGAAGTAGCAATCTGTTACATGGCAAAGCGGAGCTCTCCAAAGCATTGGCATGATGATTCTCGGCTGTCGTCTGAAAGAATTTCAATAATAAGTTATATATGTTCTTGAATTTCGTAATCTACACTTACCTTGAGTCAGCTAGCTGTACGTAGCACCTTGGACATAGAGCACTTGGTGTCCACCGCTCATCTATGTTTGAGACCTTTAAATTGAAGCTCTCTTCAAATGAATCTCTCAATTTAGGTGAAAAACAACGCTTGTTTTTTTTTCAGAAACGTATTCTCCGCACATGTATTGCATTCAAATCCTCGCGAATGTTTGCTCATTTTAACTATCGCGTTCGTCGACAATTGTTGAATGAGTAAAATCGATCAATGAAGACCTATTTATACTGTGTATTGTTTAGTATTTTACTGACAGGTACTTATAAATGGGTGTATATTTTTTTACGGTGGCTACATACCTGTTTCACCATGTGTGAGTCTTAAATTTTAAATTTGATCTTTGTCTCATTTTGCTCATAGGTTATGTGACTTTACGTAAAAGTAATAAGATTTGACATTTTTTTCATTTTGGATATTTTATGGATTTAAAAAAAAAAATTAAATCTTTAGGCAAAAAATAAGTTTTTTCCTTTATATATTCATTTTTAACTTGGAAACTGTTGCTTGTATAGGAAAACAATATATGAACAGATTAAGGGAATTGTAATTTTAAATTTTTTAAAATTTAATTCAATTAAATCGGGCTAGTGGTTCCCGAGTTATGTCGGACGAAACAAATTAACAAAAAAAAAATTTTAAAATTAAAAAAAAAAAAAATAAAACAAAAACCAAACGAAAAAAAAATTTTATTGCGTTTTTCGAGCTCATGTCAAGGTTATCTACACAGAAAAAATTATCGCATCCCGAGTACATTTTGACTGTTGACTAGTGTAATTAAAAAACCGATGATACAAGGTAAAACTATTTACTGAATAAATGACAATATTGCTGCCTCAAAATATAAATTTAGGTTTTCGAAGCTGCAGAAAAAAAGAACTGATAATTTAATTCATCTCCCCCCATTGTGCAATATCATTAACTATCGCGCTCACATACTCCAATAAAACACGAAACACGAAATTCGGTGTGTACATTCCTCTAATTGAGTAGATACATAATATAAAATTATTTTTCCCAAATTCGTACTTTTAAGGGGTAAAATGGGAATAGAGGGATAAAAATGGTACCAACCAAACGACTACCCCTAGAATAATCAAATTCGGTGTATACATTGCTCTGATTGCATAGACACGTAAAATACACGGATTTTTTCAAAATTCGTACTTTTTGGTGTTAAAATGAAAAAAGGGGATAAAAATAGTACAAATCAAATGACCGCAGCTAGAGTCATGAAATTCGGAGTATACATTCCTCTGACTATGTGGACACGGAAAATAAGCCGATTTTTCGAAATTCGTACTTTTTGGGGTCAAAATAGAAAACGGGGATAAAAATAGTACCAACCAAATGACCGTCATGAAATTCGGAGTATACATGCCTTTGACTGCGTAGACACGGAAAATAAACGGATTTTTCAAGGGATACAATGGTACAGAGGGATAAAAGTAGTACCAACTAAACGACTACAGCAAGAATGATGAAATTCTAATTGCGTTGAAACGTCAAGGGGGTAAAAATGGTACCAACCAAATGGGCGCAGCTGGAATCATGGAATTCGGTGTATACATTCCTCTGACTGCATAGACACGCAAAATAAAAAGTTTATATCCAAATTCGTAATTTTTCTTTTACGGCAAAAATTGATTGAATCATGAAGTTAGGTTATTTTGCACTATGTACGTCTGATAATGGATTTTCTAAATTTGTACTTTTGGAACTAAAATAGAATGGAAATACAACCAACTGCAGCAACCACTATCTACCAATATTTATGGTATTTAAGCTTTTTGAAAATATAAATATAAGAATATTTATTTTTTGATTTGAATGGTTTTTGAATGGTTTAAAATAATAAAAATATTACATTTATTTATAAAATTATTTTTTCAATATTTGTATTTGTTTGGGTTTGGCTATATTAAAAAAAATATATTTTCCTGTAATATTACTGCACTTATACGACAACCAACAACCTCTGTGGAATACAATCCATAGTGGAGGGTATATAAAGTTCGGCCCGGCCGAACTTAACCCCTTTTTTTCTTGTTTATTCTGTTTTAGGTTAGGTTCACCCATTGTGATTCCATTGGCGTAGGAAGTATATTCTTCCACCCCAATTTCTTTTTTGTTAAAAAGTCAAAAAATATTTATAGCCGCACGGATAGTAGGACGGTTTTTTTAAGACTGGATAACTAAGCTGCGATAACAAAAATCTAAACAAAATGTTAAAATTTCACTCAAACTAAAAAAATATTGAGTATATTGTTTTATTGGGCTAATTTGGGCAAATATTTGTATTAGATGTAAATAAAACTAATTATTTCATGCTTCTTCTCGACGTTTCGTTCAGGAGAAAATTATTTTATTGTAAAATAATTTATTTTACATCGTAAGTGTACTGACTTATACTATTATAAAAAAAATGTTAAATCGACAGACTGCACGACACAACTGATAGATAATAATATAAATTATCACAACTTAATACTAAGGAGTTTACTTTTTCAAATTATTGCGAGGGGTTAATGCAGCTTCGTATTGACAAAAAGTGGTCTTAAACAAAAATCTGCAGCCAAGTAATAAATGTCACTACGCCATTTGCAAATAAATTTGCATTCTATTAAATATAAAGAGTGATTTTTTTGAGGTTAGGATTTTCATGCATTAGTATTTGACAGATCACGTGGGATTTCAGACATGGTGTCAAAGAGAAAGATGCTCAGTATGCTTTGACATTTCATCATGAATCGTCTTACAAACGAACAACGCTTGCAAATTATTGAATTTTATTATCAAAATGCGTGCTCTGTTAAGAAAGTTCATTGCGCGCTTCCATTTTATGGTCAGTTTAATCGACCCACTGAAGCGGCTATTCGGGCTATTGTGACTAAATTTCGCACCAAATTTACATTGTTGGACATTAAACCACCAACACGCTTACGTAGAGTGCGAACTGAAAAAAATATCGCAGCTGTATCGGCCAGTGTTAATGATGACCACCAATTTTCGATTCGTCGCCGTTCGCACCAATTGGGTCTCTGTTACTCAAAAACGTGGAAATGCCAAAATTGGACTAAGCGGATGGACCACCTAAGACGCAGCCGCGGTCAACATTTAAATGAAATTATCTTCAAAAAGTAAATGTCATGGACCAATCTAACGTTTCAAATAAAGAACCGATGAGATTTTGCAAATTTTATGCGTTTTTTTTTTAAAAAAAGTTATCAAGTTCTTAAAAAATCACCCTTTAAAAGGATCAACTCACATTTACTAAAACCTGTATACCCCAGCACTCTAACTAGAAAACAACAGAAAATCTTCACTAGACTCAGACTGGGGCACTCATCCATTACTCATGAACATCTGCTTAAGAAAAATTCAACTCCTTCACTTTGTCATCACTGCAACGATATAATAACCATGGACCATGTGCTATCATGTCCCAATAATAATTCTCAAACAATATCAATAATAAATTCCATTCAAAACTTTAACTATGATCAATTGAAAAATCAAATACCTTATATAATTTTGAATAATTTGTAATAATTTAAGATACACATTTACACACATACACATTTATTATATAAACACTTCTTAGTTAACACAAAGGCGAAGGCCCTAGCAACCAGTCCTTTTTCTCTAATATTTTCTGTAAATTATATTTGCATTAAATAAATTAATAAATAAATAAATAAATAAATAAATAAATAATAATATAAATAATCACAACTTAATACTAAGAAGTTTACTTTTTCAAATTATTGCGACGGATTAATGCAGCTTTGTATTGAAAAAAGTGGTCATAAACAAAAATCCTAAAAAAAGATTTTTTTTTAAATTTCCGCCAACAGCAATATCAATGTGTGTATAAAAACAAATTTTGAAAAAATAATTTTATGTTAAAAATTTCCGACTTAACCTGTATAATTATCCAGTGTAAATCAAGTTTATGGTTATCGAGGCTAAGTCCAAAAATGTCAACCCAAATTATTTTTTTTGAAAATTTGTTTTGATATAAATATTTATATTGTAGTTGGCAACAATGTGAAAAAATATTTTTTTTATTTTGAACAAAAAATTACATTTTTATTAAAGTTTTTGTTATCGCAGCTCGTTTCCCGGCGTAAAGAAAATAGTGTCAAAAACCTATATTTATGTGTACTTAAAAAAACAACACAAAAATATTTTATATGAATAAAAGAGAATAACAAATATTAAGAAAAAATAAGTATTTTCAAATCTCTTATATCAACAAAGCAAGCCATAACTATTACCTTTATCCAAGGATATTTTTTAAAATAAGATTATTGGTTTCTATTAAAATGTTGATCGATAGTTTACTATTTTTTATGGATTTTTTCGTTCCAACAAAATATTACTTTTTTATAGAAATTTCTAATTTTTCTTATTTTTTGCGGCTTTTCCTTATATTATAAATCCAGAACATTTGTAGTCTTACAAAATTCTTTACCCATAAATATTGATAGTCGCTGAATAAAATCAGGTTCAACACCGTGTAAATCTGAAGGGAATGTATAATTACAAGTTTATGCTTGCGAATACTGAGTTGAATTTTTGAAAAGTTAACCAACTTTATAGAAAGGATCTGTGGTAGAGCCTCCTCCTTCCTTTGTCTCACATTGCCCACAATTACACACATCAGTATTCTCATATGAACGATCTTGGTACTCGTACATGTAATTTTGTTAAACGTTAAACAACCTTGTAATTTTAATCTCAACACCATATAGTTTTTAATGTGCACATATGCACGATTGCATGTACATACATACATACATGTGATCATATGTATGTACATATCATTTGTACATAAATATACTCCTCAAAGTGCAATTTCAACTTGCTGCTGCTGCTACTGTTGTTGGTTGCTGCTGTTCAGTCATTTAAAATATGATTAAAAATTTGTTGTTAAGCTGAGGCCTACAACATGTGTGTTTACCGAATGCTATTTGCTCAGTAATTTGCAATAAATGAAATTGTAACAACAACAGCAGCAGCGGCGGCAACAACATCAGCATTAATAAGAACCGAACCCTTTTGAACGTGGTGGACGGTGGATGGTGGACGTCGGTGAATGGTGTTGTAACAACATGCAAGTGCGACTGCAGTAATGCCCCACCAAACAGCCGCAAACGTACAAAAAAAGCGTTGAAATTCGCACGCCATCCATTAAAGGCAACACCACCACCGACAACAGCAGCAACAACAACCACGGCCGAGTTTGCAGCTTTAATTTACAACCCAAATACCAGCAGGGAAAACAGGAAAACAAGAATTGCACGAAATGAAAGAAACGAAATTAAGAACAAATAATAAACAATAACAAGTAACACAACGCAATGCAACACAATAACTAACAAACACTAGAGTGCTGCAAACCGAAAGTATTCCGTCGCATTCACATACAGCAACACCAACAATACCAGCAGTAGCAGCAGCGGCAACAGTCATCAGAACAACAGAAAATATGCGTTTTATGAACAAAATCGTATAAACGACGACAACAACATCAACACCGCTTCCACGAGTATTAAAAGGAGACCACAAAATAGCAAACAATGCACAGTGGGTAAAATTTGCGAAATTCTTGAAAATAATAATGAGAAATTTTAATCATATTTATAGCAAATGTCGAGCTTATATTCGAAATAAAAATTTCTACAAAAGTAATTTTCTGTGATTTTTTTCAAGGATCTTATTTTAAGAACTAAGAAATCAATTTTGGGCTAAAAAAACGAAGTAAAAATTTTGGGATCATAAATGAATGAATGAATTTATTTCCTATCATGCTATTCTAAAAATGCTATTACTTTTGGGCTGGTATACATATTACCTGTCTTCGAAATACTCAGTCTTATTTAAATAAATGCCAATAATTGAAGTAATAAACAACGTAGAGAAAAAATGCTCAAGACCGGCAGTAAGGAAATTTTTTTTTAATGATAAAAGAAAACCGGCCAGTAGATGGAACTCTTCCTATTACATCTCAAATAGATAATGAAAATATGCCCCAAATTTAAGGTGCATTTTTATTATAATGCTGCACAAATTCACAAAATAAGAAGAGATCATCGAGAAACCACACATCACCCTTAAAAAATGTAAATAATCCCCACATTGCACTATAGGTCAAATGACCCATTTCACTGGCCAAAAGTCATAAAACTTAAAGTCTGATATTATGTTAACAAAAATGTATAGAGATAGCTTGGATAATGTAAATTGTGAAGAATTAAGAAAAAAATAAAATCTTTCGGAGCCTCTATGAAATTCACGGTCCTTAACCTTCTTGGGAGCAAAATGAGTTAATTTAGTTTTTTAGCATTACATAGTTAAAAATAACCAAAAAGACTGAATTGGAACGTAGGCAGGGCCGTGCGCAGGGGGGGGTTTTGGGGGTTCAAACCCCCCCCAGAGAGGTTTCGAACATATACTTTTTAAAACCTTCTAGACATTCTGAAGCAATAAAATATAGAATTTTAAGGTCTTTTTAAAATAACTCGTCTGAAATGGTAATTTTGCAGTAAAATCATGTAAATTACATAAAAAATCGTTGAATTTCGGACAAAGGTTATGAAAAATACAAACAAACTAAACGAATTGTGCCAATTTAAAGATTGTGTAGTGCTAATTTCGCTAATGGACACCAAATTGTTCGGAAAATTTTCATTTTTATTAACCGATACCACTTCTTGACATTCGACTAGAGCTATATCTTATGAACTTTTAATTGTGTACTGCAATAAAAGTTTGGAAATTTTATAACAAAATCGTTTAGTAATTTTAAAAAAGTGTAGATAAGAATCACTATGATATCATAATGAAATCTAAAATATTCTTAATAAAAGCAAATAATTTGCTTGATGCTTGTAGAGCGCTAAGATGTAACATGTGCGATTGGACATTTTGATGGAGCTGTATCTAAATCTGAACCGATGTGTCCTATTTTCAACACATATGCAACAACAACGGTTTCTGTTACTTCCAATGTTTTGGGAGTTTGCAATTATAGCACAAATCCATTTCGACAAACGAAGAAAACTGTTATATACATACTTATTTCTCTTTGTTCATTTACAACAACTGATGACATGTTTACAGCAAACAAACTAATTTTTCCCACAAAAGAAACTCAAAAACGATGTTCACGTGTTTAAAATTTCGTTTCGACGAAATCCATTTTTTCTCTGCGTGTAGATCTCTATTTTAAAATCTACTTTGAAGTTGCGCAACAATAAGAAATGAGTTTCAACTTACTAAAATTTTTGTTATATTTATCACTTATGTCAAATATTTTTCAGAGTTAGTATTTTTTGTACATTCTTTGTCAAAAAGCATATCCAATTTTCTGCATTTATCATAGAAAAATGCGGGACTGATGGGTTTATCGCCGAATTTGATTGTTTTTTGTGTAATATTTCTTCCAAATAGATATCGAGGGCTTATATTCAAAAGTGGCTATGAACCATTTTCTCGAAAATGAGTTTTTGATGCCAAACTATTCTCAGATTTGGATGTCATCTGTCATATAAATTTGGAAAAGATTTTTTTCTAAAGCCATTTTTTTAATTTTCTGATTTGGCTATCCCCTCGCACGTTAATTTGTGACTGCATAAGTGGCTATGAACATAAAACTAATAGAAATAAAATACTTCAACAATGGAGCAGCATAAAACCGAAGGTTGTAATTCGCTACAACGATTTTGTTTAAAACATTTTTCTAGATTTAGGCATATCATTCTATCAAATTCCATCATTTCGCGTTAATAGCATTTTGGTTCCCAAGTTTCAGGCTAAAATAGGATAAATAGTGGCTGTAAAGTCAAAAATTGTGAAAAGTATCTTTAGAAAAACCCGCATAACTTTTTATCATATTGAGAATACCGAAATATTTCTTTGGCATGTGATTGCTGACTTCATGGGGAATATTTGTGTATGAAAAGTTTCAGAATTATGATTGAATATTATAAATATAAGCCCTCGATATGTATGTATGTAATTTCAAGCAACTATTACATCTGTTTTTTTGGCATAACAGCAGTTTTCTGCAATCTTCACATCACCATTCACACTGCTAAAGAGTTTGCAGTCTGCTAAAATTGGCTGTTGTTAATTAAAATATAAAAATTGATAAGCGTTCATAAGCGAGTTTAGATCGAATTTCCTTTTATATTAGCTTGGGTCAATATGCGTATCATATATAATGCTAAAAACATCAAACAGCTGGTTATCATCTCAGCAGATACAAATCTGCTGTCTCTTTTTTAACAGCAGAAAATCTGCTCTTTCAGTAGACTTTCTGCTTTCTTTTACTGACATATTCCTTTGAGTGTACTGATGATGGATTACTGAAATGCAATTTTGCCGACGATGTCTGTCGGACGAATGTATCAAAATATTTCTCGAAGATATGAGTGGTTTCCAAACGCTCCAGTAAAAATTTCCTAAAAAGTTGGAAAATTAACTAAGTATGAGTAAAGTTTCCTTCTTTCAAAGCCATAGTAAATAGTTCATTTACTGGAAAAAGGGTAGTAGATTTAATTAAAAGCATTTCTTTGGATCTACTAAAAAATTCTTAGAATTGAGTAAATTCAAACTTATATTTCCAAGGTTTTAAGTGAGAAAAAAAATCTGAAATTTTTTGTATGGAAAATCCATTTAGGAAATTTTAACTTAAAATTGTGTTTTTCCTAAAATGAAGTTAAAATGTTTACTGAATTTTATGACGAGTTCTTCATACATTTAAGTATAAATGAACTTATAAAAAAACATTTGAAATTGTTTAAAAAATTCTTGAATAATAATTTAAGACGCAATTCTCTTTCGTTTGCAGAGACTTATTTATTAAATGCTTCAAGTATTAATCTAAACAACCATTGCAAAGGCGCCTATCTTGCCTTCGCAACAATCATGTAGTAATAGCTCAACTCCTTATGGCAGAGGCATCATGAAACTTTTTAGAAATATTTCATGTTGTCATTTTGGTATCAGTTTTGCATACTCTGAAGCAAAACTATATGTTTGATTTTTTAGTTAAATTGAACTTATTTTAATTTCACCTTTTTCCTTGTATAAAATAAAATGTTCCTCAGTTTCAGTAAAAATTTACTCGTTTTGAGGAAAAAAATCAGTTTGAGTAAATATTTACTTGATTTGAGTTAACATTTACTTAGTTTTAGGAAATTTTCAGCAAAATTTTACTAAGATTTAGTAAAAATTTACTTACTTTTAGGAAAATTTTGCTTAAATTTAGTAAAAAAAAATTACATGGTTTTAGAAAAAATTTACTTAGATTTAGGAAAACTTCAGCAAAATTATACTTATATTTAGTAAAAATGTACTTGGTTTCCTAAATTTTAGTTAATTTTAACTCATTATAGGGTTAAATTTTTTATGAGTGTAGATGAAAACCCCCCCCAGGGGAAAATCCTGCGCACGGGCCTGAACGTAGGTCACTATATTATACCCCACACAACATTCTAAGCCCCTGCATGATTGAAATCCGCGAATTTATGGACCATATAAATATAAAGACATGATCCTATTCATTTTTGCAATAGTGAAATTTAATTTATCTATTATGAAGTTTTTATATATTTTATATATATTTTTCTTGTGTTATGAAGCAGCCAATCGAATATAGTTTGTGATATATGTAGGGTTTGGGGTTTCCCGGACTTTTTTCATTTCCCGGGAAAACGGGAATGGAAAACTTCATTCCCGGGAATCCCGGGAATAAACTTAATTCTTTATATGTATGTATTCCTTGTTTAAAGTATATACATTTAGTAGATTATGTGTTTTTTTAAATACTGACAAATTACAAATTAAAAAAATTGATTTTGTATATTATTTTGTTTCTAGACGAACGAATTGTCAGAATTAAAAATGTCATAAAATAGGACTTTTAACTCACATGCTTTAATGACTAGCACATACAACTAGCACATAGTGTAAAACATGTTTAAGGAAATAGGGAACTCGTATATCTAAAACAAAGAGCTCGAGTGATAGAGACTGTTATGACGTCTTTAATTTAAAAGATTCGTTTGTCTAGAGACGAAAATAACTTAACGAAACAGGAGGAAAATATTCGAAACTGTGAAAAAAATTAAATTTGATTTTATCAATGTGGAATATATGTGGAATTATATAGTAGTTATAAACTAATTGTTAGTATACCTTGAATACAAATAACAATTCAAGCAATTAAGGAAAGGCTAAAGTCGGGCGGAGCCGACTATATGATACACTCCACTTTCTATCCTATTACAATTCAATTCGGTAAAAAAGTGAAATCGGGAAAGATTTTTGTATCCTGTAAATGTATGTGTTTGACAAAAAATGATAAATAGGAAAGACCATACAGATGCGGGTATATTGAAACATGGAACGATGTGACCCAAATGTATGTTTATAGGTGAAATATAATAGTAAATTTTAGCCAAAATCGGTTAAACTTTTGGGAGCAACATTTGTATATATATAAATAAATGTATATTTAAATCTCAACCGATCTTACCCACTTTCACCATAGAAGAAAACCGGGTACAATATGTGGTTTATAGAGCGGAAAAAGTCAAACATTTGTATGGGGGCTATATCTAAATCTGAACCGATCTTACCCACTTCCATTATAAGTGTTTCTAGTTTGATTATAAGATGTTGTGCAGAATTTAATGAAAACCGGGTACAATATGTGGTTTTTAGAGCCGAAAAAGTCAAATCGGGAGCGACAAAGCATAATACTCTCGTGGAGTGTATAAAAAGATTAAAAAACTTTCAGTCATTATTTATTAAAAAATACAAATTAGTTTCACTTATACACTGAAAGAAAAATGCTTCATTACATCAATGAAACAGTTTCATTAATGTGTTTACATTGATGCAAAGAAATGTTTCATACATGCAATGAAATGTTTCATTACCGTAATGATATACTCCATTAACAACATTTTTAATGATTTTTTGCGTCATTAATACAACGAAATGGTTTTCATTGATGCAATGAAATCTATTTTTGTATAAATCGAGGCGAATATGGATAATATCATGAGAATATTTGGCTGGATTATAATGTAGAGGATTAAATTTACTATTACAATACTTGTTTAGCCGATTGTATTCAGTTTTGTTTTCTTTTTCCGTCACAAACAAAATAATGAAACTCTTCTTAACCCGAATGTAACATTTCATTAACAGAATGAACTGTTTTCGTTAATGTGTTATAATTTTTTAGGGTGTGTTTTTTGGGTGGCTTACAGGAAGTAAGATATAATTCTCATTCATTTTATAGTTCACTTAGCTTAAGTATTTTGGTTTCTGCGCCAAATAATTGCTGCAAACTATAAGTAGGTGGTCCACAGCTAAATAAGCTATAATAAGGGTATTTTTAGTATTAATTCTTGTTGATGTAGCAATGAAATATTTGCATTATATCAACGAATCAATGTCATTAAATAAATGAAACTATTTCATTACTACAATGACAAAAATCATTAATGAACATTTCGTTAATGGAACGTGTCCTTACATTGACTGCATTAATATAATGACATTGTTTCATTATATTAATGGCACTTTACATTAATCTAACACTAACGAAACATTCTTCATTGACTCTTAATTTAATGAAACATTTTACGTTGTATCAATGAAGCTCTACGTTGATCCAAAAACAATGACAGATTTCATTGATGCAATGTAAGATTTCATTGGGGGAATGAAGCATTTTCTGTCAGTGTATAAACATTTTACTATATTTCTATTGCTATCTGATTTCTATTTTTACAACTGAACAGTTTTTATGTTTTCATATGTAAGGTAAATTCTTCTTTGAGAAGATTTCCAGCTTTGAATTTCATTTCATTTCATTTATTTCCTTGCAATTCCAAGCCAAGCGGCCAATTATAACTGAATTACAATATTCTTCAAGAAATTACATTTATTAAATGTCTTAAACTATTTAAACAATTAACTACAAGTAATCATGATCCTAACTACAAACAAATAGTATTCAAAAAAATAATAAAAAAATAAATATGATTTTAAACTGAACATTTTCATAAATAAATTAAAATAAACAGCTAAATAAAAATAAGAAATTAAACAAAAATAAATAATTAAATAAAAAATAAATAAATAATAAAAGAACATACAATGACAATTTCTAAGTTCCCAATGAATCGCCGGATAAAAACAGACGAAGGTTTTTAAAGAAATGCTGCATCGTACATATTTCCAATATAATGATAATAGAAGAATTTGTTTTAAGAATGACTACTCAAATTTTATATTTTAAAATTTTAAAGTAAAAAGAGACAAAACATTGCACAAGCACCTTTATTAAGAATATTGTATATTACAATATTCTTA
Organism: Polietes domitor; assembly: GCA_947397865.1. Classification (NCBI taxonomy): domain Eukaryota; kingdom Metazoa; phylum Arthropoda; class Insecta; order Diptera; family Muscidae; genus Polietes; species Polietes domitor. The sequence goes on along the minus strand of OX377622.1, from coordinate 24,362,239 downwards.
CAATATTTCTATTACTACTCCTAATAAAATCTATGTAGTTAACTGTAAGTGTTGAAGGATCTTATTGCGCCAGGTCGCACATGACATATTAAAAGTCCTTAAATTAACAGGTAGTTTGTTAAACACACGGGCTACTCTCACTTGGAATGACTTTTCTAGATAATGGTCTAACATAGGGATAATTATCTGGTTAGATCTAGTGGAGCGCGTTAGAGTAAATGCTCTAGCCAGAAAAATTGGACAACGATTTTTGTAAACCTTATAGAACATTATTAGAGAACGTAGATTAATAAATTTGTCAAAAGAACAACCCAAAAATTTTTCTACGAAAGTCTATCCTTCTTGGGAAATTAATAGAATTATTGTCTGACAAAATAGTTTTTTTTTCCAAATGTTCTACATTGAACATTTTAATTGATATTTGTAGAAGTCATTATGCTCAAATACGAAAATATAATTTAATTTGATAATTTGTTTCACCATACATTTTAATCATCTAGTTTATAAATGAACAACATTTATAAACGATATGGAAAGGAAAAATGTTTTACTATAATAGATGGAAATTAAAACAAGTTTTATTTGTAATAAAAAAATTGTCTATAAATATTGATTATTATTGCCATTAATGCAATTAATGAATTTACAATAGATCTACAGTTTGCCATTTATAAAGTACAACTGAATTAGTACTCAAAATAATCAATAAAGTATTTTTTAATATTTCCCGTATTCCCGGGAAATTTGAAATTATTTCCCGGGAATTCCCGAAAAAATTTGGACGGGAAAAACGATTCGGGAATTCCCGGACCCCAAACCCTAGATATATGGCTCTTGTGCGGTATAAGATCAGGTTGGTAGTTTATAGTTTCATGTCAAATGTTTGTAACATTATCGGTTCAGATTTAAATATAGCGCCCATATAAATTCCCCTTATTTTGATCAAATTTGACACATTACTTTTATTTTCATCTAGATGATCTACTATTAATCTAGATATAGGTCCATGTGTGGGTGGTATGAAGTATCATATAATCGATTCTACCCTACTTTAGCCTTATTTAGTTGCTTTGCTTACATATAATATATTTAACTTAAGTCTAAATCGTTTTCTAAATGTAAGTCATTTAGGATATTGGCATAGTATAGCCTGAGAAGTCCCATTTCAATTCAATCGCTAACCAAAAGAGCACAAAAGTGCAAATCCACATGTGGTTAAATACATTCATAACAAATCAACATTTTATTTTCCGTTTTACATTTTCGTGCCGAACCTTGCCAACTTTTTAAAAGCTTACATAATTATTATATTTGCAATTTACTATAATCACTCTAAGGCTGCACTAAACTTCTTTAATTTTTGTACACACTAAGACAAATTTCAAATGTTGTTTATTGAAAATATTGAATATATATATTTATTTATTCCTCTATATTTATTCCTCATATTATATTTTTGGCAAAATATAACAACGCACATTCCAAAATTTATAACCAAAAATGGCGCGTAAACAGTTTTATAGTGGCACTTTAATATTGCCAACTTTGACATCATGTAACACAACGGAAATATTTGTTTTGGAAAAACCAAATTCATTTTTATTTACTTTGATGTGTTTTTTATTAAATTATATCAGCATAACAGCGATTGTACTATGTTAGAATTTTGACTTTTGGCCACTGAGCGTTCAATTTTTTGTATGAAAATTGGACCAAAGTATAAAAAGTCCCAATGAAATCACATAAAGTGAGTGAACAATAAACAACTATTTTGGATAATTATTAATACAGTCTTCATTAATGTGTGTGTTCTATCCAAGTATGAAATAACGTCCTATTTTCGTACGAGTATATACCTAGTGTTTGGCTCTACTGAGACCTCTGTGAAAAGTGGACCCAACGCAAAAAAAAAAAAAAACAAGTAAGGAAAGGCTAAAGTCGGGCGGGGACGACTATATGCTACACTCCACTTTCTATCCGAATACAATTCGGATTCGGTAAAAAAGTAAAAAAATTTTGTCAAATTGAGAAGCATATTTGTATCGGGGCTATATCCAAACATGGAATGAAGTGACCCACTTACTCAAAAGGTCCTTCCAGTTCAAGTATAACGTGTTATGCTCAATTTGAAGAAATTCGGTGAAAATACGCAGTTTCTGGGGTAGAAAAAGCCAAATCTGGAGTGAAATTTGTGTGGGAGCTATATATAAATCTGAACCGATCTGACCCATTTTCACCATGGATGTTTCTAGTGGAAATATTAGATATTTTGCAAATTTGAAGAAGAAGAATAAGTTAAATCGAGAGCAAAATTTGAATGGGAGCTATATATAAATAAGAACTATTTTCTCCACAGGTGTTCCTAGTTTAAATATAAGATATTTTGCCAAATTTGAAGACAATCTGATAAGATATGTGGTTTCTAGAGCGGAAAAAGTCAAATTTGGGGAGAAATTTGTATGGGAGCTATATAAATATAAATCTGAACCGATCTAACTAATTTTCACCACAGGTGCTTCTAGTTGAAATATAAGACGTTTTGCCAATTTTGAAGAAAATCTGTTGTTATGTATGTATGTAGAGTGAAAAGAGTCAAATCGGGAGTGAAATTTGTATGGGGGCTATATCTAAATCTGAACCGATTTTCTTCAAATTAAATAGCGTTAGTTCTTGTCCCGAAAAACGCCGTTGTGCAAAGTTTTATATGGTTCTGGCTACAATTGCGACCTGTACTCTGCTTACGAGAATAGATGGACAGACTGACAGACGGACATTGCTAAATCGATTAAAAACGTGATTCTAAGTCGATCGGTATCTCGCTTCCTTTTGGGTGTTACAAACAAATGCACAAAGACATACTACTCTCGTGGAGTGTATAAATACTTCAGATTTACCCCACAGAATTTTATTCATAATTCCTACAGAAATTTGTTAGACAAATCTGCACAATCTTCCGAATTTCCCAAGACAATGTTTGTCAACCTTTCTATATGATTTTCAGTAACTTTTTTTACCGACATAGGCATCAGAATTGACTGGGATTCTGTGTGTGAAACATTTCTTAAAAAAAAAAAACATTTCCTTATAGAGGCCGGGTTTGATGTTGAAAAGTCGCTGCGAAGCCACTTGAAAACACTTTTGATATGGTCGAAATCATGATCGTGGTAGTCTGCAGCCAAGTAATAAATGTCACCATGCCATTTGTAAATAGATTTGTATTCTATTAAATATAGATGCAAAATGGTCTTGAGCCAGGACAATATCCCAGTTCAAATCAAAAAGGTCTTTTTTCACAAATCTATTATCACAAGCATCATAGATCGTTTTTTATTAGGGACCGCTAATTGACTAAAAAGTTACGAACAAAGCAATACTGCGAGTCTAAAATTGCCCTAGGTTTCAGATGCATTTCTTATGGGCAGAAGAAAAATCGACGCCGTTGACCATTTGCCGCTGCGGATGTCGACCAGCCGTACGCATAAGAATATATGTGATTATTTTTAGAGGTGTTTTCAGGAGCGTTTAGCTCACAGACGGTTTGACCTAAGGACGAAATATTTTGCAGATCATCATTAAATAAACCAGAATTTATTTCTGGGGCTGCCCGCAACAATACACGTCCTTGTAGGTAATATGAGGCTGATGATCTTTCAAAGAGCCAAAAAAATACGCATAATCTTTGAACTTCATGTCAAACTTATTTTATTCTCTACAAGGTATCTGAATCGCACAATGGGATAATTGGACCAGAAATTATATATATTTTTCAAAACGATTTCCTATTTCAGCAAGACATAATTTGTAGTTTTTACGTTGTTCAAACCTGATGATGATTTTTGGGAGTAATAGATGCAGGACGAAAAGAAATGATGGGTTGATATATTATTAAAAAACTCGCCAAATGATCGTCCAGGAATGTTTGGAGTCATTTTCAAAGATTTCACATCACGGTTTTCGAAAAACCCGAAATACCGGGTTTTTGATCACACTACATAGAACCTGTTGTGGAACACATAAAGTTTGGAACAGGTTCCAAAATATTTTCCTGGGTTATTTTCTTTGTTTAGATATTCCTCAAGATCAAACTTTTCCATTCTTTTAATTTTTTTGAAATTCTCATTTTTATTCACAACTTTTAGAACTTTTTCACTAATTTTTTTGAATTTTAATATATATATATATTTAAATTATCCAAAAAAATTAATTTCGTGTTTAGAACATTTTTTTTGTAAAATCCACCCACTGTGCAATGGCTGCAATAAAACGAACAATCCTGAATACTGAGCCGAGCCTCACACAAATGCAGTGCGAAAATGTTGTTAGCAAATGGTTAAATACATTATAATGAATAAACAACAACAAGAACAACAACCAAACGACAATGACGTTTACGATGGACGGACGGACGGACGGACTCAGTGCACAAATGGAATGAAATGCGACTGCGAGAAAAAAGTGCATTAAAATGCATTTCAACTTGTTGTTCACAACTCGGTTGCCACAAAATTCGCACATTATTGCCGAACGCAGAACGCAACCAACGCCGCCAATAGACGGACGCACACACGCACCCGGTCGATACACGACTTGGTCTTAGAGCTTAGAGACAGTCGGGCAGGCAGACACATGGCCACTCACTACTGGTCATTATAGGCCGATATGGCCCGCTGTTGAGCTTACAACTGAGCGAGTGAGTATGTGCGTAGACGCAAAATTTTCATTAAATGCTAAATGAGCGACGACGACGATATGTTTGTCTTTGGCGCGGCATTCAAAATGAAATTTCATCGTCATCGCCATCACCATTACAATCAACATCAACTACAGCAACATCATCATGGTGCTCCATCCTGATGATGATGATGATCATCATCATTGTTGTGCTCATCATCGTTACTCATATCAAATGCAAGTGCGTTTTTAGTAGTTCTGGCAATTAATTTGCATTTAATTGCGTCTAATCGTTTGCCGTTTGCCATTTGCACACACTCGACTTCTGCTTCTTCGTTGTCTTTCATTTGCCACAACTCCGAAATGAATGCCACTTGCCCAGAAGTCTGACAGCCAGGCTGTCGTCCGCGCCATGAGCCGCAATATGGAGGCAGTGAAGAAAGACTGCACATTTAAAAGCTCAAATAGTAAATAATGTTAATAAGGCGGCTCCATTTGATGGTGCATTCAGAGGCCGTCCGTCTGACCGTCCCGTCCGTCAGTCCATCATCAGCTAAACAGGCATCATCATAACCGCATATGATCGTGGCCATAACGCGTAATAACGCGCACAAAAGCAAAAGAGCAAAAACGGTTGTTGCACGCTACCCCGGAGCACTAGACAAAGCGTTTAAAATGGACAAAACGCTTTAGTCCACAAGGACAAATTTCCAATAGAAGAGCATTAAAATTTCACAAATAAATTTGTCAAAGAAAAAAAAATTATTTCAATAGAAAAAAACAGCAAAATAATTATGATTTCAAAAACATAATTTCCTATTAAAAATCTTAACTGAATAAGAATATAATTGAAATATATTAAACTTTTGATTTTCAAAACAAAATCTCCGAGAAATACTAAAGAAAGTCATGCTCAGAGAACACATATTGCTTTGATTCATTTACAAATTTTATAAATATAATTAAAAATAATTCGAATCGGTGACAGAGAAATGTACATTTTAACATCAAGGTAGGCTTACCATTGAAAGTTAAATTAAAACAAGTAAAAACGGCGTTAAGTTCGGCCGGGCCGAACTTTATATACTCTCCACCATGGATTGCAATCCACAGAGGTTGTCGTTTTTCGTAGAAGTGCAGTAATATTACAGGAAAATATAATTTTTTTAATATAGGCAAACCAAAACAAATACAAATATTGAAAAAATAATTTTATAAATAAATATAATATTTTAATTATTTCAAACAATTATTTATTTCAAATCAAAAAATAAATATTCTTATATTTATATTTTCAAAATGCTTATATACCATAAATATTGGTAGATAGTGGGTGCTACAGTTTGTTGTATTTCCATTCTATTTTAATTCTAAAAGTACAAATTTTGAAAATCCATTATCAGACGTACATAGTGCAAAATAGCCTAACATCATGATTCAACCAATTTTTGCCGTCAAAAAAGGTACGAATTTGGAAAAAAACTTTTTATTTTGCGTGTCTATGCAATCAGAGGAATGTATACACCGAATTCCATAATTCCAGCTGCGACCATTTGGTTGGTACCATTTTTACCCCCTCGACGTTTCTACACAATTAGAATTTCATCATTCTAAAGGGTGATTTTTTAAGAGCTTGATAAATTTTTTTTAAAAAAAAACGCATAAAAATTGCAAAATCTCATCGGTTCTTTATTTGAAACGTTAGATTGGTCCATGACATTTACTTTTTGAAGATAATTTCATTTAAATGTTGACCGCGGCTGCGTCTTAGGTGGTCCATCCGCTTAGTCCAATTTTGGCATTTCCACGTTTTTGAGTAACAGAGACCCAATTGGTGCGAACGGCGACGAATCGAAAATTGGTGGTCATCATTAACACTGGCCGATACAGCTGCGATATTTTCTTCAGTTCGCACTCTACGTAAGCGTGTTGGTGGTTTAATGTCCAACAATGTAAATTTGGTGCGAAATTTAGTCACAATAGCCCGAATAGCCGCTTCAGTGGGTCGATTAAACTGACCATAAAATGGAAGCGCGCAATGAACTTTCTTAACAGAGCACGCATTTTGATAATAAAATTCAATAATTTGCAAGCGTTGTTCGTTTGTAAGACGATTCATGATGAAATGTCAAAGCATACTGAGCATCTTTCTCTTTGACACCATGTCTGAAATCCCACGTGATCTGTCAAATACTAATGCATGAAAATCCTAACCTCAAAAAAATCACTCTTTAGCTGTAGTCGTTTAGTTGGTACTATTTTTATCCCTCTGAACCATTGTATCCCTTGAAAGTACGAATTTCGAAAAATCCGTTTATTTTCCGTGTCTAAGCAGTCAGAGGTATGTATACTCCGAATTTCATGACTCTAGCTGCGGTCATTTGATTGGTACTATTTTTATCCTCTTTTTCATTTTAACCCCAAAAAGTACGAATTTCGAAAAACCTGTTTATTTTAAGTGTCTACGCAATCAGAGGAATGTATACACCGAATTTCATTATTCCAGATGTAGACGTTTGGTTGGAACCATTTTTATCCCACCGTACCCCTTGTATCCCTTGAAAGTACGAATTTGGAAAAAAAACTTTTATTTTTTATGCCTACGTAGTCAAATGAATGTATATTTCGAATTTCATGACTCTATTTGCGGTCATTTGGTTGCTACTATTTTATCCCCTTTTTCTATTTTGACCCCAAAAAGTACGAATTTCGAAAAATCAGATTATTTTCCGTGTATACACAGTCAGAGGAATGTATACTCCGAATTTCATGACTCTAGCTGCGGTCATTAGGTTGGTACAATTTTTATCCCCTTTTTCCATTTAAACCCCAAAAAGTAAGAATTTCAAAAATTGCTAAATTTTACGTGTCTATGCAATCAGAGGAATGTATACACCGAATTTCATTATACTAGATGCAGCCGTTTGGTTGGTACCATTATTATCCCTCTATTTACATTTTACCCCTTAAAAGTACGAATTCGGAAAAAATACTTTTATATTATGTATCTACTCAATTAGATGAATGCACACACCGAATTTGGCGCTTCTAGCTACTGTCGATTGATAGGTACCATTTTTATCCCTTTTTGCCCCATTTTACCCCCTACGAATAAGAATCACTTTATGGTGCTCGTTTTTTTTATAAGGGGAAAGCGCATTACCAATATCAAGAAAATATAAGCAGATATAGTGACAAAAACATGCTTAATTACTTTAAATATTAGGGGTTATTAGGGGTATTTTCAGTCCTTGAGAGGGAAAAATTTTTCACTCTGGGCCGATTTCGCCCACTTTCAATTCCAAACGATCTGCAACCACAAGACACATTTAGGGAAAATTTGAACCTCCTAGCTCATTTCGTTCGGAAACTAGCGTGCTTTCAACAGACAGACAGACGGACATGGCTATTAGAGCGTACCAGGTTACAAGTAAAAAAAAAAGTTCGCCGTACACCTTCGAATATGAAGTATTATTGAAAGGTAGTTTCAAAAAAATTTTTTTATTTTTTTATGCCGAACGTAGGGGTCGCGCTTTTACATTTTTCTATATAACTTCTGCATTTATAAACGGATTTTAAAGTGTGATACATCGATGTTTTTGTCCGATTTTTTTGTCTTTGAAGTCATTGAGCTCAAACATGATTCATGATTTTATGCGAGCTTTAATTTTCGATTATTAGAGTGGTACATTAGGGTAGTAGCAACTGAGAAATGATGGGTAAGTACCAGAAGGGGGTGCTTGAGCTCAATGACTTCAAAGACAAAAAAATCGGCCTCGTCGAGACAAAAACATCGATGTATCACACTTTAAAATCCGTTTATAAATACAAGTTATATAGAAAAATGTAAAAGCGCGACCCCTACGTTCGGCATAAAAAAATAAAATTTTTTTTTTTGAAACTACCTTTCAATAATACTTCATATTCGAAGGTGTACGGCGAACTTTTTTTTTGAGGTACGCCCTAATGGCTATATCGTCTTAGAATTTTGCCAAGACCCAGAATACATATAAATACTTTATGGGGTCTCCGATGAATATTTTAAGGTGTTACAAACGGAATGCCAAAGTGAATATACACCCATCCTTAGGTGGAGGGTATAAAAAAAATGTATTTTTTTAATTTAACGATTAAAGGGTCAAAAATACTCAGTTTGGTTTATCATTTGCATGAATTACAGACAAATGACCTTCGTTTGTGGCGTATGTTCGGCCAATTAGGTTAATTTTTGGCTCAATGGTCATGTCAATAAGCAAAGTTGCTGCGTTTGGAGTGAAAAGTGAGATTCTCGAGTATTCAAACGTGAGAAAAGTGAGATTCTCGAGTAGTCAACGGCGAGCACTATAAGGCCATGATGATTACTGATTACTTCGTGTTTCAATTGAGTGACATGTTGACTGACGACATGTTTTTCCAATCGCATAGCATGTTTACTCTCATTACGGACGGAATGAAGCATTATTTCTCGAAATGAGCCACATGACTGGCCATCGAAATCGTGCGTGCGATTTCACACCTCTAGAATTTTTCTCTGGGGTTACATGATGTGACGCCATTGAAAGACAGCATTGTGTAAACTATTGCGGAGATATGTTGTACGCTCTAACTAAAAAACCAAGGGGAATTATATTATATTATTATATTAGAATTTTCCTAATATAATAAATAAATTCTGTGTCCTTAAATAAAAATATTACGTAAATTGGAATTTTAACATAACAAAATGTAGCTATTTAAATAAATAATAAATATTTAATATATTTTCAAGTTTCGATTCATCAGAAAATGTCATGCTCATCGACAAATTATTATATTTGTAATTCCAACATTATAATGTATCCCGAAAAAAAATTAAAAACTCAATATGCCATTAAGGTACTAATTCGAACCCTTTTAGTAGTTTTAAGCCACGTAAAGCTGGATTTTTCTTTTTGAAAATACTAAAAGGCCAGCGTAGCCTTTTGCTATAATTTTTCAAATAGCTTCGAAAGTATTATTATAAAGGGTGATTTTTTAAGAGCTTGATAACTTTTTTTTAAAAAAAACGCATAAAATTTGCAAAATCTCATCGGTTCTTTATTTGAAACGTTAGATTGGTCCATGACATTTACTTTTTGAAGATAATTTCATTTAAATGTTGACCGCGGCTGCGTCTTAGGTGGTCCATTCGGAAAGTCCAATTTTGGGCAACTTTTTCGAGCATTTCGGCCGGAATAGCCCGAATTTCTTCGGAAATGTTGTCTTCCAAAGCTGGAATAGTTGCTGGCTTATTTCTGTAGACTTTAGACTTGACGTAGCCCCACAAAAAATAGTCTAAAGGCGTCAAATCGCATGATCTTGGTGGCCAACTTACCGGTCCATTTCTTGAGATGAATTGTTCTCCGAAGTTTTCCCTCAAAATGGCCATAGAATCGCGAGCTGTGTGGCATGTAGCGCCATCTTGTTGAAACCACATGTCAACCAAGTTCAGTTCTTCCATTTTTGGCAACAAAAAGTTTGTTAGCATCGAACGATAGCGATCGCCATTCACCGTAACGTTGCGTCCAACAGCATCTTTGAAAAAATACGGTCCAATGATTCCACCAGCGTACAAACCACACCAAACAGTGCATTTTTCGGGATGCATGGGCAGTTCTTCAACGGCTTCTGGTTGCTCTTCACTCCAAATGCGGCAATTTTGTTTATTTACGTAGCCATTCAACCAGAAATGAGCCTCATCGCTGAACAAAATTTGTCGATAAAAAAGCGGATTTTCTGCCAACTTTTCTAGGGCCCATTCACTGAAAATTCGACGTTGTGGCAGATCGTTTGGCTTCAGTTCTTGCACGAGCTGTATTTTATACGGTTTTACACCAAGATCTTTGCGTAAAATCTTCCATGTGGTCGAATAACACAAACCCAATTGCTGCGAACGGCGACGAATCGACATTTCACGGTCTTCAGCAACACTCTCAGAAACAGACGCAATATTCTCTTCTGTACGCACTGTACGCATTCGTGTGGTTGGTTTAATGTCCAATAAAGTAAACTGAGTGCGAAACTTGGTCACAATCGCATTAATTGTTTGCTCACTTGGTCGATTATGTAGACCATAAATCGGACGTAAAGCGCGAAACACATTTCGAACCGAACACTGATTTTGGTAATAAAATTCAATGATTTGCAAGCGTTGCTCGTTAGTAAGTCTATTCATGATGAAATGTCAAAGCATACTGAGCATCTTTCTCTTTGACACCATGTCTGAAATCCCACGTGATCTGTCAAATACTAATGCATGAAAATCCTAACCTCAAAAAAATCACTCTTTATATTATAACAAGTAAAAAGTCAGTTGGTTGGCTAATCCGAATTGTATATACCCTCATTCTCAGAGAACATGTATATGGATGGACTTAAATGTTGCTTAGCGTTGGAGGTGGTGGGAGTTACTATAAGTTTCACGATCATGATTTCGACCATGTCAAAAGTCTTTTCAAGTGGCTTCGCAGCGTCTTTTCAACATCAAACTCGGCCTCTATAAGGAGATGATTCTCACAAACGAACGAGAAACACAGAAAACGTGTAATTTTACAAAATCAAACAGCAAATCAACATATTTTTGAAATTCGCGTTTATTGCAAAGTTATATGGAAATAGGCTAAAAAAGTAAAAATGTCGATTATTTTTATGAACCATTGGAATGATCACTTTTTGATGTATTACAAAAAAAATGTGCTAGGCGAGCACATTTCAGCACAATTTTTGGTTTTGCAAAAATCGCGATTTTAACAAAATTAGAGCATTTTTTTTTGCAAAATCACCAAAATTTTAATTAGCGATTTTCTCGAAAACGGTTTGAGATAGAACTTAGCCTGAAACGGCACAATAACACTCTCCTCTAGAAGAAACTAGCACATTTTTTGCTGTCCAAAAAACCTACAACGAAAATTTCAGCGATTTTTGTTGCAAAAAGTTTTTTCGCTGTATCTCTGTCAATTTTCATTTTTTCGAAAAACTTTTTGCGGTTTTGCAAAAATCGCGATTTTAACAAAATTAGAGCATTTTTTTAAATTAGCGATTTTCTCGAAAACGGTTTAAGATAGAACCTAGCTTGAAACGGCACAATAACACCCTCCTCTAGAAGAACCTAGCACATTTTTTGCTGTCCAAAAAAAGAACAATGAAAATTTCAGCGATTTTTGTTGCAAAAAGTTTTTCGCTGTAAATCTGTCAATTTTCATTTTTTCGTAAAAGTTTTTGCGGTTTTGCAAAAATCGCGTTTTAAACAACATTAGAGCATTTTTTTTTTGAAAAATCGCCGAAATTTTAATTAGCGATTTTCTCGAAAACTGTTTGAGATAGAACTTAGCTTGAAACGGCACAATAACACCCTCCTCTAGAAGAACCTAGCACATTTTTTGCTGTCCAAAAAAAGTACAATGAAAATTTCAGCGATTTTTGTTGCAAAAAGTTTTTCCGCAATATCTCGGTCAATTTTCATTTTTTCGAAAAACTTTTTGCGGTTTTGCAAAATCGCGATTTTAACAAAATTAGAGCGTTTTTTTTGAAAAATCGCCAAATTTTTAATTAGCGATTTTCTCGAAAACGGATTGAGATAGAACTTAGCTTGAAACGGCACAATAACACCCTCCTCTAGAAGAACCTAGCACATTTTTTGCTGTCCAAAGAAGGTACAATGAAAATTTCAGAGATTTTTGTTGCAAAAAATTTTTTCGCTCAATTTTCATTTTTTTGAAAAACTTTTTGCGGTTTTGCATAAATCGCGATTTTAACAAAATTAGAGCATTTTTTGAAAAGTCGCCAAAATTTTAATTAGCGATTTTCTCAAAAACGGTTTGAGATAGAACTTAGCTTGAAACGGCACAATAACACCCTCGTCTAGAAGAACCTAGCACATTTTTTGCTGTCCAAAGAACGTACAATGAAAATTTCAGCGATTTTTGTTGCAAAAAGTTTTTTCGCTGTATCTCTGTCAATTTTCATTTTTTCGAAAAACTTTTTTGCGGTTTTGCAAAAATCGCGATTTTAACAAAATTAGAGCATTTTTTTTGAAAAATTGCCAAAATTTTAATTAGCGATTTTCTCAAAAACGGTTTGAGATAGAACTTAGCTTGAAACGGCACAATAACACCCTCCTCTAGAAGAACCTAGCACATTTTTTGCTGTCCAAAGAAGGTACAATGAAAATTTCAGAGATTTTTGTTGCAAAAAATTTTTTCGCTCAATTTTCATTTTTTTGAAAAACTTTTTGCGGTTTTGCATAAATCGCGATTTTAACAAAATTAGAGCATTTTTTGAAAAGTCGCCAAAATTTTAATTAGCGATTTTCTCAAAAACGGTTTGAGATAGAACTTAGCTTGAAACGGCACAATAACACCCTCGTCTAGAAGAACCTAGCACATTTTTTGCTGTCCAAAGAACGTACAATGAAAATTTCAGCGATTTTTGTTGCAAAAAGTTTTTTCGCTGTATCTCTGTCAATTTTCATTTTTTCGAAAAACTTTTTGCGGCACAATTGGGCATAAATCTAGCACAATTTAGCACAACTTTTTGCGAAAAAAAAACAAAATGGACATTCTAGGATTTTTTCGAAAATAGCGTTTTTTCGAAAACAGATTGAGATAGAACTTTTTTAAAAACGACACAACTTTTGTTTTTGCAAAAAAAAAACGAAATGGCAATTCCAGCGATTTATTTTGGAAACAATTTTTTTCGCAATATCTCGGTCAATATTCAATTTTTCGAAAAACTGCACAATTGGCCACAAACCTAGCACAATTCAGCACAACTTTTGTTTTTTCGAAATTCGAAAATGGCATTTTCAACATCTGGGACATCAATTTTTCTCAGAGAAAGGAAAAGGAATAATGTTGACAACTTTTATGTTCTCATCAAAAAATGTTTAGATTTCATCACATCGAAGTTATCTATTGTTTGCCTGTAAATACATATTTTTGGTTAAATATAAAAATCCTTGGTTTAAGGCAATTGCCGACAATATTCTTCAGAATATTGTTTTTATAAGTTTTGCAATGGGAAGGATAATATCGGTGCCAATATCAACGGATATATCTTCGACTGGATGTAAACATTCTCTAGACTATAGTTTTGCTCTCAAGTTTTTGTCAGATTACATCTCTTGATCGCTCAATCTCCATTGACTGTGACTGTAGGGTGTCTTTGGCGGCTAGTCGTTACCCAATATTTATTAAAGTTGATTTGTTTATGCAACGCATTGTAATGTACGATCATCATCATCGTCGCACATTTAATAATAATAATGTTGATGTTGTTAGCGATACATTCATTCATTTACTCAGTCATTGTATGTTGCTGATGCCAACTTAGCACGTAATGGAATGGAGAACGAGGAACGATGGACGGCCCAACAAATATGGCCAGACATTTGTGGGAATATTTTCGCCAAATAAAGTCTTAAGTTTCGTCTTTTCGGCGGCGAAATTTTACGCACATGCAAATGTGGCGGCAATTTTTTTTCGGCATTTTTTATTATAAATGATAGAAAATAATGTATCAATTTTTATGGCTGCTGATGCTGACGACGACAACAACAACAATATATGACTAATTCAGTGTCTTCATCCGAGGGAAAGAAATGAACATGAGCCACCACAAAAGCACACAATTGCAGCAAATGTGAAATGTCTACCGGCAGCAGCCGCAAACATTATTTGCCAAACGGATGTACATCATTAATCTTCCAAATGGGGATACACTTAGGAAAATTGTCCAATTATCACAAGTCTTTGGGTTTACTCCTCTCAATCCTTTTTAAATGTTTTCGTTTTCTTTGCTATTTTGTTCGGTGTATTCTAATGATGTTTGGCTTTCCGGTGGTCTTTCTCTCTGCTGTTGCTGCTTATCTCACCTGCAATTTTTGTTTGTGTTCCTTGACAAATAACTCTTTCCTGCGAATCCCCTTCTTGGGGAAGTTATTTGGTGGTCTTCCCCATTATTGATGGCTGTAGCGAACCAATATTTTTTAATCAATATTTACGCTGGCATTTGATCATATTTTATAAATGTTTTAATAATTTTCTTCGGATTGTAAGAACTGTGAGTGGTTTTAAGTTGCCTAAAAGAATATGGAGAATTTATGAAAACTTAAACTACCGAACTCTTCAAAATCTTTCAATGAAATAGTAAAAAAATCTTTTGGTTTTCAGAGTTAGTTGTTAAATATAACTAATAAATTAAATAAAATAATATTTAGTCAATGAAAATTAATATATTGATAGTGATATTTTATTTTAATAGCTGATGCACCACAACTACATAATATAATTCTCTGTTTTAATTGAAAGTTTCTTGAACATTTATTGATTTTTCACGTGAAAACTTACATATTCTATAGATTGAAAACAACAGTGCGAGCTCGATGTTCGCAACTACTTATTACACCCTGCGATAATTTTATATTTTTTACGTTGGAGCCATACAAAAGAAGATATAGATATCAAATGAAAGAGAAGAATATGCATCTATCTGTATTATTTTAACATTAGCAACCATTAATTTTCCACCTTAAAAAGGAAAAGTTTATTTATTTATTTTTAACAAGTAAGAAAGGAGTTAAGTTCGGCCGGGCCGAACTTTATATACTCTCCACCATGGATTGCATTCCACAGAGGCCGTCGATTTTCGTAGAAGTTCCGTAATATTACAGGAAAATATACATTTTTTAATATAGCCAAACCAACACAAATACAAATATTCCACTACGTAGTTAGTGAAATGTATACACCGAATTTCATTATTCTACGTGCAGCCGTATGGTTGGTACCATTTTTATCCCTCTATTCCCCTTTTACCCCCTAAAAGTACGAATTTGGAAAAAATACATTTATATTATTTATCTACTCATTTAGAGGAATGTACGCACCGAATTTCGTGTTTCTAGCTGTTGTCGTTTAAAATGTACCATTTTTATCCCTTTTTTCCCCATTTCACCCCCTACAAATAAGAATCACTTAATGGTGCACGTTTTTGAACCCAAAAAGTACGAATTTCGAAAAATCAGTTTATTTTCCGTGTCTACACAGTCAGAGGAATGTACACACCGAATTTCGTGTTTCTAGCTGTTAATATGTACCATTTTTATCATTTTTCTGCCCCATTTCACCCCTACAAATAAGAATCTCTTTATGGTGCACCTTTTTCCTATAAGGGAAATGCGCATACCAAATATCAAGCAAATTATAAACAGACATATTCAAAAAACATGCTAAAACATACGCTAAAATATTAGGGATTATTATGGGTATTTTTTAGTCCTTTTGAGGGGAAAATTGTTCCCTTTGGGCCGATTTCGCCCCATTTCAATCCCAAGCGATCTACGACTATAAGACGCATTTATGGAAAAATTGAACGTTCTAGCTCCTTTCGTGCTTTCAACAGACGGACGGACGGACATGGCTGGATCGTCTTAGAATTTTATGATGATCAAGAATATATAAAGTATACATATTTAGGGTCTCAGGTCGATATTTCAAGGTGTTACAAACGGAATGACAAAGTTAGTATACCCCCATCCCACAGTGGTCGCACTTGTATGGAATCAGCGGCCAAAAATACTTCGAGAAGAGATATTAACTTGAAACTTTGGTAATGACTTTATAAAAGTAAGACAATTATTTTGAGAAAAAATGGGCGTGACACCCATACGCCCACCCACCACCACCCCCTATAGAACCCCCACTAAGGTAAGCAAAAAATTTAAAAACTGGTACGCCATTTGTTTTGAAAATACATTATAAATTATGTATTAAGATTTGTTTTCATAAAGAAGGCATTAACAAAGTAATCTAAAGTCATTTCGACTATTTTTAAATATAATATAAAATTATGAAATGTTATATGAACAAATATTTGAAAATTAATCCAGCAAAACAAAAAAAAATAATAAAATCGACTTGTGCTTGGGTGGTAATTTTCGCTGTCCCGTTATAAAAAGATCCGAACTTTAAAGTAATCGATTAAGCAAATCCCTATTTGTCGAAATGCGTGATGTTTTAGTCGTATGCTTTAAACTTTTTTATATCTTTGTTCCTGGACTCAGCAGCTTCCTCAGAGAGCTATTCGATACCAACGCATGCTCTATAAAGTCAGGAGCGTGAATTAAAATTTTGTAAACTGAGGGTGGAAGGTAGTACCACGAATACTTTTTTGTCAGCTCTTTGGCTGTATACAATGCATATGATCTAAATTTTTCGGCATTAATGTTGTACCTTGAAGACATAGCTTGCCACAGTGTTGCACATCTTTCAATTAAATTATTATCAAGCCCCGTTATTTCAGTGGACAAGCTTGAGTTAATGAAGAATTCTCTTGCAGTGTTTCCGTCATTAGAAGATCCAATCCATCCTGATTTTGGTTTGTCGACAATTATTCCCAAAACGTTCATTTTGTTCGCTGGCATTTTCGCCAAAAAATATATAATATAAAAGTTTACCTAAAATTTAATTATATAGGCTAACGAACATGACAATGGTGACTGGGAAAACATTAAATTTATAAAAACTACAGCACAATTTTAGAACATTTAAATTCTTACCTTCCTTTTCAATATTCATTTTGATTTTTTTCGATTCGCAATTGATTTACACTGTTTTTATTTTTGTAAGTTTCACTTAATTTTTAGCTGCACACTACGCCATTACCAAATAATTACATTCTCCCTCCCTTTTGAAGCTATTCTGAAAGAGCACGGTTGAAATGAAACAAAACCAACTATACTGTCGAAAACCTTATTCTCATTGGAGAAAATATTGCCACATTTTGTACCAAATTTTTAAATTCTAATTTTTATGTTTGTCCTATGGCAGCGACCAGTGTCCTGGAGGTGGAGGGTATAAAAATAAGAAAATTAAATAAAACCATATTTATGACTATTCAAGGATTAAGGTTATTTTTAATTTTTGGAGTCCTCGAACGTCCAGAACTTTCCGAAAGAGGAGATGAAAACCTTTCGTTAAAATCTGATGATGCTTTCCAAAGATGTGATATCGTTAAAAAGACATTTCTCCATCAAACTAAGAACACCAACTTTGGACCGCTGTAAAACTCAAACCACATACTACATGGAGCTACGTTAAACGCATTATTACCCGCAAGCACTAGTAGTTTTCCAATGGAATTGCCCATAGCCCGATAGTTTCCGAAATTTACCAAATTTATTTTGTGTTACAAGCTGTGAAAAAAATCTTGTATTTTTTCTTTTATTTTCCATTGAAGTTAATTCTTGTAGCCCAACATTAGATTTGTATAAGTCCAACCATTGTAATATTTTCCATATTATTTTTTGCCCCAAAAAATTCAAAATAATCAATATCTCTACTTACAAAACAATCTACGAAACCTAGGAATCGTTCTTCTACTTCTAACTTGATTGCAACTCTTATAGTAATTACCAACTGATCTTCTTTAATGCACTTGGCATCGCCCACCATCAATGAGAAAAATCCACACGAAATTATCTTTTCCATCTATCAAATCCTGACACCACAAACATTTAATTTTCTTCTTGATTCTCTCCGGGACCAAAATTGTGACCTATGAAACAAAACGTTTTTTCCAATACAGTACTTCAAACGATTTTTCTGAAAAGGATCGCTTTAGCCCTCCAATCCTTACATTGTTAAAATAAGAATACCTATAATCAAAATTGACTGTGCGAATTTAAGGTGGACCGTTTAAAAATTCTGACTGAAATTTTCGGGGGGGGGGGTTACTAAAATTCAAATTCAGTATTAGGTATTAGCCGCCCCCTTTCTTTTTCATATAGTCGGGTATAAGAAGTGCAATGGTTCCAATGAGAAAAAACATTAAAAAATATCACTAAAAATACAGTTTTACACTCAGAAAAAAGTGAACCCTATAATGAGTTAAAATGAACCAAAATTTAGGAAAATTGAACTTCGTATAGCGCTAAAGCAATATTTCCTCAAATCAAGTTCAGACTTTTCCTTGAAAGCAGTACATGATTTGAACTTGATTCTAGTTCAATTTTCCTCAAAATAATTAAATATTTACTCAAAGTGAGGAAAAAGTTTTTCCTCAAACCAAGTACATTTCTACTAAATCTAAGTAAAATTTTGCTGAAATTTTCCTAAAACCAAGTAAATTTTTACTAAATATAAGTAATATTTTGCAGAATTTTTTCCCAAAACTAAGTTAATTTTTATTCAAATCAAGTAAATATTTACTTGAACTGAGGACAATTTTCCTGATTTTTTCCTCAAAACAAGTAAATTTTTACATAAACTGGGGAAAATTTTACTTGATACAAGAAAAAAGTGAACTTAAAATAAGTTCAATTTAACTAAAAATAATTCAAACGAATTATTTTGCTTCAGGGTATGCAAAATTAGTACAAAAAATGGCAACATGAAATATTTCTCAAAAGTTTCATGATACCTCTGCCATAAATACTTGAGCTCTTACTCCATGACTGCTGTGATGGCAAGAGAGGTGCCTTCGCAGTGGTTGTTTAGAATAATACTGGAAGAATTTAAGAAATAAGTCTCTGCAAACGAATGAGAATTACTACTTAGATTAATATTCAAGAATTGTCTAAACAATTTCAGGTGATTTTTTATAAGTTCATTAATACTTAAATGTATGAAGAACTCGGCATAAATTTCAGTAAACACATTAACTTAACTCTAGGAAAAAACATACAAAAAAAATCTTAATATTTTTCATACTTAAAACCTAGGATTTTTTTTCAAACAAGTATGAATTTACTCGCTGGTAAGAATTTTTTATTAGATCCAATGAAATGTTTTTAAGTAAATTTACTACCCTATTTCTAGTAAATGAACTATTTGCCATGACTTTGAAATAAGGAAACTTTACTCATACTTAGTTAATTTTCCTACTTTTAAGGAATTTTTTACAAAACTGGAGTAAAATTGTTGAATTAAGTTGGAGTATGGATTTTACTCAGATTTAGATGATTTAGGATCATACATCATTCTCATTAGCCTAACTAATATTTAAATATTTTTCGGTTAATCGAATACAATATATATGTCGTTTAAATAATAAAATGGTTGCTAATGCCATTATGGACTTTTCGTTTTGAAGGACAAACAGATGAACGAGACTAGTTTTGGTTCTAAAAAATCGTCCGTTTAATCAACTGCTCTAAATGGTGCTGCTGCTTCAAAAAAGAATTTCAATTTCGAAGCTGGCTTGGCTGTCATTCAAAAATTTCAGTTTCATAATTTATGAAGGCTGTTAAATTTTTGGACATTCGCTTGAAATATCCGAAAACGAAGAAACATTTATATTTTAATTTGGATATGTTAAAGCGACGAGAAAAAGAGAAACAGACAAACGAACGAACGAAATGCATTAAGTCTTTATTAATCATAAATCTTCATGAAACTGAAATGCAAGTCTGAAGAAGAAAAATGTACGATTTGAAATGTTGAACGTTAATCGTTAAATATTTTGACATTTGTTGTCATTATTGGTCATTAAGTTACAAAATAACACACGAACGACTTCAACAACAACATCAACTCAAAGTCTGATTCGGAGTGCAACTCCAACGTTGACGACGGCGAATGACTCCCTCCTACCGCGTGAAACATGACTCAGCTGTTGTAAGATCGAAGATGCGTTTTTTTGGGAGTTTTGTGTTTTTTTCTGTTTCTGTTTTGATTGGAATTTGTATTTGATCTGGAATTTCATTGAATTGGAAATTTTCAAATTTCGTTATTGTTTCGGGTGGAACGCTGAACGACGAACAGCTGAAATGTGACTTTTGTAATTATGAAAAATTACTCTTACTTCGAATTAATTAAATGCGAGTGTAATGGGAATGGACAATAAATTAATTCGAAAAAGACCAGCGAACGAATGCGGGGGAAAACACCCGAAGCGACCAATAAAATAAATTAACCTCATTATCGAAACACCTTCTAATTGGTAAAGATGTTGGTGGCATGACCATCACAATGGTGGTTGGTGGTGGGCAAGATCTTGGTGGTGGTCCGTCATTCCGCCAGCTTGAGCAATTATTCATGATCCCCTGTGAAAACTATTCGAAGTAACAATACCAAATTCGAAAACTCCAAACAGTAGCTGTATGTTGATTATGTTGCAGTTTGTTTCAACATTTGTTCGGCAACACAAATTTCAAAGAATCTGCTGCACTCTACGACTGCGAGAGAAAAGACGGACATATGGACGGACGGACGAACGAACAAATAACTAACTAACCCAGGCAACCAATTTGATATTTCAAATCGTCCACTGCGACGGCGCACCATGGCCAGTCAGCCAACCAGCCAGCCAGCTGTGACCGTGTGCTGAGTGAACCTGTTACGATCGTCGTTCAAAAATGAGCACTCTTTACACTTGCCTTGCCTTCGTTGCTTGGCTCTGGCTGACATTAGTTAGAGCAGCCGAGTTGGTACTCTTTTCATATGTTTATTTATTAGATGATCTTGATCACAATGATCAAACTCATGATCGTGATCATGATCACGATCATTATGTCGGCGATAGTAGAGTAATAGTATGGCTGGCTGGTGGTGGTCTTGGTGCTGGTGGTAGATCTCATTTGATAGCGTCACAGAACTCATTAATAACACGAAATATTTCTGCTAAAACCCAATTAACACAACATACATCAGGCCAGCCAGCCAGCCAGACACTGGAATTATTTCCTCTCTAAATGGACCACACGCATGCGCGCAGCGTTGTGTCTTTCCGCCGTTACGCTGCCTGGCGTTGAACTCACAAATGTTGCCGAGGAATGCAAACGATCATCATTCATTCATTTGAGAGCGAGCGAACGAGCGAGCGATCGCCAGACTACCAGGCATACGAGAGGAATTTTATGGATAATTAAACAGCGCAAATGCCAACTTAATAAAGAACTAAGAACCACCACATATTCGTCTGCCGAGGAATGTGTGCGTAGGGAAATGGGGGAAAATGGCAAGGAAATCCCTAAGGAGAAGATGGGTTATTCAATGAATTACCCGGGGGGAAATAGCCATAGAGGTCTTATGATAAATTGGGGTCGTTTGCTGCAACAAAAAAGGATACATTTGCTAAAAAGGAAAAGTTTTCAATGAACTACTTTTATTATCCATGTAGAACTGAAGCAGTTTTGCATGATTTTCCTACATTGTCAAAAAATGCACCCTTGTACCATGAAACTGCCATTAAAAGTGAGCCAACGAAAATTGTTAAAATTTAAAGAGGGGCTATGCAAAATCGCCCATTGAAAGCTCAATAAATCTCAAGCTACAAGAGGCGAACTTTCATCTGAAAATTAATTCATAATTAACGATATTAGACGATATTTCATAAAATCAAATATGAACAAGTAAGACGGCGTTAAGTTCGGCCGGGCCGAATCTTATATACCCTCCACTACGGAGTGCATTGCACAGTAATACCAGCAGATTAAAGGATGTCGACTTTACACAGTACCATATTACGAAAATTGTGATATGTTTATGTACATTACTATATTTGTTTACTATTTCAAATTATAATGTATACTTATGCGCACTGTTTAAAATCGACTACTATAAATAAAATGCTGAAATTGTGAAAGTGAACATGCCGAAAATATTAGGCGATTGTCAGTCGCCATTAGAAAGAAGCATTTTCAGATACATACAAAGTGATAAGAAAAGTATAAATTTTAAAGATATCCCCATTCGCCCCATTCTCCGCCCAAATGTACAAATTTCGAAAAAAAACCTTCAGCGGTTTGGTAGGTCCCATTTTTATCCCTCTTTTTTATTATATCCCTTAAAAGTACGAATTTCGAAAAATCCCTCTATTTTTCGTGTTTATGCAATTAAAGGGATGTACACACCAAATTTCATGATTCTAGCCGTTGTCGTATCATTGGTACCATATTTTATCCCTTTTTGTCCCATTTCGCCCGCTAAAACTTTTATTTTCTTTGTGGTGCTTCGAAGCTACAAGAGGAATGTCCGCAACAAATGTTAACTGTATGAAAATAAGAAATTTAATTAATAAGCCAAGGCTACCAATATTTGTATACTATATACATATATATAATGGATATAATACTTCAATTCATAAAGTAAATATAAGGGAGCAATCATAAATACCCTAAATATTGGGGGATAGAGAGTGTATTTTCAGCTACAGTCGTTTGGTTTTTTGTATTTCCATCCTATTTTAATTTCAAAAATATAAATTTTGAAAATACCTTATCTCTCACGTACGCAGTATAAGACAACTTCATCATTCTACCATTTTTTGTCGTAAAAGCAACAAAATAAAGTACGAATTTGGAAAAAATATTTTACGTGGCTATGCAGTCAGAGGAATGTATACACCGAATTCCATGATTCTATCAGCGGCCATTTTGTTGGTACCATTTTGATCCCCTTTCTCCAATTTTGCCCCCTCAAGAGTACGACTATCTAAAATCTCTTTATTTTACGTATCTACACAATTAGAGGGACGTGCACACTGAATTTCATCATTCTAGCTGTATTCGTTTAGTTGGTACTATTTTTATCCCCTGTAGCCATTGTATCCCTTTAAAGTACGAATTTGGAAAAAACGTTTTATTTTTCGTGTCTACGCAGTCAGAGGAATGTATACTCCGAATTTCATGATTCTAGC
This sequence comes from Polietes domitor, assembly GCA_947397865.1. NCBI lineage: Eukaryota > Metazoa > Arthropoda > Insecta > Diptera > Muscidae > Polietes > Polietes domitor. Next base: position 24,338,914 of record OX377622.1, on the reverse strand, counting down.
AGCTGTCTTTTGGTAGGTACTATTTTTATCCCCTTTTTTCATTTGAACCCCAAAAAGTACGGCTTTTGGAAAGTTCTTTTAATTTACGTGTCGACGCAATCAGAGGAATGTATATATCGAATTTCATTATTCTAGGTGCAGCCGTTAGGTTGGTACTATTTTTATCCCTCTATCCCCATTTAACCCCTTAAAAGTACGAATTTAAAAAAAATACTTTTATATTATGTATCTACTCTATTAGAGGAATACGCCAAATTTCGTGTTTCTATCTGTTGTCGTTTGATAGGTACCATTTTTATCCCTTTTTGTCTCATTTCGCCCCCTACAAATTAAAATCACTCTATGGTGCCCTGTTATGCTATAGAGGGAATGCGCATTGCAAATATCAAGTAAATACAAGCTAATATGTTCAAAAAACATACTGAAATATTCTAAATATTAAGGGTATTTTCAGTCCTTGTGAGGGAAAAAATTTTCCCCCTGGGCCGATTTCGTCCACTTTCAATCCCAACCGATCTACAACCATAAGACACATTTAGGAAAAATTTTAACCTCCTAGCTCATTTCATTCGGCCGCTATTGTGCTTTCAACAGACAGACAGACAGACAGACAGACATGGCGTCTTAGAATTTTACCACGACCCAGAATATATATACTTTATGGGGTCTCCGATGAATATTTCAAGGTGTTACAAACGGAATGACAACGTGAATATACCCCCATCCTGGAGGTGGAGGGTATAAAATGACACTACTTTGGACGATTTCAAAGGATAACATTTAAAAAAATGTTTTAAATACTCATTTTCATCCTACGATACCGATACAAATGTCAAATTAAAGAGGAAAATGTCTGCTTTACATTTCACTAATATATCTGTTTTAATTTAGCATTAACAACCGATTAAACTAAATAATGATTGAACTGGGATATTGCCCTGGCTCAAGACCGTTTTGCATCTATATTTAATAGAATGCAAATTTATTTACAAACGGCATGGTGACATTTAAAATAATGTAATAAAATAAATAAATAAATATTATTATTATATACGAAATTTAAAGTATTTTTAATTTGACCCTTGTATCGATGCCAATTAGTATTTAAAACATTTTTTGAATAATTTTACTCTCTCTAGTGCTTTTAGTAACAGGATGAGAAAAAACGCCAATTAAATGTTTTCCAACGTCCATTTTTTAACGAACTAAAGTTGAGTTCTTGAGATTGAATGCACATTCTTTTGTCAAAGATCGAAAAACATATTTTTTTATTAACTATCATTGGATTTGATTGAGTTTTTTTCTTAATTATACCCTCCACCTCGAGGATGGGGGTATACTAACTTTGTCATTCCGTTTGTAACACCCTGAAATATCGATCTGAGACCCTATAAAGTATATATATTCTTGATCGTCATAAAATTCCAAGACGATCTAGCCATGGCCGTCCGTCCGTCTGTTGAAAGCACGCTAGCATCTAAACGAAAGCAGCTAGGATGTCCAAATTTTCCATAAATGTGTCTTATAGTCGTAGATCGGTTGGGATTGAAACTGGGCGAAATCGGCTATAAGGGAAAAAATTTTCCCTCACAAGGACTTAAAATACCCATAATATTTTAGAGTATTTATGCGTGTTTTTTCAATCTATCTTACTTGATATTGGGTATGCGCATTCCCCATATAACAAAAACGTTCACCATAAAGTCGTTCTTATTCGTAGGGGACGAAATGGGGCAAAAACGGGATAAAAATGGTACCTACCAAACGACAACAGCTAGAAACACGAAATTTGGTGTGTACATTCCTATAATTGAGTAGATACATAATGTAAAAATATTTTTTTCCAAATTCGTACTTTTAAGGGGTAAAATAGGAATAGAGGGATAAAAATGGTACCAACCAAACAGCTGCATCTAGAATAATGAAATTCGGTGTATACATTCATCTGATTGCGTAGACACGTAAAATAGAAGGATTTTTGGAAATTCGTACTTTTTGGGGTTAAAATAGAAAAAGGGGATAAAAATAGTACCAACCAAATGACAGCAGCTAGAGTCGTGAAATTCGGAGTATAATTTTTTTTAAATTCGTAATTTCAAGGGATATAATGGGTACTGTGGGATAAAAATAGTACAAACTAAACGGCTACAGCTAGAAAGATGAAATTCAATGTGTAAAATCCTTCAATTGCGTGGACACGTAAAATAAAGAGATTTTAGATAGTCGTAGTCATAAGGGGGTAAAATTGGGAAAAGGGTATGAAAATGGTACCAACCAAATGGCAGCAGCTAGAATCATGGAATTTGGTGTATAAATTCCTCTGACTGCATAGACACGCAAAATAAAAAGATTTTTCCAAATTCGTACTTTTTACTTTTACGGCAAAAATTTATTAAATCATGAAGTTAGGTTATTTTGCACTACGTACGTATGATAATGGATTTTCAAATATTTCTGGCATTTAAGCTTTTTTGAAAATATAAAGAATATTTTTTTTGAATTGACTTGAAGTATTATTTCGATATATATAGTGTAAACGTATTGGTAGCCTTGCCTTATAAGCGTGGTTTGAAATATTATATTTATTTTTAAAATTATTTTTTCAATATTTGTATATGTTTTGGTTTGGCTACATTAACAAAATATATTTTCCTCTAATATTACTGCACTTCTACGAAAATCGAAAAGCCTCTGTGGAATGCAATCCATGGTGGATGGTATACAAAGTTCGGCCCGGCCGAACTTAACGCCTTTTTTACTTGTTAAATTTTTAATATTGTGTCATATTTATTTTTTATATTTTTATGCAAACGTATCCATTTAGTTAATAAAGAGTGATTTTTTTGAGGTTAGGATTTTCATGCATTAGTATTTGACAGATCACGTGGGATTTCAGACATGGTGTCAAAGAGAAAGATGCTCAGTATGCTTTGACATTTCATCATGAATCGTCTTACAAACGAACAACGCTTGCAAATTATTGAATTTTATTATCAAAATGCGTGCTCTGTTAAGAAAGTTCATTGCGCGCTTCCATTTTATGGTCAGTTTAATCGACCCACTGAAGCGGCTATTCGGGCTATTGTGACTAAATTTCGCACCAAATTTACATTGTTGGACATTAAACCACCAACACGCTTACGTAGAGTGCGAACTGAAGAAAATATCGCAGCTGTATCGGCCAGTGTTAATGATGACCACCAATTTTCGATTCGTCGCCGTTCGCACCAATTGGGTCTCTGTTACTCAAAAACGTGGAAATGCCAAAATTGGACTAAGCGGATGGACCACCTAAGACGCAGCCGCGGTCAACATTTAAATGAAATTATCTTCAAAAAGTAAATGTCATGGACCAATCTAACGTTTCAAATAAAGAACCGATGAGATTTTGCAAATTTTATGCGTTTTTTTTTTAAAAAGTTATCAAGCTCTTAAAAAATCACCCTTTACAAAATCATGGGAAATATTCGAAATCCTTTGGACGATTTTATGGGATCTATAGTGTAGTTATCTTCTGGAGCTTTTTCAGTCAAATAAATAACCCTATACACAGACAATTTTGTGTTCGTGACTTACAAATTTATGTTTCTGTCATTGATGTATCTGTGCCATAAACTCAATACCAAAATTATTTTATGGATACGTTTTTAGTAATTTTATCATTAAAATTCCAGTTTTCATCGAAGGTTCGTTACATTTTTTGGGATTATAAGTCCTATCATAATCTTTATAGACGTAAGATTGGGCCTCTGTTATTCAAAAACGTGGAAATGCCAAAATTGGACTAAGCGGATGGACCATTTGATGCGCAGTCAAGGTCAACATTTGTATGAAATAATCTTCAAACATTAAATTATATGGAAAAACTTTTTGAAAAACTTTCCTATAGCTTTTAAAAAATCACCCTTTATATGAGGCATGCAAGGATATTGCAAAAATTAAAAGCGTGTATTAAATATTTGTTAACGCGAGAAACAAATTTGGATCCGATTAATATTAATACAGTAATACAGATAGAAACTCTCAAATGTAAGTACACTGAAAGAATTTTGTGCATTTTTTTAATATCTAAGAAAAATGCATAAATAAAATGAAATATTTCATACATTTTTTATAAACATTTCATAGAATAAAATTATTAAATTAGTGAAACTTAGTTGCATAAGATGAAAAAAAAAAAATAAATAAAAACTTCTTAAAGATTATGTCGTAAACAATAAAATATTTGCGTTATGAAATGTCTTCATAAATATAATGTAGGATTTTGTTATTTTTATAAAACGTTTCATAACTTACAAATCGGTTTTTAGTGTGTCGATTTAATGGGTATTCAACCCATTCTCGTTTCTCCTATGTTAACTCTTGACATATGACCAATTTAGGTCAAAAAAATATTCATTGAAAAGATTCTCGCAAGGATGGTGTTTATCGACTGGTTAGTCAATCAGTTTCCCGCAACTGAAGCAAGTCAAGTATATTGGAAACTTCTGTAGAAATTAATAATTAATATTTATGAAAGTTTTTCATAAAAATAATGATGTTTCATTTCATTGCTGCCCTGCTAACAACAGAACTAAATAAATGTCACACACTTCTTTCTAAAAACACGTTGTTTTCTGCCTAAACAAAAACAGATGATCTCGAACCTGAGCAAAAAATGAAAATTTTCATAAATTATGTTATGAAAAAAAAAAACTTGTATGACAAAAGTTCATCGAATGAAGAACTGCATTTCAGGTTTCATAAATTCTATGACATTTTTATGAAATATGTTTCATACATATTATGAAGCGCTCCTTTTGCGGTATTTTAATAAAAATTTTCACTGATTTTATGACAAAATCATAAATATTATGAGGATAATTTTTTAGTGTGGGGTCTACACTTGCCACCCATTTTGCACGGAAAATATAAATGCCTGTGGTTTGAAATGAAACTTTTTCACATAAAAAAATAAACTAAATATATTATTTTTATTTGCTATTTATGTATTTAATGTCAGAAATAATGATTTAAAGTTTGGAGGTGCTTTGAAGCAGAGGGACATAATGGATGAACCATGTTGTTGCCTCCAAGGGCGTGAGTGGGGGCAGCTAAAGAATTGCAGCCCACTACATTTTTGTTGTCCCAAGCCTCCTCTATGAATCACCTTTGGCCATATTTGGTCTATCACTCACTCATTTGATAATTATAAGTGTTAAATAACATTGACGGTTTACTTACCCTTCATAGGGTTAAACAAGTAAAAATGGCATTAAAAATGGCATGGATTGCATTCAACATAGGTTGTCGGTTTTCGTAGAAGTGCAGTAAATATAATATATTAATTATTTCAAACCAAAAAATAAATATTCTTATATTTACATTTTCAAAAAGCTTAAATACCATAAATAATGGTAGATAGTGGGTGCTACAGTTGGTTGCATTTCCATTCTATTTTAATTCCAAAAGTACAAATTTTGAAAATCCATTATCAGACATAGTGAAAAATAACATTACTTCATGAGTCAATCAATTTTTGCCGTAAAAGAAAAAGTACGAATTTGGACAAAACTTTTTATTTTGCGTGTCTATGCAGTCAGAGGAATGTATACACCAAATTCCATGATTCCAGCTGCGCCCATTTGGTTGGTACCATTTTTACCCCCTTGACGTTTCTACGCAATTAGAATTTCATCATTCTAGCTGTAGTCGTTTAGTTGGTACAATTTTTATCCCTCTGTACCATTGTATTCCTTGAAAGTACGAATTTGGAAAAAACGTTTTATTTTTCATGTCTACGTAGTCAAAGCAATGTATACTCCGAATTTCATGACTCTAGCTGCGGTCATTTGGTTGGAACTATTTTTATCCCCTTTTTCTATTTTGACCCCAAAAACTACGAATTTCGAAAAATCAGTTTATTTTCCGTGTCTACACAGTCAGAGGAATGCATACTCCGAATTTCATGACTCTGGCTGCGGTCATTTTATTGGTACTATTTTTATCCCCTTTTTTCATTTTAACCCCAAAAAGTACGAATTTTGAAAAATCCGTGTATTTTACTTGTCTATGCTATCAGAGGAATGTATACACCGAATTTCATTATTCTAGGTGTAGCCGTTTGGTTGGTACCATTTTATCCCTCTATTCCCATTTAACCCCTTAACAGTACGAATTTGGAAAAAATACTTTTATATTATGTATCTTCTCAATTAAAGGAACGTACACACCGAATTTCGTGTTTCTAGCTGTTGTCGTTTAATATGTACCATTTTTATCCCTTTTTGCCCCATTTCACCCCCTACAAATAAGAATCACTTTATGGTGCACGGTTTTGCTATAAGGGGAATGCGCATACCAAATATAAACAGACATATTCAAAAAACATGCTTAAACACTTTTTTTAGTCTTTGTGAGTGAAAAAATTTTCCCTTTGGCCCGATTTCGCCCCGTTTCAATCCCAACTGATCTACGACTATAAGACGCATTTATGGAAAATTGGAACGTAATAGCTCCTTTCGTTTAGATGCTAGCGTGCTTTCAACAGACGGACAGACGGACGGACGGACATGGCTAGATCGTCTTAGAATATATGGCTAGATCGTCAAGAATATATATACTTTATAGTGTATCAGGTCGACATTTCAAGGTGTTACAAACGGAATGACAAAGTTAGTATACCCCCATCTTGGAGGTGTAGGGTATAACAATGAACTCTTAATAAATGTCGACTGTTAATTGCCAAAGTTTTATCGCTCAATGCAATGGAATTTTACATTAATTTTCTAAGTATTTTGAAAAGCGCATTAATCGGTTTAACCAGATTTTCTATTAAGCAATATCCGAAACCCGACTTTTTAGAAATTTTTAGGTTCCGGATACAATTTATTTATTCATATTCTCCTCGAATAATTCCATTTGAGTTTTCTTGTTTTTCAAGCATTTAGACATTTATTAAGTTTTTACAGCTTTCTCTCTCTCTCTCAGTTAAATCGTTGTCACCAGGAATAAATTTGCAATTCATTTCCCCGGGTGAAAAAGAGTTTTCACTTCAGAGAAGACTCTTGGTTTATTCCACGAAATCTCACTTATTTCATTTGCAGAAAATCATTCGTTTTTTTTGTAGGGTCTCCATTAATGTCTGTTGGCGTAAAAAAGCTGAACCATTTATCTGGACTATAAAACTCACACACACACACCAAAAGACTCCATAAACTTTGCGTTGCTCTAGCAATTCTTTATCTGTGTTCTTTTTTTTGTTTCGAGGTGGTGGGTGGTAGGGTGTGATGTGATGATGTTAATGTGGGCAACGAGAAAAAAACGCTCTATTTGGACGTCAATTAAGTTTCAAACCTCATACTTCCGTTTCCGTCTAAAACGATTTACACTCAAAAGTTTTGCTTTTTTTATTATCCTTCCGGGTTTTAGGCCCCCCCCCCTCCAAAGGGCAGGACAGGATGAAAAAGAAACGCTGTATATCTCAGGCCATCAGACTGTTGAAAGGATAATAGAGGGGTAAACACAACAATATAAAGCCACTACAGTCAGCCAGCCATCCGACCATCCAGCCACTGCCAAGTGGCATGGAGTGCCATGCCTGGGCTGGAGGACGAAGAGTTACGGCCCTTCCAGTGTGTGTCTTGTGCCAGTGCACGTGTGTGTGTGCGTGAGTGTGTCTCGGTGTCTGTGAGCTCCGTTGAACGTGAATGGAGAGATAACAGCGAACAATTTAACATGGCGCGCAATTTTTCACTTGTTTCGTCCTTTTTTGCTGGAGCTCGAGTCGCTTTTTTTCGGGACTCGCTGTCGCTGTCGGTGTCTGTTTCTGTGTTTTATGCATTTTATACCGTTTGTGAATTTTTATAAAGCCAATGTGTTTTTTACTGTTATATTTGGAGCGTTTGTAAGTGTTTATTTGCATCATCCTCAGTCTCAGCCTCAGAGTGGGTACTGCTGCTTTACACCTCCGCTCATCCGCCCTTTGTAAAGGTTACTTTTTTCGTGGTTTCGTGGAGTGGGGAGGGGGGACGGGGGACGGGGGCCGTTTGTGTATGTTTTGCTTGCGCCAAAGTACACACAATATCAAAATTCAATTCACACCGAGATCACGTTTTTAATTTGAAATTTTACAACACTTGTTTATTTTTTATCGTGATTTTTTCAGCGATTTTCCGCAGTTTTGCTGCTCCCATTCCCATTCCACAGCTGCCGGTCGCCCACCCTTAATGTTAGTTATCACAGCCACATTTCGTTTCGTTACAAAAAAACAGAAAACAGACAACTTTCGCAACATGGAGTACGCCTAAGGACACTTTTGTGTTGGAGTGTCCTTTTTCTTTTGGAAGGAAGGGGGGATGGTTTGTTACACAATTTTTATGTTTTTTTAGTGAAATGTATTTCACTTTTTTGCGCACACACACACTGCCCTCTCATTGCCTTTTATTTAGGGGTTGTTCGGTGTTTATATTTTTGTTTTTTTTTTTTCATTCGAAAGGGAACGATTTTTTTCTTGTGCTTTTCTGTTGCTTTAAATTGTCCGCTTTTCGCACGTTTTGGTGATAAAAATTTATTTCGGAAAAAAAAACGCAGAGAAAAAAATACAAATTAATTGTGTAATTGAAACGGTGTTAAAAGTATTTTAATTTAGTGCCCAAATGATTACTTTCTTTAACGAATTGCATATCTCATTTAATGTTTAAAATACGGCCGGCCAGTGTTTTGGGGCTGAAAGTGATATTAAAATGTTTCATTTGATAACTGCGAGAATATCGAATAAGACGAACTAATTAAATTCTTTAGTTGATGGAGGACGAATTTCGGGCGTTCTAATTTTTACATCATGCCTAATTTATTTTAATACGACACGAACTCTGCGTGCTCGATTTGGGCAAAATGTTAATATTCGAATTGAACAAAATGTTTCATTTGTGTCTTAACACATTAACGCCCAAAGAAAATTGTGGTTCGGTTGTTTTGGCCGTTTTTCTGTACCCAAGCGAGTACAGTGGGAACGAATGGGTTAAGGATTCGAGATCGTGCATTATTCTGCATCCGAAAGAGTCTTGAATTTATTTGCGAAACATTAATTTCTGTAAGTCTGCTATGACTGAAGACCAATATGACTTCTGTTGGCAAAATTATAATAAAAATTTTATTATATAAAATTTCAATCGAGTAACGAAATCGTGAACACGGATACAGCTGAAGTGTATTTGAAATTTAGTCTGAAAATGGGCTCAATGTGTCATATGATTGGGCTAAACATATCATAAATATTACGTGATGTGGAAAATGCATCTAAAAATCAAAATCAGATCTCTTTATTAACGTTTTTATACCCTCCACCTCCAGGATGGGGGTATATTCACTTTGTCATTCCGTTTGTAACACCTTAAAATATTCATCGGAGACCCCATAAAGTATATATATTCTGGGTCGTGGTAAAATTCTAAGACGATATAGTCATGTCCGTCTGTCTGTTGAAAGCACGACAGCGGCCGAACGAAATGAGCTAGGAGGTTCAAATTTTTCCTAAATGTGTCTTATGGTTGCAGATCGGTTGGGATTGAAAGTGGGCGAAATCGGTCAAGAGGGAAAAATTTTTCCCTCACAAGGACTGAAAATACCCCTAATATTTAGAGCATTTTAGCATGTTTTTTGAACATATTAGCTTGTATTTAGTTGATATTTGCAATGCGCATTCCCTCTATAGCATAAAAGGGCACCATAGAGTGATTTTTATTTGTAGGGGGCGAAATGGGACAAAAAGGGATAAAAATGGTACCTATCAAACGACAACAGATAGAGTAGATAAATAAAATAAAAGTATTTTTTCTAAATTCGTACTTTTAAGGGGTTAAATGGGGATAGAGGGATAAAAATAGTACCAACCTAACGGCTGCACCTAGAATAATGAAATTTGATATATACATTCCTCTGATTGCGTAGACACGTAAAATAAAAGAACTTTCCAAAATTCGTACATTTTGGGATTCAAATGGAAAAAGGGGATAAAAATAGTACCTACCAAATGACAGCAGCTAGAATCATGAAATTCGGAGTAGACATTCCTCTGACTGCGTAGACACGAAAAATAAAACGTTTTTTCCAAATTCGTACTTTCAAGGGATACAATGGCTACAGGGGATAAAAATAGTACCAACTAAACGAATACAGCTAGAGGGGGCAAAATTGGAAAAAGGGGCTAAAAATGGTACCAACAATATTTAGGGTATTTATGATTGCTCCCTTATGTATTATATCCATTATATATATATATATATATATATATATATATATATATACAAATATTGGTAGCCTTGGCTTAGTAATTAAATTTCTTTTTTTCATACAGTTAAAATTTGTTGCGGACATTCCTATTGTAGCTTGGAAGCACCACAAAGAAAATAAAAGTTTTAGCGGGCGAAATGGGACAAAAAGGGATAAAATATGGTACCAATGATACGACAACAGCTAGAATCATGAAATTCGGTGTGTACATCCCTCTAATTGCATAGACACGTAAAATAGAAGGATTTTTAGAAATTCGTACTTTTAAGTGATAAAATTGAAAAAGAGGGATACAAATGGGACCTTCCAAACCGCTGAAGTTGCTATCATGAAATGCGGTGTAAACATTCTGACTATGAAGACTCGAAAAAGGGTTTCTTCGAAATTTGTACATTTGGGCGGAGAATGGTGCGAATGGGGATATCTTTAAAATTTATACATTTCTTATCACTTTGTCTGTATCTGGAAATGCTTCTTTCTAATGGCGACTGACAATCGCCTAATATTTAGGCATGTTCACTTTCACAATTTCAGTATTTTACTTATATATAGTAGTAGATTTTAAACAGTGCGCATAAGTATACATTATAGTTTGAAATATTAAACAAATATAGTAGTGTGCATAAAAATATCACAATTTTCGTAATATGGTACTGTACTTCTATGTAAAGTCGACATCCTTTAATCTGCTGGTAATACTGTGGAATGCACTCCGTGGTGGAGGGTATATAAGATTCGGCCCGGCCGAACTTAACGCCTTCTTACTTGTTATTATCACAACTTGTCATCAAGGCTTAAAGAAAAATCTAACCATGTCCGTCCGTCCGTCCGTCTGTTGAAAGCATGCTAGCATCTAAACGAAAGGAGATAGGACGTCTAAATTTTCCATAAATGCGTCTTATAGTCGTAGATCGATTGGGATTGAAACTGTGTGAAATCGGTCCAAAGGGAAAAAATTTTCCCCCACAAGGACTAAAAATACCCATAATAATCCCTAGTATTTTACAGTATTTAAGCATATTTTTTAAATATGTCTGCTTGTACTTACTTCATACTGGGTATGTGCATTCCCCCTATAATAAAAACGTGCACATAAAGTGTTTTTTTGTAGGGGGTGAAATGTGGCACAAAGGGATAAAAATGGTACCTATTAAATGACAACAGCTAGAGACACGAAATTCTGTGTGTATATTCCTCTAATTGAGTAGATACATAATATACAAGTATTTTTTTCCAAATTAGTACTTTTAAGGGGTAAAATAGGAATAGAGGGATAAAAATGGTACCAACCAAAATGCTGTACCTAGAATAATGAAATTCAGTGTATACATTCCTCTGATTGCATAGATAAGTAAAATACACGGATTTTTCAAAATTCGTACTTTATGGGGTTAAAATGAAAAAAGGGGATAAAAATAGCTAGAGTCATGAAATTCGGAGTATAAATTCCTCTGAGTGTGAAGACGCGGAAAATAAACTGATTTTTCGAAATTCGTACTTTTTGGGGTTAAAATGGAAAAAGGGGATAAAAATAGTACCGACCAAATGACCGCAGTTAGAGTCATGAAATTCGGAGTATACATTCCTCTGACTGCGAAGACAGAAGACAGACGGAAAATAGACGAATTTTTCGAAATTAGTACTTTCAAGGGATACAAAGGTACAGAGGGCTAAAAATAGTACCAACTAAACGACTACAACTATAATGATACAATTCTAATTGCGTAGAAACGTCAAGGGGGTAAAAATGGTACCAACCAAATGGAATCATGGTGTATACATTCCTCTGGCTGCATAGACACGCAAAATAAAAAGTTTTTTTCCAAATTCGTACTTTTTCTTTTACGGCAAAAATTGGTTGAATCATGAAGTTAGGTTATTTTGCACTATGTACGTCTGATAATGGATTTTCAAAATTTGTACTTTTGAAATTCAATTAGAATGGAAATACAACCAACTGTAGCACCCACTATCTGCCAATATTTATGGCTTTGAAAATATTTTTCAAAATATAAATAGAAGAATAATTATTTTTTTGAATTGACGTATTGGTAGCCTTGCCTTATAAGCGTGGTTTGAAATAACTAAAATATTATATTTATTTATAAAATTAATTTTTCAATATTTGTATTTGTTTTGGTTTGGCTATATTAAAAAAATTATATTTTCCTGTAATATTACTGCACTTCTACGAAAACCGACAACCTCTGTGGAATGCAATCCATGGTGGAGGGTATATAAAGTTCAGTCCGGCCGAACTTAACGCCGTTTTTACTTGTTTTTATTAGGAAATGCTTAAGGTACACTTAAAGAATTATCCTTCATAATATTTATGAAGCGATTTCATTTTATAATAGGGTTTTCATAAATTTAGTGAATTTTTTCATAATATGTATGAAAAATTCATAAATAACATGAAATGTTTCGTACAATTTTTTCATAAACATTTCACATTTCATAAAACAAAGTTGTTAAATTAGTGAAATTTACTTTCAAAGAAAGATTTCATGGTATTAAAGAAACAATTCTTAAATATTATGAAATATGTTATAACCAATAAAATAGATGTGTTATGAAATGTCTTCATAAATATAATGAAGGATTTCATAGTTTTTATGAAATGTTTCATAACTTACAACTACACTTTTAGTGTGTCGACTTTATTCGTTGAATGCTATCAATTCTCATTTGTCCTCTGTTAACTCTGACATAAGTTTGAACCCTGATTTAGGTCAAAGACATAATCGTAGCAAAGACTCTCGCAATGGTGGTGTGTGTTGATTGATTAGTCAACGAGTCAGATTTTTTTGTTTTATTTTTTGTTTATATTGGAAACTTCAGTATAAATTATTACCATTTATGAAACAAACAATTTTCTGTTAACAGTTAAATTCCCTTTAACCGGAAAAAACAACATATTCCAAAAAACAAACTCATTGCACCGAATATGCATTACATTATAGTTGGCCATGAAAGTTAACTAGACGACTCGACTCGTAGTCGACTACCGAAAAATAGTTTCCTTCAGCTAACCACGAATGAAACTATAAAATCGATTTATTTAAAATGTATTTCTATGATTTTTTTTTTTTGCAAAAAATTGATACATTCGAAATTTAAAATTAGTGGTTTGATATTCAATATGCCCTAATGTGTGTTCAAATAGTCATCAATGCATTGCGCATTGACAGTAGAAGCACGTAACTACAAATAGCTCATTTTTCATACCTCCAGAGTGCACCCTAGCCCTTAAATATAATAAATAAGAAATATCGTCGTACATTTATATGAGTTGTGAGATCTTCTCAAATCTCAACAAAAGAGCGAGAATGAACTGACATCAGTGACATCATAGTTTTGCGTTTTCAGATCTTAAATGGAATGAATACACAAACCGATAAGAATTGTTTTGATTTCTATGAATTATAATAAAATTGGGAATTATTCCAATAAACAGAACAGAACCGAACAGATCACAACACAAGGCTTATCAGCACTAAGCACAGCACAGCAAGTACAGACAACAACAAAAGCAAAAGCACGGCGCACAAGGTTTCCAATGGCAAACTATCGCCTCAGCTTGACAGTTCAGTCGTAGCCAGCAAAAAGTAAAGATCTACAGCGGATAGCGGTTGGAACAACATGGGCAAATTTAAAATAGTTTCAATATTAAGTGTCGTAGCACTTGTGCAAATATTTGCAGTTGAAGCGACAAATATGGTCTGCTATTTGGATACCAGTCGCATAACAGATGGTAAAGCATAAATTCATATTTTACATATTTAAATTAATGCTTCTTCTCCCCCCTGCAGTTCAACAAGCTATTGCCGAGCTGGATCCGGCCATGCAATTCTGCAATTATCTGGTCTATGGCTACGCTCGCATTAATTCCGAGACGTTCCAATTGAAAAATCTCGATCGTGGCCTCAACTATGACCTGTATCATGCCGTGACCGCTCTCAAGCGTAAACATTCCCACTTGCGTGTGCTCTTATCGGTTGGCGGCGATCATGATGTGCCCTCCGACACGGAGGAGCCCAACAAGTACTTGACGCTGCTGGAGAATATTGCCCATCGCAATGCCTTCATCAACAGCGCCCAAGTGTTTGTGCGCACTTATGGCTTCGATGGCTTGGATTTGGCCTGGCAATTCCCCAAGAACTACCCGAAAGATTTCCATACGGGCTTCAGCAAAGCGTGGAATAAGTTTAAGGGTTGGTTCAAGAGCAAGAAGGTGGTGGATGAGAAGGCGGCCGAACACAAGGAGCTGTATGTGACGTTGTTGCGGGAACTGAGACAGGGCTTGAATTCGGTGGGTGCCATGCTGACGATGACCATGTTGCCACATGTTAGTGCGGAGTGTAAGTATCCGAAGAAAATCAGAGGAAAGTTAAGAATTTCAGATAGAAAATTAGGAAGAGGAATCATACTTAACTTTGATGAACCTGTGTGGGGATAACTCTTCAGTGGACCTTGTGATCCGCAAGGCAGTTTGAAGAGCACTATAATGAGCCATTAAACTTCTTTGTTTAATTATATTATAAAGATAATAGAAATGTTAATGGAATTAATAATTATCTGCACTTTGGCCAACCTGTGTGGGGATAACTCATCAGTGGACCTTGTGGTTCGCAAGGCAGTTTGAAGAGCACTGACTAAATTTTTAGTTCTATTATAAAGTTGGTTGAATGAATTGAAATGTTAATAGCATTGCTCATTATCTGCAGTTAGACTTCTACTCAAAACTACCGACGCACAGTGGTTCACAATCAAAATCCATCGGCCAAAATTCCATAACTTTTGTTCTAGTAAACATTTTTGAGTTCTGTAAAAAATCGAAACTAGCCAATGACCCAAGGATTAATTTGATTTTATTGATTTATTTAATTTATATTGAATATCGGGCAAACGTATATATTGTAGAAATTACCCCAAGGTTAAAAATTTCTTTTTTTGTTTTTATTTTTTACATTATTTTACGTAAAAATTGAAATTTGACAAGGACCCAAAGATTATTTTGAAATTAACATTAACATTGAAAAAAGGCAATGGGACATATTTTAGTTGACTATTTTTCGTATTTCTCGATTTGCAAGTAAATTAAAATTTCTATTTTTTTGTTTTATCTTTTTTTTAACATAATTTTAAATATTTGTTCAGAATTTTTTTTTTTGTCGAATTACAGATTTTCAAAATTTTCAGATTTTGAAAATTTTGAAAAAAAAAACTAATTTCTTTTTTTCCAATTTGTCCCACTGTTTCACTCACATTTTTGAGTTCTGTAAAAAAAACTGATATTAGCCGAAGACGCAAGTATTCATTTGAGATATTAATATTGAAAATCGGGAATTCGAATATATTTTAGAAATCGGTCCAAAATTGACTTTTTCGTATTTTCTCGATTTTCAAGAAAAGTAAAATTTCTATTTTTTTGTTTTTTCTTTTAAAATTATTTTACGTAAAAATTTAAATTAGCCAAAGACCCAAGGATTATTTTGGAATATTAATATTGAAAATAGGGCAATGGGACTTATTTTATGAATTAGCCCAAAATTGACTATTTTCAAGAAAATTAAAATTTCTATTTTTTGTTTTATCTTTTTTAACATTATTTTTAATATTTGTTCAAAAAAATTTTAATTTTTTCGTACTACAGATTTTCACATTTTTCAGATTTTGAAAATTTTGAAAAAAATCCTAATTTCTTTTTTCCAATTTGTCCCACTGTTTCACTCACATTTTTGAGTTCTGTAAAAAAACAGAAATTGGCCGAAGACGCAAGGATTAATTTGAGATATTAATATGAAAAAACGGGAAATCGGATATATTTTAGAAATCGGTTTTTCGTATTTTCTCGATTTTCAAGAAAAGTATTTTTTTAACATTATTTTACGTAAAAATTGAAATTAGCCAAAGACCCAAGGGTTATTTTGAGATACTAACATTGAAAATCTGGCAATGTGACATATTTTAGGAATTATCCCAAATTTGACTGTTCGATTTTCTAAAAAATTAAAATTTCAATTTTTTTGTTTTATCTTTTTTAACATTATTTTAACTATTTGTTCGGAAATTTTTTTATTTTTTTCGTATTACAGATTTTCACATTTTTCATATTTTTCAGATTTTGAAAATTTTGAAAAAAAAAACTAATTTCTTTTTTCCAATTTGCCCACTGTTTCACTCACATTTTTGAGTTCTGTAAAAAACTGAAATTAGCCGAAGACGCAAGGATTAATTTGAGATATTAATATGGAAAAACGGGAAATCGGATATATTTTAGAAATCGGTCCAAAATTGACTTTTTCGTATTTATTCGATTTTTCAAGAAAAGTAAAATTTCTGTTTTTTAAACATTATTTTACGTAAAAATTTAAATTAGCCAAAGACCCAAGGATTATTTTGAAATATTAAAATTGAAAATAGGGCAATGGGACATATTTAGAAATTAGCCCAAATTTGACTATTTTTCGATTTTCAAGAAAATTAAAATTTCAAATTTTGAAAAAAAAAAACCTAATTTCTTTTTTCCAATTTGTACCACTGTTTCACTCACATTTTTGAGTTTTGTAAAAACCTGAAATTAGCCGAAGACGCAAAGATTAATTTGAGATGTTAATATTGAAAATCGGAAAATAGGACATATTTTAGAAATCGGTCCAAAATTGACTTTTTCGTATTTTCTCGATTTTCAAGAAAAGTAAAATTTCTATTTTTTTGTTATTTTTTTAACATTATTTGACGTAAAAATTGAAATTGGCCAAAGACCCAAGGGCTATTTTGAGATATTAATATTGAAAATCGGGAAATCGGACATATTTTAGAAATGTGCCCAAATTTGACTTTTTCGTATTTTTTCGATTTTCAAGAAAAGTAAAATTTTTTTTTTAACGTTATTTTACGTAAAAATTGAAATTAGCCAAATGCCCAAGGATTATTTTGAAATATTAACATTGTAAATAGGGCAATGGGACATATTTTAGAAATTAGCCCAAAGATGACTATTTTCGTAATTTTCGATTTTCAAGAAAATTAAAATTTAAATTTTTTTGTTTTATCCTTTTTTTAACATTATTTTAACTATTTATTCAGAAAAATTTTTATTTTTTCGTATTACAGATTTTTACATTTTGAAAATTTTGAAAAAAAAAACTAATTTATTTTTCCAATTTGTCCCACTGTAAAAACCTGAAATTAGCCGAAGACGCAAGGATTAATTTGAGTTATTAATATTGAAAATCGGGAAATCGAATATATTATAGAAATCGGTCTAAAATTGACTTTTTCGTATTTTTTCGATTTCCAAGAAAAGTAAAATTTCTTTTTATTTTACATTATTTTACGTAAAAATTGAAATTAGCCAAAGACCCAAGGGCTATTTTGAGATACTAAGATTGAAAATCGGGCAATGGGACAAATTTTAGGAATTAGCCCAAATTTGACTATTTTTCGGATTTCAAGGAAATTAATATTTCTTTTTTTTGTTTTATCTTTTCTTTAACATTATTTTAACATTTGTTCAGAAAAATTTTTAATTTTTTCGTATTACAGATTTTCAGATTTTTCAGATTTTGAAAATTTTGAAAAAATCCTAATTTCTTTTTTCCAATTTGTCCCACTGTTTCACTCACATTTTTGAGTTCTGTAAAAAACTGAAATTAGCCGAAGACGCAAGGATTAATTTGAGATATTAATATGGTAAAACGGGAAATCGGATATATTTTAGAAATCTGTCCAAAATTGACTTTTTCGTTTTTTTCGATCTTCAAGAAAAGTAAAATTTCTATTTTTTTTTGTTTTTTTCTTTTAACATTATTTTACGTAAAAATTTAAATTAGCCAAAGACCCAAGGATTATTTTGAGATACTTACATTGCATCGGGCAATGGGATATATTTAAGTATTTAGTCCAAAGTTGACTACATTTCGTATTTTTCGATTTTCAAGAAAATTAAAATTTCTAATTTTTTGTTTTTGCACTTTTAACTGTATTTTATATGCAGAACAATATTTTATTTTTTTTTTGTATTAAAAATTTTCACTTTTTAGTTTCTCTAACATTTTAAGAGATTTGCAACTCGAATGGGTTTTATTAGAAATAACAATTTCTTAGCTTTCTTATGGCGCCAAAAAATGGGTTTGTGCCAAATAATGTTTGTTTGTGATAAATATTAAGAAAAACATACTTTTCGAAAAATTGTATGACTTTGGACCAAGAAAACTTTTTTCCTTTGAAAGGCTTTGACGACCACAATACATATTTAGAAAAGCTGAAGGGTTCCCCATTTTTGAAGGGCAACTTTTGCCTGCACGACATGATACCCTTGGTAGATAGGATAAAATTAGTGCAAAAAGTAAGATTTTTTACTTTCCAAAATACGAATTACTCATTTTTTTCTCATTAACGTTTGAGAAGTAAGAATAAAGCTGAAAAATGAGCAAATTTCCTTTATCCTCAAGCTAAATTTTATGTGAGAGAAAATCTTAAAATGTGAGAGAAACAGTTCGACAATGACGAAAAAAATAAAATTAATTTAAAAAAATAATTTTCAAATCTGAAAAGCTAAATATCAGTAATTCGTAAGAAGTTTAAAAATGTTTCTGGGCATTATGAACAAATGCGTAAAATAATGTTAAAAAAATGTAAAAACAAAAATATAAAAATTTTACTTTTCTTTGGAGTCGAAAAAAATTAAGTTCTTTCATTTTTTAAAAATCAAAAATCTGTTATATGAAAAAAATTAAAATTGTTCTGCGCCTTATAAACAAATACAAAAATAATGTTAAAAAAATGTGCAAACAAAAAAATAAAAATTTGAATTTTCTTTAAAATCGAAAAATATGAAGAGTTGTCTACTTTCGGCTAATTTCTAAAATATATCCGATTGCTCGATATTCAATATTAAGACATATATCAAAATAATCCTTAATTTTAATTTCTACGTAAAATAATTTTTAAAAAGATTACAAAAATTAAATTTTTAATTTTATTTAAAATCGAAAAAATACGAATAAAATATTAATAATTTCAAAAATATATCCGATTGCCCGATATTGAATATTAATATCTCAAACTATTCCTTGGGTCCTTGTGTAATTTAAATTTTAGCGTAAAATAATGTTTAAAAACATAAAAACTATAAAGCAATACATTTTTATTTTTCTTTAAAATCAACAAATGCGAATAAAATATTAATAATTTCTAAAATATGTCCGATTGCCCGATATTCAATGTTAATAACTCAAAATAATCCTAGGCTCCTTGTCTTATTTCAGTTTTTTACATAACTCAAAAAAGTTTTTTAGAAAAAATGTTATTGTATTGGGCCGAAGGATTCTGATTTTGAAACACTGTGCGACGTTTTCTTGCAAAGAATTTCATTGGTGATTTCCTTGAGGAAACTCTTCATGTTCCCAAGTCTTTTGAAATTAAATCTCATCTCACCTCTTCTTCTCCTCTCTCTCTCTCTCTCTCTCCAGTATTCATTGACATCCCTCAAGTCATGCCGCTGCTGGACTTTGTCACTCTCTCCACCTTTGATTTCCTTACACCCGACCGAGATCCCAAGATAGCCGATTATACCGCCTCCATCTATGAGCTGTACGAACGTGACCCCGCTCAGAGTGCCGACTATCAAATCCAATATTGGCTGAATAGCACCTCGGCTGCCGATAAATTGGTCATGGGCGTGCCAGCCTATGGTCGTGCTTGGGTCATGGACAAAGACTCGGGCATTACCGGTTTCCCACCCATAAGGGCGGCGGGACCAGCTGCCGCTGGCAATCAAACAATGACTCCGGGTTTGCTAAGTTGGCCGGAAATATGCCCACGAATCCATAAGAATCGTGAACTGGAGGGTGATGCTGCTCCTCTCTTCAAAGTGGGCGATCCGACTAAACGTTACGGCACCTATTGCTATCGCGATGCCGATGACAATGGTGCGTATGGCATGTGGATATCGTACGAGGAGCCGGCCACCGCGGCCAATAAGGCCAGCTATGCTCGGGTGCGGGACTTGGGCAGTGTGGCCCTGTTCGATTTGATGTCGGACGATAAGTTGGGCACTTGTGGCGAGGGCAAGTATCCGATTTTGAGAAGCATTAAATATAAATTGTAAAATTGAAATAAAACTGAAATAAAGAACTAAAAACCTGCTGAGTTTTCTGGCCAACACAAATTAATCTTCCGGAAGATACCAAAGAGACAGTCTTGAAAATAACCTTGTAATCTTCGTTTCTGATGACCACATCATCCATAGAGAGTGATGAACTTCGACAATGACGACAAACTGCCTGAGTTCACATCACACCACGCCAGGCCACTTTGACGCGTGTAATTAGTCTTCATCACTCGGGAATGAATCAAAATGACGATGATGACGACGACGACGACCAAGTAATACGAAAGACATGACACTCCGCATATTAATCCATTAAAAAAGATCTGAACTGATCCTTATCGATTTAATTGTGTAATGAATGGAAAGGATGAATGAATTAATCTTCAGCCAGGGAAAGGCGTAAAGCACATCCGCAAAGACAACATTTACCTTTCACGCTACAGACACACGAACTGTGACTGAGTAATTCCCGGTCTGTCGCCTCATATCAATCACTCATCAGTGAGTCAAATGTCTGCTTGCCACAGCCCACAGTTCCGCCGTGGCCATGGTAGTGCAATCAATCTGTGGCACAAGCAAAAGGATATGAAGTAATTAAAGACAGTTTTTTCTCTGCTCTTTTCCGATGGTTGTCTGATATTGATTTTTTCTCGAAAAATGAAATGTATGTTTGAGTAATTATTCGATAATTGAGACAAATTTGTCAATGTCCCCGAATGTGGAGGGACGACAACAAGTAGCATGAGTAATAGGAAGCACTTAACTGGACTAGCATGTCATGTCATGCAGTTCAATGATGTTAATGAGCATCAAGTGCGCAACAAATTGATGAGACAGGAAGAAGGCCATCTGAAAATTTTCTACAGGTATTCTCATAGAAATCAATTGTCTGACGAAGTGTAACAAAAATGGAATCGTTGATCAGCCAAGAACAAAAACGATTGATAGATTTATTCCAATTACTCTACGGTCTTAATTTTCTGTACTTTTCTTAGCATATATATCGTCAGACTACTTCGTCAGCATGACCTAGCACCAATTACTAGGTGCTTCTTTGAATATAATTTGGGGCATGTGGGTGCCGGATGTGGCCTACTGTCCCGTTTTTTTTACCATTTTTTGAATGATGGAGGCCGATATAAGTCAATCGTAAAAAACAACTATAATTTCTGAACCAATTCTTATATTTTTGATATATTGCAAAATAAAATAAGCTAAAATACATAAAAAATTAAATAATTCAAGAACAAGAATTATGAATATTTTTATACCCTACACCTCTTCGTGGACTAGGGTATTATAAGTTAGTTTCGCGCCAAATGTTTATAACACCAAGAAATATTCGTGCTAGACCCACCTTTCAGTATACGGATGGGCTTAGAATCACCAGCTGAATCGATTTAATGTCTGTCTGTCCGTCCGTCCGTCTGTCCATCTAAGCTTGTTCGCACTCTACAGGTCGCAATTGTTGTCCGATTATCATGAAATTTGGCAGAAGTTATTTTATTTTGGCCAAGGACGGAATTTAGAGAACATCGGTTCAGATTTAGATATAGCCTCCTTACAAATATCCCTATAATTTACACTATTACTGCTCTAGAATACACATTTTACATGGGATCATGACCAAATTTTCAGGATCGTGTTATATTTGAACAAGAAACAGCTCACGAGAAAGTGGACCACATGGGTCTATGTTTGGATATAGCCCCCATACAAATGTAACTCCGATTTACAATATTACTGCTCTAAAAGGCACATTTTACATCGGATCTTGATCAAATTTTCCACACAATGTTACTATTATACTAGAAAGACGTATTTTGAAAGCCACCTATATCGGCCAATGTTTTGGTATAGCCCCCATACAAATGGGCCCCCAGTTTACACTATTATCGCTCTAGAACCCACAACTTAGATTGGATCTTGATAAAATTTTGCAGATCATGTTATATTTCAATAAAGAATACCTACTTTGAAAGTGATCTGTAAAGGCCCACTTTTTAATGTAGCGCCCTTACAAGCGGGCCCCCATTTTAATTATTACCTCTCTAGGACCCACAATTTGCATCGGATGTTTATCAAATTTTGCAGATTATATTATATTTCAACTAAGAGTACATACTATGAAAGTCAAAGATATGGGTCCATATTTTGGTATAACCCCCATACAAATTGGGCCCTCAGTTTACATATCATATTTCAACTAACAGTACCTGCTTTGAAAGTGATTTATATGGAACCCCTTTTTATGTTTCGCCCTTACAAAGGGCCCCCATTTTTATTATTACTCCTCTAGGACCCTCAATTTACCTCGGAAGTTTTTCAAATTTTGCAGATTATATTATATTCATATTTCATTCTAAGAATACCTACTTTGAAAGTGATCTATATGGACCCGCTTTTAAAGTAGCGACCTTACAAATGGCCCCCATTTTTATTATTACTCCTCTAGGACCCTTAATTTACCTCGGAAGTTTATAAAATTTTGCATTTTGTATTATATTTCATCTAAGACGACATACTATGAAAGTCAAATATATGGGTCCATATTTTGGTATAACCCCTTTACAAATTGGGCCCCCATTCTACTCTATTATAGCTCTAGAACCCACATCGTGCATTGGATCTCGATATAATTTTGCATATCATGTCATATTTCAACCTTACAAAAGGCCCCATTTTAATTTTTAGCCCTCAAGGACGCAAATTTTACATCGGATTTTTTTTTTCAAATTTTGCAGATTATATTATATTTCAACTAAGAGTACATACTATGAAAGTCAAAGATATGGGTCCATACTATGGAATTACGCAAATGGGGCCCTATTCTATTCTATTACAGTTCTAAAAACTGCGTCTTACATCGGATCATGATATATTTCAACTAGGAATACCTACCGTGAATGAGAAATATATAGACCCATGTTTTGTACCAGGCCCCAAGTGTTGTTATAGGCCCCCTTTCAAATGTCGATCCGATTCATCCTATTACTACTGTATAATTTGTATTTGTCTGCCGGAAAATTGGATCAATTATTTACCATATTTGTTAAGTATGACTAAAGATAAATACTGTATAATTTATATGAACTACATAAAATTGCTCCCATGAAACAACTGGGTTTAGTAGTCAAATCGAGGTATATACGCAGGGAGTGGTGTAGGGTATTATATAGTCGGCCAGCCCGACTTTAGCCTTTCCTTACATGTTTTAATTTTTGAAGTCCTTTAAATAAAAGTACATACCATTTTCCTTTTGGATTCGCAAAGACAAAACGAAAACCATTGGTTCAGAATCAAAATTTCGTAATTTTTTTCTAGTAAGCCCCCAAGGATTATTTTGAGAAATTAACATTGGAAATATTAATAGAACTGAAAATTACAATTCAATTCGGTAAAACAGTGAAATCAGGTACGATTTTTGTAAGGGTCCTAATCATGGACCATTGTAAGCCACTCTCATAATGTATGTTTCAATCGGGTTCCGCCAAAATATTTAAAAGTATTCTGTAAATGTATGTGTACGTTGTGCCAAATTTAAAGAAAATCGGGTAATATATGTGGTTTCTAGATCGTAAAAAGTCATATCGGGAACGTTATTTGTACGGGGGTATATGTAAATCTGAACCGATCTTACCCGCTTTCACAACAGATGTTTTTAGTTGGATTATAAGATGTTGTGCAAAATTTAAAGAAAATCGGGTTCCATATGTGGTTTCTGGATTGGAAAAAGACAAATGGGTACCGACATTTGATGGGGCTATATCTAAATCTGAACCGATTTGCTTCGAATTAAATAGTGTTCGTCCTTGATCCACAAAACTTACTTTTGTCGATATTTGTTAAGATCGGACTATAATTGCGACCTGTAATTTAATTACAACAATAGATGTACAGACGGACATTGCTAAATCGACTCAGAAAGTGATTCTAAGCCGATCTGTACAATAAACAATGGGTTTAACTCGTTTCCTTTTGGGCGTTACAAACAAATGCACAAAGACATAATACCCTAGTGTAGGGTATACAAAAATATTTTTTCATATTACAGATTTACACCATGTCAGATTTGGAAAATTGAAAAAACGCAATATATTTTTCGACTTTGTCTTTTTCTCTCATATTTTAAGAGATTTTGCACTCGAATTATCGTTTCATTAGAAATTGTGGTTTCTTAGGTTTCTTTATTATGGCGCCAAAACTGTTGGTTGTTTGTGTCAAATAAAGTTTGTTTGTAATAACTATTTAAAAAAGTACACTTTTTTAATAAAATAAAAATAAAATGTCGCTAAAAATGTTTAATTGACATTTGTAATTTTATTTCGAACAAAAATTTAAAGAAATTATAAATTGTTTGGAGATATTTTCAACTTTAGAATAATCGCTTCTGCCTACTTTTGTAATTTGTAGTCAGACTATTGTGTTTAAATGTTTTAATCTCAACAAACCGATTTACAAATGTCAGATATGTAAATTTGTCATTTGCAAATCGACTTTGCGGTGTAATTGCTTGATTTCGATCCCCAAAGATTAATCAAAACTTTTTACATATTTTCGTATTTTAAAAGTATCTCGATTAATTAATTAATTGCTTTAAAATGACAATATTCACCTGTTAAACTGTTTATAATTCCTTGTCAGCTCCCTGCCCTGGGCTCTCTATAATATTTTCTGGCATTTTACGATTCTAAAACTTCGTCGGGGAGCCATTCATTTATTTTTCTATAGTGGGAGATTAATGATTGCTTTACTAACCATAAAGCTTTCTCTATTCATGAGGCGAATCTATTTCTGTATCCCAAATAATCTTCCATTTAAAACTTTAAATTTGAATCGGATTTAAAAAATACTGTTTATTTTTTTTTTTTCAAATTTC
Organism: Polietes domitor; assembly: GCA_947397865.1. Classification (NCBI taxonomy): domain Eukaryota; kingdom Metazoa; phylum Arthropoda; class Insecta; order Diptera; family Muscidae; genus Polietes; species Polietes domitor. Next base: position 24,313,643 of record OX377622.1, on the reverse strand, counting down.
ATTTTTTATTGGAAAGGTTGAACTTTGTCATTTAATAATGGAGCACAATATCATTGATATGTGGTAGCCGAGCCAGTACCTCATCCGATCAACCCATTTTTTTCAGTACATGGCCGAATGATGCCGCCAGCCCAAAATCCACACCAAACAGTGACTTGTTGCAGATGCATTGGCTTCTCAATAGTCACGTGTGGGTTCTCTGAAACCCATATGCGGCAATTTTGCTTATTGACATAGCCACCGAGATGAAAATGAACTTCATGACGACTGAACTGTAGGTCGAATAGCGTCCCATTTTGCAAATGTCATAATGCCTGAAAATAAAAATAACAAGCAAAAAGAAGTTAAGTTCGTATTGGCCGAATCTTATATATCCTTCACCACGGAGTGTATTCCACAGTATTATTACCACAGTATTTACATAGATGTGCGGAACCATGTTAGGCAAATTGTGATAGTTTTTATGCTCATTACTATATTTGTTTACTATTTCAAATTATAAAATGCGCACTGTTTTAAATAAATTCTATTGCTTGATTATTATAATAATAGTCCATTCCTATATACAAATATAATACTGCAATTGTAATCAAAAAGTGAACACATCTTCAAAAATGTGCCCTAAATATTGGAAGAAACATATCCCCCATTTGCAATTTCTTGATTCAGCTTTCAGATTCGTTATGTTTCGGGTCCACATTAGAAAGCACACATCTAATTTCATGATTACATCCGTTTTGCTTGGTACCAGTTTAATTCTTTTTTTCATGTTGACCCTCAAAGTACGAATTTGGAGAAATACTCATATTTTTCGTGTCTGCGAAGACCGACGAGTGTAAACACTGAATTTCATGATTCTAACTACAGCCGTTTGCTTGGTACCAGTTTTGTTCCGAATATCGAAATATTTTTTTTCGCATGTACACACCGAATTTCACTATTCTTTAGTCATGTGGCTGGTACTTCTTTTATCCCTTTTGCCCCATTTTCCGCCTAAAAGTACAATTTTCGAAAAATTCCTTCATGTTTTGCGTCTATACAGTCAGATGAATGTATACACCGAATTTCATGTTTTCAACTTCAGCGGTTTGGTTGGTACCATTTTTATCCCTTTTTTCCAATTGTATCTCTTAAAAGTACGAAATATCCCTCTATTTAACGTGTCTACGTAATTATATGGATGTACACACCGAATTTAATGTTTCTAGCTGTTGTCGTATCATTGGTACCATTTTTATCCCTTTTTGTCCCATTTAACCCGCTAAATATTTTAGTACTTTATGTGTTTTCACGTTAGTAGAGGAATGTCCACATCAAATTTCAAGTGTATAAAAAGCAAAAATGTTTGCTTAAGTAATCTAAATATATAATAATAACAAGAACGGAAAATATCCCCTTTTCAGTCCTTGCTAGGGAAAAATTTTCCCTCTGGGCCGATTTCGCCCATTTTCAATCCCCACACATTTATGGTAAATTTCAACCTCCTAGCTCATTTCGTTTGACAGACAGACATTGCTAGATCGTCTTAGAATTGTACCACGACACAGAATACATATACTTTATGGGGTCTCCGACGAATATTTCAAGGTGTTAGAAACGGAATGACAAAGTGAATATACCCCCATCCTAAGGAGGAGGGTATAAAAATGAGTGCTATTCTACCTTTCAAAGTCAAAGTAATCGGTAGTTCAAATTTTAAATGGCCCATCATGTTATTGTTGTAATGGATTTTTAGGAATTCCATTTAGATACGATAGAACCATAATTTATGAGGTTCGAAAAAAATCATGAGCCAAAAATGGAGGTGGTTGGGTGGGTTCAAGTGGGCGCCCATCGGGGTCAAAGGTGAGGGAAGAGTAGTAAAAATACACGAAAACCCCCAAACCTGCCTCGGAGGCGTCCCCCATTAATTTTCCCTTCCCAAAATTTTTTTCGAACTCACATACCCTCCGTAAGTGGGCTTTCATACAAAAAATATGTTTTATAAAATTTTACTCCCACAACTCTAACTGCCACATGGAGGCCCCTAGTGGATTCAAATGTATGACCAACCCCAATATTTTATCAGAACGAACCTATTCTCTAACATCCACCCTTAAGGTGGCCCCATACATTTTTCATTTTAATAACCTCCACCTCTAGGATGGGGGTATACTAACTTTGTCATTCCGTTTGTAACACCTTGAAATATCGACCTGAGAACCTATAAAGTATATATTTTCTTGATCGTCATAAAATTCTAAGACGATCTAGCCATGTCATTCCTTCCGTCCATCCGTCTGTTGAAAGCACACTAGCATCTAAACGAAAGGAGCTAGGAGGCCTAAATTTTTTATAAATACGTCTTATAGTCGTAGATCGTAGTTGGGATTGAAACTGGGGGAAATCGGCCCAAAGGGAAAAATTTTTCCCTCACAAAGACTGAAAAAGCCATAATAACCCCTAATATTTTAGTGCATTTAAGTATATTTTTCAATATGTCTGCTTGTACTTACTTGATATTGGGTATGCGCATTAGAGCGTACCAGGTTACAAGTAAAAAAAAAAAGTTCGCCGTACACCTTCGAATATGAAGTATTATTGAAAGGTAGTTTCAAAAATTTTTTTTATTTTTTTATGCCGAACGTAGGGGTCGCGCTTTTACATTTTTCTATATAACTTCTGCATTTATAAGCGGATTTTAAAGTGTGATACATCGATGTTTTTGTCTCGATGAGGCCGATTTTTTTGTCTTTGAAGTCATTGAGCTCAAGCATGATTCATGATTTTATGCGAGCTTTAATTTTCTGATATTAGAGTGGTACATTAGGGTAGTAGCAACTGAGATATGATGGGTAAGTACCAGAAGGGGGTGCTTGAGCTCAATGACTTCAAAGACAAAAAAATCGGCATCGTCGAGACAAAAACATCGATGTATCACACTTTAAAATCCGTTTATAAATGCAGAAGTTATATAGAAAAATGTAAAAGCGCGACCCCTACGTTCGGCATAAAAAAATAAAAAAAAATTTTTTGAAACTACCTTTCAATAATACTTCATATTCGAAGGTGTACGGCGAACTTTTTTTTTGAGGTACGCCCTAATGCGCATTCCTCCGATAACAAAAACTTGCACCATAAAACGATTTTTATTCGTAGGGGGTGAAATGGGGCAAAAAGGGATAAAAAGGGTACCTATTAAACGACAACAGCTAGAAACTCGAAATTCGCTGTGTACATTCCTCTAGAGTAGATAGATAATATGAAAGTATTATTTCCAAATTCGTACTTTTATGGGATAAAATGGGATAAAAATGGTACCAACATTCCTCTGATTGCGTAGACACGTAAAATAGAAGGATTTTTCAATATTCGTACTTTTTGGGGTTCAAATGGGAAAGAGGGGATAAAAATAGTACCAACCAAATGTTCGCAGCTAGAGTCATGGAATTCGGAGTATACATTCCTCTGACTGCGTAGAAATGAAAAATAAAAGGATTTTTCCAAATTCATACTTTTAAGGGATACAATGGGAACAGGGGATAAAAATAGTACCAACTAAACGAATACAGCTAGAATGATGAAATTCGGTGCGTACATCCATCTAATTGCGTAGATACGTAAAATAAAGAGATTTTAGATAGTCGTACTCTTTAGGGGGTCAAATTGGAAAAAAGGGGATAAAAATGGTACCAACCAATCATAGAATTCGGTGTATACATTCCTCTAACTGCAAAGACACGCAAAATAAGAAGATTTTTCCAAATTCGTACTTTTAAGGCAACAATTGGTTGAATCATGAAGTTAAGTTGTTTTACTCTATGTACATGAGATAATAAATTTTCAAAATTAAATATATATATATTAAAATATAATGGAAATACAACCAACTTAAGCTTTTTTGAAAATATAGATATAAGAATATTTATTTTTTTGAATTGACTTGAAGTATTATTTCTATATATATATATATATATATATATATATATATATATATATATATATAGTGTAAACGTACTGGTTGCCTTCCAAATTTTTATGTTTTTGTTCGGCCCGGCCGAACTTAACACCGTTTTTACTTGTTTATAATATTTTTATTAAAAAGGCCCAAAACTGTCCCGCAGTAGCTCTTATATTTTCCCCAAACATACCTACCTCCTATTACAATAATATACGCAATCATTAATATGACATCAGTATGGGTCTGTCCAGACGTAAACGATGGTTTTTATCATTCTGATTTCTTCATAGATCGAGATCTAACCATTTTTTAGGAAGCTACCCGATATTTCAAGTCGCTAGCACGATTAGAAATATACTTAAATTTCAATTAAAAATTACACAACATTTGATTCGGAGATACACTCAGATTACCCAAAACTAAGGTGGCTCAGTTTGGCCAAAAATTATTAACAAGAATCCCAGTTTTGTCTCTGGCTCGCCATCGATGTTTCGATGCTGTTTTCAATTTAACCCACTTAAGGACCACCAAAGTTGTTCGAAATACAAAATTTCAGCACATCATCATCATCTGGATTTTTATCCATATGTCAGAAATCGGGTGTGTGTGTGCGTATGATTAAATGAGATATATGAAGACATCATACGAGTACTTAATGCAATCAATCCACAACAACGACAACAGCTACAACAACTATGGCAACTGCAACAAAAGTCAAAGCCACCTACGTGTTGCATGAACGTGTTAAGTTTACAACAACAATACATGCGCCCAGAAGAAATCCAAGAAACATCAACACGTGTGGCCCCTAACAAAACAGATCACACAACACTCCGTGGCATGTCAGCCGGGCGGACGAAGAGACGGATAGAGAGCGGGACTGAGCTGAACTGAATGAAGGCCCCTTCACATGATAATCAGGGATGGATGTTGGGATGGGATTTACTGCAGCTACACGTACAACTACTACATGACACACAATGATCGTGGTGATGACGACGACCACGATCACGGTGATGATGAATATTCATGCCTACGTCATTGCACTTAAGTATGCGCCAATGTCATATTTAAAAACTATCAACATAATGACACAATAACAATCTGAGCAACCTGAGCTCAGTACAAAAGGTTAACAAAAGGTATCACTGCCACCACCACCACACCAACAGCACCACACACGTAAAATCCCATCCACAAGCTGGTGGACAGACCCTTCTCGGGCACTCACACTCACGCACATTATGCATATGTTGGCTGTGTGCAACATCAAGTCTGGCTGGATGCATGGCTGAACGAAGATACACCGAAAAAAGTCGCACGATCATCTTTCTAAATTAAAAGAGATCAAGAGGAGCTGAGACTGCAGACCACGAACGAGACTCACTAACTGCAGCCTCTTAATTTGACACATCACAAGATCAAGTGTCAGTTAAATGTTCAAATTGAAATCTTTTTTCCAAGTGATACCCTTGTCCCCAGTCTGATGCCAGCAACAGCCAACCACCAACACAGCCAGAGTGATTCCTAAAGCAGGGAATTAAAGTAGATATAAAAGGCTGGTGGACGGACGGACATGGGCACGGACAGACAGCGAACGAACGGATGGATCTCTGTCAGATTTTGGGGGTTTTAATAATGAAATGATATCAAACACCACACAAGGTGTCACGTACGCAAAAATCCAAAAACCAGCAACAACAACAACAAAATAAAACTACACAAATTATGTTCATGTTGTACGTTTCTTTTCCTTTTCGTGAAATATTCCTCCCGAACACACTCGCTCACGCGCGGAGGCAGGATGATGAGTTGGGTAAAATTAGAAAATAAAGGTTGGAGAAATTTCAAAGTAAATTGGATCCATAATCTCTTGGTGATACGATTCACTCATCCCAAGGCTAAATTTACGATATTTCGACAGGGCACTTATCTGCTCAAATGGGTATCAGCAGGCAGTCACTTTATTTCTTTATTAAATCCTTGCCTTATTAAATTTTAGAAGAAGATTATTCAAATGTTGATTGAATACGAAAACATGTTAAATTGCATTTTTATACCCTCCACCTCCAGGATGGGGGTATACAAACTTTGCCATTCTGTTTATAGCACCTTGAAATATCGACCTGAGACCCTATAAAGTATATATTTTCTTGATCGTCATAAAATTCTAAGACGATCTAGCCATGTCCGCCCGTCCGTCCGTCTGTTGAAATCACGCTAGCATTTGGAGCTAGGAGGTCCAAATTTTGCATAAATACGTCTTATAGTCGTAGATCGGTTTGGGATTGAAAGTGGACGAAATCGGCCCAAAGGGAAATTTTTTTCCCTCACAGGGACTGAATAAAACCATAATAACCCCTAATATTTTAAAGTATTTAAGCATATTTTTTTCAATATGTCTGCTTGCACTTACTTGATATTGGGTATTCCCCCGATAACAAAAACGTGCACCATAAAACAATTTTTATTCGTAGGAGGTGAAATGGGGCAAAAAGGGATAAAAATGGTACATATTAAACGACAACAGCTCGAAACACGAAATTCGCTGTGTACATTCCTCTAATTGAGTAGGTACATAATATGAAATTATTTTTTTCAAATTCGTAATTTTAAGGGATAAAGTGGGAATAGAGGGATAAAAATGGTACCAACCAAACGGCTGTACCTAGAATATTGAAATTCGGTGTATGCATTCATCTGGTTGAGTAGACACGTAAAATAAAAGGATTTTTCGAAATTCCTACTTTTTGGGGTTCAAATGGGAAATAGGGGATAAAAATAGTACCAACCAAATGTTCGCAGCTAGAGTCATGAAATTCGGTGTATGCATTCCTCTGATTGCGTAGACACGGAAAATAGGAGGATTTCTCGAAATTCGTACTTTTAGGGGTTCAAATGGGAAAGAGGGGATAAAAATAGTACCAACCAAATGTTCGCAGCTAGAGTCATGAAATTCGGTGTATACATTCCTCTGATTGCGTAGATACGTAAAATAAACGGATTTTTAAAAATTCGTACTTTTTGGGGTTAAAATAGAAAAGGGGATAAAAATAGTACCAGCCAAATTACCGCAGCTAGAGTCATGGAAACGGAATTCCTCTGACTGCGTAGACACGATAAATAAAAGTTTTTTCCAAATTCGTACTTTCAAGGGATACAATGGGTACAGAGGGATAAAAATGGTACCAACTAAACGGCTACAGCTAGAATGATGAAATTCGGTGTGTACATCCATATAAAAATAAATACATTTTAGAAAGTCGTACTCTTAAGGGGGTAAAATAGGAAAAAGGGGATAAAAATGGTACCAACCAAATGACCGCAGCTAGAACATGGAATTCGGTGTATACATTCCTATGACTGCATAGACACGCAAAATAAAAAGATTTTTCCAAAATCGTACTAAAGGGTGTTTTTTTAGCTATTATCCTTTTGGCGACACTAGTTTAAACAGCTGACGCACGTTTCGTGATTTGTTTCACTGTCAAACATCTTCAGTTTGGTCTATAATTTAACCATGAATCTTTTTACAAACGAACAACGCTTGCAAATTATTGAATTTTATTATCAAAATGCGTGCTCTGTTATGAAATTTCAGCGACGAAGCTCATTTTTGGCTCAATGGGTACGTAAATAGGCAGAATTGTCGATTTTGGAGTGAATATCAGCCAGAAGCATTGCAAGAGCTACCAATGCATCCAGAAAAAATCACAGATTGGTGCGGTTTATGGGCTGGGGGCATCATTGGACCGTACTTCTTCAAAGATGATGCGAATCGTAACGTAACTGTGAATGGGGAGCGCTACCGTGAGATGATATCCAACTTTTTTTTGCCCAAAATGCAAGAGCTTGATTGCATGACATGTGGTTTCAACAAGACGGTGCCACATGCCACACAGCACGCGCTACAATGGACGTATTGAGAGGCGAGTTCGGTGAACATTTTATTTCACGTTCGGGACCGGCCATCAGACTATTTTTTGTGGGGCTATGTTAAAGCTCATGTCTATACAGACAAGCCCGCTTCGAGAGACGCATTGGAAGACAACATTGAAGCATTTATTCGTGAGATACCGGCCGAAATGTTGGAAAGAGTATTCCAAAATTGGACTAAACGGATGGACCATTTGAGGCGCAGTCAAGGTCAAAATTTGCATGAAATAATCTTCAAACATTAAATTATATGGACCGTACTATCGATTCAAATAAAGATTTCATGCATTTTTCTGAATTTTATGTGTTTTTTTTGAAAAACCTTCCTATAGCTTTTAAAATCACCCTTTATTAGTAACTAATAAAAAATAAATATTTGAAGTACATTAATAAGGAAATAAATTTGTATTTTTTAAGCAAACAATTTTAAATTGTTAAAATTATACAAATCTAAACATTGTTACTTATAAAATTAAAAAAAAAGTTATTTTCCGAGCCACGATTCGTTCCCGAGACCTTCTGGGTGCAAAGTGGACACCTTACCTCTGTGACCCCATACCAAAAATTCGTTCCCATTCACTTCTGAAAATGCTATTCGTAAAATTTTACATATTATCGACTATTTTGGAAGTTGTTTAATGTTGGATTTTGAGATGCGATTAAAATGTGCTTACTACGGAAGCGGATATAGAAGGCAAACATACGGCAGCTAGGGCGGCAATTACCCTGAATTGTCTTTCCTCTGGACCAATAGGGACATAGGTCATAGGAGGATTTCTTGTCAACCCTGTCACATAGGGTGGCTGTTTGACAAGAACTATAGCATACACGTCCCTGCTGGTAAATATTGTTATCTTAAATTTTACATAGACGACTTCAAACCTGAAGGGAGAGTGTGGTGTAGGCCATACCACACCGGAAGGAACTGTAAGTTAACATATGTCTCATAGGCTAACCAATAGCTGCAGTATTTGCTAAGCCGAAGTTATGGCTGTTAGAGAAGTTCTGGAGGGGTTTGTGAAGAAAACTTGTGTCAACAATTGCTAGTATAGCCAGTCTGCCATCAGATTCATGAAATTGGGGATCTTTAATTCAATAAGAGCATAAATATGCCTCGCATCGTTTCAGGAGATGACCAAGAAGATCGATATTCATAATAATTCGGAACTTACCAGATTAGAAAGGAACCTACCTGCCATCAGATGCATGGACTTAGGGACCTTAAATTAAAGAACAGCATGCAAATCCCCCTCAGGAGATGACCAAACAGTTCGATATCCACATTATTTTGGATCCATGGCATATTAACAGCCAAGGGAGTTGTAAAACGGATGAGCTTGCCTGATTAGAAACGAACCTATAACTTCCACCAGAACTTGGGACTTGGGTACTGGCAAATAGCAGATGGACAGACCTGTGATGATTGTCTGGCCAAATTGTAATGCGAAGAAGTTGAGTTATCACTTGAAAGATTTCAGTATTAAGGAACTGATTTAATATCCCACAGTCCGAACATGAACCCGATTTTAGTATCAGATGTCTGGACGAGCGGGACTATGATATAGACCGGTGGTCGGCACGACGAGATCATGCCAAGTGACAATATATTGGTGTGTTTGCCTTGGCATTGGGTTTAGATTTCTTTGAGGCGCTACAAATAATCCCCAAAATATGGAGAACAATAAATTGGGGATTATTTCACTTTCTCGGGAGTTATTTCATTTTTAATTCGGGGATTTATTTATAATGAAATAACGCATTAATGAAATTATCCCCAAAATATTTTTTGAGGGATATTTTCGTCATATTTTTACATTTTGGCATTACTTTGTCTTAATAGAGGTTTATTTCATATTCACAAAAAATATTATGGGTAAATTTCTGAAATTTCTGTCCAAACGCAGAATAAAGGTAATTTGGGGATTCTTTCATTTCCTTGGCGCTTGTTTCATTGGGTTAATGTTAAATAATTATTTTTAATAATTAAATTTTATTTTATTTATGGCTCGAACAAAATTGAGAAATTTTAAAAACTTACTTCCAAAGTATTGAGTCTTTAACGCTGCAAGAAATTTACGTGGGAAATTTTCGAGAAGAGATCGGTCTTCAGTTCAGCCTTCATGAAAATAAAAACAATTAAAAACGGCGTTAAATTCGGCCGGGCCGAACTTTATATACCCTCCACCATGGATTGCATTCCACAGAGGTTGTCGGTTTTCGTAGAAGTGCAGTAATATTACAGGGAAATATAATTTTTTTAATATAGCCAAACCAAAACAAATACAAATATTGAAAAAATAATTTTATAAATAAATGTATTATTTTAATTATTTCAAACCATTATTTATTTCAAATCAAAAAATAAATATTCTTATATTTATATTTTCAAAAGGCTTAAATACCATAAATATTGGTAGATAGTGGGTGCTACAGTTGGTTGTATTTCCATTCTATTTTAATTTCAAAAGTAAAAATTTTGAAAATTATCAGACGTACATAGTGCAAAATAACCTAACTTCATGATTCAACAAATTTTTGCCGTAAAACAAAAAATTTCGAATTTGGAAAAAAAAACTTTTTATTTTGCGTGTCTATGCAGTCAGAGGAATGTATACACCGAATTCCATGATTCCAGCTGCGGCCATTTGGTTGGTACCATTTTACCCCCTTGACGTTTCTACGCAATTCGAATTTCATCATTCTAGCTGTAGTCGTTTAGTTGGTACTATTTTTATCCCTTTGTACCATTGTATCATACGATTGTATCGTTAGTACGAATTTCGGAAAATTCATTTATTTTCCGAGTCTACGCAGTCAGAGGAATGTATACTCCGAATTTCATGACTCTAACTGCGGTCATTTGACTGGTACTACTTTTATTCCCTTTTTTCATTTTAACCCCAAAAAGTACGACTTTTGAAAAATCCGTATATTTTACTAGGCTATGCAATCAGAGAAATGTATACACCGAATTTCATTATTCTAGGTACAGCCGTTTGGTTGGTACCATTTTTATCCCTCCGTACCCATTGTATCCCTTGAAAGTACGAATTTGGAAAAACCTTTTATTTTTCATGTTTACGTAGTCTAAGGAATGTATACTCCGAATTTCATGACTCTAGCTGCGGTCATTTGGTTGGTACTATTTTTATCCCCTTTTTCTATTTCGACCCCAAAAAGTACGAATTTCGAAAAATCAGTTTTTTTTCCGTGTCTACACAGTCAGAGGAATGTATACTCCGAATTTCATGACTCTAGCTGCTGTCATTTGATTGGTACTATTTTTATCTCCTTTTTTCATTTTAACCCCAAAAAGTACGAATTTTGAAAAATCCGTGTGTTTTACATGTCTATGCAATCAGATGAATGTATACACCGAATTTCATTATTCTAGGTACAGCCGTTTGGTTGGTACCATTTTTATCCCTCTATTCCCATTTTACCCCATAAAAGTACGAATTTGGAAAAAATACTTTTATATTATGTATCTACTCAATTAGAGGAATGTATACACCGAATTTCGTGTTTCTAGTTGTTGTCGTTTAATATGTACCATTTTTATCCCTTTTTTGCCCCATTTCACCCCCTACAAATAAGAATCACTTTATGGTGGACGTTTTCGCTATAAGGGAATGCGTATACCAAATATCAAACAAATATAAACAGACATATTGAAAAAACATGCTTAAATACGCTAAAATATTAGGGATTATTATGGGCATTTTTAGTCCTTGTGAGGGAAAAATTTTTCCCCTATGGACCGATTTCGCCCCATTTCAATCCCAACCGATGTACGACTATAAGACACATATATGGAAAATTTGAACGTTCTAGCTCCTTTCGTTTAGATGCTAGCGTGCTTTCAACAGACGGACGGACATGGCTAGATCGTCTTAGAATTTTATGACGATCAAGAATATATATATATATATATATATATATATATATATATATATATATATAAAATAATCCCAATTCCATTGATTTTCTTTTTTGGCTACCCTAATACCCCTTTGTTACGGCCCTATTCTACCCATAGGACTGAAAGGAATAAATATATTTATAATACCCCTCTCTAGCTTATAAAATGGTCAAATTTAGAGGCTTTAACGATATTTTAGCTGATCGTTTGTCGGCAGATTTTTTAAAGCGAAAACCAAGGTTATTTGGTTATTTGTATTTTTTTTTCAAAATTTACCAACGGTTACTCCAATTATCAGAACACCCCCTCACCATTTGCCAACGCAATTTTTGTCACAAATCCTTTTAATCACCACCAAAGCAAAACAACAAAAAACTCCCGAAAAAGAACCAAAACAAACCTTTTTAAAGGCAACAAATTATTTGCGTGACTTTATTATTAACAAGAAAGCTGAAATTAAATGAGTCGCCGTCATCCGCCGTCCAAAAACAACAGCAACAACAAAAACACCACTAATATTTTAATAAAATAAGCGTTATTTTCGTTCATACACGACACGACACAACAACAACTGATTTATGCAAAATGTCAAAATTGTCATTATGAAACAAAATGTCAAATTTGTCAGTTTGTTGGCCTGGTCCTTGGTCTTGGTCGTGGCATTTGCTTTGCCTTGTGGCCAAAGTTGGTGATTATGGCAGGCGCACGCCAGTCACTGAGAACACGGAGTGAGGTGAGTGAGTGAATGTTCCCCTGGGTGGCATTGATTTCTTTTGAAAAGAACACATGTCAGCTGGTGAGAACATTTTCAAGTGAAAAATAATTATGAAACACAAAAATTCGGTAGTTATGTTTTGGTCACTTTGTTGTTGTTGTTGCAGTTGTAGTTGCTGTTGTGGTTGTTGTTTTTCTTGATTGAAACCAATCACCATCATCGTGTTCATCATCGTATTCTTGTTTATTGAGTTAACGTCCTTAGCATAATTAATGTTAGGTTTTTGACATTTCCTTATTGCTGTAGTTATGAGTGAACCGTGAACAGTGGTTTGGTGAGTTGGTCGCGTTAACAAAATTATAGTTTAAGTCAGGTGCCATAAAGGACACGGTCGTCATGGTAATTAAAACACTCCAACACTACTGGTCTATTTCTCTATAAAATTGAAAATTTTTATTTTTTAATTCTTTAAAACTGGCAAAGAAATTAAAAAATTGTAAAAAATAATTTAAATTAATGCCAATCAATACCCTCCACTCCAGGATGGGGATATACTAACTTTGTTATTCAGTTTGTAACACCTTGAAATAACGACCTGAGACCCTATAAAGTATATATTTTCTTGATCGTCATAAAATTCTAAGACCGTCCGGCCGTCTGTTGAAAGCACACTGCGCATCTAAACGAAAGGAGCTAGGACTTCTAAATTTTCCATAAATGGGTCTTATAGTCGTCGGTCGGTTGGGATTGTAAGTGGGCGAAATCGGTCCAGAGGGAAAAATTTCCATCACCAGGACTGAAAATATCCATAATAACCGAGCGCCCCGGTAGTCGAGTTGGTAACGTGATCGGCTCTAGCTCTGGTCTAGCTACAATGGTCTTAGTCACTCCGGCTCAATCCCTGGACCCAAAATTAGAATATAAATTTACTTTGTATTGTAATTCATAATAAATAAATAATAATAAAAAAATCCATAATAACCCCTAATATTTTAGAGTATTGACATTGGGTATGAACATTCCCCCTACAACCAAACGGATGCGGCTAGAATAATGAAATATACATCCCTCTGATTACATAGACACGTAAAATAAAAGGATTTTTCCAAATTCGTACTATTTGAGGTAAAAATGGAGAAAGGGGATAAAGATGGTACCAACCAAATGATCGTAACTAAAGTCATGAAATTCGGAGTAACATTCCTCTGACTCTGTAGACACGAACAATAAATGGTTTTTCCAAATTCGTACTTTCAAGTGATACAATGGGGACAGAGGGATAAAAATGGTACCTGCTAAACGGTTACAGCTAAAGTGATGGAAAAAGGGGATAATAATGGTATCAACTAAACGGCTACGGCTACGTAGACAAGTAATATACAGAGATTTTAGAAAGTCGTGTTGTTAAAAGGGTAAAATGGGAAGAAGATGATAAAAATGGTACCAAGCATGCACTAGGTACTTGAGATAATGGATTTTCAAAAGTTGTGCTTTGGGATTTAAATTAGAAAATATAACCAACTGTAGCACCAACTGTCTATCAATATTTATGGTATTTAAGCTTTTTCGAAGATTGCTGTCTTATAAAGGGTGACTTTTTAAATGCTACAGGAAAGTTTTTCAAAAATAAAGCACATAAAATTCAGTAAATGCATGAAATCTTTATTTGAATCGATAGTACGGTCCATATAATTTAATGTTTGAAGATTATTTCATACAAATGTTGACCTTGACTGTGCCTCAAATGGTCCATCCGCTTAGTCCAATTTTGACATACTCTATCCAACATTTCGAGCGGTATCTCACGAATAAATGCTTCAATGTTGTCTTCCAATGCGTCAACTGAAGCGGGCTTGTCTGTATAGACATGAGCTAAAGCTCATAACGGCACAAAAAATAGTCTAAAGGCTTTAAATCGCGCAATCTAGGCGGCCAATTGACCGGTCCCGAACGTGAAATAAAATGTTCACCGAACTCGCCTCTCAATAAGTTCATTGTTGCGCGTGCTGTGTGGCATGTGGCACCGTCTTGTTGAAATCACATGTCATGCAAGTCAAACTCTTGCATTTTGGGCAAAAAAAAGTTGGATATCATCTCACGGTAGCGCTCACCATTCACAGTTACGTTACGATTCGCGTCATCTTTCAAGAAGTACGGTCCAATGATGCCACCAGCCCATAAACCGCACCAAACTGTGACTTTTTCTGGATGCATTGGTAGCTCTTGCAATGCTTATATTCTGATATTCACTCCATAATCGACAATTCTGCCTATTTACGTACCCATTGAGCCAAAAATTAGCTTCGATTAAACTGACCATAAAATGGAAGAAGCGCGCGATGAACTTTCTTAACAGAGCACGCATTTTGATAATAAAATTCAATAATTTGCAAGCATTGTTCGTTTGTAAGACGAAATAAAAAACACGAAACGTGCGTCAGCTGTTTAAACCAGTGTTGCCAAAAAGATAATAGCAAAAATTCACCCTTTATAAGTTGGTTAAGCCGACTGAAGCTTACTTACTTGTTTTAATTCGATTTGGATACGCTAGAGCCCCCTATTTGGTGAAATTGGCAAAAATATTCATGATATCTGAACATACCTAGTTCAGAAAAAATGCGGGGATTGAAAAAAATATTGGGTGTCGGTCATACATCTGACAACCCTAGGGGCCTTATTTGGGTAGTTAGAGCGGTAGGAGCAAATTTTGTATGGGAGCCCCATTAATGATTGGGAATAGGGGGTAAGAGTGTTCGGGAGGGAAAATTAATGGAGGTCGATCTTACATTTAAACCCTCTGAGGGCGACTTCGGGGTAGTTTTGGGCCTTACTGTCATAAGAAAAATTATAAAAAAATCGTATGCTGACCACCTTAAGGGTTAAAGATAGGAGCTAGGTATGTTCAGAGAAAATATTGGGACAGGTAGGAGCAAATTTTATTTTTTAAAATTTAATTTTTGTATGGGAGTCCCCTTAATTAGTGTGAATAGGCGTGTTGGAATGTGTTGGAAAAAAATATTGGGGAGAGAAAATTATCAGCTAGGGGCGACTGCAGGGTAGTTTTGGGCCTTACTGTCATAACAAAAAAATTTAGAAAATAAAAAAATCTTAAGTGTTGAAGATAGGAGATAGGTATGTTCAGAGAAAATGCTGGGGTTAGAAAATTATTGGGGGTCGGCCATACATTTGACTCCACTAGCGGCGTCCTTGGGCTAGTAAGAGCTGTGGGAGCAAATTTTATAAAAAAATGATTTTTGTATGGAAGTCACCTTAAGGAGTGCACACTGGTCCCAAATCCATTTTTTATGGCATAAAGTCGAAAAATAAAGATACAATCTTGAAACTTTGCAAATGTGCTAGTCAAAACAGACTTAAAAAATTAAAAATTAAAATCCCATATAAACTCAATATATAACCAACATAATTATCACCCTCTATTAGTACAGGGTGACCAAAAACTAAATTTTAAGGAAGCTTAAAATAATGAAACTCATTTAGCTTTGACGAACAATGTTTTTCTGAACATTATTACAAAAGCAAACTATAGCATACAAATATTGTACTTGCCACTGCAATTTAAATAATTATTTCAGGAAATAATATAAAACGTCTACATGTGTACAGAAATGTGAATAACGTTATATACCATTTTAAAGGTACTTACAATACCTTTAAAATGAGATGTTGATGGGTCTCATACACAAATCTGATTCAGAGATATGAACAAATATATGTACTATGGCTAATCGAAATTGTGCTAAAATAAAGTTGTAGGAGTTTGTCGAAAAATGCTGACGAGATATTAATTCTACCGTAAACTACACAGTCAGACGAACACTTTCACATTTATACTTTGAGTCAAGTTGAGTAATACATATATATTTTGGTCCACGACATTTATAGGTTATGCTTACTACGAATCACAAAATTACAACTCTTAATAAAACTAACAAGACTACAATAATCACAAAGTGTTAAATATATTTTTCAACTACTTACGCCGGCCATCATTTTCAATAATATAGTCATAATAATAAATATAGTTCTTTTTACGCCTTAATTTTAAGTATTTTGTATATCTGCCTTAGACTTGAATTAATTCCACTTGTTTCAACGGCAAACTTTAAATGCATCTCAGACTTGCAGTGCCGCAACCTAGTTTACTCCAATACATATTCTTGATAGCTTGCAGTGTTGCCATTAAGAAAATATATACACATTTAACAATTTCTGCCAAAAAATATGGATTTGGGACCATAGTGGAGTGGTGTGTTAGTGTGTTCGAAAAAAATGTGGGGAGGGAATATTAATCGGTGTCGGTCTTATATTTAACCGCCCTGCGTGTGACTCTTAGCCAGTTCTGGGCCTTTTTGTGTATTTTCACCACTTTTCCCTCACCTTTGACCCACTTGCACCCAACATTATTTTTTGGCCCATTAATTTTTTTTCGGAACCTCACAAAATTTGGGGTTCCACTATCCCACTAATACACGTTAAGAATGCAGTTCTTTCTTTTTTGGAATTGTTGGCTCTCCTATTGTGCGATAGAAAATTATGTTCTTGTAGGAGAAAATTACAAATATGAGACTGATTTGAACTAAACGTTTCGCAGAAAGATACCCTCCCACCACCAATATAAGCATCTTGCACTAAAAGAATTAACTTCGTAATATTTCTGATTTTGTCATCAGCCTCAGCATGTCATTAGAAAGGCGAAGAGAGAAGCTCTTCACAAAATGTATGAAACCAGAAACCCCATTCAAGGAACTAGGAAATTTTTGTTATATGTTTAATGCATCCTCTCAGTATAGCTTTATTCTTTACAACTTCTTTATATGAATTTTTTCGTAAAAATAAGAAACGAATGAAAACATTTAAAAATTCCAAACTTTATTCATCTGCTCAAATTGCTCCAAAATTATGCAATCATCCAAAAATATATAAAAATGGCCGACATTTTTTAAAAACAATATTTGTCATTTGTGTGATTTTTCAATATGATTTTCTGCGTTGCCGGCCTTTGCGACTTTGGGCGATTATTGATATTAAATCAGTAAAATTTTGGGCGATTTTTCCTATGAAAAATTACCGATTCTTTTGGGCTATTTTATATTTCTTAATTAGGTGGTTTTACAATTATTTTTGGGCATAATTTAATTTTTGTATTGAGCCATTTTCCTGTTGGAAGAATTTTTATTTTTTTACCCTCCACCTCCAGGATGGGGGTATACTAACTTTGTCATTCCGTTTGTAACACCTTGAAATATCGACCTGAGACCCTATAAAGTATATATATTGTTGATCGTCATAAAATTCTAAGACGATCTAGCCATGTCCGTCCGTCTGTTGAAAGCACGCTACCATCTAAACGAAAGGAGCTAGAATGTTCAAAGTTTCCATAAATGCCTCTTATAGTCGTAGATCGGTTCGGATTGAAACGGGGCGAAATCGGCCCAAAGGGGAAAAAATTTACCTCACAAGGACTAAAAATACCCATAATAATCCCTTATATTTTAGCGAATTTAAGCATGTTTTTTGAATATGTCTGCTTGTACTTACTTGATATCGGGTATGCTCATTCTCCCGATAACAAAAACGTGCACCATAAATTGATTCTTATTTGTAGAGGGTGAAATGGGGCAAAAAAGGGATAAAAATGGTACACATTCAACGACAACAGCTAGAAACACGAAATTCGGTGTGTACATTCCTCTAATTGAGTAGATACATAATATAAAAGTATTTTTTCCAAATTCGTACTTTTAAGGGGTAAAATGGGAATAGAGGGATAAAAATGGTACCAACCAAACGGCTGTACCTAGAATAATGAAATTCGGTGTATACATTCCTCTGATTGCATAGACAAGGATTTTCCAAAATTCGTACTTGTTGGGGTTACAATGAAAAAAGGGATAAAAATAGTACCAATCAAATAAGCACAGCTAAATGAAATACGGAGTACACATTCCTTTGACTACGTAGACATGAAAAATAAAAGGTATTTTCCAAATTCGTACTTTCAAGGGATACAATGGGTACGGAGGGATAAAAATGGAATAATGAAATTCGGTGTATACATTCTTCTGATTGCGTAGACACGTAAAATAAACAGATTTTTCGAAATTAGTATTTTTTGGGGTTAAAATGAAAAAAGGGGATACAAATAGTACCAATAGAGTCATGCAATTCGGATTATACATTCCTCTGACTGCGTAGACACGGAAAATAAACGGATTTTTCGAAATTCGTACTTTTAAGGGCTACAATGGTACAGAGGGATAAAAATAGTACCAACTAAACGACTACAGCTAGAATGATGAAATTCTAATTGCGTAGAAACGTCAAGGGGGTAAAAATGGTACCAACCAAATGGGCGCAGCTGGAATCATGAAATTCGGTGTATACATTCCTCCCACTGCATAGACACGCAAAATAAAAACTTTTTGTTTCAAATTCATAATTTTTCTTTTACGGCAAAAATTTGTTGAATCATGAAGTTAGGTTATTTTGCACTATGTACGTCTGATAATGGATTTTCAAAATTTGTACTTTTGGAATTAAAATAGAATGGAAATATAGGGTGTTTTTTATTGAGCTATAGAACTTCGAATTGAAATAAAACACAAGAAAATCGTTTTAATGTCCATCAATTTGGCTTTATTGGAAGGATAATTTTATGCCATTAATGTTTAAATATGATTTCGGGCATGTGGCCGCCGCGGCTGGCTCGAATATAGCCAATTCTACAGGTCCAATTTTCAACCACTTTGAGTTGATGGACAAAGCTCCAATTGCTGTGCACGGTGGCGAATCGATTCATTCGAGTCCTCTTCAACACTTTGCTCTACAGCGGCAATTGTTTCTTCGGTGCGCACTGTTCGACGTCTCTGCGGATGCGTATTATCACATAGAGTAAACGTAGTGCGAAAACGATCCATGGTTAACCGAATTAATTGCTCTGATGGACGATTATGTCGACCATAAAATGGACGGAGCGGTGAACTTCGCGAACTGAACCATTACTTTCGAAATAAATTTGCACGATTTGCAAGCGTTGTTCTTTTGTCAACCTGTTCATGATGAAATGGCAAACCAAACTAAATATTAATCACTTGACAGCTGACAAAATGGCCGCCAGTTAAAAAAGTGATGCCAACTTAAAGTTCTATACCCCAATAAAAAACACCCTTTACAACCAACTGTAGCACCCACTGTCTACCAATATTTATGGTATTTAAGCTTTTTGAAAATATAAATGTAAGAATATTTATTTTTTGATTTGAGATAAATAATTGTTTAAAATAATAATAATATTATATTTATTTATAAAATTATTTTTTCAATATTTGTATTTGTTTTGGTTTGGCTATATTAACAAAATTATATTTTCTTTTAATATTACTGCACTTCCACGAAAACCGACAACCTTTGTGGAATGCAATTCATGGTGGAGGGTATACAAAGTTCGGCCCGGCCGAACTTATCGCCGTTTTGCTTGTTTTTTTTTATAAAATGTAGAATCAAACTTTTTCTGAGCCAAGAGAATATCTCAGTTCAAAATAGTTAAACAATTTCAATATAAAAGAGACGTATTTTCCATCCAACCACAAACCTATTTTCACCAAAATGTATGTGTGGGTGTGTCTTGATAAAGTAAATTTCCCACATGCTAAGTTGGCAAGTAAATTAATGGCTGTTGGACTACTGTGCACGACTACCACTGTACGGCCGGACGGACGGACAGACGGACACCGCGTGTATGTTGGCCATGTAGTACAGGGTGTAACAGCGACGACGGTGTCTGTTTGTGTTGTGGTAACACTTTGTATTTTCTCCCCGTGTGCCCAAAATGCGCGGAAGTCTTTTACATTTCGTTTTTGAATAATTTTTGTGTTCATTCATTTCTGTAAATTTCATGTTTTTTATTGGTTAATTTGGTATGTTTTGGGAATGGGGGCCATTATGCCGTCCGTGTGGTTGTTCGGCTGTTCTGTTCTGTACGGTGGTCATTCATTTTATGAACTCCAATTTAAATATGAGGTAGTCGCTTGGTCGGTAGGCAGGTAGGGATTAATTAGACCACCCAGCACGGCGAAGGAAGAATAAAATTAAATACAATTTGAGTAACGAGCAGCTACTCTCATAATATGAATATGAGCACTGAGCACTTATTGGTTTTATGGCATTGCAAATTAATACGAATTGCAGGGATTGTAACGAAGCGAAGAGAAGGAAAGGTATAGCGGAGGTTCGTGGCTTCCTTTACGAAAAGGGTTTGTGGTGTACCTGCTCCTGACAAAAGTCAATGTATGTTCCTCTAACCCTTAAAACATTTCGACTTCTGTTATTGTTAATACAAAACCTCACCCAGACAACATGTCCATTGGCTAAACATTGTCATTGTTTGCAATTGACTTGAGTTTTGACAATTAAGATAAAAGATTTTTCCCTTTGGTATTGGTCGTATTTGTGGTCGTATCTTTACCATTAATTATACATTTTCATCATGAAGTCAGTTTTGAAAAATCATTCAAATTAGTCAGGGTCAAGTGAAGAATATCAAAACTGCAAGTAATTTTCCTTTGAAAGTTACAATACGGCTATATAATTTGTGAAGGCATGTTTTGATTGATTTGATGTTCGAGGAGACATCTGTTGCTGTTAACTTATCAGTTTTACTAAACAGTGGTATTTTTTTCTGGAAAATAAGATTTTAGTTTGTCCTGGCGGAATCTTATAGTCCCTCCAATATAGGGTGCATTTCACACCCAGCGAAAAATATCTAGTTTTGGAAGTTCTATATCCCTTTTATCCCTGATGGTGAAATAAAATGAAAATTTCGAAAATTCTATAGTCCGAAAAGTCGGATGAATCTCTGCATCCATTGGTTGCAATAAAAGAAGCAAAATGAAAACAATTAAAAAAGGCGTTAAGTTCGGCCGGGCCGAACTTTATATACCCTCCAACATGTATTGTATTCCACAGATTCTGTCGATTTTCGTAGGAGTGCTGTGAGCTAAACGCTCCTGAAATCAACTCTAAAAATCATGTTTTCCCATGTAAATATTTTTTCTTGAATTAATAGACTCTTGGAAGCACTTTAAATAAAAAAATATTCTTGTCTTAGAATAACACATTGGTCGTATTATTGGACGTTTATATTGATTTTTTGTGTTTTTTTCAAGGTGACAGCTAAAAACTCATATTTCTTGGAAACATTTTGTAGGAGGTGTTATAAAAAATAACTAGAAGGAATTAATACCTTGTGATAAAATACTAACACTAATTGTTCAGTTGTCACTTTGAAGTAAGTTACTCTAAGACATGAATCAAAATTTATATTTAAAGTGCTTTCAATGGTCTATTATTTCCGAAACAAAATTGACAAAAATTACACGGAAGAAACATGATTATTAGGTGTATTTTAATGAGCGTTTAGCTCATAGACGGTTAGATCTTGTGGAAAGTTTTTTAGGGGATAACATAAAAATATATCTCAATTATTACACTATAAGAAATTTTTGAATTGTTTTCAAAAATATTTTTGAAAGACGCCCTATAAGAATCCCACAATGCCCAAGGGAAAATAAAACACAACTGTAGGTTATTTTAGAAAAATGATGGAAATACCTCCATTTCTATGAGGGATCAGAAAAAATTGAATCGTAAATAAATTATGTAAATAAATACACAGTCCAACAAATTAAGACATTTCGATTGGAACTGATTTTGAGTAGACCATTTTTGCAGAACAAACTTATAGTCCAGCAGGCCTGTCGGACAGTGATATTAATAATTTGCAATATTCGAGTGAACCGGCTGAGAATATTATTGTCTTAAACAATTTTGCATTATTATCTATAAGCAAACGATGGTTACTTTCACTTCCATAAAAAATACAGACTGTTTCATATTTGAACTTAAAACTCTATAACTTTCTAGTACTATTTAGAATCCAAGCCTGATACTAAATATTTTATCAAGAATTTTCCTAGCAATAAATACAATAAAATTATTAAATGAAGATCCAAGGAAAAAGGAATAGTTTTGTGAATGTGCATAACTTTCAGAGTGGTAAAGAAAGAACATAGTAATAAAATATATTTCTGATACAATTAAAAAATCCAACAAGTCCTAAAACGGACAGTCCCTACAATTAGTTTTTAATAATTTTAGAAAATTACATTAATTTCGACCACATATCGGAAAAAATAGTAGTAGGATAACATTCAAATTCTAAACAATATTTCATAAAGCAAGGAAAATAAATCCCAAAAATAATTTCTTTAAAATTACCCGAATTCCTCATTTCGATCACGGATCATAAGAACAAATAATATTATTAGTGGATAAAACACAAATTCTGACACCTCTTAAAAAATCCACAATTCTTTTTTGTATTTTTTTTTTAAATGAGCGTTGTACCTTCAATTCGATCACGGATTTAAAGGAAACTACTTTATTATTAGCTCTATGTTCGTGGATACAAATCAAATCCTGGTCCAATTAAAAAATCCCACAATACTCTAAAATATAATACCCTAACATAAATCCTTTTTTTTTGAAAAATCATCGTATAACTTGATTTTGAAAAGCGCCATTTAGATCGACATAAAATACTTTATTATTAGCAGGCTATGACTGTGGAAATCAAATTCGGATACACCTTAATAGTCCCCAAATTCCTAAAAGTAAATACCAAAAATTAGTTTTTTTCAGAAAATCTCAAATCGAAATAATACTTCAAGTCAATTCCAAAAATAAATATTCTTATATTTATATTTTTAAAAAAGCTTAAATATCATAAATATTGGTAGGTAGTGGTTGCCACAGTTGGTTGTAATAAGAAGCGAAATATATTGCAAATAATCGTTAAACAATCCAAACTTTATTTTCGTGGGGTGAATGGAAATTGTTTTTATATTATATACCGAAATAATACTTCAAGTCAATTCAAAAAGTAAATATAAGACAGCAATCTTCAAGCTTAAATAGCTTAAATACCATAACTATTGGTAGATAGTGGGTGGTACGGTTGGGTGTATTCCCTTCCCATCTTAATTCCAAAAGTATAAATTTTGAAAATCCGTTATCTCTCACGTACACGATTCAATCAATTTTTGCGTAAAAGAAGAAGAGTACGAATTTGGAAAAAAGATTGTTTGTATGCAGACAGAGGAGTGTATTCACCGAATTCCATGATTCTAGCTGCGGTCATTTGGCTGGTACCATTTTTATCACCCTTTTTCCATTTCACCCCCTTAAGAGTACGACCTTCGAAAATGTCTTTATTTTACGTGTCTACGCAATTCATTTCATTTCATTTATTTCTTTGTAATTCCAAGCCAAGTGGCCAATTATAATTGAATTACAATATTCTTCAAGATATTACATTTATTAAATGTCTTAAACTATTTAATCATGATCCTAACTACAAACAAATAGTATTTAAAAAAAAATAAAAAATTAAATATGATTCCAAACTGAACACTTTCATAAATAAATTAAAATAAACAACTAAATAAAAATAAGTAATTAAACAAAAATAAATAATTAAATAAAAAATAATAAAAAAACATACAATGACAATTTCTAAGTTCCCAATGAATCTCCGGACAATAATAATAAAAATAAAAACAGACGAAGGTCTTTAAAGAAATGCTGCATCGGACATATTTCCAATATAATGATAATAGAAGAAGTTGTTTTAAGAATGACTACTCGAATTTTATATTTTAAAATTTTAAAGTAAAAAGAGACAAAACATCATTCCGAATTTCTTCATTCTTGCTGTAGCCGTTTAGTTGGTACTATTTGTATCCCTCTGTATCCATTGTATCTCTTGAAAGTAATAATTTGGAAAACTCTTTTAATTTTTAGTGTCTACGCAGGAGGAGGAATGTATACTCCGACTTTCATGACTCTAGCTGCGGCCATTTGGTTGGTAAAATTTGTATCCCATTTTAACCCCAAAAGAACGAGTTCCGAAAAATCACTTTATTTTATATATCTACGCAATCAGAGGAATGTATACACCGAATTTAAATACTCTAGACGCAGCCGTTTAGCCATTTGTATCCCTCTATTCCCATTTTACCCCTTAAAAGTACGAATTTTGAAAAAATAATTTAATTATCTACTCGACTAGAGAAATGTACACACCGAATTTCGTGTTTCTAGCTGTTGTCGTTTGATAGGTACCATTTTTATCTCATTTTGTCCCATACCAATAAGAATCACTTTATGGTGAACGTTTTTGTTATATGCGCATACCCAATATCAAACAAGTGCAAGCAGACGTATTGAAAACAAGTAAAAACGGCGTTAAGTTCGGCCGGGCCGAACTTTATATACCCTCCAACATGGCTTGCATTCCACAGAGGATGTCGATTATCGTAGAAGTGCAGTAATATTACAGAAAAATATAATTTTTTTATGATAGCCAAACCAAAACAAATACAAATATTGAAAAAATAATTTTATAAATAAATATAATTATAATTTTAATTATTTCAAGCTACGTTTATAAGGCAAGGCTATAAATACGTCAATTCAATAAATAAATATTCTTATATTTATATTTTCAAAAAGCTTAAATACCATAAATATTTGTAGATAATGAGTGCTACAGTTGGTTGTATTTTCATTCTATTTTAATTCCAAAAGTACAAATTTTGAAAATCCAACCTCATGATTCTACCAGTTTTTGCCGTAAGTACGAATTGAGAGGAATGTAGACACCGAATTCTATGATTCCAGCTGCGCCCATTTGGTTGGTACTATTTTTACCCCCTTAAAGGTACTATCCAAGATCTCTTTATTTGAAGTTTCTACCCAATTAGAGATTCATCATTCTAGCTGTAGTCGTTTAGTTGGTACTATTTTTATCCCTCTGTACCATTGTATTCCTTGAAAGTAGGAATTTCGTAAAATCCGGTTATTTTCCGTGTCTACACAGTCAGAGGAATGTATACACCGAATTTGATTATTCTAGGGGCAGCCGTTTAGTTGGTACCATTTTTATCCCTCTATTCCCATTTTACCCCTTAAAAGTACGAATTTGTAATTTTAATTATGTAATTTTATATTATGTCTCTACTCAGTTAGAGGAATGTACACACCGAATTTCGTGTTTCTAGCGGTTGTCGTTCAATATGTACCATTTTTATCCCTTTTTTGTCCCATTTCACCCCCTACAAA
Source organism: Polietes domitor (assembly GCA_947397865.1). Lineage (NCBI taxonomy): Eukaryota > Metazoa > Arthropoda > Insecta > Diptera > Muscidae > Polietes > Polietes domitor. Next base: position 24,287,930 of record OX377622.1, on the reverse strand, counting down.
TAAGATTCACTTTATGATGCACGTTTATGGAAAATTTGAACGTTCTAGCTGCTTTCGTTTAAATGCTTGCGTGCTTTCAACAGACGGACGGACGGACATGGCTAGATCGTCTTAGAATTTTATGATGATCAAGAACATATGTAGTTTATAGGGTCTCAGGTCGACATTTCAAGGTGTTACAAACGGAATGACAATGTTAGTATACCCCCATCCAGGAGGTGGAGTGTATCAAAATAACAAAAAATCCAAAATGGAATTATCTTCAAGTGTTATTTACATCAATCTTTAATTTTAAGAATATCTTCGGACAATTTGTAAAGTTAAGGCGAAAATATATATTTTTTCAGTCGAAGTTTAAAGAAGAAATCATGAAAAATCGAAATCGGCGAAAATGTTCAGCGAGATATTATCCTAGTTATATCTGCTATGAATGACATGAGCGGTTTCTAAGAATGTCGAAAGATAAATGTTGATATTATTTGTAACTAAATTATTATATTGAGTTACTGTATAATTTGTAATCAATATTTTTATACACTACACGAGAGTATTATGTCTTTGTGCATTTGTTTGCAACACCCAAAAGGAAACGAGATAGACCCATCGTTTATTATACCGATCGACTTAGAATCACTTTTTGAGTCGAGTTAGCAATGTCCGTCCGTCCATCTATTGTTGTAATCACGATACAGGTCGCAATTGTACACATAACTAAATAAAACTTTGCACAATGAAGTGTTTCGGGACAAGGGACGAACGCTATTTAATTTGTAGAAAATCGGTTCAGATTTAGATATAGCCCCCATACGAATTTCACTCCCGATTTGACTCTTTTCACTCTAAATACCACATATTAAAACAGATTTTCTTTAAAATTTGCAAAACATCGACTAGAAACACCTGCGGTAAAATTGTGTTAGATCGGTTTATATATATATAACTCCCATACAAATTTCGCTCCCGATTTGACTTTTTTCCGCTCTAGAAACCACATATTGTATCAGATTGTCTTCAGATTTGGCAAAACATCTTATATTTAAACTAGGAACATCTATGGTGAAAATAGGTCAAATCGGTTCAGATTTAGATATAGCCCCCATACAAATGTCGCTCCCGATTTGACATTTTCCGCTCTAGAAACCACATATTGTACTCGATTTTCTTTAAAATTGGCACAACATCTTATAGTCCAACTAAACAAAACTATGGTGAAAGTGGGTAAGATCGGTTCAGATTTAAATACAGCCCAAATACAAAAGTTGCTCCCAAAAGTTTAAACATTTTATATTTCACCTATTTCGTTCCAGGTTTCAATATATCCTCATACAAATGTCCCTTCCGAATTAACATTTTTTGTCAAACACATACATTTACAGGACACAAAAACCTTCCCGTTTTCACTTTTTCACCGAATTGAATTGTATTCGGATAGAAAGTAGAGTGTATCATTTAGCCTTTCCTTACTTGTTATTGATAATTTTTGCAAATATTTCTTCCATATTTAGACATTTTTGTGAATATTCTAAATACGTTGTTATGAAAAATAACTCATCATTTTCGTAAAAAATGCAAGATATTTTCGTGACAAAATTGTCTGTATTTTTTTAATTAAAAACATAAGGGAGGACTTTTCTCCTGCACTCAGCTGAAAAGGAAAATCCGTATTATTTTACTGAGTAACAGAAATAAATATTTTTATTGAAAAATGGTACAATTTTCCTATGAAAGGCATGCCCCCTATACCTTTGGAAAAAGAGTGATATTTATGAATCATAAAGGGCAGAGCTCTCATGTCATGCTTTTAATTATGATTAAAAAATAACAACATTCCCTTATTACGCACATATATCCGTATCTGTGTGTTTGTGCCGAAAATACCGATCAATTCGAACGCCCATCTTTACACTTCAGCGGAACTTTCATTTACTAAATTAACCACAAATGGCCATTTTCTCTCCTCTAATATTCCCCCCCGCCCCCACAAAAGAAAAATGCGGTTTTTCGGCAGTACCCACTTAGCACACGGACCTTTATCACCCAATTCCCTCCTCCCCCTGTCCAAACAAAATATACTGTGAACGTCGTCAACTCAAAGAAACACCAGCTGTTTATGGCTTTCCACAAAAAAGTATAGAAAATAGAAAAGAACGAATAAATAACAATATTTCCAACACGCCTATTTCTTTGGCGCTAAATGAGCTAGAACTACCATTGCCAAGCGTGGAGTAGTTGGAGGGTTGGCATGGGCTGGCTCTTTACCGCACATCGTCAGTGGAAAAAAGGGTTAATTATGCTATAAAAATATTTTTGGGCTCATCGAAAAGAAGAGCAAAAACATGGAACGCTCAGAACATAAACTTCGCTATGGATGTGGTCGAGGAGGGCATGGGTACGTATGTGTGTGTGTGATAACTGCGTGTTATATGAACATAAACAGGAGTAATATCTATTACTTGGAAAACTATGAAGTATCTGTGAGTATGTCGGCGGTTTTCGTCTACAACAACAGTAGCGCCAACAACTGTAATGAGAATGAGAACAGGACAGACAACTACAACATATTTATGGCAGGAATTTTTTTTGCTATCGATTTTGGCGTATTTGAAATAAGGAGTCCACTGTAGAGACCCTCCAGCCAACCATACACTTGCACTTCAAGGACTCGAAGAATAGAAAATATACTTAATCCTTGAATATCATGGAAAATGTAATTTCAAAATTTTGTGTATTTTAGCTTGTTTTATTCTCGACCAGATATCACAATTTCAAAATGAGGCGATAATTGGTTCAGAAATTAAATCAGGTTTTCAAAAGGATTACCTTATTTCGGCCAAAGAAAATTGCACCTTTTACGATTTTCACACTTGATTTAATCGGGATCTTGGGAAATATGTAAATATAGCAAAAACAAGTAAAAACGGCTTTAAGTTCGGCCGGGCCGAACTTTATATACCCTCCACCATGGATTGAATTCCACAGAGGCTGTCGATTTTTGTAGAAGTGTATGGTATAGCCAAACCAAAACAAATACAAATATTGAAAAATAATTTTATAAAGAAATATAATACTTTTATTATTTCATGTCACGCTTATAATACACCCTTTACACTATATATATCGAAATAATACTTCAAGTCAATTCAAAAAATAAATATTCTTATATTTATATTTTCAAAAAAGCTTAAATATCATAAATATTGGTAGGTAGTCGGTACTACATTTGGTTGAATTTCCATTCTATTTTATGTATACACCGAATTCCATGATTCTAGCTGCAGCCATTTGGTTGGTACCATTTTTATCTCCTTTTTTCCAATTTTACCCCCTCAAGAGTCCGACTCTTTATTTTACATCTCTATGCAATTAGAGGGATGTACGCACCGAATTTCATCATTCTAGCTGTATTCGTTTAGTTGGTACTATTTTTATCCCATGTACCCCTTGTATCCCTTGAAAGTACGAAATTGAAAAAAGCTTTTATTTTTCGTGTCTACGCAGTCAGAGGAATGTATACATCGAATTTTATGCCTCTATCTACGGTCATTTGGTTGGTACTATTTTTATCCCCTTTTTCCATTTTAACACCAAAAAGTACGAATTTGGAAAAATCCGTTTATTTTGCGTGTCTATGCAATTAGAGGAATGTGTACATCGAATTTCATTATTCTAGGTGCAGCCGTTTGGTTGGTACCATTTTTATCCATCTATTCCCATTTTATCCCTTAAAAGTACAAATTTAGAAAAAATTCTTGTATATTATGTATCTACTCTATTAGAGGTATGTACACGCCAAATTTCGTGTTTCTATCTGTTGTCGTTTGATAGGTACTATTTTTATCCCTTTTCGTCCCATTTCGCCCCCTACAAATAAAATTCACTCTATGGTGCCATTTTATGCTATAAAGGGAATGTGCATTGGAAATATCAAGTAAATACCAGCTAATATGTTCAAAAACATGCTGAAATACTCTAAATATTAGGGGTATTTTTAGTCCTTGTGAGGGAAAAATTTTTCCCTCTGGGCCGATTTCGCCCACTTTCAATCCCAACCGATCTGCAACCATAAGACACATTTAGGAAAAATTTGAACCTCCTAGCTCATTTCGTTCGTCCGCTATCGTGCTTTCAACAGACAGACGGACATGGCTATATCGTCTTAGAATTTTACCACGAGCCAGAATATATATACTTTATGGGGTCTTCGATGAATATTTTAAGGTGTTACAAACGGAATGACAAAGTGAATATACCCCCATCCTGGAGGTGGAGGGTATAAAAATATGCTTAAATATTCTAAAATAGTATGGGTTATTATGGGTTTTTTCAGTCCTTGTGAGAGAAAAATTTTACCCTTTATGCCGATTCCGCCCAGTTTCAATCCCAACCGATCTACGACTATAACACGTATTTCTGCAAAATTTGTACGTCCTAACTACATTCGTTTAGATTCTAGCGTGCTTTCAACAGACGGACGTACGGACGGACATGGCTAGATCGTTTTAGTATTTTACCACGATCAAGAATATATATACTTTATAGGGTCTCAGGTCGATATTTCAAGGTGTTACAAACGGAATAACAAAGTTAGTATACTCCATCCTGGAGGTGGAGGGTATACAAATATTAATAGGGTTTGACAGCAATAATAAACCAACCTTTTTAATTGTTTAACAAATTCACCAGTTGAATTTTTTCTCTGGCAATGGTCCAAAACATTCCACAGGTTAAAGGGTCCTTAATAGAATTTTAATAAAATCATAATTTTCCATTTTCAAATGGTGCTTTAACTTATGTTATCTTATCCTTATCCTCAAAAATTACAGCCGAAATACTAAAGGTAGTTTCTACCAAAATTTAAATAAAAAAAAAAGTATCCATAAAAAATGTAAATGTATATATTTTTGAATTTGGGTCACAAAATAGACGTAATTAAATCCCAAATATTGTGTTATATTTTTCCGATTTGGCCAGATTTACAGCCGAAATACTAAAGGTAGTTTCTACAAAAATTTAAATTCAAAAAAGTATCCATAAAAAATATATATTTTCGAATTTGGGCCACAAAATGAACATAATTAAACCCAAATATTTTGTTATATTTTTCCGATTTGGCTATCAAATCCAGAGAAAAAAAATCATTAGGTTTTGGTTTCACCAAATTTACGACCAATTAAATTTTCAATGTAAAAATTATTAAGTCTCCTAAATCTTAAATTCAGTATAATAATAATAAAGAGAATTTCAAATTCTTTGCGTACCAACCTATTATCAATTGCATACGTTAGTTTTTGCAAATATTTAGTAAATGTTGTGAACAATTCAAAAGTATGATTGACTAAATATGGATGTACTTGCAACGTTTTGTTCATAAAACATATCTACGAGAACTCGTAGTGGCCGCCTTGACATCAATTGCAATTACATAGGGCTTGTAATTTCAGGGGCCTAAAACTGTATATTAAAAAATTAAAATAATATAATACCTCTGTATTTTTATGAACCGTAGCCGTATTTGAATATATGAAACAAATGTTCATCTCGAGTCCTGGAAATGTACCTCCTAAAAGAAGCCCATGAATTAGACCCAAAAAAGAAAATCAAAAAAATAATAATATTTGGCCAGTGTTGCATGTGAATTTTCTCGCAGCAATTAAAGTGAAGTAACATTCAATATTAACGCAGACACTTTATTCGTCCACTGACGGAGATTATTCACATATCGAGAAAAATCGAAAGTCCCTTTAATATTGTTACTCTATAAAGGGATAATTTTGGCAATGATATGGATACCAATTTTAGAAGATAACAATATTTGAATATGAGAAAAAAAGTCAAAAAGAAATATTGGAATATATAGTAAACGGAAAAAATTGAAATGGGATAAAAAGAAGCAACAATTTAATAATTTTTATGATATAAAGGGGGAAGGCAAATTGTTAAATTATTAAAAAATAAAATAGAATTAAAAATGGAGATATATGGGGAACATAAATTCCAATTTTTTTAGTTTTTCCATTTGTTTTATTTTGATCTGTAATTGATTTGAACTGGGATATCCCAGTTTCTAGAATTAATTGTCACCTAAACTAATTTCTCTGGAAACTGGTCATAATCGATTGAACCAGCAGAGCGAATTATTGTAGTTATCCATTCTGAGTTTTTTGCGCTAATTTACACCAATAAACCTGTAAACTTATTATATATATATCTTAATGAATGTAGTACTAAAGACAAAATCTATTAAAATACAAAAATAAATTGTTACCGTTAAAATTACTGTACAAAATTTCGTACAAAAACCTATACCTTATTTCCAAATGTAGGCAAAATATGTTCCAAAATTTGTTGTTTTTTTTCCAAGAAAATGGTGGCAATTCTTTTATTTATGGCTGGAATGTAATAATACTATTTGAGTAAGAAGCCATTATATTTGCTTGATATTTGGTATGCGCATTCCCCTTATAGCAAAAACGTGCACCCTAAAGTGATTCGTATTTGCAGGGGGTGAAATCGGGCTAAACAGGGCTAAAAATGGTACATATTAAACAACAACAGCTAGAAACACGAAATTCGGTGAGTACATTCCTCTAATTGAGTAGATACATAATATAAAAGTATTTTTTCCAAATTCGTACTTTTAAGGGATAAAATGGGAATAGAGGGATAAAAATGGTACCAACCAAATGGCTACAACTAGACTAAGGAAATTCGGTGTATACATTCCTCTGATTGCGCAGACACGGAAAATAAACGGATTTTTTACTTTTTGGGGTTAAAATGGAAAAAGGGGATAAAAATAGTATCAACCAAATGACCGCAGCTACAGTCATGAAATTCGGAATATACATTCCTTTGACAATGTAAATATGAAAAATAAAAGGTATTTTCCAAATTTGTACTTTCAAGGGATACAATGGGTACAGAGGGATAAAAATGGTACCAACCAAACGGCTACACCTAGAATAATGAAATTCGGTGTATACATTCCTCTTATTGCGCAGACACGGAAACTAAACGGTTGCAGGTCGCTTGGGATTGAAAGTGAGCGAAAGTGGAGGAAATTTCCCTAACAAGGACTGAAAACACAACTAGAGTTATCAAAAACTCGGTTTTTTAGCAATGTCGGGTTTTTGAAATCCGTGATTTTTAAAAACCGATTGCCCGGTTTTCGATTTTTGAAAAAAAAAACCGGTCGGTCTGGATTATTTCGGGTTTTTCTTAAAACAATAAAACTTGTACATTCCTAGCCAATATCTTGAGCTTAATTTGAGATTTAATTGCATCGATCTCCATTAAAGTGGAAGTAATTAAACCGAAGCCCAAAAGGGTGCGGTTGTCGCGATATTTTTATAAACCTCTCAATTCTTCACTAACATAAATTAATTCAAATTTCCTGCCTTACAGATGATTTATTTACCATATTTACAGTTTTTCTCAGGTTATTACAATATATCAACTAAGTTCCAAGCATTCTCCGTCAAATAAGGAACAACTGTTTTCCATATATATCTTCATGATCCGAATCATGGCTGATAACCTACTTATACAAAATTTTCTAATATAATTAAATCAATGGTTTTGGCATAACTGAAATCGCAGATTAATAGTATATCTGCGATTTCAGATTTCAATTATACCGATCGACTTAGAATCACTTTCTGAGTCGATTTAGCAATGTCCGTCTTTCTGTCCGTCTGTCCATCTATTGTTGTAATCACGATACAGGTCGCAATTGTAGCCAGAACTAAACGAAACTTTGCACAACGAAGTTTTTCGGGACAAGGACGAACGCTATTTAATTTGAAGAAAATCGGTTCAGATTTAGATATAGCCCCCATACGAATTTCACTCCCGATTTGACTCTTTTCACTCTAGACACCACATATTTCAAAAGATTTTCTTCAAAATTAGCAAAACATCTTATAGTTCAACTAGAAACACCTGTTGTAAAAATGTGTTAAATCGGTTAAGATTTATATATAGCTCCCATACAAATTTCGGTCCCAATTTGACTTTTTCTGCTCTAGAAACCACATATTTTAACAGATCTTCTTCAAGTCTTATATTTCAACTAGAAACGCCCACGGTGAAAATGGGTCACATCGTTTAAGATTTACATATAGCTCTCATACAAATTTCGATCCCCCAGAAACCGCGTATTTTCAGAGAATTTCTTAAAATTGAGCGTAACACGTTATACTTCAACTGGAAGAACTTATAGTGAAAGTTAGTCACTTCATTCCATGTTTGGATATATCCCCGATACAAATATTATTCTCTTTTTTTTTTTGAAAAATCCTAAAATCGACTACAGTCAGACTGAATTTCATAATTCTAGTTACAGCCGTTTGGTTGGTAGCAACTTTATCCCATTTTGATCGTAAAGGTACGAATATCAAAATATATCTTTATTTTTCGTGTCTACACAGTTAGAGCAATGTACACACCGAATTTCACTATTCTAACCGCAAATGTTTGGTTGGTACCATTTTTATCCCCAATCGCCCCATTTTCTGCCTAAAAGTACAAATTTCGAAAAAAAAAAAGCTTTATGTTTCGCGTCTACACAGTAAAACACCGAATATCATGATATGTATCCCTAAATATACAAATTTCGAAAAATCCCTCTATTTTCCGTCTCTACGCAATTATAGGGATATACACACCGACTTTCATGTTTCCAGCATTTATCATATCATTGGCACCATTTTTAAATTTACTTTTTGGCACTTTCACGGCAAAAGAGGAACGAGCGCAACAAATTTCAAGTGCAAATACAGCAGAAATTTTCATGAAAATCTAAAATTAGAAAATCAAAATATTAGGTAGTATTTTAAGTCCTTGTTAAGGATTTTTTCCCTCTGGCCCGATTGAAAGTAGGCGAATACTTTCAATCCCAAACGACCTGCAACCTCTTAGCTCATTTCGTTCGGTAACTTGCATGTTTTCAACAGACAGATGAGCGGACATAAATGGGCCAGGGTTCTCTCATGTTACGTTAGTGTCGGGAGCAAACACGGATCCTAAACCTCTTGAAATATTTATATATTTTTTACGATTTAAGATAATCTTGCTTTATCTGACATTTTTTAACTCTAATTAAATCAATACATTATAGTTTTAAGAATATTCATTATATATTGTTATATATAACATACATGATTTCAAAAAAACCTCAATAAATTTAAAATTACAAATGGGCCAGGGTTGTCAGATAGGGCGATGGATAGGGATGTTTGGCGACTTTATTTTGGATTTGGCGATTTATGAAATAGTTGGCTATTTTCTTGGCTAATTTTAGAAAATTTTAAATCTGTCCTCCGGTTTTATTATATTGGCGTTACTTTGTAGAGAAATATATTACAATTTGTATGCGTTTATGTCAAACCGAACACTTCCGATTCTTTTCCTTAGGCTTAGTTTAAAGATAATTGTATTTTGTTATCATTTGTGGTTTTCCTTAAAAGTCAAAAAATAGCCGTATTCCCGTCGATTATAAAAAAGCCATGTACATTTAGAATTGAGAAATAATAATAATAATTAAAATCTCTGATAAATGTAGACGACTGAAAATGTTATTTTTGAACGAATGTATTCATCAACTTTTCTACCAAAACAGATTTTTACAAATTGCATTATATATATAATTTCATTGAGATTTTTTCTTTTTCGTTCCATTTAAAATATCTGAAATAATATTTAGGGGACATTGGTCCATGGAAATGGGAGACAGAAAACAACTCAATATTAGAAACTGCTTCGTAAAGAAGAAAAATATAATTTTTTAATATTAATTGTTTTGTTTTTTTTTTCAACCAGTAATGCCTGTGTTGAAAGATAAGATAATGAAATGTTGAAAATATCCAATTATATTATAATATCTGAATTCCATACATTTTTTACAAGAACTAAATATAATATGGAATTTGCCGATTTAAAAAAAAAAACTTAAGTTGATTAATTTGGCGGTTTTTGGCGATTTCTGACAATTAATTTGGCGATAGGGTACAAAATAATCTGACAACCCTGAAATGGGCAAAATCCCATAAAAATCGTATTAAAGAGTTTTAAATGGGGCCCAATGAACCTTGGGCCATACGAGGACTTATTGCGGCCCTTCATATCGCTTCACACACACCTTGTAGCCAGCCTAGCATTCATACTCGAAGAATAATTTTACATACCAGGAATGAAAGGAAATAATGCGAGTACTTCGTGTTATTGCTATTTGTGGCGAAACCGAAACTCCTTCCCAAAAAGAAAACCTGGCCAAGAACGTATTATTTAGTTGAGTTAATAAAATTGTTAGTTATTTTTGTGTTATTGTTGCTGTTGCTGTTCATACCGATGTACCCGTTGTAACAATGCCTGAGTGAATGTGTGTTGCTTTGTTTTCGCCGAAAGTAGTGGTTGGAGTTGTTACTATTTAGAATTTTTATGGTTATACAAGTTAGGTATTCGGTATTAGGTGCTGGTGTTGGCCAAATGTGTTCAAGTGGGGAAGGTAGGAAGGAATGGTCTGTCGTCGACCAACGATTCGATGATTTTGGTTGGTAGGTGGGCTGGCCCCATGGCATGGGTTTGTTGGCTGGCTGGCTGTTCGTCGTTTGGTTGGTGTTGCCGCAAAGTATCATGTTAAACATGCAAAAAACATTTCAATTTTTTTCTTTTCTCCGTTTGTTCGGTTGTTGTACATTTATAGGCATTTAATTGCCCAAATGTGAATATTTCAGAATTGCCTATCAGAAAAGCCATGAATTGTCCCCATAAAATTATGGACATTTTTGGACGATGACAAAGCTCAGGAAGATATCAACGTTTTCCCCCTCCCCCATCCCTTTGTACTTTTGAGTGATTAAGAAAAGTATGGGCCGGCCCATCCTTTATTTTGTGTCCATTTCGACATTCAACATATTTGTGTTTGGAGAAGTAATCAAATAAATTTAACGCCTGTTTCTCGTGAAATTTTCTAATAAATGTCAGAGGGGTCCTTGTTGGCACTTGGCGCTAATAAAAATCGCCCTTGTCCATGTTCGCCTTTAGTTGGTGGTGTTGGTGGCGTTAAAAGGCGTAACTTATTTGGCCTTCTTTCTTGTGTTCCTGTGTTTGTTTATTTGTTTAACCCGTTTATTTGTCTAGCAACCATATGTTGATGGCCGCGTTGCGCTGTTATCCTTTTATCCTTCTTTTATTAGGTTTTCATCGTTTGATTACTTGCATCCCAAAAACGCATGTGCGTTTTTGTAGACCATAATGGTGGTGTCACCAGCCGTTTTAGGCCTTGTGTCGTTGTCAGTTCGTTTTCATTATCTCCCTGTTTAAGGGAAATTTGGACGTTTGTCATCATCGTTGCCGTCACCGTCTTTACGCTCCGCATTTAAATTGCATTAGTCACGCATATCAATTTAAACACTTTTGGATTAACGTAACATGATCAACGAAAAATGATTTAAATTGCTTGCGTCGCTTTACGGCTTCGAAAAGTACCCGTTAATGTCCTTGTGAAGGAGGACGGAGGAACGGAGAATTGGTTTTAATTCGGCTGGCAATTGTTTGACAAACTCATGTCCTCCAGAGTGACACGCACTCGTGTGATGGATGACAACTTGTTAGGCTAGAAAAGATAATTAAAATTTGAAATCAATGGCTGGCTTCACAATTAATTACGCAAGGCAGCTAAAGCGGGAAGGGAATCGGTTTTTGTGTTGGATATGCTTTTATTATATTTCGGGAATCATGAAACGTTAAAGTGTTCACATGTTCTTGATTTTAGTAGTGTCTTTAATGCAACGAAATAGTTTTCATTGATCTGTTTTTTTTATAAATCTAATGCTGCTTTCGGATATACACAAAAATCAACTTTTTCCGGAAATCCAGTCAAAGAGGATTTTGAGTTCATATCCGAACATAGTATAAGAAAACCTGATGAAACTTTCAAAATGTTGTTCTTACTTAACCAGAATGTAAAATTTCATTGAATAATTAATCTCCATTGTCGGAATTAACTGGTTTCGACACACTGTTTTTCAGTGTGTATCTGTTTGATTTGTATACAAAGAGTATATTGCAGTTCTCGTTCGTTTGGTGGAACATCTGATTAAGTATTTCGCTTGTGGCACTGACTGTTAATTTACTGAAACATTTTACAACGATTTATAAAAGGTAAGATTTCGTAGGTGGTAGTAAGCTTTTTATTCTCTAGTGTAAAATATTTAATTGTTCCTTGGATAGGGTGATTTCTCCTGGTGATACTAGAAGGGGTGAGGCAAAAACTTCAATACTTTGTACACTTAAAGCGATTATGAAAACTGGTCGTGTTTGATGATGAAAATTGGTAAGCGTTTTTGGTATGTTTTAAATTTTGTTTGTTTGTTTATTTCGGTCTGTAATTAATATTTAGTTTGAAATTGGGAATTATCCTGGATGAAGATTTTTATACACTCCACGAGAGTATTATGTCTTTGTGCATTTGTTTGTAACACCCAAAAGAAAGGGAGATAGACCCATTGTTAAGTCGATTTAGCAATGTCCGTCTGTCTGTCCGTCTGTCCATCTATTGTTGTAATCACGAAACTTTGCACAACGAAGTTTTTCGGGACAAGGACTATTTAATTTGAAGATATAGCCCCCATACGAATTTCACTCCCGATTTGACCCTTTTCACTCTAGATACCACATATTTCAACGGATTTTCTTCAAAATTGGCAAAACATCTTATAGTTCAACTAGAAACACCTGCAGTAAAATGTGTTAGATCGGTTCGGATTTATATATAGCTCCCATACAAAAATTCGTTGCCAATTTGAATTTTTCCGCTCTAGAATCCACATATTTTAACAGATTTTCTTCAAAATTTGCAAAACACCTTAGATTTCAACTGGAAACACCAGTGGTAAAAATGTGTTAGATCGGTTCAGATTTACATATAGTATGTCATATAGTCGGCCCCTTGTTTACTTGTTTAAGAATATAATTATTCAAAGAAATTTTGTAATTAAGCGGAGAAAAAAATTTTTATAACAAGTAAGGCAGGTTTAATTCGATACCCTACACCTAGTCAATATACCCTGTGGTGTACGAAGGTCGTTACATTTGAACCTGGTATATGTAATATTTCTTACTTTTATCTGTATTTGTAAGAAAATTTGAACACAAACTTTGAATGGGAGTAAATCTGAACCGATCTAACACATTTTTAGCATAGGTTTTCTGAAATATAAGACGCTTTCCCAAATTTGATGAAAATTTGTTAAATCGGGGGAGTCATTTATATGGGAGCTATATATAAATCTGAACCGATTTGACCCACTTTCGCCATGGATGTTTGTAGTTGAAATATGAGCTGGTTTGCCAAATTTAAGCAAATTTGCTATTTTTAGAGCGGAAATAATCAATTCAGAGGCGGAATTTGTATTGGAGCTATATATATATATCTGAACCGATCTGGCCCATTTTTACCAAAGTTGTTTCTAGTTGAAATATAAGTAGTTTTGCCAAATTTGAAGGAAATCTGTTGAAATATGTGGTTTCTAGAGCGGAGAGAGTCAAATCGGAGGAGACATTTGTATGGGAGCTATATATAAATATGAACCGATGTGACCCACTTTCGCCATGGATGTTTGTAGCTGAAATATGACCTAGTTTGCCAAATTTCAAGCAAGTCTGCTATTTTTAGAGCGGAAATAATCAATTCATTGTCGAAATTTGCATTGGAGATATATATATATATATATCTGAACCGATCTGGCCCATTTTTACCAGAGTTGTTTCTAGTTGAAATAGAGGTAGTTTTGCCAAATTTGAAGAAAATCTGCTAAAAAATGTGGTTTCTAGAGCGGAAAGAGTCAAATCATAGGAGATATTTGTATGGGAGCTATATATAAATATGAAACGATCTGGCCTATTTTAATCAGAGCTATTTCTAGTTAAAATATATGACGTTTTGCTAAATTTGAAGAAAATCTGTTGAAATATGTGGATTTTAGAGCGGAAAAAGTAAAATCGGAAGCAAAATTTGTATGAAAGCTATATCTAAATCTGAACCGATTTGCTTTTAATAACCTAGCGTTCGTCCTTATCCCATAAAACTTCGTTGTGCAAAGTTTCATTTAGTTCTAACGACAATTGCGATCTGGACTTTGATTAAAAGAAGAGATGAACAGACGGACGGACGGACGGACATAGCTAAATCGATTCAAAAAGTGATTCTAAGTCGATCGGTATAATAAAGGATGGGTCTATCTCGTTTCCTTTTGGGTGTTACAAACAAATGCACAAAGACATTATACCCTGTGGTGTAGGGTATAAAAATTAACCAAATCGAAAAATAGACCAAAAATGAAAAATAGTCCAAAACAAAAATAAAATTATATACAAAAATAGTGCAAAATCATCCAAAGGTAATATGAAAAATCGACCCCAAAAAATTGGTTCATTTATCGTCTGAAAAATCGCCAAAACTTTTAATTGATTTTTCAATATGAGAAAAATATATCTCATCCCTGGTATGCTTGCTACGCGGAGTAAAGGTTTTCTGTGTTGAGGTCTTCGGCCGGACTTAAAAATTTTCCTCTGGAGTATGACCAAAGTTACGCTATGCTGAGTAAAGGTTTTCTGCGTTGCATTTATAAAAAATCACCTAATTTGGGTAATCTTTATATATAAAAAAGTTGCGTTACTGACTGACTGACTCATCATTGACCAGCCCCCAGACAAAACGGCTGAAGCCAGGGTCATGAAATTTTCAGGGTAGTTCCCAAATATGACGTAGACGTCGACTAATGAAATTCGTACTTTTAGGGGGTAAAATGGGACAAAAAGGCATAAACATTAAACCTTCGTCCTGACTAAACGGCAGTAGCTTGAAACATGAAATGTGTGTTCCTTGCAATGACCATGCAGAGCTACAAACAGGGATTTTTCGAAAGGTGTACTTTTAAGGGGCGAACGGGACAAAAAGGGATAAAAATGGTACCAACTACATTATTATTACAGCTAGAATCGTGAAATTTGGTCTGACCATGTATAAGCGCATTCAAATTGGACTTTTCAAAATTTGTACTTTTAAGGGTTACGATGGACAAAAAGGGATAAAAATGGCACTAATTTAAGTATTGCAGCTATAGTGGCGAAATTTTGTGTGCAAATTCCTCTGACAACGTAGAAGCAAAATTTAAATAGATTTTTCGAAATTGAGCGGGACAAAAAGGGATAAAAATGGTACCAACTAAAGTATTGCAGCTATATTCGTGAATATCGGTATATACATTTCTCTGACAACGTAGACTTGCAACATAAATAAATTTTTCGAGATTTGTACTTATAAGGGGTGAGCGGGACAAAAAGGGATAAAAATGGCAGCACCTAAAGTATTGCAGCTATATTCGTGAAAATCGGTATCTACATTTCTCAGACAACGTAGACTTGGAACATAAATGGATTTTTCGAAATGTGTACTTATAAGGGATGAGCGGGACAAAAAGGGATAAAAATGGTACCAACTAAAGTATTGCAGCTGTGATCGTGAATATCGGTATATACATTTCTCTGACAACGTAAATTAATTTTTCGAAATTTGTACTTATAAGGGCTGAACGAAAACAAACAACAGGGCTGAACAAAAACGCGGAACATAAATGGATATTACAAAATTTACACGTATTAGGAGGATGCGGGACGACAAGGTACCAAATAAAGTACATGTTTTAGGAAAAGCAAAAACACATGTTACCTATAGTGATTTTTCAAAATGTGTATTTTTTGGGAAAGAGTTGCAAAAAGTTATAAAGAAGTCGGCTGCATCTAGAAACATGAGGCTCTGCGGTTGTAATTTTTTGCTCAAAACTGGGAAGAAAATGATGAAAATTATACATACGTAAGGAGTTCAGCCAAAGTAGTGCACATAGACAAGCACATTCCTTTGACTGTATATGAGTGCTATCTAATAGGAGGTTTCCAAATTACTATTTTAGACTTATCTGTATCCACCAAAAGAAATTAAAATAAATACTATCCAAAACAGAGACGGATAAAACTAATAACAGATAACTGTATTTTTCGCGTGCGAAGCTGCGGGTACTGCTAGTTTTTCATATTCGAATTTATGAAATGTCACTCAATGGGCGATTTTTTATATTGAAAAAAAAAAACACTCTTAAGACAAATCTGAAATATTACTCAATAATTAAAAAAAAAACAATTTTTTTGGTGATATTCTATATGAAATATTACCAATTTTTAGAGAACATGTTTAAGCCAGTCTGAACAATCGGCAAAAAATTTGGACAATGTTAAAAAAATAGAATATTTTTGTGGATTTTGCGCGTAATTTTGGTTTTAATTTCATTATTATTCTTTTCGTACATTTTTGTGGTTGATTTTTTTGGGGCCATTTTTGTTCTGAGCGATCCATGACGCCAGACAAGTACGCAGAATTTTCTGATTACACTAGATTTTGGATTTGGAGATTTTAAATTAATCACTTATCCTGTTGATAATCCTTGCAACATGGTGATCTATTCTATTACAACACGACAAGGAATAGCTTGGCTTTTTATTTCTGTTCAGCTGCATTTTGCAAGGAACTTGTACCCCCAGAAAACAAAAATAAACATTTTAATGTTTTTCTGTTGTTGTTGCTATTTGACATCAGCAGTCTATCTAAAGAGGCAACTTGAAAGTTTCCAATACATCGTGTTTTTTCTTTCTTCTCTTTTTTTGTGGCCATACATGAGTGAGTATGAAGTGCAACATATGACGACTGATGGTAACAAACGATATATAACAGCCACAAGAACGAGATCAAAAACCAAAAAACTAAAAACAGAACCACGCTAGCCATTTGAGCTGTGCTTGGAAAGAAAACATTCAATTCCAGCTGCAACGTGGGTGGTCTGTTTCGACCAAAAGCCATTAAATTGAAATTTACATGCGTTCGCGACCGCAGTACAAAAACTCCGAAAACCAAATCAGCCGGCAACAACGTAAGAACGCTCGAGAAAAAAAACTCTTTTTTTTCGAGCTACAACTAGTACGAGAGTAGGCAAGGCAATCAGGCAACTAAAGTCTTAACTAAGCAACAACGTCAACGGCGACAACAACAACCACATTTATGTAGAAAAATGCCATATAATCGGTGATACAATTTAAAAAGAAATAAAAATCGAATTAATTACAAAACAAATGCCAGAGGAGAGAGAAAAAACCGAAACAAAATAAAGCCGGTTTCCCAGCCAGCCACAGGGTCCGTCCGGGGACAAGCTGATCAACAAACAGACAGACGTCATACATCACTCCCGGCATCCACATCCTCTTAACTTAATTTCGAAAAAAACTTGACATTTATTTAAATATTTATTTGTCTAAATCAAAAACAGATAGATCTTTCAGCGTTCACCCCCACCCCCTTCTCGAACCTCATAGTTCTGGCACTCTTTGTCATTTGGCAATTTTTACTGTCACGCTAATTATGGCTGGCAGACTGGTTGTTGTTGTTTTTTTGTGTTTCAGTGGAATCTGTTCTCTGCCTCACTCTTGGCGGTTTTCTTGCTGCGACTGCTGCGTGAATTATGAAGCAGCCAGAAAACACAAAACAAACTGAAATTTCCAACACCAACAGCAACAGCAACAGCAACAAAATGAAAAACGAAGCCGGCTTTGTTAAGTTCAGAATTTATAGCCCATCTTTTTGACCAAAAGATTTATTATCGAAAATAAAGTTTTTTGCGCACACACTCACACAGTGTGACACATTCTAAAGCACCTCGTGCGCCTGCTCGTCCTACCCACCACCCCTTCTCGGTGAGCTTTTAATCTTTACGCTGGGCAATGATGTCTCATGGTCTCATTATGATAATGATTAACTTTGTTGTTTTGCAAGAAAAACGTTCAGCGGGGGAAAAAAACACTGTGAGTGACAGTGATGTGAAAGGCGAAAATGAGGAAAAATTTTAGCAGAGTTTTAGAGTTTTCACCCTTGAGGACATATTTAGAAGATACTGGACAATATTGTCCTTCCTTTCTAAGGGATATCTCAACCACAGTGAAATATCTTGATTCAGGGCATATTGGTGAGCCACTAAGAAATTGTCCTGCGTGGACAGGACAACGCATATCAATCCAAAGCTTCAACAGTTTTTCCTCCATCCTGAATCTAGTGGTCATGATAAAGAAAATTAATACTATGCAAAAAATTTTGACAAATATATATAATAACGTCTGATGTATTTTGAATTCCTAAACTCGAAAACCATATTAAAAAAAATTAATAACAATTTTTTTTTTAAATTTTTTTTACTAAAATTCCAATTTTCGGCGGAGGTACCATAAATATTTGTATTCTCATTTGGGAAATATAAGCCCGATAACACCCAGTTACATGTTAAATTAAAGGTACTCCAGATGGCTATAAATATTGTGAATCACACTTTATCATATGAACAGTGGTTTAGCAACAGCCTACAAAAAATTTGGAAAAAAAATATTTGTTTTTCGAAAAAAAAAAATTTTTGTTGGCACGAAAAAATCATAAAAAATAGAAAAAAGTAGGAAAATGCATTTGGCCTATTTTTTAATAGCTAACACTTTAAAGTAAAAAACTTAGTTTATATGTAAAAAATTTATGAATAAATGCAAAAGTTATGATTCTTTTTGTAGACGCAATAGATTTTTTTAGAAAAAAATCACAATTTTTTAATTTTTGTTTAAATAGCGCAAAAAATCTCATTACAAATTAGATAACAGAATACTTTCTTTAAAGACACTCACGATTGCTACAAATATTGCGAATTGCACTTTCACCTAGAAACAGTGGTTTAGGAACTGTCTGCAAAAATTTGGAAAAAATTTATTTTTTTTTTCGAAAAAAAATATCTATTTTTGCTGGCACGAAAAAAATCATGAAAAATAGAAAAGAAGTCGGAAAAAATATGTTGTTCTATTTTTAAATAGCTAACATTCTAATGCAAAAAACAACGTTTATATGTAACAAATTTATTGATAAATATAAAAGTTCTGATAATTTTGGTAAACGCATAAGGTTTTTTTAAGAAAAATCAAAATTTGATTTGAACGGGGATATAGTCCTGGCTCAAGACCATTTTGCATCTATATTTTATAGAATGCAAATTTTTTTACAAATGGCATGGTGACATTTATTACTTGGCTGCAGACTACCACGATCATGATTTCCACCCTGTCTAAAGGTTTCATTCAGGTGGCTTCGCGGCGACTTTTCAACATCAAATCCGGTCTCTTTAAGGAAATGATTCTCACAAACGAACGAGCACAACTCATTTGCCGAATTTGCGTTTAAAAAATCGAACCCAGTAATAAAGTGCACAGACCATCTTACAAGAATCATCCTGAAAAACAAATTTTTAATTTTCTTTATTTTATTTTGCATTTTAGCTTACTTTGTTTGCTACAAAATATCAAAAATTCAGAGTGGGGTGACCATAGGTTAAGAAATTACGCAATTTTTCCAAAGTATTGCGTTATTTCAGCAGGCCCAACATTTTACATTCATATCTATATACATTAGAGTCGATGTTCCCTGTTCACGATGAGAATGGTATGAGAAAATAAATCCATTAGAAATTAAAACTGGCCCGAGCCTTATCAAACCATATCAAAAACTTGTAATATGACCCATCAGGACTATTTTATCAAATCCGCTTAATTTCCACGCTTTTAGTTCGATTTGTCTTTTTAGGAGCTCGTTGGAGAGGTATTTTGTCGTCAATTGCAATTTTAAGAAATTCTTAACCCATTGAGGGTCGCACCTTTTTTTCAATGGGTTAAATGTGCCAGTTAGAATGATAGTGGTCTAATTCACACAAAAAATCGACAACATTGGTACCTCTAATGGAACCACTACTTTCAGAGGATGTACTGACTTAGACCACTTTCATTCTTCAAAAAAATTGAACACACAAAATTTTTAATTGTTTTCGCAAAAGTAATATTTCCTTACGAAAATATGAAAGAAACCAAACATATTTTTTTTAAATATTTATCAATTATTATTTGCTTTTCAAATAATTTTATTTTATATGCTATTCAAATTATCTGAATCACCTAAAATGGACATTATGAATAATAAGGCTGTTTTTTAAGACTGGATAACTAAGCTACGATAAGAAAAACCTAAATAAAAAGTTAAAATTGCACTCAATATAAAAACTTATTTTTTTAAATTATCGCCAACAGCAATATAAATGTGTGTATGAAAACAATTTTTGAAAAAAATATATTATATTAAAAAAATTTTATATTAATAAAATATTAAAATATTGGACTTAGCCTGGATAATTATCCAGTATAAGTCAAATTTATGGTTATCGAGGTTAAGTCCAAAAAAGTCAACACAAAATAATTTTTTTGAAATTTTGTTTTGATACAAATATTTATATTGTAGTTGGCGACAATGTGAATAAAATAGAAAAACAGCCTTAATGTTTGTTTACATCACTACACATCAATGTCAGTGGATATTGTGTGACATAGACCACTTCCAAACTAACACTAAAGACAATTTTGGAGTGCATAAAATTAGAAATGTTATTTTAACGGTACATTTTTCATAAATGTCAAAAAAAAGTTCTTAAATTAGAGATCTGATCAAAGTAAAGAGAAAACTTTGCATATCTCAATTTTTTTGATTTTTGTCTTAGACTACTATCATTCTTACCGGTTCGGCCCGGCCGAACTTATCGTCTATTTACGTGTTTTTTAACTAAAAATCCACTTTTCGGTGAAGGTATCTTTAATATCATTTTGGGAATATAAGTCCGATAAAAACCGGTAATATAGGGTGGGCCATTTAACACTTTAAATTAGAATCGTCTATAAAAAAGTACTGATTATTTTTTCAAATTTCTGGTTTTAATGGAAAGGTTGAACTTCAAATGACTACCACGACTGGCTCGACAGTAGCTCATCCGATCAATCCAATTTTTCTGTGCACCCTAAAATCCACACCACTAGATGCATTAGGATCTCAATAGTCACGTGTATGATCTGTGATGGGGTTCACAATTTTGCTTATTGACAAAGCCACCGAGATGAAAATGAGCTTCATCGGAAAACACGTAAATTTCTTACTGTTTGCGTTAAAGACTCACTACTTAGGAAGTAAGTTCTTATTATTTCCCAATTTTTTTAGATCGTATAGCGTCTCATTTTGCAAATGTCAAACACAAACCTGAAAATAAAATTAAAAATGAATGTTATTCTACCCTTCAAAGTCAAAGTAATCGGTAGTTCAAAATAAAATTTTTTAATGACCCACACAATACAAAATAAATAAATAATGGATACAAATATGAGGAACCAAACTAGAAACAGTGGTTTGGGAACTGTTTTCAAAAACATGAGAAAAATATTTTTTTTTTAATTTTTTGCTGGCACTGACAAAATCATTAAATATAGAAATAAGTCGGGAAAAGGCGTTGTTTAAGGCAAAAACAGTGTTTATATAGGAAAAAGAAGAAGTAGAAGTTATGGTCCTTCTTGTCTTCAGGTAAAAAATTAACCACACGGTTTTTTTAAATTTCCTTACTTCCACATAAGGGTCATAACTTCTGGATTTATTCATAGATTTAATTTATTAATTAGAATTAGATTTTATATAATTTGTAATAGGAATTTTCTCGATATTTTAAGAAAAATTAAAAAAAAAACATGATTTTTGCAAAAAAATTTTTTGCGCCTCAAAGGGTATCTAACTTCTATATTTATACATTTTTTACAAATATTAATTAATTTTTGGTCTCTCTCTGTAGACGTCATCATTATTATACATACAAAAAGGTTACGATCGGTCCAATATATCCAACATGAGAGTACAATATTATAGGTACCCACGACGAAAATTTTAAATTTAGTTAAAATTAAAAAATATATATCCATAAATTTTTTTGTGCACACAAATAATAATTTATTTCCGCTTGTATTCACAATTTTTATTTTTTTTTGCATAGTGTAATCGTCACTTCCACTAAGTCATCCGATTTTTTTTTTGGCAAATTTTCTCTTTCGAACCACTGTCTTTCGCACGTTTACATCTCCGCCATTTACCAGCCGCATTCTTCTTCACCATAAGTGGGGTATTAATGTTTCAGTTAAGATGCTCTTTCTGGGATTTTTTCCTGAAATGTATTCATTTTTACAAGTAAGAAATGAATATGAAATGACGGATGGTAAGTAATGCGTGAAAAACAATTTGTTTTCAATTTTATGAGGTTTCCACAGAAACGAGAAACATTCACTTGACCGACCGGGAATCGACCAACCATGAACGAACGAGAGAGATCAGCGTCAACTTGCAACTCGCTTGAAGAAGATTAAAAGGCCGCTTCACAATATTTGGTTGTGTGTAAGTGTCACTGCACCAATAGATTTATGTTTTTTATTAACGAAATTATGGTGGGACTTTTGAAACATCTTCCATGAATTAAACAAGAGATCATCATTAATCTTGTGCCGGGGAGATGGACAAAATTAAATGAATGTATCCATGGCAGGCCAGACCAGAGAAGACCAGATTTTATATCAATTCCATTCCATTGCGGGCAGATATTCTGTCTGTCTGAGTTTCCGTCTGAGATTTTAATATTTCAGACAATTTTATTGCAATCTCTTGAAGTGATCTTTATTTGTGGCCTAAAGTGTGGGCGTTCGTTATTCCTCTCCAGAATGGGCATATTTTTTTTCTTTGTAAAGTGACAGGAAAGACAAGCAGAAGAAAAAAAGACGAACGATGAATTGATATCAGAAAGTAAGAGTGCTGTGTGTGTTGACAAATGCAGGACGACTGAAATGTACCCTACCGGTTAGAAATTTCTTTTTGGAATAAAATGTTATTATAATCTCAAATTCTGCATTTAAAATTGGATACTGTCCCGACTCATATATGCAACATTATTTACAAATGACTGGTGACATTTATAACTTGCTGCACACTACCTTTATCAATCACCCTTGCACCCGTGGCGACGGTCTTCAGATGGCTTCGAAGCTAGCATCTCTTTATTCTTTAGGAAAGAACATAATGCTGAAGTTCGTGGCGGATCCAAAATTAGGTTCTAGAAAGTGTGGAATCAGGAAATACACCGTGATACAATATAAAGCTATTATGGACCAATGAAATGTTAACAAGTCTTAGAAATAGACAACAAATATAAATAACTGTTGAGTTGTTGTCTTAAAAGAATTTGGATACGAATATTCGGCAAGTGAGTTGTGCTTCTCGTTCGTTTGTGAGGGTCATTTACTTAAAGAGGCCGGCTATGTTGTTGAAAAGCATTGGCGTATGAGGAATGTTCTTGGGGGGGGGGTGCTATAGCTCCCAGAATATATAAAAATATTTATAGCCGCACGGATAATAGGGCTGTTCTTCTTTAAGCCTGGATGACTAAGCTGCGATAACATAAATCCAAATAAAATGTTAAAATTTCAAAATAAAAAGAAAAAAATTTTTTAGCATTTCCGCCAAACAAAAACAAATTTCGAAAAAAGTATTTATTTTTTTTTAGTTTGTATTTTGTTGGTCTGTATTCAATATTTGATTTGAAGTGCATCTATATTTAATAGAATGCAAATTTATTTACAAATGGCATGGCGACATTTATTACATGGCTGCAGACTACCACTATCATGATTTCCACCTAAGCCACCCCCAAAAAAAAATTAGCCCCCCAGAATTTTAAATTAGTATAATACAATTGGTACTATTTGTCTGCCTCACACAAAATTCTAATTTTTTAAGAACTTAATTTTAATATAAAAATTTGATTTTTTTAAGTCGCTGCGAAGCCACTTGAAAAGACTTTTGACATGGTCGAAATCATGATCGTGGTAGTCTGCAGCCAAGTAATAAATGCCCCCATGCCACTTGTAAATAAATTTGCATTCTATTAAATAAAGATGCAAAATGGTCTATCTGTTTTAGTTTAACATTAACAACCACTTACAGTTGTCCCTATTAAAATCCCTATTAATATTATAAATCCTTAGTATAAGTCTGTCTGTCTGTTTGTTCCGCAATCACGCGTAAACGGCTGAACCTATGTTGTTGAAATTTTCAGTACAGATAGATGCAGATCTGGAAGGAACTATAGGCTATAGATTTTTAAAAAATTTGCTCTGTGGACGAAGGGGATGTGACAATAGTGTTTTGGAACATATATATTACTGACCACGAGAATGATAAATATGATGCCGAAATTTGGACTTTCGTTCTGTGGGCGGAGTGCGCGTGGCAATAGTGTTATTTGAACTAGAAGGCTGAAAAATGGAATGTATATATTACTGACCACGAGAAAGATCAATTTGATGCCGAAATTTGGATTTTCGTTTTGAGGGCAGAGTGGGCGTGGCAAAAGTGTTTTTGAGAGGTAGAAGACTGAAAATTGGTATATATATACTACTGACCACGAGAAAGATAAATATGATGCTGGATTTTGAATTTTCGTTTGGTGGGCAGTGGGGCGTGACAAAAGCGTTTTTTAGCTGGAAGGCTGAAAATTGGTACATGTATATTACTGACCACGAGAATGATAAATATGATGCCGAAATTTGGATTTTCGTTTTGTGGGCGGAGTGGGCGTGGCAATAGTGTTCTTTGAGCTAGAAGACTGAAAATTGGTATATATATATTACAGACCAAGAGAAAGATAAACATGGCGTTTTTGAGAGCTAAAAGCCTGAAAATTGGTACATGTATATTACTGACCACGAGAATGATAAATATGCTACCGATATTTGGATTTTCGTTTAGTGGGCGTGGCAATAGTGTTTTTTAAGCTAGAAGGCAGAAAATTGGAACGGAATTGATTGCCGGATTTAGAATTTTCGTTTCGTGGGTGGTGGGGGCGAGGCAAAAGTGTTTTTAGCTAGAAGGCTGAAAATTGGAACGTATATATTACTGACCACGATAATATCAATATGAAATCTGATTTTTTTTTTGCCTGGCGAAGCGGGCGGGGTTCAGCTAGTGTAAAATATAAAACAAAACTAAATAAACTAAGGGTAAATTTGAAATGGTTGCTAATGCTGAACTAATACAGAAAGAATTAGGATATTTTAAGTATTTTTTATACATATTCACCTCTTTAATTTGATACTAACATCATAGTTTGAGAATAATTTTTCAATAATTGTATCCTTTGGAATTTTTTAGTCCTATATGAATATGTAAGGTTCTCGGGCACCAAATTGCATAGTCAGAAGATCTGACTTAATGCTTAAGTCTAACCACATAAATTAGAATTACAACATACTCCTGGAATAAATTCCAAAAAGACGCTAGAACAGCTATTGCTGTTCTCAATGTCTGGCATTTTTTAATTTTATTAAATTTTTTTCAAAATATGAGATTTTTCTAAAAGAATGTTTATCATAATCATAGTTATTGTTATCATAAAGTCGCTCTTTTTTTCAATATTTGTTGACACTTTTATGACAGATTTTTTTGTCGGTCTGTGCTAACTTTATGTGATACAGAAATTTTTGTCCGCTTTAGCAAAAATGTACAAGCCACAGTTAATATTGAAATTATACGAAAAATGTTTTCATTTTTATCTGACTAAGGAATATTTGTAGAACGTAGATAAGTTTATACGTCCATAACAAAATTATTGCAAATAGTTATTTCGGACTATGAAAAATCCGTCGCATTTTTAGCTCTCACAGAAAAATGTTTTCGTAGTTAGGAAATTTAGTTTGTGCATCGGTATTTGTCTAAGACTAATTTGCGCTATTTCAACTTTTTCGATTTTAAAGAATTCATAATTGTAACAAATCGATGGATGGACAAATCCCATACCCCCTGATTTGTTTGCTGGTCAAAGAATTCCATTCGATTCCCTTCAGCATTTGGCAACGCATATTTGTCCAATGTGTAGCCGGAGCGATGCTAAAAAGCAGGTCATTTAAAATTATAAATAATGAGCAAAAGAAGATGATTTTGTATTTTATATTTTGTTAACTGGGCTGTTGACGACCAGCCTCAATGGTTGACTGGCCGCCCTTATGGTTGATATTCCAAAACAAATCGTAAATTTGTTACTTAAAATCACCCATTAACTTGTTGGTTTTATAATGAAGTTGTCACAACACTCACGCATATGGTCGGTCCGGCCGGTCGTTCTGTCGATCGGTTTTATTTTCACACTGCGTTGCAGCCGCAACTCCGGGGCAAGACAATAACAAGCAAAACGTTTTAACAGCAACAAAAAACTCGTCTAAATTCAATAACAGTCAACTTTTTACATGTAATACCAACAAACAGCCAACAACGAACAACAACAACATCCAAAACAAAACTGAAATTTAAATTTTTTGCTCCGATATTGGCACTTACCAACCAACCAACACCAACGACCGACCCACCAGCAACAAAAACAATTTTAGCCTTAAAATCCAGAAAATAAGCGATCGACGAAGAAACCTGAGATCACGCTGTAAATCACTGTGCGCACAGTGCCCCGTGTCCCGTGGTACACAGGCATAGGCGGGCACAGTGTCACCTTATGCCGACTCCGGAGGTGGCAGGCAGTGACTCCACTTCGGCTTCAGTTTCAATTTCCATTTCCATTTCTTTGGCCAAATCGGGATTAAGACGTTATGAGTGCGGTTACAGCAAAAACAGAAACAAAAACTGATCGAGTTGTTGTGTCTTTCTTTACAACCGGCAAAAATGAAATTTAATTCAAATTCAGAAAATCGATGCTACACTCGTAAAACCCCCTATCGTCCGACTCATGTGACAAATATTTCTTCAGGCTCTTTTTGTGTGTGTTTTCTCTGTTGCGGGGGAATACCGAACATAAAAATTTTACTCGATTCCATGTAACGATCACACAAGTCCGCACTCATATGAACATAAAATATATAAAATATTTGCTTAATAGTTTAATAATTAAATTTCCTTTAATGGGCGATATTTTAGACTTCTTCGTCATATTTCGAAAATAAAAAAGTGAAAACATAATAAGCTCAATATTTGTAATAATGACTTGATCAAATTGACTTTCTAAATTGATTTAGAGATGTTCATCTCTATCGCGAAAAGAAGATGAACGTTTTGTTCCTTCGAATTTTTCTTTTCCCTGGAAGAACAATTTGCTATCGTGAATTTCCCCTGAACGATTACTCACTTCAAAACAGCTGATTTTTATACCCTAATGTCTTTATGCATTTGTTTGTAACACCCAAAAGGAAGGGAGATGGACCCATTGTTAATTATAACGATCGACTTAGAATCACTTTTTAAGTCGATTTAGAGATGTCCGTCTGTCCATCTATTCTTGTAATCAAAGTCCAGGTCGCAATTGTTGTTAGAACTAAATGAAACTTTGCACAACGAAGTTTTATGGGATAAGGACAAACGCTATTTAATTTGGTTCAGATTTAGATATAGCTCCCATACAAATTTTGCTTCCGATTTTACTTTTTTGTACTTTCTAAAAACCACAATTTCAACAGATTTTCCTCCAATTTGGCAAGACGCCGTATATTTCAACTAGAAACAGCTCTGGTAAAGTTAGGATAGATCGGTTCAGATTTATATATAGCTCCCATACAAATGTCTCCTCCGATTTGACTCCTTCCGATCTTGAAACCACAAACGTTGACAGATTTTCTTCAAATTTGGCAAAACAGCTTATATTTCAACTAAAAACAGTTCTGGTAAAGTTAGGATAGATCGGTTCAGATTTATATATAGCTCCCATACAAATGTCTCCTCCGATTTGACTCCTTCCGATCTTGAAACCACAAACGTTGACAGATTTTCTTCAAATTTGGCAAAACAGCTTATATTTCAACTAAAAACAGTTCTGGTAAAAATAGGATAGGTCGGTTCCGATTTATATATAGCTCCCATACAAATGTCTCCTCCGATTTGACTATTTCCACTCTAAAAACCATAAACTTTGACAGATTTTCTTCAAATTTGCCAAAACAACTTATATTTCAACTAAAAACAGTTCTGGTAAAAATAGGATAGATCGGTTCAGATTTATATATAGCTCTCATATAAATGTCTCCTCCGATTTGAGTATTTCCTCTCTAGAAACGACATATTACAACAGATTTTTTTCAAAATTGGCGAAACATATTATATTTCAACTAAAAACACCCGTGGTGAAAATATGCTAGATCGGTTCAGATTTATATATAGCTTCCATACAAATTTCGCTCCCGATTTGACTATTTCCGCTCTAGAAACCACATATTACAATAGATTTTCTTCCAAATTGGCGAAACATGTTATATTTCAACTAGAAACACCTGTGGTGAAAATGTGCTAGATCGGTTCAGATTTATATATAGCTCCCATACAAATTTCGCTCTCGATTTGAATTTTTCTGGTCTAGAAACCACATATTTTTACAGATCTTCTTCAAATTTGGCAAATTATCTTATACTTCCATAAGAAACACCCATGGTGAATATAGGTCAGATCGGTTCAGATTTATATATAGCTCCCATACAAATTTCGCTCCCGATTTGACTATTTCCGCTCTAGAAACCACATACTACAACAGATTTTCTTCAAAATTGGCAAAACATCTTATATTTCAACTAAAAACACCTGTGGTAAATATGTGTTAGATCGGTTCAGATTTATATATAGCTCACATACAAATTTCGCTCCCAAATTATTCCGCTCTAAAATCCACATATTTTAACAGATTTTCTGCAAAATTGGCAAAACACCTAATATTTCGATTTGAAACACCTGTGGTGAAAATGTGTTACATCGGTTCATATTTACATATAGATCCCATACAAATTTCGCTCCCGGATTGACTTTTTCCACCCCAAAAACCACGTATTTTCACAGAATTTCTTCAAAATTTTGAAATTTTACTTGAACTGAAAAAACTTATTGTGAAAGTTAGTCACTTCATTCCATGTTTGGATATAGTCCCAATACAAATATTCCTCTCGATTTGAAAAATTGGGCCAGGTCATATTAGCCTATGATTAGGATATATTTAAAAAGCCTTCCCGTTTTCACTTTTTTTACCGAATTGAATTGTGTTCGGATAGAAAGTGGAGTGTATCATATAGTCGGCCCCGCCCGACTTTCGCCTTTCCTTACTAGTTTTTAGTTTTTCCTGGGCATGTATACATACAGAATTTGCGGAGTGGAATCGCAATTAGTTTCTGAGATATCGGCACAAATGAGGAAATCAATATTAAATAAACGAAGGTTTTCCGATTTAGATGGAAATCGTTAGACTAAATTATTAAAAAAACAAGTAAGGAAAGGCTAAAGTCGGGCTGTCCGACTATATGACACACTCCACTTTCTATCGGAATACAATTCAATTAAGTAAAAAAGTGAAAACGGGAAAATTTTTGTATGTTTCCTAATCACAGGCTAATATGACCTGGTCCAATTTGTCAAATCGAGAATAATATTTGTATCGGGGCTATATCCAAACATGGAATGAAGTGACTAACTTTCACAATAAGTTCTTCCAGTTGAACTATAACGTGTTATGATCAATTTTAAGAAATTCTCTGAAAATACGCCGTTTCTGGGGGAACGAAATTTGTATGAGAGCTATATGTAAATCTGAACCGATGTGAGCCATTTTCACGATAGGTGTTCCTAGTTTAAATATAAGATGCTTTGCCAATTTTGAAGAAAATCTGTTAAAATATGTGGATTTTGAACGGAAAAAATGAAATTGGGAGCGAAATTTGTATGGGAGTTATATATAAATCTGAACCGATCTAACACATTTTTCCTCAGGTATTTCCAGTTGAAATATAAGGAGTTTTGGGAATTTTGAAGAAAATCTGTTAAAATATGTGGATTCTAGAGCGGAAAAATTCAAATTGGGAGCGAAATTTGTATGGGAGCTATATATAAATCTGAACCGATCTAACATATTTTTACAACAGGTGTTTCCAGTTGAAATATAAGGTTTTTTGCGAATTTAGAAGAAAATCTGTTAAAATATGTGGATTCTAGAGCGGAAAAATTCAAATGGGGAGCGAAATTTGTATGGGAGCTATATATAAATCTGAACCGATGTAACACATTTTTACAACAGGTGTTTCCAGTTGAAATAAAGGGTGATTTTTTAAGAGCTTGATAACTTTTTTTTAAAAAAAACGCATAAAATTTGCAAAATCTCATCGGTTCTTTATTTGAAACGTTAGATTGGTCCATGACATTTACTTTTTGAAGATAATTTCATTTAAATGTTGACCGCGGCTGCGTCTTAGGTGGTCCATCCGCTTAGTCCAATTTTGGCATTTCCACGTTTTTGAGTAACAGAGACCCAATTGGTGCGAACGGCGACGAATCGAAAATTGGTGGTCATCATTAACACTGGCCGATACAGCTGCGATATTTTCTTCAGTTCGCACTCTACGTAAGCGTGTTGGTGGTTTAATGTCCAACAATGTAAATTTGGTGCGAAATTTAGTCACAATAGCCCGAATAGCCGCTTCAGTGGGTCGATTAAACTGACCATAAAATGGAAGCGCGCAATGAACTTTCTTAACAGAGCACGCATTTTGATAATAAAATTCAATAATTTGCAAGCGTTGTTCGTTTGTAAGACGATTCATGATGAAATGTCAAAGCATACTGAGCATCTTTCTCTTTGACACCATGTCTGAAATCCCACGTGATCTGTCAAATACTAATGCATGAAAATCCTAACCTCAAAAAAATCACTCTTTATAAGGTGTTTTGCCAAATTTGAAGACAATCTGTTGAAATAATCTGTTGAATTAATTCTAGAGCGGAAAAATTAAAATTGGGAGCGAAATTTGTATGGGAGCTATATGTAAATCTGAACCGATCTAACACATTTTTACCACAGGTGTTTCTAGTTGAAATATAAGGTGTTTTTCGAATTTTGAAGAAAATCTGTTAAAATATGTGGATTCTAGAGCTGAAAAGTTCAAATTGGGAACGAAATTTGTATGGGAGCTATATGTAAATCTGAACCGATCTAACACATTTTTACCATAGGTGTTCCTAGTTTAAATATAAGATGTTTTGCCAATTTTGAAGAAAATCTGTTGAAATATGTGGTATCTAGAGTGAAAAGGGCCAAATCGGGAGTGAAATTCGTATGGGGGCTATATCTAAATCTGAACAGATATTTTTTAAATTAAATAGCGTTCGTCCTTGTCCCGAAAAACTTTGTTGTGCAAAGTTTCGTTTGGTTCTGTGTACAATTGCGACCTGTATCGTGATTACAACAATAGATGGAGAGACGGACAGACAGACGGACATTGCTAAATCGATGAGTGATTCTAAGCCGATCGGTATAATTAACAATGGGTCTAACTCGTTTCCTTTTGGGAGTTACAAACAAATGCACAAAGACATAATACTCTCGTGGAGTGTATAAAAATAATTTGAACTGGGATATTGGACTGGCTCAAAACCATTTTGCGTCTATATTTTATAGAAATGCATGGTGACATTTATTACTCGGCTGCACACTACCACTATCATGAATTCCGACCTGGCGTCGTAGCGAATTTTCAAAAAAAAACCGGACTCTTTAAGTAAATGATTCTCACGAACGAATGAGAAGTACAACTCACTTTCCGAATATGAGTTAGAAAGAATCGCACCGAGCAAGAGAACACAAATGCCACCTTGCAATCAACTCATTGAGTTGCATAAGTATGTGTATATGCAAGTATTGTTACCTAGCAATACATCTGCCGTACGGGTCAGTATTCAATATTTGATTTGAACTGTGCTGCGAGCTCAACATTTTGAAAACTATAGCAACCCTATTACATTGAAATTAAATATATTTGGAGGGAAGCTAGTCAAATCCTTTGTTGTTTGCCAGATATTGAGAAATAATTGCCAGGTTCTGCCGAATAAATAAAAATTTTAAATATATTTTTTGACAGATATTGACAAATAATTGTCAGGTTCTGTCGTATAAATAAAAATTTTAAAAATATATATTTTTACTAGATTTTAAAAATGTTAATAAAAAATATTTTTTTGGAAAAATCTCATTTTTGATTTGCTGCAAATAGCTGTGTTCTAAATACTCAGTAATCTTCAAATTGGGATTTTCGGTGAATAAAAAAGACTTGCTTCAAATTTATTTTTGCTAGATTTTTCGAATTTGCAAAAGACCTTGGGCGTTGTTCATTACATTCACAAAGCCCGCAGTCTATCGAAAATAGTAGCCTAGGTTTGAAGAAAATCGACTAGTAAACATCAAAGATGAGATCTGTTGTGGGAATGAAAGTACAAATGTTTTAAGGCAACATTTTGTATTTGTTGCTAATAATGTTGCCTATAATAATTTTATAATATGGTTTTTGTATAAACATATCCAGATGCTGACTCTTTTTGGTTACGTACTTACCTCTTTATTACTTAACTACCAATCTTGAGATCAAAATGAATCCGAAGATATTTTAATGATAAATACCCACTGTTGGAAATTTACAACTCCTCAAAGGTTTCTTTTCAATTCAATACACAACTCACAATTATTATTATTTTTTAATAATTCTATTTATTTTCATAATATTGTTGGTGTTTCTTTCCATTTAAATAATAATAATAATAATAATAGTAGCAGTTATAATATATAAACATTTATTTCGATATTACATAAATATACAACTTAAAAAGTGAAATACATACAAACTTAAGAGCTAAGACTAGAAAAAATCAAAACGAACAAAGTTTCAAAATATATGTAAATGTACACTCGGAGAAATTATTATAGACAATTAAACCAAACAAACTGAAATTTAAATAAAGATTTCTCAAAAATGTCTCGGATTTCCTTTACTATTCAAAGTGAAAGAATTTATTCGTTTATTTTTTTTTTTTTTTGAAATTTTGTTTAGCAAAACGATTTCCTTATGCAACTAATATTGCTTGTATACAGAACTTTGAATTTGTGGTATTTTTTACAGAATTTCTTGTTAACAACATTTGTTTTTTGTTCGATATTTACACTCAGAAAAATACAAACAGTTATTTTAGTTTTTGTTTTTTGTACAAACTCCTCCTTTTATTTCTTTCCCTTTCTTTACGAGGATACCGCACTGGTGGCCGGCTGTGGCATGTTGTTGTTATTGCTGTTGGCCTTTTCACGCTCCTGCAACTCTTGCAGTTCCTCTTCTTCGCGGGTCAGCGGTATCGTCGAATGATTGTACAGACCCTGGGCCATCAGCTGCAGGGCCAGAGGATTCTTGACGCCGCTGGACTTTTTCAATTTGGCTCGTTTGTTTTGAAACCAAATTTTGATTTGCGCCTCGTTGAGACCCAGCTCGGAGCTCAGCTGTTGGCGACGCTTTTCGGTAAGGTAACGATTCTCATTAAATTCATGCTGTAACGAGAGAGAGAGGGAGGGGAGAAGGAAGAGATCCGATGTTAATTTTTTTACAAATAAAATGTCAATAATACTGACGTAGAGCGACAGAATTTTTGTGGACTGATAAAACTGTGCAATAATAAAAATGTGATTCAATGACCATAATAATTGGAAAAGGACTTATGGTTCCCCAATTACAAAAATTGTCAAAATTTATATTCTATTTTTTAGTATTTTTTATATTTTTCCAGAAAGCCTTTAGAAATTCAAAAAAAAAATCAACCCACAGTATTATCATATATAAATTTAATCTAAACATATGTTAATACGAACCTTCAGTCTTGCTAATTGCGACCCACTAAATGCTGTGCGCGGTCGTTTATCTTCTGACGATGATGAGGAGGAGGCCGCCGCCGCTGCTGCCCCAGCCCCACCGGCCGTTGTTGAGGTAGAGCCAGCCGCTGATGATGATGCTGCGCTAGTTGGTGAGTTGGCCTTTTCCGTTGGCGTTGTGGATTTCTTCGGTTTCCGCACCCGTGGACCTAATGGTTGGTTGGTTGGTGGACAGGGAGGGTGGGGAGAGATAGAGTAAAAGCAAAACAATTAGAATTTGTTACGTTCCAAGAGCAAAACGCATAAAAATTCCTTAAAGCAAATAAAACAAACGTAATTGCGCCACAATGACTGGACTATTGTTTGTATTTTGTTTTGGTGTTTTTGGAAATTGTTGAACTTAATTCATTTTCAGTTTATACTGCATCACCACCACCACCATCACCGCCGCTAGCTGCAGAAGAAGCCGGCAGCCAGCAGTCACCACACCCATAAATTTTCAGTTCCTGTGCAAGAACATTACACGTTTTGTCCATTCGTTCGTTCGTTCTATACTCGCCGCCCCAAAAGATTTATGAGAAGTTGAAAATTACACGCAAAAAATTTCGTGTTGAATTTGCCGGCAGTAGTCAGTCAGTCTGTCAACCCACCCAGTCACCCAAACACCCAGTCACCCCTTATTAACATTTCGTCGAGTGGAACAAATGAATGAAATGAAGTGAAATGTAATGTAATGAAATGCACAGAAGGTACAGTGGTTGGCTGTTCTAATATTTGGTGGCTATAACAGAAGTTTCAGGGAACCAAATCCAAAGTAGAAATTATAAAAAAATATAAAACCTGTCGCAAGTAGGGGCTCTAATGCATTTGAGTTAAATCGATTCAGATTCAATATCAATAAAGATGTCACTTCGACTTGACTTATTTCTGCTCTTAAAGACTCACATTAAAGAGATGTCTATAAGATGTGCCTCTTCCCCTTATACTTGACCTGGGAGAAACCTGATAATATCGCTCCATACTTTGATGTAGTACCCCAAACATATGACGCTTCCGCAATGACTTATCACTGCCTATAGTGTAGACGAATTTGGATTTTTAACATCTGTAGAGAAAAAGGACGGTGACATGAAAAATCGTCCAAAGAAAATAGTCCAAATAAAAAAAGATAAATCACCAAAATGAAATTATGTCCACACATAAATGTCAAATGGCCCAAATAAAAAATGGAAATCGTCCAAAAAAATTGAGTGAATTTTCGTATGAAGAATAGCCCAAAAAAATTACTAATTCTTTATTTATGAGAAATCGTCAATTTTGGGCAATTTTTCGTATTTGCATTTATGAAATATATGGTGGGCCATTTAAAATTTGAAATTTGAACTACCGTTTACTTTGAATTTGAAAGATAGAATAACATTCATTTTTCCATGCTTTATATAAGGTTACTTTCTATATATGTTTGTGTGCCACAAAATTTGAAATCAATTTTTGAAAGCTTTTTTCTCAACCAATTTTGCTCAAATTTTGCACACTTAATCATTTTCGATGACAATACAAGGAAATGGAAAAATTTGACCAATTGGACAAAGGGGCGTGGCACCTCCCATACGAAGTTAAAACCTTTTATCGAATATTGTCAGTTCTATGACACCTAGAGTGCTGTAATTTTGTGTAAGTGCATCTAGCATCAATGTGCATAGTTGTGCCAAAAATGGGCGGTATTGGAAAAGTGGGCGTGGAACCTCCCATACGAAGTTAAAACCTATTATTGAATATTGTCAGTTCTATGACACCTAGAGTGCTGAAATTTTGTGTAAGTGCATCTACCATCAATGTGCGTAGTTCTGCCAAAAATGGGCGGTATTGGAATAGTGGGCGTACCACCTCCCATACGAAGTTAAAACATATTATCGAATAGTGTCAGTTCTATGACACGTATAGTGCTCAAATTTTGTGTAAGTGCATCTAGTATCAACGTGCGTAGTTGCGCCTAAAATGGGCGGTAATGCAAAAGTGGGCGTGGCACCTCCCATATGAAGTTAAAACCAAAATTACACCTACTGTAATTTTGTGTAAGTGCATCTAGCATTAATGTGCGTAGTTGTGACAAAAATGGGCGGTAATGGAAATGTGGGCGTGGCACCTCCCATACGAAGTTAAAACCCATTTTCGAATATATGCCGTTCTATGGCAGATAAAAAACTGAAATTTTGCAGTAATTTTTCCTTCTACAAAAGATAACTAAAAAAGAATTTCTAGGCCCAATAGAATTCTGCTTGCATAAAGCATGGATTTGAAAAAAAAAATTTTTTTTTGATTTATTATTTTCAGGTTTATGTTTGACATTTGCAAAATGGGACGCATTACGCTCGAACAAAATTGGGAAATATTAAAAACTTACTTCCAAAGTAGTGAGTCCTGGGTGAAAACCGAAAATTCAAATTTTTTTAAAAACCGGTTATCGGTTATAGTTTTTTTACAAAACCGGTTTTTCAAATCAAAGTACGAAAATATTAAAATTAAATTTTTTTATTACGAAAGTAAATACAATTAATTTTTAGTGAACGTACATTAAATAAGGAAATTCAGTAGCATTTTTTTGTTCGACATCGTTTTAAAATAAAGTCAATTCTATAAAAAAATTCATATCTTTACGTACAAAAACTTTAATAAAAATAAAAAGTTTACGTAAAATCCGTCTTATAATAATATCGCAATACCAGTATACAATTAAAGTGATAATTTTCTAAGCGGTTTTTTGTTTGTTTTTGATAAAGCTTGACGTAGAAAAAACATCAATTATTTTGAAGTTTTTTCTTTGTTTTGTCAAAAAATGAGAAATCGTCATATAAAGACGCCTGCCTTTCGCCTTTTCGAGCAATTTTGGGGTTTTGGATGTGGTTTATTATTTGGTTTAATCCAACATTAAATTACAAGACTCTTCGATGTCACAACTTACATCCGAATCTGAACCGTCGTCTAGATCTGGTTCCGGGAAAAGACGTTTGTATTCATTCATTCGTCATTTGCAAATTCCTTTGTATCAGATTTTGATGAGTATTTTAATACGCCATCGTTTAACGGAAATTTTCCGGAACTTAAAAATAAGAACAGCAAAAGTGTATTCAATGTTTTTACTCTTCTTTCTTCCACTCTCACCATCAGCCTTTGTTGAATAAAAATTTGTGTATTGCTTCAGCTTCTATGAGTGTTGCTGAGTCCTTTGACAGTTCTTTAATTGCTAACACAATGTGCAATGTTCTCTTACCCAGCAAAAACTCTCATTACCAAGTAATGTGGGGAATAAGGCAAAACCAAAAACTTCACTACTTATTTTTCGGATTCGTTTTTAATTATTTTTATAAAGGGATTGTAAAAAATAAGTACTTCCACGCACGCTTACAAAAAGTTGAGAAATAAGTACTTCCACGCACGCTTACGAGAAGTTAATAAATAAGTAGTTCTAAAGGAGTTGTAAAATAAGTGGCCTCAGGAAGGTGCAAAATCAGTCATTATTGATAATTAGCCAAATAATGTATTATCAATAATGGGCTTAATAAGTAATGAAAACAGCATTTTTATTAAATTATATATTTTGTATCGACTTGTTAACAATCTGAATACAGAATTTAGGACTATTTTTCTTTAAGCCTTGGTAACTATGCTGCGATAACACAAAAATGTAGAAAATTAAGTTTTAAAATCTGAAGTTCTATGAAATTTAACTTACCAATAACTACTTATTTAAATCATTATAAGGAAGTAATTATTTCATACTTCAAAATAATGCAGGGCGTAACGAGCAATCATTACTAGGTAATGCTAAAAATAATGAGGTGTCATTACCAAGTTTTTGCTGGGTATTTACCAAAAACCGGTTAAACGACACGAAAAACCCGGTTTTCTCGGTTGACCGAAAATGGCCATTTTACAAAAACTGGCCGACGGTTGCAGGTGACGAAACCGTTGACCCGGTTTTGGACACCCTACCGGTGACCCGGTTTTGGTTTTGGACACCCTAAGTGAGTCTTAAACGCAATCGGTGGCTATGTCAATAAGCAAAATTGCCGCTTAGAGAACCCACACGTGACTATTGAGAAGCTAATGCATCAACAACGAGTCACTGTTTAGTGTGGATTTTGGGCTGTACTGAAAAATTGGGTTATTCGTATGAGGTACTGCCGAACGAGTAGTGGTAGTCATATGAATGATATTATGATCCATTATTAAAGTTCAAACTTTTCAATAAAACAAGAAATTTGGAAAAATTATAAGTACTTTTCTAATAGCCCATTTAATATGAACAATTTGAGATATCTCCAAATTTGACTACGCAGAGTAAAGGTTTCTTCCATAACCGACTTTCGGTCGTTCTTAAAGATGTTCTCCTCTGACAAATATTTCTAAATAATTATGAAAAAAACGGGGATTTTGGGTCATTTTTCATATTTTTTGCAATATTTCTTATGGGGCGATTTTTCGTAGCTTCCGAAGAAACACACAGAAAAATAAAAAATCGCCGAAAAAATGAGGTCAATCTTCATATGAAAAATCGCTCAAAAATTCGACTAATTTTTAATATGAAAAATCGACCAAAAATCTGAGTCCAAATCCGGCTACGCAGAGTAGCCGGATCATCGATTAACGACCTTCATTCGTGTTTAAAAATTTTATACTATGGCATATATGATATATTGTCCAATAATTATGAAAAAAGACACAATTTTTTGTTTGAATTTTCATATCGCAATTTTTCTCATGAGACGATTTTTCGCAGTCCCAGAAGAAACTCGCAGAAAAAGGCGATTTATACTCTGATAGGTGAACTTCCAAATGAAATAATCCAAAATGCTTTGAAGTCAATTAATAAATTAAATTCAAAGATTGTAGATACGTAAGGCAGTATCAATGCGGTCTTTGACTTTTTACAAGGCATTTCGAATATCTTCTCAAGTATTTTTTATACGCGGCGGAACTAAATGTATGCCTCATGGACTATTCAAAGGAAAAGAGAAGACATTTAACTCAGGAGTGATAGTTTTTAAGTCAAATGGAGACAACATTTTTATACCCTACACCACAGGGTATAATGTCTTTGTGCATTTGTTTGTAACACCCAAAAAGAAACGAGATAGACCCATCGTTTTTATACAGATCGACTTAGAATCACTTTTTGAGTCGATTTAGCGATGTCCGTCCTTGTCTTGTAGTCAAAGTCCAGGTCGCAATTGTTGTTAGAACTAAATGAAACTTTGCACAAGGAGGTTTAATGGGATAAGGACGAACGATATTTAATTTGAAGCAAATCGGTTCAGATTTAGATATAACTTCCATACAAATTTTGCTTTCGATTTTACTTTTTCGCTATAGAAACCACATATTTCAACAGATTTTCTTCAAATTTAAAAAACGTCATATATTTTAACTAGAAATAGCTCTGGTAAAAATAGGCCAGATCGGTTCAGATTTATATATAGCTCCCATTCAAAGTCTGTGTTCGAATTTTCTTACAAATACACAGGGTATATTGACTAGGTGTAGGGTATCATATAGTCGGCCACGCCCGACTTTAACCTTCCTTACTTGTTTATATTTTATAGATGATGTTGGGTGTGTTTACATTCAAATCCCGGTTCAAATATGACCATATCAAAATCAGGTTCAAATCTGATCCTCGTCAAATACAGGATAAATCTTGGACCAGGTTAACTGGCGCTTGTTGACCATTAGGGGTGGGATAGTGTACGACTTTTCGATTTTGATAATTGTGAGCCAAAAAATGGTGGTGATGGGGTGAGTGTACGAGGGACCTCATCGGAGTCAAAGGTGAGGGAAAAGGGGTAAAATACACCAAAAGCCCCAAAACTGCCTCGGAATCATCCCCAGAGGAGTTAAATGTATGACCGACCCCCATTAATTTTCCCTCCCCGACATTTTTTTTAAACATATCTTCACTATCTTCACTCGTTAGGGGGCTCCCATACAAAAATAAATTTTTTATAAAATTTGTTCCCACCGCTCTTACTGACCCAAGGAGGCCCCTAGTGAAGTTAAATGTATGACCGACCCCCAATATTTTTTCAAACCCGACATTTTTTCTGAACATACTTACCTCATATCGTCAACCCATATGAATTTTTTATAATTTTTGATATGACAGTAATTCCTACAACTGCCCTAGCTTTGTTTAATGGAAGACCGGTCTACCCTAATCGTCCCTCCCCAATCGGGCTCCGATACAAAAACTAATTTTTATAAAATTTGCTCCCACGACTCTAACTGCCCTCAATCTTTTTCAGTCCCAATATTTTCTCAGAACGTACCTACCACCCTCTATCTTCAAACCTAAATGTAGTCCCACACATTTTTTTTTATTTTTTTTATGAAGGAAAGGCTCAAAACAGCGCCCTAGTCACCCCTAGAGGCAAGACATGTAAGACTGGCCCCCATTAATTTTCAAATTGAAAAAAAGATGCAATTGAAATTCAGAATATCCCTTTCAAATTGGGAATATTGCAATAGAAATTGAGAATAGTCGTTCCAAATAGAACAAATCCAATTTAAATTTATGAAATTTTGTCAATATGAAATGGAAATTCTCAATGGAAATTTTCAAATTTCAATTGGATTTTTCTTAATTTTAATGGGAATTGTCTCAATATCAATTGATTTTTTCTCCATATCAAATGGAATTATCAAAATATGAAATGTATGTTAAACATACCAATTGGAATTTTTCAGAATTTCAATTGGAATTATCAGATTTTCAATTAGAATTATCAGAATATGAAATGGTGGCTGAAATTTCAAATTTCAATTGGATTTTCCTCAATTTTAGTGGGAATTTTCTCAAAATCAATTGCATTTTTCGCAATTTCAATTGGAATTATAGAAAAGGAAAGTTCGATTCCCACCAGAAGCTCTGATCTGTCGGCTCAATCCCTGGACCCAACATTAGAATATAAATTTACTTTGTATTGTATAAATAAATAATTAAAAAAAAAATGGAAGTTCTAAATTCTAAATCTAAATCTCCTCAGTATTAAAATTTATTTAAATTTGGCTTTTTCTTTTTTGTTGAAATTGAAATCCGCAATTTAGAATTCCAGAAAATTTGTCATAAAATTTCCCTTCCCATAAACCACTGTGCCGCTGAATGATTCGCAAAATGGTAATAATGATGCTATCGAACTATTTGCTGTTGTCGTTGTTATTCTCTGCAGATAATGCTGCAGCTACTGTTAATGTGGCCATTGCTGATGCTGGTGGTGGTGGCAGCGCTAGCAATTAATTCAAATGTTAAAAAGTTAACTTCCGTTTCGGTCTTGATCTTCCTTCCTTCCATCCGCCTGCCTACCTCCACCACTTGTCGTCTGCAGAGACAGACATTCACACTCGCATTCAGTCATGATGCCATTTCCATTCATTTTCACAGCTATTACGAAATTATTTATTTGTGAAAATAATTAAAGTTTTAGCAATTTGGCGCGTCATCGTCATCATTTCCACAAGAACAAGAAGAAGAGGAAAAAACCTACAATCATTACAATGATTTTAGAATGAAGACAATGAGGATGAGGTTGATGATGCCGATGTTGAAGCTGAAGATGAGACGAGGCGTTAGACAAGTTCAAAGTTTTTTTTCACTTCCAAAAGTGGCAGACTGTCAGAGAGACAGACAGACGAATGGAGAGACGAGACAGACGACTGAAATGTCTGAGTCGTAACATTGAATGACTAAAGCTAATTTTTATATTGTAACTGTCACTCAAACATGAACGACAGTCGGTCGGGCGGTTGGGCGGGCGGGCAGTGGAAACGTTTGGGAGTTTGGAATTCTTGCAATCCCCGCCCGTTTAGATAGAAACAGACTAAATCTTCATCATGGAGGTTTCTATTATAATGATTTCCCCCTCCACACTTCTTCTTCTTCTCCACTCCTCTTCCTGATTTCTTACAATTTGTAAGAAGATGTTTAAAAATTTAATTATTTCTTGAAATAGGAATCATTTCGTTTCATTTCTCTGCTCTTCACTTCCGCTGTCGTTTGTCGTTGTCTCTGCCATTGTGGCCGCCAATACTTTGTTTTGTTTGACAATTATGAACGACAACGACCAAGATACTGAAACTGAAACTTTTTCTGGGGGGAGGGGGTTTATGGCTTTTGGAAAACTACCATTAATTTCTCTTCGAAATTATAGTTCTTTAGTTTGTTATGGTTTTTTTTTTTTTGGAAATTGTTTTTACACAATTTGCAAATATGCGACCAACCTCGAATGACTTGAGGGAGTTGGATGAGGGGGAAGTGGAGATGGTTGGATGAATGTTGGAAATAAAGCAATTTTTGGTTTTACTAATGAGAATTCTTTGGGTTTGTGGAATGGCTTGGAAAAGTGAAATTAACAAACGCCAGCGAAGAACCCAGCAAGCAACCCCTTCATCCAACACCAACACCACCATCATCAGCAACAGCATCATAGCCAAAGCCAGCATATGTAACCCAAGAAATAGTGAAATTTCTTGAAAAGCCATCATTAATACATGGTGCTGGTGGTGGTGTTGTTTGGTGGGAGGAAGGGGGGGATGGTTACCATCGTGTTAGTTCATCTTCTTCTTGACCACAAGTCCATATATAATTGCTTTTTGTCTTTCTTGTTGGCGTCGCCAAGACAAAATGTGTAAAGAATTTCAAACAAAATTTCGTTTCGTTGAACTCACTTTTACTTTTCGGTTATGGAAATATTTCCATTTGAAAATTGCTCCATGATTTATGAACACCGAACAGCAAACAACGTACAACGAACAACACATATGGACATTCAACAATATTTTTGGTTTACGAGTCAGTGTCCCTCCCCTCCACCCCAACCTCATAATGCAAATATATACCTACATACATGTGTATGTTTATTTTATTTTCCAGTTGATGGTAGTTTAACAAGGTTTTGGTTTGAAACAATAATAAATTTTGTTGTTTGGGGACAATTTGTTGTAATGTCGGCGGCTGTCCGCTGTCAACCTTAATGGGGTCAGGTTACATATTAAATAGCAACAAATTTAATGGAATGTGTGACCCAATCATGGCTGAAGTTGGAAAAGATAGAACACTGGGAAAGCAGGATGAAAACATAAATCAAGGAAGTTGTTAATACTAAATTACAAAATTACGAGATGGGGTAGCGCCCATCGAAACTGCGCAGTCAACTTTTAGCTGCAACAATAAAGGTCTCACTTTGCCTTTTTGCTAATTTTGGGTTCCGCTGAAGACTTCAGCACAACCTTTGGTCTTAAACCAAAATAAATGACAACACATAAATTACAAAATTTAAAAGAAATTAGTCGGTTATTTGTGAAAATAATCTCCCGGCCAGAGTTTCTCACAAACACTGGGTTCAGCGAGCACATTGAACATAATCCTAATTCTGTAAGATGGGATGAATATAAAATATTTACCGAAAACGTCTCTCAGACTATTAAAATAGAATTGATTTTGGAAATATATTTTTTTGGCTTTAAAGCACCTCGAAAACGTTTCTAACACAAAACCAATAGTTATGGAGCTCAGAAAGCCAGTACTCTGGCTTTGTCGGCTTTGGACATACTCCCGAGGAGCCCAAACGAAGATTCGGACATAAAACCCATAGTTTTTCGGCTCAGAAAGCCTGTATTCTGCAGTCGGCTTTGGACATACTCCTGAGGAGAAAATCCTTAAGGACATAAACACATGCAGTTTTTATATAGAATTAAGAGCACTATGCAACAAAATTTTACCCAAGGGTCATGTATAACATTTTCCGATGTATTATGGCTTTCTAAACTCGAAAATTTTTTTACTAAAATTCCAAAATTCGGTGAATTTACCTTAAATATTTATACTCTCATTTTTGAAATATAATTCCGATAATATCCGGTAAAGGGATAAATTAAAGGAACTTATGACGACTACAAATATTGCGAACTACACTTTCACATAGAAACAGTGGTTTATTAACAGTTTTTAAACACTTGGGGAAAAATATTATTATTTTTAATTGATTTTGTGTATTGTTGACCTTTTGTTTTATTAATTCTCTTTTGTATTTGTTCAGCTTGAGGCCATAGGAAAAACTGGTGTTGTTAGTTTTATTTTATTTTATTTTTCCCAATATTTCGGTTCCCTTCGTCAACCATCATCAGGGGTAAAAACAATTAAAAAATAATAATTAGCGAAAGAGAATTATTATTTTTTTCGAAATTTTTTTTTTGCATGTACGAAAACAAAATCATAAAAAATAGAAAAAAAGTCGAAAAAAATTATTTTGTTTTAAATTTATATATATTTTATATATATTAACTTTCTAACGCAAAAACCAATGTTTATGTGTAAACAAGTAAGGAACGGCTAAAGTCGGGCGGGGTCGACTATAGGATACACTCCACTTTCTATCCGAATACAACTCAATTCGGTAGAAAATTGAAAACGGGAAGAATTTTTGTATATTTCCTAATTATAGGCTGATATGATCTGACCCAATTTGTTAAATCGAGAAGAATATTTGTATGGGGGCTATATCAA
This sequence comes from Polietes domitor, assembly GCA_947397865.1. Lineage (NCBI taxonomy): Eukaryota > Metazoa > Arthropoda > Insecta > Diptera > Muscidae > Polietes > Polietes domitor. The sequence continues at coordinate 24,243,695 of OX377622.1, read as the reverse complement.
AGCATGGAATGTGACCCACTTACACAATATGTTCTTTTAGTTCAAGTATAACGTGTTATGCTCAATTTGAAGAAATTCTCTGAAAATAATTGGTTTCTGGGTCGGAAAAACTCAATCCGGGAGCGAAATTTTTATGGTAGCTATATATATATATATAAATCTGAACCGATCTCACCTATTTTCACCACAGGTGCTCCTAGTTTAAATGTAAGATGTTTTGGCAAATTTGAAAACAATCTGATAAATCATGTGGTTTCTAGAGCAGAAAAAGTCAAATCGGGAAGCGAAATTTGTATGGGAGCTATATATAAATCTGAACCGTTCTGACTCATTTTCACACTGGGTATTTCTAGTGCAAAAATAAGATATTTTGCAAATTTTAAGAAAATCTGTTAAAATGTGTGGTATCTAGAGTGAAAAGGCTCAAATCGGGAGTGAAATTCGTATCGGGACTATATCTAAATCTGAACCGATCTGACCTATTTTCACCATGAATGTTTTTAGTTGAAATATGAGATATTTTGCCAAATTTCAAGACGATCTGATGAAATATGTGGTTTCTAGAGCGGAAAAACTCAAATTGAGAGCGAAATTTGTATGGGAGCTATATATAAATCTGAACCGATCTTATCAACTTTTCACCATGGGTGTTTCTAGTTGAAATATAAGATGTTTTGCCAATCTTGAAGAAAATCGGTCAGAATTTGTGGTATCTAGAGTGAAAAGAGTCAAATCGGGAGTGAAATTCGTATGGGGGCTATATCTAAATCTGAACCGATTTTCTTCAAATTAAATAGCGTTCGTCCTTATCCCGAAAAATTTTGTTGTACAAAGTTTCGTTTGGTTCTAGCCACAGTTGCAACCTGAACTTTGATTACAAAAATAGATGGACAGACAGACGGACATTGCTAAATCAATTCAAAAAGTTATTCTAAGACGATCGGTATAATTAACAATGGGTCTATCTCTCTTCCCTTTGGGTGTCACAAACAAATGCACAAAGACATAATACTCTCGTGGAGTGTATAAAAAGTGCATATTTTACATTAACTTTCATTGGGTTGGCACAAATATTTCTTGACGTTTATGGGTGGTGCTAGGTTGGTGTTTTGTATCATTTATTGAGCCTCCTACGAATATTGTAATGCTTCATTTTTTAGTTGCAAATTCACAATAATTAATGAATTAATTTTCCATTTCAACGTCGTTTTATTGACCTCTACAAAATGTTTAATATAAAATAAGTATTTTTCATTTGTCAATTAAGACATACAAAATGTGAATTTTCAAAATTATGCACTTCGCGACAACTTTAAATAATTCACAAAAGGTAAGAAAGTAATTAAATGCATTCATTTCATTTGTCCATATAACATTCATTAGTTCCACATCTCATTTTACTTACCTCCAGTGGCACCTTTAACAGTTGATGTTATACCCCAAAACCCAAATAAGATAAAACAGGCAAGCTTCATACTTACTTCTTCCTGCAAAGAGATGGAGAGAGAGAGAGAAAGAAAAGGAAAATTAATTTATCTTTAAAAAAATACAAATGAAAATGAAAATGTTTAAAATGAGATCAACAGCAACATCAGCGAAAAAAATCGATTTAAATTAAAAAATTGCTCTGGCAATCAATAAAAACCCAACAACCATTGCAAAGTCATACAAATGCCAAACCAACAGCAGCAGAGGCACTATCAACATCCGACAACAAATTGATTAAATTCCAATGGCAACGCAGCAGCAGCAACAACAACAACAAAGTGAGCAAGGAAAAAGTGGAAAATCTTTGGAAATTGAAACAAACATTTTCCGTTGATGATGTTAAAAGAAAAACGTGCAAACATTTTTATGGCCAAAAAACGCAAAGGAAAAAATGAGAGCAGCCAGCCATCATCAACCAACATACACAACAACGGCGGTAACTTGCAAAGTTTCCAAGTAGCCAGCAACAACAACAACGAGATATGGGGAAATTGATGCTGCTGGTGTAAATTGAAACGATTGCGAGACGTGCAGACACATTCGCACATTCAATCTCCTCGAATACCCGTCGAGACAGTGGAGTTTCATTTTTCCAAATTTAATCGTTGGAAAAATTTGAACAAATCAATTTTACGACAACGAAATATAAAGCAGCAGCAGCAGCGGCGGCAAAAGAAAACATCGTTCCGAAGAGATTTTCCCCCAGCCGAACAAATTGCAGACAATGAAAGGAACAACAATGAGGCAATATGTATATGTATGTGTGTGGTGTAATAAGGGGAGGAAAGTTCAGTTTTGTAAAATAATATTAATTTTAAATTGGTTTATTCCTTTCCCCAGCGATTCGAGGATGGTACCATTTTTATCCCTTTTGAAAAATCTCATTGTGTCTCATATACGTTTTTAGAGGGAAATATTGATGATTCCAGCTGCAACACCATTTTGTTGGTTGGTACCATTTTTATTCTTTTTTGTCCCGTTTTCACCCCATTAAAAAATTCTCTTAAGTTGCCTGTCTACTTAGTCTGATGGGTGTTTACACAGAATGTCACGATTCTAGCTTGCAAACCTTTTTGCCCTTCAACCAAAATTTAAATTTGTTTAAAGCCGATTTAAAGCAATAAGCCTTGTACCATTTTTATCCCTTTTTGTCCCGTTTTCATTCCAAAAGCATAAATATTGAAAAAATCCTCTTATGTTGCGAGTCAAATAGTCAGAGGGGTGTATATAGGGAATTTCATGATTCTGGCTGCATCATTTGGTTGTACCATTTTTATCCAATTTTTTGCCGCTGCCCCAAAATGTAAATTTTTAAAAAATGCCCTTATGTTAGACGTTTAAATAGTCATATGAACCTGAAACACGAATTTAAGAAATCTAGCTGCAACACTTTGGTTGGTACCATTTTTATCCCCTTTTTCCCGCTGCCCACAAATGTCATTTCTTTTAAAAATACTCGTATGTTGAGTGTTTAAATACTCAGTTGAAAGTGTACACCGAATGTTACGATTCTAGCTACAACACTTTGGTTGGTACCATTTTTATCCCTTTATGTCCCATTTTCACCCCAAAAGTATAAATATTGGCAAAATTCCCTTATTTTACGTGTCTACATAGTCAGATGGGTATATGCTCCGCATTTCACGTTTATAGTTGCAACACTTTGGTTGGTACCATTTTTATCCCCTTTTTCTCACTCATCCGAAAATGTAAATTTTTAAAAGAATACCTTCATATAGTCATATGGACGTGTACACTGAATATAACGATTCTACCTATAACAATTTGATTGGTACAATTTTTATCCCCTTTTTCCCGCTCCCCCAAAACTTATTTTTTTAAAATATCCTTATTATGGCCATTTAAATAGTCAGATGGACGTGTATACTGAATTTAACGATTCTAGCTGGAACACTTTGGTTGGTACTATTTTTATCCCCTTTTTCCCGCTGCCGCAAAAGTATAAATATTAAAAAAATCCCTTATGTTGGAAGTTTAAATAGTCAGATGGACGTGTAAACCGATTTTAACGACTCTAGCTTCAAACTGTGGATGGTACTATTTTTATCCCCTTTTTCCCGCTCCGCCCAAAATGCATTTTTTAAAAAAAGTCCTTATATTGGGCGTTGGATTAATCAGATGGACATGTACGCCGAATTAAACGATTCTATCTCCAATACTTTGGTTGGTACCATTTTTATCCCCTTTTTCCCGCTACCCCCCAAAAGTAAAAATATTGAAAATTTCCCATATGTTGCGCGTCTACATAGTCAGATGGGTGTACACACGGAATTTCACTACTCTAGCTGCAATATTTTGGTTGGTACTATTTTTATCCCCCTTTTCCGCTACCCCCAAAATTTATTTTTTAAAAATACCCTTATATTGGACGTTGAAGTAATCAGATGGACATGTACACCGAATTTAACGATTCTAGCTGCAAACTTTGGATGGTACCATTTTTATCCCTTTTTGTCCCATTTCCCCACAAAAGTATAAATTTGAAAAAAATCCCTTTAAGTGACTCATATACACGTGGAGAGAGAATTACAGATTATTATAGCTGCACCACTTTGGTTGGTACCATTTTTATCCCTTTTTGTCCCATTTCCCCACAAAAGTATAAATTAAAAAAAATCCCTTTAAGTGACTCATATACACGTGGAGAGAGAATTGCAGACTATTAAAGCTGCAGCACTTTGGTCGGTACCATTTTTATCCCTTTTGTGTACCGTTTCTACCCCAAAAGGTACAAATTTTAAAAAATGTGGTCATTTTCAAAAATATATGATTTACATGGAGCTTCATGTTGCTTTGCTCTGGAAGCTGCAATAGAATGGAATTATTTCCCAAACTCTTCAGACCTCCCCTCATACAACGAAAGAACGCCGTGGCTGATAAAAGGTGAACAGAGTACACAATCATTTAACGGCAATTGAACACGTGTTTACCAAGTTGTATTCCCCCCCCCCCCCCCCCCCGGTTAGCTTTGGTCCTGGCTGTGAAAAGAGCAGCAACCCTCTGCCCACATCAACCACCACCAGCACCAGGACCTCACCCCAAATGAAATTAAGTTGGCAGCCAGTAAATGTAAAATGTTATCAGGGATTTCAATTTCACACTCTCGCACACACACACACACACACAGCCACCCATAACACACCAATACTTTAAAGGCAATTTGTAATATTAACTCATGTTGTCGTCTTCATGGCATTGAATGTGCATTCAAGTGTCAAAGAAGAAGAAGAAGTAGAAAACCTTGAACCTGTCAATGTCCTCCTCGCACTCAACACTCAGCACCAAAATCAATGTCGCTCCCCTCTGTCCCTTTTCTTATCCTGCGCCGTGCCACACATTTAATGCTGGGCTGCTGGTATAACTTTAAAATCTATTTGAACGCATATTTTCAAGTCCAGTTAAAGTTTGTTTAGCTCCGGGATTTCTTTGCCGGGAAAGGGAGGGGAGTGGAAGGATGGCCGCTTGAATGAATGGTGCCTTTGACCATGAACGCATAGCTACACCAAATAATGTTATCTTTGCCAAGAGCAAAAATCCATTGTAATGTTATAAAATACCAAAACGTATGTTTCGAACGACTATCAGCCCAAAAAATAAAACAAACATGTAATGCCGCTGTAATCGCATCACAGAAGGGTTGCCACGCGGCCATGGCCAAGATTTATGGGCTAACAAGTAAATTCATTTAATTGTTGAATTTTATACGTTATTGAAAACAATGATAAAAAATAAGGGCATTCAAGTTTCCATCAAACGCGGATGTATTGAAGTTTAAAGGATAAAGGATTAAATGTTGGCAGGAGAGTTTAAGGTAATATTTTCAGTTTGTCTAAGATATTTTATAAGAAAGTGTCTCAATAACATGTCAAAGACATCAACATGAAGATTACAAAAATCGATATTTGAAAGTAAATTAAAATATACAAATTTCAAAGAAAACCCAAGAGATTTATTTTGATAAACGTTTGTAATTTTTTAATTTATGCTAATGCCGTTATAATAAACAAACCTAGTTATATTTCAAAGATATTTAAAGATGATTAAATTCCTAAATTTGAGAAAAATTGCCAACAAAGAAAATTTAAAAATAAATAAATTTAGTTATTTACTAAAATTGTAAATACACTCGGAGAAAAATAGCATTCCTAAATTTGAGTAAAATCCATGCTCCAATTTAGTTCAACAATTTTACACCAATTTCCTTAAAAGTAGAAAAATTAACTAAGTATGAGTAAAGTTTCCTTCTCTCAAAGCCATAGTAAATAGTCCATTTACTACAAACTTTGGAACTAATAAAATATCTTACAATTGAGTAAATTCATATTTGTGGGAAGAATATTTTCAAGGTTTTAAGTATGAAACAAGTAAAAACGGAGTTAAGTTCGGCCGGGCCGAACTTTATTTATCCTCCACCATGGATTGCATTCCACAGAGGTTGTCGGTTTTCGTAGAAGTGCAGTAATATTACAGGTGTTCATGCGAACACAAAATGTTTGCTGGGTGACAGCCTCTTTTCTACTGGCATCGTTCTCTCTTGCTATGCGATGCGATTGCAAGATCGACGTGGCTCTCTCATTTCTCTATGCGTGCTAGGATCAGTCGTAAACCCAACGCGAAGAAAAGAAGTTACTTCACCCACGTCCAGCATAACAACCTACATACATACATACTTACATCTGTACGAATACAACCCAACAACAAAAGTGCACTCTACATTTAGTTTTATACCAACATAATTGAATTACACAATTCCATGTACCCAAATTCAAACATACAACAACAGTACACATAAATAAAATCCTAATTATTATAACGTGGAATAGAATAATAAGTGTTTTTGTTCCAAAAAGGATTTGATCTGATTTGAGAATTGGATCCATCTAACCCGTCAAAACAACAGGAAAATATAATTTTTTTAATATAGCCAAACCAAAACAAATACAAATATTAAAAAATTAATTTTATAAATAAATATAATATTTTAATTATTTCAAACCACGCTTATAGGTAATGCTACCAATACGCCAATTCAAAAAATAAATATTCTTATATGTATTTATATTTTCAAAGCCATAAATATTGGTAGATAGTGGTTGCTACAGTTGGTTGTATTTCCATTCTGTTTTAATTCCAAAAGTACAAATTTTGAAAATCCATTATCAGACGTACATAACCAAAATAACCAAACTTCATGATTCAACCAATTTTTGCCGTAAAAGAAAAATTACGAATTTGGAAAAAACTTTTTATTTTGCGTGTCTATGCAGTCAGAGGAATGTATACACCGAATTCCATGATTCCAGCTGCTCCCATTTGGTTGGGACCATTGTTACCCCCTTGACGTATCTACGCAATTAGAATTTCATCATTCTAGCTGTAGTCGTTTAGTTGGTACTATTTTTATCCCTTTGTACCCCTTGAAAGTACTAATTTCGAAAAATTTCCGTGTCTACGTAGTCAGAGGAATGTATACTCCGAATTTCATGACTCTAGCTGCGGTCATTTGGTTGGTACTATTTTTATCCCCTTTTTCTATTTTGACCCCAAAAAGTACGAATTTCGAAAAATCTGTTTATTTTAAGTGTCTACGCAATCAGAGGAATGTATACACCGAATTTTATTATTCCAGGTGTAGCCGTTTGCTTGCTACCATTTGTATCCCTCCTTGAAAGTACGAATTTGAAAAAACCTTTTATTTTTCATGTCTACGTAGTCAAAGGAATGTATACTCCGAATTTCATGACTCTAGCTGCGGTCATTTTGTTGGTACTATTTTTATCCCCTTCTTCTATTTTGACCCCAAAAAGTACGAATTTCGAAAAATCAGTTTATTTTCCGTGTAAACACAGTCAGAGGAATGTATACTCCGAATTTCATGACTCTAGCTGCGGTCATTCGATTGGTACTATTTTATCCCCTTTTTTCATTTTAACCCCAAAAAGTACGAATTTTGAAAAATCCGTGTATTTTACTTTTCTATGCAGTCAGAGGAATGTACACACCGAATTTCATTATTCTAAGTGCAGCCGTTTGGTTGGTACCATTTGTATCCCTCTATTCCTATTTTACCCCTAAAAGTACGAATTTGGGAAAAATACTTTTATATTATCTATCTACTCAATTAGTGGAATGTACACATCGAATTTCGTGTTTCTAGCTGTTGTCGTTTAATATGTACTATTTTTATCCCTTTTTTGTCCCATTTCACCCCCTACAAGTAAGAATCACTTTATGGTGCACGTTTTTGCTATAAAGGGGAATACGCATACCTAATATCAAGTAAGTACAAGTGGACATATTCAAAAAACATGCTTAAATACACTAAAATATTATGGATTATTATGGGTATTTTTAGTCCTTGTGAGGGAAAAATTTTTCCCTTTGGGCCGATTTCGCCCCATTTCAATCCCAACCGATCTGCGACTATAAGACGCATTTATGGAAAATTTGAACGTTCTAGCTCCTTTCGTTTAGATGCTAGCGTGCTTTCAACAGAGGGACGGACGGACGGACATGGCTAGATCGTCTTAGAATTTTATGACGATCAAGTATATATATACTTTATAGGGTCTCAGGTCGATATTTCAAGGTGTTACAAACGGAATGACAAAGTTAGTATACCCCCATCCAGGAGGTGGAGGGTATAAAAAAATCAGAAATTTTTGTATTGAAAAATCCATTTAGGAAATTTTAACTAAAAAATACGTTTTTTCTTTAAATTAAGTCAATGAATGTGCTTGCTGAAGTTTATGCCGAGTTCTTCATACATTTAAGTATTAATGAACTTATAAAAAATCACTTGAAATTGTTTAGACAATTTTTGAATATTAATCTAAGAAGCAATTCTCGTTCGTTTGCAGAGACTTATTTCATAAATACTTCAAGTATTATTCTAAACAACTACGGCGAAGGCACCTATCTTGCCTTCGAAGCAATCAACTCTTTATGACAGAGGTATCATGAAACTTTTGACAAATCTGTCATGTTCCCATACTCTGAAGCAAAATCATTTATTTGAATTATTTTTAGTTAAATTGAACTTATTTTTCTCAGTTAAAGTAAAAAATTTGCTTGATTTGAGCAAAATTTTCTTCAGTTTTAGTAAAAGTTTACTTGGTTTGAGTAAAAATTTTTTAGTTTTAGGAAAATTTTACTAAAATTTAGTACAAACTTACTTTGTTTGAGGAAAAATTACTTAGATTCAGGAAAATTGCAGCAAATTTTTACTTAGGTTTAGTAAAAATATACTTGGTTTGAGGAAAATTGAACTAGAACCAAGTTCAAAGCATGTATTTTAACTCATTTTAGGGTTCTCTTTTTTCTGAATGTATATTAATATTCCGCAACATTTTATGAACAGCATTTTCACGAATTTTTCGTATGTTGTCATGAAGTTAAGATGTCCACCCACAAGGTCTCGTGTTCGAATCATGGCTTGAAAAAAAGCTACGGTTAATTTTGTAATTCCACAAGATTTCGACCAAGTGCGGATTTTGATCTTCTTAGATTTTTCAACAGCGTTTGATAAAGTTCCGCATATTCTGATATTTAAGTTTGCTGAAATAAGTTTGTATTCTAATGTTCTGAGGTGGTTTCGATCTATATGCAGGCAGTGTTCCGTTTTCCGTTGAAGGAACATATTCAGATATTTATATTCCTATATCTGGTATACCTCTCAGGACATTATTTTGGGTCCTTTATTGTTCATTCTTTTGGTAAATGACATTTTAATTGTTTTCTTTACTCTGTTATATGCAGATGACATAAACATTTTTATGGCTATTCGGTCATTGAATGAAGTGAAATTGCTTCAGAGTGACATATACAGATTATACTCTGGTCTAAGTTGCATATTTCAACAATCTTATTTTCCAATATAATATTTCAGATTTTAGTTTAAATATTGTAGATGAAATTCTTGATTCTTGAAATTCTTCTTCTTGTCATATTGACTACAAGATTTATTCCTTAATGTATTTTAAACTTTCCGCACACTAAGACATTTTTATTTTGTTCTTTTATTAATTTATTAATCCGTCAATATAAAATAGATTTCGATTTTACTGAAACCCAAATGGAACAATTTCCACAACGAATAAATCCGTCAATATGAAAATGAGCATCGAGGATTTCACGGAAGCTCAAATGCAACAATTTTGATGATTAACGAAGCCAACAATGTGAAAATGAGCATCGTTGACGAATATAATTAAATAAAATGAGCATCGTGGATTTCAACGAACCCCAACAGTGAGAATTTTGACGAATAACGAAGCCATCTAGATAAAAATGAGTCTCGTTGATTTGTCTAAACTCAAGTGTGACAATTTTGATGATTATAGAAGTCATGCTTATGCACTTCACTGAACAATAAATGCGACAATTTTGAGATCAACGATCTATCCTACAATACCTTGCCCCACAACAGACTCAAAATTCAAGTCTAGCGAATATTTCGAATATATCGGATACCTTTTAGATGATGCATCTCAGAGCTATAACTCTGTAGGCTCAATTAAGAGCTGAAAGACGAATTCCTGCAAGACGAACGAATCATCAAAATTGAAGTCATGAGAAAGTGCGTCGTGGGATTTTATTATGTTGGATATTTAGTCCTATTGTAATCTTATCCTGAGAATTAACTCCAGCGACTAACACAGGTTACAATAGCTCAATTTTAGGTAATCCCTTCATCTGCGTCGAATTCGTCTTCTGTAACCCTAATAGTGCTACAATTATTTTATTTTCGCATTTTGAGATAAAACTTTCCTGTTGACAGTGGTCCACACCAGAAGCTTTGGTGAACGCCTTTTGTATGTGACCGTTGTCACCACCCGGGTTAATATCCAGATAATACACAACGATTCCAAATGCCCTAAATATATGAATAATAGAAGAAGAGTCCCAGTTCTAATTTTCCTTAGATGATTCGGCTCGTTTAGTATTCCAAGACAATGCAAAGTATTCAATGACTAATTTTCTGCAAAATCAATTATGAGAAGACTCGCTCTGAATATTTTTATTTCTCGAGATCTTCTTAGTGTAAAAGAACTCAGTTGGATTTTTTTTTGTTCCCACATTACCCTTTTGTTAACGCTTGTCCCAAAGCACTCTGTATGGTCTGAATACGAACTATATTTGCCCAGGCGAATATGGATGCTTGCAAATTGCTGAGAATGTTGAATGTGGCCTAGCTTTATATGGTTTGTCAGGCCATAATCAATATGAACATTATCATAGGACGATACGATACATGTTTGGCATGTTAACAACGGCAACGGCAGCATGAACGCCAACCACCGACCACATGTGGGGAAAGGAAAGTGTTGAAAATAGAGTGACAATTTGCTGCAACTGCCATCCCTGCTGCCGTTGATGATGCTCTAAAGAAGATGTCATGTTGTTCAGTTCGATCATGATGCAGATGCGGCTGATGATGATCGGGCATAAATGCACGTCTGCATGATGATAATGTATACAATATTCCAAGGTTCCTATACCGAACTACTAGAATGTGGTGGCAGGCATCCTCCACGACATATATTTCTAGCTGCAGTGGAGCATTTCAAGTATTTCGAAATTGTTTTGTGACAACAAACACCTTTAAATTGTTGCTGCTGGTCTGCTGGCTGTCCGTCCGTCCGTCCCTCCTTTCATCAGATTGCCTTTGTGGGATGGCATCTTTTTTAAATATGATCTGGTGTGATCATAAATGGCATATAACCAACATCTTGTAAACCATCACCATGTATTTGGTTTAATGCCATTGTTTTAATTAAGAAGCCCTATTTGTTGTTGTTTGCTTTGTACGCCTTATTTGCCCCACAGTGGCTGTGCGTATAACCGCAAATATGAGACAAGCAACAAGAGATTGGATTGTTATTCCAAGACCCACAAACAATCGACCAAATCCTCAATCATGATGCATTCAGTTACATATATCTATACATACATACATGCATACATATACTTGTGTATATAAATATATTTTGCATTTTCACACCTTAATTGAATATGAGAGTCTTCAAGTTGATCGCAGAATGGCAACAGCACAAAAAAAATTGCAAACAAACATGTTTATTAAGATCTGAATTGAATTGGATGTGAACGAATATTTATTATCGCCGGTTGTGCAAAGGAAGGGGGAACTGTTGTTATTGTTATTTTTATATATTATTGACAATTATTATAAGGTAATGAGGGGCTGACTGGTAATCGATATGCTTTGAGGCGAACGATTCGTTTCGTATTGAATCGATGTCATTCGGGCGTGGAAATTAAGAAATAAATTGCATGTGAATTCAATAAAGTGATTCCTAATTGAAGCCTCAGCCGAACACTGAGAGAAATTCAATTAATTACAAACTATTACTGAGGGAGTGTTAGGATGGAAAAGTTAGCATCGTATTGACCCTAATCGAGGGATTACATTTACCAGTATCAAGGATGCACAGTGATAAGAGCGAAACATATTTTTTTAAATAAATAAAAATGCCTGTTGGGTTGTTTTTTTAAGGTTCCGTTTTCCGTTAAAGATTAGGCGGTCCGAAATTCCTCAGATATGGCAACGTTATTATCAATTCAATAAGCTGCCGACAGAATAATGCTTGCAAAATGTATGTGAAAATAAATTCGAATACAACTTGCAATAACAGAGCTCTTAACAGAGCAGCGCTGTTAACAGAGCTCTGTTAGGAGTTAACAGAGGAATCAAATTTTGATGTAGGGTAACTATGGGAGTTTATAGTATCCAAACGGAAAATATTGGGTGAATAAAATTCATAGCACAGATAGCCCTGGGCGTGCCCTCTCCGAATTTGGCCCCCACATATTTCAGATGTCTCTACAATTCATACAATCTTGAAGTTTGTAGATGCATATATTTTAGCGCACCGAGCGCCAACAAGAATTGCATAAATAGGGCCAAATTCGTATAGGGCACGTCCAGGGCTATCTGTGCTATAAAATTTATTCACCCAATATTTTCCGTTTGGTTTCGGTGGGCTCATTTTTTAAGCTCGATGGGCCCAAAAATATGCATCAACAAAATTCAAGAAAGTATGAATTTTAGAGACATCTGAGCTATGTGGGGGCCAAATTCGGATAGGGCACACCCAGGGCTATCTGTGCTATAAATTTTATTCACCCAATATTTTCCGTTTGGATAGTATAAACTCCCATAGTTACCCTCCATCAAAATTTGTTTCCTCTGTTAACTCCTAACAGAGCTCTGTTATTGCAAGTTGTATTCGAATTTATTTTCACATACATGCTTGCAAATTGTGCAAATTTATTTCGAAAATCATGGTTCGGTTAGGAGATGAGTTTCGTTCTTGACTCAAAGGACTTGTCAGTAAGCAAAATTGTCGCATTTGGAGTGCAGAGAGATCCACGAGGAACTGTTACAGACAACAAAGCTCACTTTACGATATGTTTTATGTGCCGTGGAATCATTGGTCTTTTACTCGTTTAGGGGTTGAATCAAATCGACGAGGCTTATTTTTAACTTGATGGATCCCTTAGTCGCCAAAATGATCGCGTTTGAGGTTCATTCAAATTCAGGAGGCTCATTTTTATATAAATATTTTCGTTATTCGACAATTTTGTAGCAATTAGTCTTTATACAGTCAATGAGTCTCATTTTCTCATTATTGGCTTCGTTAATCGTCAAAATTGTAGCATTTGAATCTCGGATTATTTAAAACGGATCACTTAAAATGAAAGAATAAAGCATTTTCATTGTTTATGACGATTTTTCGAAAGAATAAAACATATTTTTATCTTGATGGCTTCGTTAATCGTGGAAATTTTAGCTTTTGAATGATAGTTGAGAAACAATTTTGGATAAGATTTTTTTGGCTAAAGGCATCTTCGAACTATTAATTTTCAAAAAATGTGGTTGTCTGCCCCCTTTATCAACATATAAATTTGGCTAGAGGGACCAAAAGAGTTTTTGAGGGGAACGACAAAAAAGAGGCAAGTAGTAAACTCTGGTAATTTATACTATTTTTCTTCTAGGTTTGTCGAATAAAAAAAGAAATTGAAATTTCCTAGAGATCCCCATATTCTTAACTAACTGTAAAAATCGGTTTTGCGTAACTTTGCACGGTTGTAAATATATAACGTAGTGTACCGATCAGCTGAATTTCAGATTCTCCCCTTAGACCTTTCGAACGATATTTACGTTGTTTATTTAAAACTTTAGCAATCTGTGTGTATTCGTCCAGCAAAGAAATTTTGTTTAAACTTTTTCGAGATTTTCCAACTTTGAGATTTTTTCACTTTATTTTATGAGGTAACCACACTACTTCTGATTTTATTAAAATAGGGCGTTTCCTGCGGAGTAAAACATCGCTTTGTTTTTAAAAATTCCTCTGTAATTGACAGAGTTATTGAAGTTTTAACTGAAACAAAATTTTTGCAAAAATACAATTTTTTTTTTCATTCTAGTTCACATTTCTCAAAATTTTACGATTTTTATCCGCAGAAAATAACTAAAATTCATCAAAAAAGCTAAAAACGATAACGTAACGGCATGGCGTACATTTTAGTAAAAACTCTCACATTTTGGAGCATATTTTCCCCACTTTGGGAATTCATAAAAACTTCAAAAAAAGTACAATTCATCAAAAGAGCTAAAAGCTAAACGCGAACGGCATGGCGATCATTTTTGTAAAATTCCCATATTTTGGAACATATTTTCCCCACTTTGGGAATTCGGCTATTTTTGAGGGAAAACATGCTAAATCTGCAAATCTAGTAATTTTTCGCCATATTATTCGTGTTGATGAATTTTAGGTATTTTTATGGACCTCAAATTCGTAAAATATTGACAGATGGGAAAATGCAATGACCAAAATTAGTATTTTTGCAAAAAAAAAATTAGTGAAAACTTCAAAAATAACTTAAAACGGCAATTAAAGGCATGACGACCGTTGTAGTAAAAAATCCCATTCGGCTATTTTTGAGGGAAATCATGCTAAATCTGTAAATCTAGTATTTTTTTCGCCATATTATTTGTGTTGATGAATTTTAGATAATTTTTTGGAACTCAAATTCGTAAAATGTTGACAGATGGGGAAATGCAATGACCAAAATTAGTATTTTTGCAAAAAAAATTTTAGTGAAAACTTCAAAAATAACTTAAAACGGCAATTAAAGGCATGACGACCGTCGTAGTAAAAAATCCCATATTTTGGAACATATTTTCCCCACTTTGGGAATTCGGGGGAAACATGCCACATCTGTAAATCTAGTCATTTTTTCATCATAATATTTGTTTTGATGAATTTTGTTGGACCTTTACTCCGTGAAATATTGTCAGATGCGAAATGAAATGACCAAAATTAGTATTTTTGAAAAAAAAAGAGAAAACATGTTCAAGCCCAGCCGAATGGCTGCAGCGCAGAAAACATTTACTTCTTTGACATACACCAGATTAGATATATTTTTTGGTCGATTTCTCGTATTAAAAATTAGTAAAATTTTTGGGCGATTTTTCAAGTGGAAATTTACATATGTATTGGCTATTTTTCATTACTCATTTGGAAAATTTTGCATTTATTTTTGGACATAATTTCATTTTGGATATTTTTTCCTTTTTTTTTTGGGCCATTTTTTATTTGGAACGAATTTTTGCTAATGTTAACCTAGAGCGTGTGTCCAATGAAAAATCGCTCAAAATAAATGAAAAATTAAAAAAAAAGCTACAAAAAAAGCAAAAAAAGCTCATATGAAAAAAAGCCAAAAAATTGGGTCTTTATTTATAATTTATGCGAAATAACGCAGGAAATTGTTACTCTGCATAGATTGTGGGTGATTTTTCATATGAAAAATTTACCCAATTTTTTGGCGATTTTTAATCGCTCATTTTTGTGTTTTTTTTTTATATTTCTTCTTATTTTTTTATATATTTTTGGCCGAAATTATGAAAAAATTAAAAATTGCCATATTTTTTGGTGATTTTTCATTTTGTCGATTTTTCTTTTATTTTTGGATATAATTTTCCGTTTTGGGCTATTTTAATTTTTTGGTACAATTTTTGTTTTATGATTTTGGGCATGCTTTCATTCGACGATTTTACAAGTCGCCACCCCCAGCAATAATTCTCTTGAAAACCATGGGATTTCGATTCAATTCAGTTATGGATGTGATTATGTCGTTAAATTGTTTTTAATGCAGATTTTGGAATCCCTCCAAAGCTAAGAATATTGAATACAATAAATACTGTTCAAAACACAACTAATATTGAAAATGTGATGTACTATACTTTGATCACTTCTTTTTATTGATGGCGTAAATTTGATAGTAATACAACACCCCAGCTAAAGAATACAAAGTAGCAAATTTTTGTAACACTTGCCATCATTCAGCCATAAAACGAACATCACAAAACCGATAAAGTTGTAACAAAATTTCGCAATTTGCAATAAACCGAACGAAAATAAGGACACGCATGACTGCTGAGACACCCTCGGCAAAATGTAAAAGTGTTGCAGCAGCTAAACGAACATTTGTAAGCAGTTGCAATAGTTGCAGTGGAGGAAGTGAAACGCTGATGCAAATACATGGAGAAAACTGGACAATGATTTTATATGGAAACGATTTCCCAACATTAATAAAATGTCAAATGTCTCATCTGCATATCTCTTTATTGGTGAATATACACCGGATTCAACTTCTTCAAAACTTCAACTCCAGTTTTTGTTCAATTTGAATTTGACATTTCAAGTATTCACATATTTCTCTCCGTGTAAACCTCATTAGATAAGTTTTTTTACATGACAATCTTCTCAATTACCTTACATTACAGAGACTCTGAACTAGAAATAACAACAAGAAAGGAAAGATGAACAAACGAAAAAAACTAAGGTGTGAATGGGTTGAAACCAGATCACACTTGACAAATTATTGCGTTATTATTTCCATACCATTTGGTGGTTGTCTCCATCTGTCTGTCTGTCCGTCCGTCTGTCCGCCTTAGTATGGCTGTGTGTGGCATCGATTGATGTCATTCAGTCAAGCAGTCAGCCAGTCATTCGATAATGCAGCAGCATTCAATCGATCACACATAATTCACACACTCTCCAATAACCAACCAACCATCCGACCATCCATCCGTCCGTCTGTCAATAACAAGTAATATTTATTTACTGATAGACCTTTATGGTAGGATATCGATGACAGCAAAAAATACGAAATTAATAAAAATGTTTGTGTCGTCAACTGAAAAAATGTGGTTTTCAATCTTCCATTACTTGAGATTTTATTGGGGATTTGCTGCAGTAACGGGGTTGCTGTTATTACGGCTGTCTGAATATTTACAAATATTGAATGTGAAAACGAAAACAACACAGATTATAAATTTTATCATGAAATTGCATATTTGAAGTACAAAAGTCATGAGATATTTGAGATAGGAAAATGTTAGGCGACATTATTAATTGATCTGTGATTAGGGTCATACGAAACGAGGCTGATGCAATGAGTGGAATTAGGCGAGGAAACAATAAATAGACTGGGAAGGTGGTAATTAAAATAACGTGGGGTAATTGTATGGGGACTACATCAATATTTACAAAGCTTGACCTCTAACAAACTATATAAATTGATGAGATGAGTTCGTGGACTTCTATAGAATAGATGATGGGTCCGTGGACTCATCTTCTATAGAATAGATGATGAGTTTGCGGACTCATCTTCTATAGAATAGATGATGAGTTTGCGGACTCATCTTCTATAGAATAGATGATGAGTTTGCGGACTCATCTTCTATAGAATAGATGATGAGTTTGCGGACTCATCTTCTATAGAATAGATGATGAGTTTGCAGACTCATCTTCTATAGAATAAATGATGAGTTTGCGGACTCATCTTCTATAGAATAGATGATGAGTTTGTGGACTCATCTTCTATAGAATAGATGATGAGCTTGTGGACTCATCTTCTATAGAATAGATGATGAGTTTGTGGACTCATCTTCCATAGAATAGATGATGAGTTTGTGGACTCATCTTCTATACAATAGATGATGAGTTTGTGGACTCATCTTCTATAGAATAGATGATGAGTTTGTGGACTCATCTTCTATACAATAGATGATGAGTTTGTGGACTCATCTTCTATACAATAGATGATGAGTTTGTGGACTCATCTTCTATAGAATAGATGATGAGTTTGTGGACTCATCTTCTATAGAATAGATGATGAGTTTGTGGACTCATCTTCTATACAATAGATGATGAGTTTGTGGACTCATCTTCTATACAATAGATGATGAGTTTGTGGACTCATCTTCTATAGAATAGATGATGAGTTTGTGGACTCATCTTCTATAGAATAGATGATGAGTTTGTGGACTCATCTTCTATAGAATAGATGATGAGTTTGTGGACTCATCTTCTATAGAATAGATGATGAGTTTGTGGACTCATCTTCTATAGAATAGATGATGAGTTTGTGGACTCATCTTCTATAGAATAGATGATGAGTTTGTGGACTCATCTTCTATAGAATAGATGATGAGTTTGTGGACTCATCTTCTATAGAATAGATGATGAGTTTGTGGACTCATCTTCTATAGAATAGATGATGAGTTTGTGGACTCATCTTCTATAGAATAGATGATGAGTTTGTGGACTCATCTTCTATAGAATAGATGATGAGTTTGTGGACTCATCTTCTATAGAATAGATGATGAGTTTGTGGACTCATCTTCTATAGAATAGATGATGAGTTTGTGGACTCATCTTCTATAGAATAGATGATGAGTTTGTGGACTCATCTTCTATAGAATAGATGATGAGTTTGTGGACTCATCTTCTATAGAATAGATGATGAGTTTGTGGACTCATCTTCTATACTATAGATGATGAGTTTGTGGACTCATCTTCTATACTATAGATGATGAGTTTGTGGACTCATCTTCTATACTATAGATGATGAGTTTGTGGACTCATCTTCTATACTATAGATGATGAGTTTGTGGACTCATCTTCTATAGAATAGATGATGAGTTTGTGGACTCATCTTCTATAGAATAGATGATGAGTTTGTGGACTCATCTTCTATAGAATAGATGATGAGTTTGTGGACTCATCTTCTATAGAATAGATGATGAGTTTGTGGACTCATCTTCTATAGAATAGATGATGAGTTTGTGGACTCATCTTCTATAGAATAGATGATGAGTTTGTGGACTCATCTTCTATAGAATAGATGATGAGTTTGTGGACTCATCTTCTATAGAATAGATGATGAGTTTGTGGACTCATCTTCTATAGAATAGATGATGAGTTTGTGGACTCATCTTCTATAGAATAGATGATGAGTTTGTGGACTCATCTTCTATAGAATAGATGATGAGTTTGTGGACTCATCTTCTATAGAATAGATGATGAGTTTGTGGACTCATCTTCTATAGAATAGATGATGAGTTTGTGGACTCATCTTCTATAGAATAGATGATGAGTTTGTGGACTCAGTTTCTATAGAATAGATGATGAGTTTGTGGACTCATCTTCTATAGAATAGATGATGAGTTTGTGGACTCATCTTCTATAGAATAGATGATGAGTTCTTCTATAGAATAGATGATGAGTTTGCGGACTCATCTTGTATAGAATAGATGATGAGTTTGCGGACTCATCTTGTATAGAATAGATGATGAGTTTGCGGACACATCTTCTTTAGAATACATGGGCTCATGCCGCACACAGGCATCGATCTAAGTTGGGTTTAAATGCTTTTCAGTTTCTGAACGCATTCAGTTTCTGACTTGCATCACTTTTTCCAGCCAGCGTACATTAAGTGTCGCTAAAAGTCCAAACAAAAACTTGTTTGCTCCCGCCTTTCTGAAAGTTATTGCACGTTGTCAACTAATTCAATATTAAGTGTGAATGGCGGCTGGGTGTTTTCATTTAGTCACTCTCATGCACGGAGTGGAGTCACGATCCATACAACTGTCCGTCCGTCCATCCATCCCACAAGTCTTTAGGGGGGCTTTGGCAGAAATGTTGTTGTTTGGGTTTGATTGAAACGAGTACAAATTTCAATCAACATCTTGTCAAATGTTTGCGCGAGATATTTTCAATCATAATTTTTTGCGATCAATTGATCTTTGTGTCAATCATAATTATGCTTATTTTACGTTTTGTCATTTCGGTGGGTTTTTGTTTGCGGCGATTGCCGACTCGTTACAACGTCGTTCGAACGTTGCTCTATTCCGCGATCATTTATTCCGCGCCCCGTAATTATCCAGCTCTGGAATGACATGTTTACTGGGGTTCACAAATAATTGCACGTGTTGTTCGTTACGAGAGTGGGTGTTGTGTAATCAGTATTTAATAGGCATTATGCGGCTGTCAAAGGCCCCAAAGACACTTAAAACATGCGTATGTATGTAATTGGAAGACTAGAATAAATAGATGGATACATAGGCATCCATCGATCCCACCAACCCATCAACCATTCATGCCGCCGTCATACATGGAACTGGTTCACAAGCTCATCCATCTAAACATCGCATTATAAACAGCTACGCAGATATCCACGCGAACGCTGTGTGTGTGTAGGGTATCCACCCAACACACCTCGAAAGCTGTCAAAATCAACAACAAACACAGCCAAAGCAACATCATCAGCAACATTTGCCATGATCGACCGACAGACAGACTATTAACCATTCCCAGCCCAGCAATTGATCTTGCGATGACTGACTGTGCGCATGCGCGTACGCAGTACATCACTACACTTCATTCAACTTTCTTTAACTCTCCGCCATGGATCAACCAACCATAAACTGTATGTACTCGTATGTGCGCGAGTCAATATTTATCGATCGTGATTTTGTGCTTTATGCGGCTTTAATTAAGCAGTAAACAAACAATATGAGCTTGATGCCGGGCGGAGGAAGTCTCGCTGAATTATGGCCACAAAAATATTAGCATATCATGGCAAAAAAACAAGCTTACAACAATATCATCATGTAAATCGCATCAAGTTAATAGATTTCTTCTTTAGACTATAAGGCAAGCATAGCAATTCGACTTCAAATTGATTGAAGCTGAGGGGGTTTTCCGGTGCCTAATCAAACGCCTAATATCAATTATGAAATAATGACAGAATTCATATCCATTCAAATCAAATCGTTCAACAATTATGGTTGGCTGTAATGAAGTTAGCTATGAATAGAGATGTGAAACATTTAGGGATTATAGGGAACAAGTTTTAAATTTGGCACTGGATCTTAATTTCTATAGAAAAGATGATGATGAGCCGCAGAGCTTATCATCTATAAAATAGAATATTCTATTCTTCTATGGAAATAATGATGATTAGCTCCAGCGCTCGTCTTCTACAGAATAGATGATGAGTTTGAGGACTCATCTTCTATACTATAGATGATGAGTTTGAGGACTCATCTTCTATACTATAGATGATGAGTTTGAGGACTCTTCTTCTATACTATAGATGATGAGTTTGAGGACTCATCTTCTATACTATAGATGATGAGTTTGAGGACTCATCTTCTATACTATAGATGATGAGTTTGAGGACTCATCTTCTATACTATAGATGATGAGTTTGAGGACTCATCTTCTATACTATAAATGATGAGTTTGAGGACTCATCTTCTATACTATAGATGATGAGTTTGAGGACTCATCTTCTATACTATAGATGATGAGTTTGAGGACTCATCTTCTATACTATAGATGATGAGTTTGAGGACTCATCTTCTATACTATAGATGATGAGTTTGAGGACTCATCTTCTATACTATAGATGATGAGTTTGAGGACTCATCTTCTATACTATAGATGATGAGTTTGAGGACTCATCTTCTATACTATAGATGATGAGTTTGAGGACTCATCTTCTATACTATAGATGATGAGTTTGAGAACTCATCTTCTATACTATAGATGATGAGTTTGAGGACTCATCTTCTATACTATAGATGATGAGTTTGAGAACTCATCTTCTATACTATAGATGATGAGTTTGAGGACTCATCTTCTATACTATTGATGATGAGTTTGAGGACTCATCTTCTATACTATAGATGATGAGTTTGAGGACTCGTCTTCTATACTATAGATGATGAGTTTGAGTCCTCATCTTCTATACTATAGATGATGAGTTTGAGGACTCGTCTTCTATACTGTAGATGATGAGTTTGAGGACTCATCTTCTATACTATAGATGATGAGTTTGAGGACTCATCTTCTATACTATTGATGATGAGTTTGAGGACTAATCTTCTATACTATTGATGATGAGTTTGAGGACTCATCTTCTATACCATTGATGATGAGTTTGAGGACTCATCTTCTATACTGTAGATGATGAGTTTGAGGACTCATCTTCTATACTTTAGATGATGAGTTTGAGGAATCGTCTTCTATACTATAGATGATGAGTTTGAGGACTCATCTTCTATACTATAAATGATGAGTTTGAGGACTCATCTTCTATACTGTAGATGATGAGTTTGAGGACTCATCTTCTATACTGTAGATGATGAGTTTGAGGACTCATCTTCTATACTATAGATGATGAGTTTGAGGACTCATCTTCTATACTATAGATGATGAGTTTGAGGACTCATCTTCTATACTGTAGATGATGAGTTTGAGGACTCATCTTCAATACTGTAGATGATGAGTTTGAGGACTCATCTTATATACTTTAGATGATGAGTTTGAGGACTCATCTTCTATACTATAGATGATGAGTTTGAAGACTCATCTTCTATACTATAGATGATAAGTTTGAGGACTCATCTTCTATACTGTAGATGATGAGTTTGAGGACTCATATTCTATACTGTAGATGATGAGTTTGAGGACTCATCTTCTATACTGTAGATGATGAGTTTGAGGACTCATCTTCTATACTATTGATGATGAGTTTGAGGACTCATCTTCTATACTATAGATGATGAGTTTGAGGACTCGTCTTCTATACTATAGATGATGAGTTTGAGTCCTCATCTTCTATACTATTGATGATGAGTTTGAGGACTCATCTTCTATACCATTGATGATGAGTTTGAGGACTCATCTTCTATACTGTAGATGATGAGTTTGAGGACTCATCTTCTATACTTTAGATGATGAGTTTGAGGACTCGTCTTCTATACTATAGATGATGAGTTTGAGGACTCATCTTCTATACTATAAATGATGAGTTTGAGGACTCATCTTCTATACTGTAGATGATGAGTTTGAGGACTCATCTTCTATACTGTAGATGATGAGTTTGAGGACTCATCTTCTATACTATAGATGATGAGTTTGAGGACTCATCTTCTATACTATAGATGATGAGTTTGAGGACTCATCTTCTATACTGTAGATGATGAGTTTGAGGACTCATCTTCAATACTGTAGATGATGAGTTTGAGGACTCATCTTATATACTTTAGATGATGAGTTTGAGGACTCATCTTCTATACTATAGATGATGAGTTTGAAGACTCATCTTCTATACTATAGATGATAAGTTTGAGGACTCATCTTCTATACTGTAGATGATGAGTTTGAGGACTCATCTTCTATACTGTAGATGATGAGTTTGAGGACTCATCTTCTATACTATAGATGATGAGTTTGAGGACTCATCTTCTATACTGTAGATGATGAGTTTGAGGACTCATCTTCAATACTGTAGATGATGAGTTTGAGGACTCATCTTATATACTTTAGATGATGAGTTTGAGGACTCATCTTCTATACTATAGATGATGAGTTTGAAGACTCATCTTCTATACTATAGATGATAAGTTTGAGGACTCATCTTCTATACTGTAGATGATGAGTTTGAGGACTCATCTTCTATACTGTAGATGATGAGTTTGAGGACTCATCTTCTATACTATAGATGATGAGTTTGAGGACTCATCTTCTATACTAAAGATGATGAGTTTGAGGACTCATCATCTATAGTATAGATGATGAGTTTGAGGACTCATCTGTGTTACCCCATTAAAATATATCCCTTGTCTTAGGTTCCTTCTTTCATACCATTCTTATAATCTCTGCCCCTTCCCAAAGAGTTTGAGTCATCTCATGCAAATCTACCGAAAACCCCGACAAGAGAATGTCGCCTTCACAAATATTTTGCATAATAATTCACGCGCTTTCATTCTTCATGCCGGTCGTTGTACATCCATATGTGGGGAGAGAGGAGTACACTTTCAAAAATCGCCAAATGCCGATCAATTAACTAATCTTTTAAGTCCCCACCACCAAAAAAACGGGCACAGCCAAACAAACAAACCGAACCCATCTTCCGACACAAAAACAAACAAAACAAAAAACAAGACAGCAGCAATCCAAAGACAACAGACAACGACAATCCCAAGCAGCAGCAACAACAACAACCAGCAACATACAATATGTTCTTTTAAACTTTTGATGTCTTAATGAACATATAAAATGTTTTTATGACTTTCTGCTACTCCGAGATATGCCCGAAGGTTTATTTGCGTTCCGTGCGCTAAACCCTCTGATCTGAAACGAACTGAACTGAATTTGGGATGAGGAAGACGATGTCGATGTCGACGACGACAATGACGGTGGTGGGCCAAAGTGGTTGTTGCTGCCGCCACAGATGCTCCACTGACAACAACAACAGCAGAAACAGGAACATAGGCGGCCAGCCGCATCAAGCCCTCCAACAGACAAAGGGAGTTGGACCACCCAAATAGCCAGCTGAGCTGAGCTCAACTGAGCGAGAGAGATGAGCTTTACAAATTTAGTTGTTTTTACTTTATTCTGTTGTTACGATCATTTGAGATCATAATGAAAACGAAAGGAGAAAATGTCTTCACAAAACCGAGATAAAACCTTTAAAGCAGCAGCAACAGCAGTGCCACCGTATGTTTTTTTTTCATTGGGAACGCCAGGGCGTTCGGACGGACGGACAGGGACGGGGAACAGCCTTTATACAATATGAATATTAACAGATTTAAGCCGTACGAAAGCATATATGCTGCTCATAATATCACTATGATCTCCATGACGATGACGATGATCAAAACGTTGGTCATTATTTTGAAGAGAAACTGAAAACAGATGCACCACCGTTCGTTCGTTTGCTCAGTCGATCATACGGTTGACTGAAACTCTCACGGCGAAAGTGAGGAGGACAGTGGAGCAAATCAACATGCAGCAGTGAAAAGAAAAATTAGAGGAAGGTCATTACCAAGATGCACGAAGACTGCAAATCAGTGATCGGATAAATCTCATTTAGGGATTGAATGGAACAATTTTGAAATTTCTTCCTGGATCTCATTTTCATTATCATAATGAACCCCAGGTTTCATATTCTATAGAATAGATGATTAGTCTCCGAAATCATTTTCTATAGAATATATGATGAATTTGCGGATTCATATACTATAGAATAGGTGATGAGTTTGTCGACTCATATTCTATAGAATAGATGATGAGTTTACGGATTCATCTTCTATAGAATACATTATGAGGTTGCGGACTCATATTCTATAGAATAGATGATGAGATTGCGGACTCATCTTCTATAGAATAGATGATGAGGTTGCGGACTCATATTCTATAGAATAGATGATGAGATTGCGGACTCATATTCTATAGAATAGATGATGAGATTGCGGACTCATCTTCTATAGAATAGATGATGAGATTGCGGACTCATTTTCTATAGAATAGGTGATGAGATTGCGGACTCATCTTCTATAGAATATATGATGGGTTTGCGGATTCATCTTCTATAGAATAGATGATGAGAATTTAGATAGATGAGCATTTTTGATTCATAACATTTTAATATACATACACAGACTGCATCTATTCTGAATTCTAATATCTCTCAGTTGATATGAATAATCATAAATCAAACATCCTGAAAGAACTTTACAAGAAGGAAAGCGGCTGTGGCGATTTTCCGATGGAGAATTGAGGAAGTCGTGAATTGTGGAAAAACTTTTCTCGGTCTAACTTTTTCAAACGAAACCCTTGCTATGGTTTCATATAATAAATATTTATCAGTTGTAATGAGTAATGTATTTAATCATGAGGTCTTGTCTTAGATCTTTGAAATCTTGTCAATTTGATAACAAAAAAGTCTTGTCTTGACTTCAACAAATCTTTAAAAATATATGATTTTCATATATTTTATGAGTCCCAGGGTTCATATTCTATAGAATAGATTATGATGAGTCACAGGGCTCATATTGTATAAAATAGATGATTGGGAGTCCCATGGCTTATATTCCATAAAATAGATGATAATGAGCCCCAGGACTCATATTCTATAGAATAGGTGATGATGAGTCTCAGGACTCATATGACGATGATAAACACTCAGCTCAGATGGACTATGCTTTGTTTCTATCAGTGAAAATTATTTTGCTTGTTATGACATATGTTGTTTAACCTCAAGAAACCTTAAATCCACAGAACTGATGCTCTAAAAAAACCTTCTCAGACAGTGATATGTTTGTCATCTCCAACCTTTTTCTCTTTTAAGATCTCTATAAGTTTGGGAAATGTTTTCACTCTGTCATTTTATCCTATTGGACTTGGACATATTTTTCTTTTGAGAAAATATCTGCCTATACCAATCTCTGTGGAATTGAGACTTTATGAAAAAAAACTGTAACATCTCTCCAAATTTTAGGAAATTTAGATGCAAAAAAATGCCTAAAATTAAAAATCCCAAATTTTGGAAAATATTTTCCCCACTTTGGGAATTCTGTTATTTAAAAAATCTACAAATTATCTGTTTTAGTAACAATCACAAATTTTGGAATACATTATCTCCACTTTTGGATTTCTGCTATTTTTTGTTAAAAAATCAAAATCTGTAAATTTAATAATTTTACAGACATTTTAGTCCAAATCTCAAATTGGGGAACACATTTTCCCACTTTGGCTGGGAACTATTTTAGTAAAAATCCCATATTTTGGAACACATTTTCCCAACTTTTGAAATTTTTTTATTTTTGTAAAAAAAAAATCTGTAAATCATCTCTTTTAGTAAGAATCCGATATTTTGGAACACATTTTTCCCACTTTGGGAATTCAGATATTTTTTTCTAAAAGATCAAAATCTGCAAATTTATTAATTTTTAAATTATTTTAGTAAAAATCTCAAGTTTAAGAACACATTTTTCCCACTTTAGCAACTTTTTTAGTAAAAATCTCAAATTTTGGAACACCCACTTTGGGAATTCGGTAATTTTTGTTAAAAAATCAAAATCTGCAAATTTATTAATTTTGACACCCATTTTAGTAAAAAGCCCAAATTTTGGGACACATTTTCCCCATTTTGGGAATTCGGCTATTTTTATGGACAATAAACTAAATCTGTAAATCTAATGTAATATTGTTTCAAGCATTTTAGTAAAGATTTCGAAATTTTGGAACACATTGTGCCCACTTTGCGAATTCTGTTATTTTTGTAAAATAATTAAAATCTGCAATTCATCCCTTTTAGTAACAATCTCAAATTTTGGAACACATTATTTCCACTTTGGGAATTTTGCTATTTTTTGTTAAATTAATCAAAGTCTGTAAATTTAGTAATTTTACAGACTTTTTAGTAAAATTCGGCAATTGAGGAACACATTTTCCCCACTTTGGAAATTTGGCTACTTTTGTTAGAAAATCAAAATCTGCAAATCATTCCTTTTAGTGACAATCCCAATTTTTGGAACACATTTTCCCCACTTGGGGAATTCGGGTATTTTTTTTGCAAAAAAATTTAAATCTGCAATTTCGGTCATTTTTACAATCTGTAAATCTAGTTTTTTCAACCATTTTAGTAAAGATTCCAAAATTTTGGAACATATTTTCCCCATTTTGGGAATTCTATTATTTTTGTACAGAAAATTAGTAATTTCTATAGCCATTTTAGTAAAAATTTCAAATTAGGAACACATTTTCGCCACTTTCGCAACTATTTTAGTAAACATCCCAAATTTTGGAACACATTTTCCCCACTTTGGGAATTCGGCTATTTTTGTTAAAAAATCAAAATCTGCAAATTTAGTAATTTTTACAACCATTTTAGTAAAAATCTCAAATTTTGGAACACTTTGGGAAATCGACTATTATTGTTGAAAAAACCCAAAATCCTTTCGTGAGAATGTCATGATGTGTTTCCACCTTTTAGTCAAATAATAATCTAAATTTCCTTTTTCTCGTCCCACTGTACCTTAGCATCCGCAACAGAAGATGGAAGCATTGGGGCAAAAAAAGGCGCATTTCTGAAATAATTTGTTGATCAATAACCGTCGTGTTTATGACTATATTAGGGACTCATTATGTTTAGATTATGTCGCCGTTGACATGGTTGGTGGTAGCCCGCTGCCCCGGCGCAGTCACCCAATTCTCCACAAAACAAAGATAGCACTAAATAAAAACAACAACCACACAAGCATGCGTACGTGGTGCGCTCTCACAACAAAGGTTTAATGCTCACCGACAAACGATTAACCGAAACTTATGAATATACTTAACTATATATATAAGTATATTGTGAGAGTGGGGAGGGGGAAAAGAAAAGCTGGTGCAGTGTGGACTGGAAAATCGTAGGCAACATTATCAATATTAAAGCAAACGATAAAAAACAATAACGGCAGCAGAGACAATAACAACACAGTAAAAACACAGCTCGAACGGGGGGACATTTAATTTGAATTTGTCCATCTAACGAAACGATGACGATGACGACGACGTCGACCACGATCATCAATGTTAATTTAGGTGATGTTCGACGATAAACGAAAAATAAAAACAAATCGAAATTGAATGAAAGATCTGAACAAAAAGCAAAACAGCAGCAGCAGCAGGAAACCACGAAGAAAGACGGCCGGACGGACGGACAGCCACGGTCATCGTCAGACAGACGGATGGACGGACGGACAAATCGAACTGAATCATTTAATTGTTATTTAAAGTTATGTCAGAGTTGCTCAAATTGACCACAGTTTGCTTTGGTTTCGATGGCTTTTCAATGTGTTGTTGTTGTTGCTGGTGTTTGGTTGTTGTTGGTTGCCGGTGCATTTTGTCTGTTTGGACTGCATCGTGTGTGGTCTTGCTCAAGTGAATTTTAAATATAACGCCTCAAAGCAAATACATCTTTAATGGGCCCACAAATGGCCGTTAAATAAACAAAACACTGCACAGTGGTTTCAAATCGAACAAATGTGGAAATTGTTATGTAACTGGGGGATAACTAAATCGATTGAAAATTGGATTTTGAAGGGCAGAGGGGTGGAGAAAGAGTAAATGGTCACCCCGTCGTAACACTTTGAGGACCATACATGTTTGACTGGAGAGATTGTGGTTTTGTTTTGATATCCGTGGTCTGCGACCAAGTAATAGTTACATCCTAAAAATTTACTTCCCAAAGAACCCCTTCAGAATGACTGATTGATTTAAGTTTTGACTAAATCTACTATTTTACAAAAATACAAGTTTTGGTCATTCCAGTTTTGGAACACATTTTCCCCCACTTGGGAATTCGGCTATTTTTGTTGAAAAAAAATCAAAATCTGCAAATCTAATAATTTTTTCAGCCATTTTTATAAAAATCCCAAATTTTTTAACACATTTCACCACTTTGAGAATACAAATATTTTTTTTTGTGGTGGGAAAATAATCAAAAACTGCGAATCAACCATTTTAGTAAAAAATCCCTAATTTTGGAACACATTTTCCCCATTTTGGTAATTCGACTATTTTTTGAGAAAAATCAAAATCTGCAAATCTATTCATTTTTTTCAACAATTTTAGTAAAAATCCACAATTTAAGAACACATTTTCCCCATATTGGGAATTCGGGAATTATTTTTAAGAAAATGCAAAATCAGCACATCTAGCAATTTTGTCAAACATTTAAAAAAATTCAAGTTTTTTGGAACACATTTTCCCCACTTTAGGAATTCGCTTATTTTGTGGAAAAATCTAGTCTAGAATTCTGTTCAACCAATTTAGTAAAATCCCAATTTTTGCAGCACATTCTCAAAATGGAGAAATCGACTATTTTTGTTAAAAAAATCCAATATTTTTTCAACCATTTTGGCAAAAAATGCAAATTTTCGAACACATTTCCCCCACTTTGGGAATTCGGCTATTTTTGTGGAAAATCAACAGCAAATCTAGTAATTATGCCAACCATTTTAGTAAAAATTCCAAATTTTGGAACATATGTTTCCCATTTGGGGAATTCGTCTAAATCGGCAATTCTAGAAAATTTTCAACAATTTTAGTAAAAAATCCAACAATTTGAAACACATTTTCCAAATTCTTTGGAAATTCTACCCTTTTTTTGAAAAAAATCTGCAAATCTAGTAATATTTTCAACCACATATTTTCTCCACTTTGGGAATTTGGCTATTTTTTAGAAAAAAATCATCAAATCTAGTAATTTTGCCAAACATTTTAGTAAAAATCCAAATTTTGGAACACATTTTCCACACTTTGGGAATTTAGCTTTTTTGGAAAAAAAACAAGTAAGGAAAGGCTAAAGTCGGGCGGGGCCGACTATATAATACCCTACACCACTCCCTGCGTATGTACCACACTTTGATTACTAAACCCAGGTATTTCATGGGAACAATTTTATGTAGTTCATACAAATTATATGAATATAATGTATATGCTATAAATTCATCTTTAGTCAAATTTAACGAATATGGTAAATAATATGGTAATTGATCCAATTGTCCGACAGACAAATACATATTATACAGTAGTATACCAAAGTCATACCAAAGTATGGACATATGGGCATCACCCAAACAATTCTCATTGCAATTCAATTCGGTAAAAATTCCTGTAAATGTATGTGTTTGACAAAAAATTTTAAATCGGAAAGGACATTTGTATGGGGGTATATTGAAACCAGGCACATCGTTCCTGCCCTTTCACCATGTCTGTTTATTGGTGAAATATAATATGTAAAATTTGGCCAAAATCGGTTAAACATTCGGGAGCAACATTTGTATGAGGGCTATATCTAAATCTGAACCGATCTTACCCACTTTCACCATTGGTTTTTTAGTTGGATTATAAGATGTTGTGCCAATTTTAAAGAAAAACGGGTACAATATCTGGATTTTAGAGAGGAAAAAGTCAAATCGGGAGCGACATTTGTATGGGGGCTATATCTAAATCTGAACCGATCATACCCACTTTCAGCATAGGTGTTTCTAGTTCGATTATAAAATGTTGTGCCAATTTTAAAGAAAATCGGGTACAATATGTGGTTTCTAAAGCGGAAAAAGTGAATTCGGGAGCGACATTTGTATGGGGGCTATATCTAAATCTGAACCGATCTTACCCAATTTTTGCATACGTGTTTCTAGTTGGATTATAAGATGTTCTGCAAAATTTAAAGAAAATCGGGTACAATATGTCGTTTCTAGAGCGGAAAATGTCAAATCGGGAGCGACATTTGTATGGGGGCTATATCTAAATCTGAACCGATCTTACCCAATTTTTGCATACGTGTTTCTAGTTGGATTATAAGATGTTCTGCAAAATTTAAAGAAAATCGGGTACAATATGTCGTTTCTAGAGCGGAAAATGTCAAATCGGGAGCGACATTTGTATGGGGGCTATATCTAAATCTGAACCGATCTTACCCAATTTTTGCATACGTGTTTCTAGTTGGATTATAAGATGTTCTGCAAAATTTAAAGAAAACCGGGTACAATATGTCGTTTCTAGAACGGAAAATGTCAAATCGGGAGCGACATTTGTATGGGGGCTATATCTAAATCTGAACCGATCTTACCCAATTTTTGCATACGTGTTTCTAGTTGGATTATAAGATGTTGTGCCAATTTTAAAGAAAATCGGGTACAATATGTGGTTTATAAAGCGGAAAAAGTGAAATAAGGAGCGACATTTGTATGGGGGCTATATATAAATCTGAACCGATCTTACCCAATTTCGGCATAGGTGTTTCTAGTCAGAATATAAGATGTTGTACCAAATTTAAAGAAAATTGGGTACAATATGTGGTTTCTAGAGCGGAAAATGTCAAATCGGGACCAACATTTGTATGGGGGCTATATCTAAATCTGAACCGATTTCCTCCAAATTCAATACCAATGGTCCTTGGCCAAAAAAAATAACTTCTGCCATGTTTCATGACAATCGGACAACAATTGCGACCTGTAGAGTGCGAACAAGCTTAGATGGACAGCAGACGGACGGACGGACGGACGGACGGACGGACAGACGGACAGACAGACATCGTTAAATCGACTCAGCTGGCGATTCTAAGCCGATCCGTATACTTAAAGGTGGGTCTAGCTCAATTATTTCTTGGTGTTACAAACATTTGGCGGAAAACTAACTTATAATACCCTAGACCACGAAGTGGTGTAGGGTATAAATAGTGAATGAGAAAATTTAGTCATCATCCCAAATTTTGGAACACATTTTCCCCACTATGGTAATTCGAATACTTCTGCAAATCTATTCATTTTTTTCGACCATTTTAGTAACAATCCCCAATTTAGGAACACATTTTCCCCACATTGGGAATTCGGGTATTTTTTTAAGAAAATGCAAAATAAACACATCTAGCAAGCACATAATCTAGTAATTATGCCAACCATTTTAGTAAAAATCCCAAATTTTGGAACATATGTTCCCCATTTGAGGAATTCGTCTATTTTTTTTTTTTGTTTTGAAACAGCAATTTTAGTAAAAAATCCAACAATTTGAAACACATTTTCCCAACTTTGGAAATTCTGCCCTTTTTTGAAAAAAAAATCTGTAAATCTAGTAATATTTGCAACCATTTTACTAAAAATCCCAAATTTTGAAACACATTTTCCCCACTTTGGGAATTTGGCTATTTTTTAGAAAAAAAAATCTAGTAATTTTGCCAAACATTTTACTAAAAATCCAAATTTTGGAACACATTTCCACACATTGGGAATTTGGCTTTTTTGGAAAAAATGGTAAATCAGAAAATTTAGTCATTTTCAACCATTTTTGTAAAAATGCCCAAATTTGGAAGATATTTTCCCTTTTGGTTTTTTTTTTTTGAAAAAAAGTTAAGATCTGGGCAAACGTAATTATTTTAAACATTAAAAAATTACAAATTTTATCCATTTTAGTAAAAAATCACAAATTTTGGAACACATTTTCGGATATTTTTGTAGGAAAAATATAAAAATCTGCAAATTTAATAATTTTTTAAACCATTTTAGTAAAAATCACAAATTTTTTAACACATTTCTCCATTTTGGGAATTCGGCTATTTTTGTTGATGGTTGTTTTTTTTGTACTTTGTACTCTGTACTTTTTTTTTTGAAAAAAGGCACATCTTCAAATCTAATAATTTTTCAACTATTTTTGTGGATTAAAATTAAAAACCTGCAAATCTAGTCTTTTTTGTTGAAAAAATTCAAGATCTGCAAATCTATTTTAGTAAAAATACCCCCGTTTGGAAACATTTTCACCATTTTGGGATTTCGGATATATTTTTTAAAATGCAAAATGAAATTTTAGTAAAAATCCCGACTTATGAAACACATTTTCCCCTCTTTGGGAATTCGCATATTTTTTTTTGTTGTGAAAAATATCAAAATCTGTATATCTTGTAAAGAGTGATTTTTTTGAGGTTAGGATTTTCATGCATTAGTATTTGACAGATCACGTGGGATTTCAGACATGGTGTCAAAGAGAAAGATGCTCAGTATGCTTTGACATTTCATCATGAATAGACTTACTAACGAGCAACGCTTGCAAATCATTGAATTTTATTATCAAAATGCGTGCTCTGTTAAGAAAGTTCATCGCACGCTTCCATTTTATGGTCAGTTTAATCGACCCACTGAAGCGGCTATTCGGGCTATTGTGACTAAATTTCGCACCAAATTTACATTGTTGGACATTAAACCACCAAGACGCTTACGTAGAGTACGAACTGAAGAAAATATCGCAGCTGTATCGGCCAATGTTAATGACGACCATCAATTATCGATTCGTCGCCGTTCGCAGCAATTGGGCCTCTGTTACTCAAAAACGTGGAAATGCCAAAATTGGACTAAGCGGATGGACCACTTGAGGCGCAGCCGCGGTCAACATTTAAATGAAATTATCTTCAAAAAGTAAATGTCATGGACCAATCTAACGTTTCAAATAAAGAACCGATGAGATTTTGCAAATTTTATGCGTTTTTTTTTAAAAAAAGTTATCAAGCTCTTAAAAAATCACCCTTTATTTTCACCAACCATTTTAGTAAAAATCCCACATTTCCTTCTTTTCCTTCAACTTTGGGAATTTGGCTATTTTTTGAAAAAAAAAAAAATAAAAATTTGCAAAGCTAGTAATTTTGTCGACCATTTTAACAAGAATCGAAATTTTGGAATACATTTGCCCCTCTGGGAATTCGGTTATTTTTTTAAAGTATTTTAGTAATTTTTTCATCCAAAATTTAATTTTTGTTCCAAAATTTTGGAACATATTTTCCCCACTTTCACAATTCGATTATTTTTGAGGAAAAACAAAATCTGCAAATTTAGTATTTTTTCAACAATTTTAGTAAAAATTCCAAATTTTGGAACACATTTTCCCCGCATTGGGAATTCGGCGATTTTTATTTTAAAAAATCAAAATCTGCAAATTTAGTAATTTTTATAACCGTTTTAGTAAAAATCGCACATTTTGGAACACATTATCCCCACTCTGGGAATTAATTTATTTTTTCGGGGAAAAGGCAACATTTTTTATTATTTATTTATATTATATATTTATTTATTTTCCTTCGCCTACCACTGTGCCCCCAACTTATGCAGACTTATCTGACCAGAAGACAAACACATTCACACGCTCTCAGTAAGTCAAAATTTAAAACATAAAAAAATCGACCATTAAACCTTGTCTCTAAGGCCGCAAATTCCTTCTTTGGTAGCTTTGGCAATGTTTTTGGCGCTTGCTTTAGCTTTTGAGGATTTAAATGTATGCGGCGGCGGTGGCAACGGCCACCGACCAGAGGAACAAAAAAAAACTAACAAAACGGTGGAACGAGCACTCATGTGAACATAATGTTCACACCAATGCCCCCCTTTGGACACAGCGGCCGACAATATTTAAAAGATATATTAACATCAATCTTCCACGGATCAAAACATTTCACATAGCAGCTAAGAATTCCTTGGCACTTTTGCGAGTGCAAAGGAAAGAGAGAAGTGTGCATTTTAAAGCGCTCTTTTAGAAATGGTGCATTCAGGGATCGGAATGCAACTGGAAATGGAATGCGGAAAATATCAAAGGTTGGTTTGTGAAAATAAATAAATAAAATTTCGAAATTCGACAAAATCAAGTTTTGCAACATATACGGTGGGCCATGTATCATTTCAAATTGGAATTGGCTTTAAAAAAAGTACTGTTTATTTTTTCAAATTTCTGTTTTTATTTAAAATTTAAATTTGTAGTAAGGTGGGTCTATTACTTCCCCCTCTTTGAGAATTTGAGGACAAAATGCGAAATCTTATTTTCTACACAATATCACAATATTTTGTTACGATATCTCGTTTTTTGTAGAATTTACTCAATGTTAATTTTTGAATTTGTTTTTCGCAAACTGATACGTATTTATGAAATTTTTAGTTAAAGGTGTCATGAAGCAGAAACCGCGATTCGCTTTCAATTGTCTCTTAGATATAGTTAAAACTCTTTTTCTGCCCTTTCCATGGTATAATTTTTTCTCTAAAAGTGTTCTGCTTTACAGCACTGTGGGACAAAGTTTGACTTTAAAATAAACTATAAGAAATTAACCCTTGAAAGGAATTTTAAGTTTTGACTCATTTCTGCCTTTTACGTTGAGCTTTCAGTTTTTGTGTATTCAGAGACTTATAGTAGAATTTTATGGCGATTATTTTTGTAGAACATTTTGACCCGCTAAAACTCTGCTTGATGGGTGTTTTTTACCCTTTGATGGGTGTTTTTTACCCTTTTGCACAAAAGGCACCGAAAAGACCCCTATATTGAGCAGCTAGAGGTTTAAAATGTTCCACAAAAAAATATCCCGCATAGTGTTTTAAATAATATTACTTAACACACCCTATACTTAAAATGTAAACATTCCCAAGGTTTCCAATGCCGATTCATCATAATAATGTTTTACGGTTGTTTTTTTTTTTTTTTGCCCTTTTCACAAATAGGACCAAAAAGACCCCTGTATTGAGGAGTTAGAGGATTTTAATGTTCCACAAAAATATTTCTCAGAGTGTTCTAAGTAATATTGCTAAACACACCCTATACTTAAAATGTAAGGACCATAAGGTTCCCTATGCCGATTCATCAGAGGAATGTGTTTTACGAGTGTTTTTTACCATTTTCACAAAAAAGGTCCAAAAAGACCCTTATATTGAGGATGTAGAGGGTAAAACGTTCCACAAAAATATTGCTCATAGTGTTTTAAGTAATCTTGCTGAACATCTCCTACACTTATAATGTAAGGATCATAAGGTTCCCTATGCCGATTCATCAGAGAAATGTGTTTTACGAGTGTTTTTTATTCTTTTCAAAAAAGGACCAAAAAGACCCCTGTATTGAGGAGTTAGAGGGTTTTAATGTTCCACAAAAAAGTTTCTCATAGTGTTTTAACTAATATTGCTAAACACACCCTATACTTAAAATGTAAGTATCACAAGGTTTGATATGCCGATTCATCAGAGGAATGTGTTTTACGAGTGTTTTTTTACCCTTTTCACAAAAAGGTCCAAAAAGACCCTTATATTGAGGATGTAGAGAGTTAAAATGTTCCACAAAAATATTGCTCATGGTGTTTAAGTAATCTTGCTGAACATCTCCTATACTTAAAATGTAAGGATCACAAGGTTTGATATGCCCATTCATCATAAGACTGTTTTAAGGGTGTTCTTTACACTTTTCACAAAAATGGCCAAAAAGACCACTATATTGAGGAGCTAGAGGGTTAAACTGTTCCACA
This sequence comes from Polietes domitor, assembly GCA_947397865.1. Taxonomy (NCBI): domain Eukaryota; kingdom Metazoa; phylum Arthropoda; class Insecta; order Diptera; family Muscidae; genus Polietes; species Polietes domitor. Next base: position 24,207,212 of record OX377622.1, on the reverse strand, counting down.
AAAATATTCCTCATAGTTTTTTAAGTAATATTGTTGAACACACCCTATACTTAAAATGTAAGGATCACAAGGTTTGATATGTCGATTCATCATAAGAATGTTTTTGGGTGGTTTTTACTCTTTTGCAGAGAAAGGACCAAAAATACCTCTATATTGAGGAGCTAGAGGGTTAAAATGTTCTACAAAAATATTCGTCATAGTTTTTTAACTAATATTGCTAAACACACCCTATACTTAAAATGTAAGGATCGCAAGGTTTCCTATGCCGATTCATCAGAGGAATGTGTTTTACGAGTGTTTTTTACCCTTTTCACAAAAAGGTCCAAAAATACCCTTATATTGTGGATGTAGAGGGTTGAAATGTTCCACAGAAATATTGCTCATAGTGTTTTAAGTAATCTTGCTGAACATCTCCTATACATAAAATGTAAGAATCACAAGGTTTGATATGCCGATTAATCAGAATAATGTGTTTAGGAGTGTTTTTTTACCCTTTTCACAAAAAGGTCCAAAAAGACCCTTATATTGAGGATGTAGAGAGTTAAAATGTTCCACAAAAATATTGCTCATGGTGTTTAAGTAATCTTGCTGAACATCTCCTATACTTAAAATGTAAGGATCACAAGGTTTGATATGCCCATTCTAATAAGACTGTTTCAAGGGTGTTCTTTACACTTTTCACAAAAATGGCCAAAAAGACCACTATATTGAGGAGCTAGAGGGTTAAAATGTTCCACAAAAATATTCCTCACAGTTTTCTAAGTAATATTGTTGAACACACCCTACACTTAAAATGTTAGGATCACAAGGTTTCCTATGTCGATTCATCATAAGAATGTGTTTGGGTGGTTTTTACTCGTTTGCAGAGAAGGGACCAAAAAGACCTCTATATTGAGGAGCTAGAGGGTTAAAATGCTCCACAAAAATATTTCTCATAGTGTTTTAAGTAATACTGCTGAACAGCTCCTATACTTAAAATGTAAGGATCACAAGGTTTCCTATGCCGATTCATCAGAGGAATTTGCAAAAGAAGGAAATATTGACCCACCCACTAAAATGACCTCCCCCTCTATCTAAATCTTGTTATTTTCCACAGTGTAATTATAATGAGATTTGGCCTTGTGAAGTTTCTGAAAAAACTCGACAAATTCCAAAACAAGGATTGAAAGAAACTTCATTTAGGATGTTTTCTGGAAGTATTTGTATTTGGTTTCATAATTTAACGTGATTTTGCGAAACACATCCCAACCCTGCATTCATTGTTCTCCGCTACACATACCCATGTTGACTTTGACTTGGGCAATTAAAGCTGAAAATAAGTTGCGAAAAAAATATGCAAAGCGTGAATACATCTAATTTGTAATACAACCGCTAGAGGGCAATAAGCAATGAACTCTTTTCAAGAAACTGAGAAGTCAAGACAGGCATTTGGCCATGCAAAAGCATCAACTGACAGTCAACTTCATGTGTCAAATAAAGAAAAATTAATGATTAAAGAACAACAATGACAAAAGAAATAGAATACAAAAACAATTTATAAAATTTATAGTTTCAAATTAATCACAACAACATTAACATAGATCTCCAAGATAATGATCTTATAATCATGATGGTCATCATCATCATCATTATGATCATTATCTGTAATGTGAGCAGATATGATCATATACAAACTTGATGGTGGTGCTGGTGTTTGTAGGCTACCGTTTAATACATTGTTTTTTTGTTTTATTGTTCTTATTCTTCAATGACAACAAATATGGGAAATAACAACAATAATTGTTCGAGCTTTCTTGTGAGGCCTGCTCGTGATGATCATCTCGATCATTACGATCCATCAGTCGATCATCATCGGAAAAGGGAGGGGGGGGGGGTTTGGCCTGCTGTCTGTTTTAATAAAAATCATTTTAAATGTTGATTGACTTTGCATCAAAGAAGTCACAACAACATCAATAATACGAACAACAAAAGCAGCATCAGCACCAGAACCACCACCGCCACTAGTGGCCACTGAGTGGTGGTGACCAGTTGAAGTTGGAGCAGATGAACAGAAGAAAAAAACACAAAAGAATAATACACGCGATCGCCACACACTCACTCTTCACTCCATTGAGCAACTACTCTCGTGCACTACTGGCGATCGCCGATCACTAGAGGCCGAAGCAGCAGCCGCAGCATCAGCACCATTTGTCTGTGGCTTTTGTTGGTTGTGGTTGACTCGATAGGCGCTGGTGGCTGGAAGACCACACACGTCGCCAACAATGCCGTACAACTTTGCCCTCAGTCACTTAAAGACGAAGCTCATCATCGTCATGTGTGCGCTGTGCCAGACAGTGGCTACAAACTGACCAACCATGGAAGTGATTGGAATTTAACTTTTTGGCATGAGAAGTAGAGATACTATCAGAAAATTAATTTAACACAGAAAAGACAAACATTGGAACACAGAAAATAAGGATTCCGATAGAGGGAGTAAAAAAGAATATAAGTGTATCGATTTTTTAAAGTTTATGTATAATTGTCATTTTAAAAGGAATCCTCTGATGAATCGACATAGGAAAACTTGTGATCCTTATGTTTTAAGTATAGGATGTGGTCCGCAATGTTACTTGAAACACTATAGAGAATATATTTGTGGAACATTTTAGCCCTCTAGCTGCTCAATATAGAGGTCTTTTGGTCCTTTCTCTACAAAAGGGTAAAAACCACCCAAAAACATTCGTATGATGAATCGACATAGGAAACCTTGTGATCCTTACATTTTAAGTGTAGGGTGTGTTCAAAAATGTTACTTAAAAAACTATTAGGAATATTTTTGTGGAACATGTTAACCCTCTAGCTCCTCAATATAGTGGTCTTTTTGGCCATTTTTGTGAAAAGTGTAAAGAACACCCTTAAAACAGCCTTATGATAAGTGGGCATATCAAACCTTGTGATCCTTACATTTTAAGTATAGGAGATGTTCAGCAAGATTACTTAAAACACTATGAGCAATATTTCTGTGGAACGTTTTAACCCTCTACATTCTCAATATAAGGGTCTTTTTGGACCTTTTTGTGAAAAGGGTAAAAAACACTCCTAAAACATATTCCTCTGATTAATCGGCAAATCAAACCTTGTGATACTTACATTTTAAGTATAGGAGATGTTAAGCAAGATTACTTAAAACACTATGAGCAATATTTCTGTGGAGCATTAAAATCCTCTAACTCCTCAATACAGGGGTCTTCTTGGACCTTTTTGTGAAAAGGGTAAAAACACATTCCTCTGATGAAACCTTGTGATCCTTACATTTTAAGTATAGGGTGTGTTTAGCAATATTACTTAAAACACTATGAGAAATATTTTTGTGGAACATTTTAACACGCTAGCTCCTCAATATAGGGGTTTTATTGGTCCCTTCTCTGCAAATTAGTAAAAACCACCCAAAACCATTCTTATGATTAATCGGCATATCAAACCTTGTGATACTTACATTTTAAGTGTAGGGTGTATTCAACAATATTACTTAGAAAACTATGAGGAATATTTTTGTGGAACAGTTTAACCCTCTAGCTCTTCAATATAGTGGTCTTATTGGACATTCTTGTGAAAAGGGTAAAAAAACACTCCTAAAACACATTCCTCTGATGTATCGGCATAGGAAACCTTGTGATCCTTACATTTTATGTATAGGGTATGTTTAGCAATATTAGTTGAAACACTATGAGAAACATTTTTGTGGAGCAATAAAACCCTCTAAGTCCTCAATACAGGGGTCTTTTGGTCCTTTTTTGTAAAGGGTAAAAAACAACCATAAAACATTCTTATGATGAATCGGCATAGGAAACCTTGTGATGTCTACATTTTAAGTATAGGGTCTGTTCAGTAATAGTATTTAAAACAATCTGCGGAATATTTTAACCCTCTAGTTGCTCAATATAGTGGTCTTTTTGGTCACTTTTGTGCACAAGTGTAAAAGCCAACCCTAAAACAGGATTTTCACGGGTCAAAATGTTTTACAAAAATATTTGCCATAAAATTCTACTATAAGTCTCTGAACACATCAAAATTCAAATCTCAACTTTAATCGTTGTTTTAAATGTTTACATATGGTGGTCATTATAGAGGGGGTCAATATTTCCCGCTTTTGCACATTGTAATGATGAATCGGCTTAGGAAACCATTTTTTGTATAGGATGTGCTCAGCAATATTACTTAAAACAGTATGAGGTATATTTTTGTGGAACATTTTAATCCTCTAGCTCCTCAATATAGGGGTTTAACGGATCAAAATGGATCACAAAAAAAATAACAAGGTTCTGACAATGAATACTTATAGAGATATGTAAACAAGAACATACAATTATCGGCATTTTGAAAATGTATATCATAACTTCTACATTTAGCCATATATCTTTGACATATGTATATTAGAGTGGCTTCTTTTGTGAGGAAGGAAAAAATGTTGTTGATGTTCCCGACTAAAATGAAAGTTTGGTTTGTTTTATGTGTTCTCCCAAAATAGTTTGCTTTTATCATTTTATCCTCTATAAATCAAGTTTTTCTTGAATAAAATTCACGATGAGAATGGTATTGAGAAAAAAGGCGCTAGAAATTAAAATCCGACTAAGCCTTATCAAACCATATTAAAAACTTCCAATATGAGCCAGTATAAAGGATAGTTTTATACTATTTCAGTGCAATTTTTGATGCATTTTTTATAAAAACCGCATTAACTTCCACAGTTTTAGTTCGATTTATGTTTTTAGGGGCTCGTTGGAGAGGTATTGATAACCTATTGCAATTTTTAGAATTCTCTAACTCATTAAGGTCCGCAATTTTTTTCTTACTGTTAATACTCAGTGGGTTAAATGTGAAGTAGAAACTGAAATATGAATATATTTGCATCGTAAACAGATTCTAGTCTTATATTGAAAGCTATTTTTTGGAAAGAAATTCAACCATTTCAAATTTTTTTCCCTCTTAAAAATGAAAACATGAATAATCTACATAAAACATTTAAAATGGGAAAAATTGTAATGGTTGTTAATGTTAAATTAACATAGATAGACGCATGAAATTAAAAGTATATTTAGCTGATGTTCTTCTCTTTCATTTGATACCCATATCGCTATTTTATGACATGCAAAAGTACGAAACTTAATTATTGAAACATTTACATCCTTTGGAAATTAAAAGTCCTGTAAAAAAGACAAATGACCACGTAATAAAAAAACTGAGTATGAGTTTTCCTATTAGTGACCTATAGTTTCATTTCTATATAATGTCGCTGGGAGGGACATCATTTCGCACGGTTTTATTGTAACATCTTATGTGAAGTTTTTCTCCCAATTTATCCATTGAAAGATCAAAATTTCAGATGTTTTTTTTTTTCAAAAATTAGCTTTTTGTAAAACTGGAATGTGTTTACGATGCAAATATCCCCATATTTCAGTTTTTACATCGCATTTAACCCACTGAAAACCAACAGTAAGAAAAAAATTGTCGGTCCTTAATGGGTTAGGCAGTTCTAAAAATTGGAATTGGTGATCAATACCTCTTTAACTATCCAAACAAAAAAACAAATCGAACTAATAATATGGAAGTTATGGAAGTTATTGCTATTGAAGTTAGAGCTATTTTTTGAATAATGTAATAAAAAATTTACAAGTGATGAAAAATTGACCAATATTCAGTACTGGCATTGCTACAGAAATAATTATATATCAGTTCAATTGGAAAAGTGACTACATTTCAGCACTAAAAATATACTGAAATTCTTTTAAATAAATTTCAGTTGCTATGTCCAAATTTTTAAATATAATAATACTAAATGTCATTTCAAATAAATTAATAAAAAATTACACGCAATGAAAGAATTACTACATTTTTAAAAATAAATTTAATTTTTATTTAAAATAAAATAATACAAATAAATAATAATTAATACAAATAATAACAAATACATAAATACAAATAAATACTAAATAATATAATGTAATGATCCCCAGTTCAAATAAAGTAATTTGTAATAAAATAATAAAAATCACAAGAGTTGAAAACGTGATTATTTTCAAGCATAGGAAATATATTGAATATTTTTAAAAATAAAAAAATCAAAGAATAAACCATTCAAAAATGAATTGTTTTTAATAACTTTATAAGTGAAGTAATAAACAATTGACAAGCGAAGAAAACGTGGCTACATTTCAGCACTAAAAATATACAGAAAAATTTAAATAGAAATTCAAACAAAATGAAAGTCGCATATTCTACAAAAAAAATAAAGAAAGTTTTTAATTGATAAATAATTAATAAATTAATAAAATAGAAAACAAATAGAAACTCAACCGGAATGTTTCACTCTTTCCAAAACAAAATAATTTTTAATTTAAATAATAGTGATGAAAATGAAAAATTGCTCCAAAACAGGGACATGAAAAATTGCAAAAAATAAATAAATGAAAAATCGCCCAAACCAAAAATTGGACAACAAAAAGAAAACTAACCCAAAACGGAAAACGAAATGACTCCCAAAACAAAATCACCTAAATAAAAAAAATTGATAAATATTGATCAATAAATTGATTATTTTTCAAATGAAGGAAATTTGATTTGACTAATTATACACGCCACTTGAGTATTATGTCTTTGTGCATTTGTTTGTAACATCCAAAAGGAAACGAGTTAGACCCATCGTTTATTATACATCGGCTTAGAATCACTTTCTGAGTCGATTTAGCAATTTCCGTCTGTCCATCTATTGTTGTAATCAAATTACAGGTCGCAATTATAGTCCGATCTTAACAAAAATTGACACAAGTAAGTTTTGTGGATCAGGGACGAACGCTATTTAATTTGAGGCAAATCGGTTCAGATTTATATATAGTCCCCATATAAATGTCGCTCCCGCTTTGACATTTTCCGCTCTAAAAACCACATATTGTACCCGATATACTTCAAATTTGGCTCAACACCTTATAATCTAACTAGAAGCACCTGTGGCAAAAGTGGGCTAGATCGATTCAGAATTAGATATAGCCCCTATACAAATGTCGCTCCCGATTTGACATTTTCCGCTATTAAAACCATTTTTTTACCCGATTTTCTTTAAGTTTGTCACAACACCTTATAATCTAACTAGAAACACCTGTGTCAAAGCGGGCTAGATCGGTTCAGATTTAGATATAGCCTCCATACAAATGTCGCCCGACTTTAGCCTTTCCTTACTTGTTTTTAATATAAAAAATCGGCCAAATCTATTTATGAAAAATCTCCTAAAATTCTAATTTTTCATATTTGAATGCCCATTTTCGGTGATATGAAAAATACCAAAAAATAACTATATGAAAAATCGTCAAAAACAAAACTTTGGTAATAAAATATGAACAATTACTCCAAAACAGAAATTAATTATGAATAAACCCCCAATTAATTTTGATTTTTCATATGAAAAATATTCCATTTTTGTATGGTTTCTTGCGGTCATTTTTCATATGAAAAATCGCCCAAAAATAATTATGAAAAAGAAATAATGAAATGGGACATGCCATATCTCATAAAAATTACTCCAAAACAGAAATTAATTAATCCCAAAAATAAATGAGGAATCGCCCAAATCAAAAATAGAAAATGTCATTTTTTGTGTCATTTTTCAAATAAAAAATTTACTAATAATATGAAAAATCGCCCAAAAATATACCTCACAGGAACAATTTTAACGGTAGCATTTATGAGAAGTCGTCCAAAATGGTAATTTGTCATATTTGAATTATTTAAATTTCGCCCAATAAAAATCGCTCAAATATCGAATATGAAATATTGCCCAAAAATTGTGAACACTAATTATTTTGGGTGATTTTTCATATGAAAAACCGCCCAAAAATATACCTCAGAGCAACAATTTTAATGGTTGCATTTATGAGAAGTCGCCCAAAATGGTAATTTGTCATATTTGAATTATTAAAATTTCGCCCAATAAAAATCGCTCAAATGTCGAATATGAAATATTGCTCAAAAATTATGATAAACCCCCAATTATTTTGGGTGAATTTTGATATGAAAAATATTCAATTTTTGTATGTTTTTTGGGGTAATTTTTAATATGAAAAATCGCCCAAAAATATACCTCAGAGGAACAAGCATTTATGAGAAGTCGACCAAAATGGTAATTTTTCATATTTGAATTATTAAAATTTCGCCCAATGAAAAATCGCTCAAATATCGAATATGAAATATTGTCCAAAAATTATATGACCCAATTATTTTGGGTGATTTTTCATATGAAAAATTTTCCATTTTTTGTATGTTTTTTTGGGGAAATTTTTTATATGAAAAATCGCCCAAAAATAATTATGATAAAGTACCCAAAAAACGCCATATATTTATAACATATAACAATAATGAAAAATCTAATCTGGGACATGCCATATCTCATCCGCAGGGTAAATGTTTTTTGCATTGCAAGCCTTCGGCCGGGCTTAAAGATTTTCTCCTTTGGGGTATGTCCACAGAGTAAAGCTTTTCTGTGTTGCATTTATAAAAGCAAAAGTCGCTCAAAAGGAAAATTTTTGGGCGATTTTTTTATAGGAAGTAGGGCAATTTTTAATGTCGTCTTTTGGGATATTTTTTGTTTTTTTTTGTGATTTTTACTAACCCTCATTGCAGCACTTTTGGCTTTATCAAAATCTATGCTTTTGTTGAGTTCTTAACCACTGTGCCTCGTAGGGCTGTAGTAGAAGCTGCTGTGCCGGTTGAAGCAGATATTGATGATCATCATCTGCTTCGTTGGCTTGTGATGGTGATCGCATATGTTTGTTTAGACATGCGCGAACACAGCCACATACATACATGGTTTAATGATGATGTCCATCAAGATCTTGGACAATTTTCCACCAAAGTTTTTTCTCCTCCATCTTCGCTACAAACTGAAGCCTTAGATTTCTGCATAACTGCAGTTAGTTTAGAGGAGGAAGACAGCAACAGTCGTCCGTCCCATGATGCTGGACAACCACAGCAATAACAACAACAACACTGAATATTGTTGTTGACTCAGTATGTGCATTTGATAAATGAATCAATGAATCTGAAAGTGATCGCTCGTTTCATTTACCTACCGCAGTCAGTCAGTCGTCAGTGAAGTCAAGTCAGCCCCCGTCAAGTCATAATCAAGCGCCGCCAACTGGGTGTTGTTGACTTTGGTGTGGGGAGGGGGGAGGAATGGGAGAATAACGATTTCGAATTTAAGAAAAAAGTACTACACAAATTCTTGTGAAGGGATCTGCTTCAATAAAGTTTTAATAGCTTTCAATTTTAGTCATAAAAAATAAACTCGCATTTAGTTTTTAAATGTTTTGTTTTTATTTTCAACTTCTCGCTCTGGAAAAAAGCGAGTGTTAGAGATGCGTTCGTCGTCATCATCATTATTCGAAAGTTAGCAGCAGATCAATCATCAAACGTGCCATCGATCGAGCGATCGATCGATCGCTCGTTTCATCGTTGTTATGACTTCGTTTTATTTTGTATTTTATTCTGGTGGTATTTTTTTCGTTGAATAAATAATAATAAAAAAGACGAGAATTTGAAACATACACACACATTAAAATGCTATTAGAGTTAATTAAGTTATCAAATGATTTTACGATTTTTTTTCTTCGTCGTCGTCGTCGATGGTTGTGTCGAAAACGAATTATACGGGTTTTAAAATGCCAGCGCGATCAATAAAATGCAGAGGGGCGGTCGGACGGACATAAAACCGTAAGTGATCATGCCGCAAAACACCAGTTTTGTTATTTTGACGAAGCCAAAGGTGAGGGGCATTTATGGTGACTTCACTCCTTTTTTGGGGAGTGAAAATATACACAAAGTTATGATGGAACGTCTGGCGATTTGATGGCTGAGCCGATCGGAGCTTCTCTCCTTAGTGGCGAGTGTGGAGCAGTAAGTCTTGGGGAATTTTATTGCTAACACTAATAGAAATTTAAATGAAAGAAATCTATCTCTTCCCAGAGCTGGACTTTTTTAAAATGATATAATAAAAACAAACGAAAAGTGTCTACTTTTCAGAACGAAGAGAGCTGGGAGATCTTAATTTTCCAACAATACGTCTAGTAGTTCTAATATAGGTTGGGCCATTTAAAATTTGAACTTTGAAAGGTAGAATAAAATTAATTTTTATTTTAATGTTTATGTTGGACATTGGCAAAATGGCACGCTCTACGCTCGAACAAAATTGGGAAATATTAAAAACTTACTTCCAATGTAGTGGGTGTTTAACGCAAAATGTAAGAAATTTACGCGGAAATTTTTCGAGAAGAGATCGGCCTTCAGTGCAGCCTTCATGAAGCTCATTTTCATCTCGGTGGCTATGTCAATAAGCAAAACAGCCGTATATGGGGTCCAGAGATCCCCCACATGTGACTATTGAGAAGCCAATGCATCCACAACGAGTCACTGTTTGGTGTGGATTTTTAGCTGGCGGCATCATTGGGCCATGTACTGAAAAATTGGTTTGACCGGAAGAGGTACTGCCGAGCCCGTCGTGGTAGTCATAGGAATGATAGTGTGTTCTATTATTAAATGGCAAAGTTCAACAATTCCAATAAAACCAGAAATTTGCAAAAATAATAATCATTTGTTATTGTGGATGAAATCAGGGATTCGCGGGGAAATATTTTTCCCTAACATGGACAGAAAATACCCGTAATAACTCCTAATATTTTTAGTTTTTAAAGACATTTTTGTATATTTTTGCTTTTAGAGGGCAAAAAGGGACAAAAATGGTTCCAAACAACAACAGATGGAAACACGAAATTCGGAAAATCCATCCAGTGATTTTGCGAAATTTCTAGTTTTAAGGGGTAAAATGGGAAAGAGGTATGAAAATGGTACCAATTAAAACACTGTGGGTGAAATCATGATATTCGGCGTCTACATTTATCTGACTCAGCTTGAAGGAATTTTTTGAAATTAAAAAGGAAACGGGGCGAAAAGGGGATAAAAATGGTACCAACTAAGCGGATGGAGCTAGAATGAGGAAATCTGTTGTTTGCCTATCTTTTACAGCTTGGACAAGAAAAATAAAGCAATCTTTCAAAATTCCTACTTTTAGGTCAGTATGGGGAAACAGGGATACAATTTGTACCGATAAAAAAATCATAAAAGCCGCTGAGCACATTCCTCTGATTGTGTAAACGCGCATTATAAATTTATTTATCCAAATTTGTATTTTTAGGGTAAAGGGGATAAAAATAGTACCAAACAAGCGGATGTAACTAGAATAAGGAAATTCGCCGAATACGTCCCTCTGACTTGAAAAATAAAGCTTGAGCATGAAAAATAAAGGGGTTTTTGCGAAATTTTCATATTTTAGGGATAAAAAAAGGCAAAAAGGGATAAAATTGGTGCGGATACCGGTACCCACCGAATGGCTGCAGCTGAAATCATAAAATTCGGTATCTACATTGCTCTGACTGTGTAGACGCGCAACATAAAGGAATTTTTACTTTTAGTTGAATGGGGATAAAAATAGTACCAACCAAGCAGATGCAGCTAGAATAAGGAAATTCGTTGTAGTTGTTCATCTAACTGCTAAGACACGAAAAATAAAGAGATTTTGAGAAATTCGTATTTTTAAGAACCAAAAAAAGGGATAAAATTTGTACCCACAAAATGAATGCAGCTAAAATAATAAGAAGGCGATGTGTACATTACTCTGATTATGTAGACATAAAGATATTTTTAGAAAAATTTTACTTTTAGGGAAAGCAGATGCAACTTGAAAAAGAAGATAAAGAGATTTTGCGACATTCCCACATTTAAGGGATAAAATGGGAAAATGGATGAATAAGGTACTAATTAAATGCCTGCAGCTAAAATCATTAAATTTGGTATGTGCATTCCACTGACTGAGTACATGCGCAACATAAAGAATATTTTTGCAATTTGTACTTTTAGGAAAGAAGGGATAAAAATGGTACCAACCAATCTAATGCAGCTGGAATAAGGAAATTCGGTATATACGTCACTCTAACAGCTTAGACACGAAAAATAAATAGATTTTGTGAAATTCGTACTTTTAGGGCCAATCTGGGGAAAAGGGGATAAAATTGATCCAACCAAATAGCTGCAACTAAAATCAAAAAATTAGGTCTGCACATTTCTCTAACTGTGTAGACGCACAATATAACGACATTTTTCAAAATTTGTACTTTTAGGAAAAACGGACGGGAATGGGATTAAAATTGTACCAACCAAACGAATGCTGTTAGAATAAGTAAATTCTTTACATAAGTGGCTCAGACTTCTAGGAAAAGAAAAACAAGAGATTTTGCGAAATTAGCACTTTTAAGGGTAAAATGGGAAAAAAGGGATAAAATTGGTACCCACAAAATGGTTGCAATTAGAATCATAAAAATCGATATCTATAAGAATGTATGTCCAACATATACATTTTTTTAAATTTATACTTTTTGTCGAATAAATGGGAAGAAAGGGGATACAAATAGTACCAACCAAGCAAATGCAGTTACAATAAGGAAATTGGATGTATACGTGGCACGAAAAACAAAGAGATTTTGCGAAATTTGCACTTTTAAAGACCAAAATCGGAAAAATGGGTAAAATTGGTACCCATTAAATGGCTGCAGCTAAAATCAGAAAAATCGATGTGTAGACAAGTGTAGAATAGGAAGAATATTTTTGCAATTTGTACTTTTAGGAAAAAGGGGATAAAAATGGTACCAACCAATCTAATGCAGCTGGAATAAGGAAATTCGAATACTCTGACTGCTTAGACAAGAAAAATAAAGAGAAATATGCGAAATTCGTACTTTTAAGAGGTAAAATTGAAAAGAGGGATAAAATTGGTACCCACGGAATGGCTTCAGGTGAAATCGTAAATATCGGAGTGTAAAGGAATGCACTGTGTAGATGCGAAACATGAAAAAAAAAAATCGAAATGTATACTTTTAGGGAAATCGGGAGTGAAATGGGATAAAAATGGTACTAACAGCAACAAGCAGCTAGAATAAGTAAATTCGGTATAGATTTCGCTCAGACGCGAAAAATGAAGCGATCTTTCAAAATTTGTACTTTTAGGGTAAGTATTGGGGAAAAGGGAACAAATTGGTACCCACTAAATGGCTTCAGCTAAAATCATAAAATTCGGAGTGTAAAGGAATGTACTGTGTAGATGCGAAACATGAAAAAATCGAAATTTGTACTTTTAAAGGAAACGGGATAGAAGTGGTAGCAGGAGCAACAAGCAGCTAGAATAAGTAAATTCGCAATATATATATATATCGCTCAGACTGCATAGACGCGAAAAATGAAGCGATCTTTCGAAATTTGTACTTTTAAGGGGTAAAATTGGTACCCACCAAATGGCTGCAGCTGGAATCATTCAATTCGGCGTCTACATTCATCTGACTGTGTAGATGCCAATATGAATATTTTTTTTTTCGAAATGTGTACTTTTAGGAGTAATGCGGGGATAAAAATTGTACCAACGGCAACATGCAGCTAGAATAAGAAAATTCGGTGAATACTTTGATCTGACGCGAAAAACAAAACTAACTATCGATATTCGTACTTTTAGGGTCAAATGGGTGAAAATGGATAAAAATGGTACCCACTAAATGACTGCAGTTGGAATCATAAAATTCGGTCTATAAATGTATCTGACTTTGTAGATGCGAAACATGAATAACATTTGCCGAAATTTGTGTTCTTAGGGGAAACAGCGAATGGGGATATAAATGGTACCAAGCAAACAAATGCACCTAGAATAGGAATTTCGTTGCATACGTCGCTCTGACTTGCTAGATGCGAAAAATAAAATAATTTTGCGAAATTCGTAATTTTAGCGTATTCGTACTTTTGGTGTCAGAATGTGGAAAGGGGATAAAAAATGGTACCAAAAGGGATAAAAATGTTAAAAATCGAATTTCATATATTAACCTGTTGTCGTTTAATTGGTACCATTTTTATTCCTTTTTGCCCCAAATTTACTCCCTTAGAAAATTATGCAAAAATAAATTTTTAGGGTGAATGAATGTATGTACGAAATATTGCCCAACTGATCATACCATCACCCTAGCCACACAGTTATCATCAGTTTAAATTACATACTGCAGAAAACAAGCGAAATTAAACGATCTACAGTTTTATATATATAAATCGAAGCGACAACAACAAAATCGAATGAACGATCGATCGATCGATCAATTAGCTAAATGATGCGTGTGATCATTGTGAAAATAAAATATTTTATTTCGTTCATTCGTTTCGATGTTTTCTTGAGGTGGTCTCTGGTGTTGTCTTGTACGAAAAGCAACGAAAACGCTTCAGCTTCCTTTTTTCTCCGGAGCTGGTCCAACTAGGCGCCAATGAAATTAAATGTCCTCGTTAATGAGTTGCAGCTGATCATTGTCATCGATGATGATCACCGGCCGCCGCCAAAAGCCAACTTTTAGTATCAATCGCTGGAGTTGAGGGGTGAGTAGTGTGGTTGGTAGCAGAGTAGAGGTTGTATGTGCATCCATCCATACAGTAGACGGACGGACGGACGGCCGGCCGTATGGGACGGATTCAGTAGCTCACATTAATTTGTAAACACAAAACGTTACTTAAGCAAACAGATTCTTTTATTTTATTTCTTTCGTTGGTGGTGGTGTTGGTGGTGGGCAGTATCATTGTAGCCGCGCCAGTGCTCATGTCCACTGCCAGTGCCAGTGCTACCGTCTGCCTACCTGCTGCTGTTCCCGTAAACGGTAGTTTCGGCTACATTAAGGCCTCTTGTGACAAAAATCCCGAGTGGAGGACACCTGTTTGGTATGCTATAATCATTATGAAATATCGAGGGGGTCATTTTTGAGCCAACGAAAAAAAAACTAAAATAAAAGCAGCTTATCATGATTATGACTAAGGCCAGAGATATTTTGTGATGAAAGGAGAGGAATTTGTCTCCATCCAAAAAATCAAGATCTATATACATTTAATGAAGGGGTTTACAATAGGTAGAAAAGAACTCCAAAGAGAAATCATTAAGCATCTCCTTTAATACGGAAGCAAATGGGATGTATTTTTTGGGAATTGCAGTGGAAAATAGGTTAGACTATCACAATATTAAATACTTTTCAACCCCAACTTGAGAAGGTTTACAAATTTTACCATAATTAATTTTAAATCACCGAGCAAAGAAAAAATAAGTCACTCCAAATGAATAATAAGTGAATAGCGTTTTAAGAAGCAGAAGAAGAACTAAGCTGGTTAGAGCAATAATTCGAGAGGTACTCAGTTCAATACCCTTTGGCATCCTCAGCATACGTTTAAAATTAACTAAAGCAGAATTGGAAAGTGCTACGAAACGTGACTACTTTTCATCACTGGAAAAATACTGAATTTTTTAAAATTAAACAATCTTTTTTAGACACATGAAATGAATCAACAAACTATAAACAGAGCCCATAGGAAGCTAAACTACATCTTGGTTACACCGTGCGAAAATTTCACATTTTTTATTTCACTTGAACAAGATCATTTACATATGAAATAAAAGATCGTTTGTAAAGTAATTGTGTAGTTTTCTATTTGAGGATCGATGTTTTAATAATTTATATGAGGATCGATGAGGATCGATGTTTTAATAATTTATTTTCGTACTTTTGAGAGCCATACAAAGGCGATATGGACATCGTATGAAAGAGAAGAATGTATTTTAAAAATACTTTAAATTTCATTCTTTTATCTAAAATAGTTAAGTTTTATTTAGTTTTTTTTTTGGTCTGTAATCAATATTTGATTTGAACTGGGATATTGTCCTGGCTCAAGACCATTTTGCATCTATATTTAATAGAATGCAAATTTATTTACAAATGGCATGGTTCGACCATGCCAAAAGTCTTTTCAAGTGGCTTCGCAGCGACTTTTCAACATCAAACCCGTCCACTATAAGGAGATGATTCTCACAAACGAACGAGAAGCACAACTCACTTGCCAGCACTCACATTTATCTAAAATAGTTTACATTTGGATTTTTAGTTGCGATTAAAATGTGCTTCCTACGGAAGTACTTTCAATTTTTTGCTGAATAGTTACTAAAACCGATGACTATAAATAGGAAATGGGGCTTATTACGTATGGATATAATTTTGGAGACCTCATTCATCATCATTTTTCAAAAATCCTAGAGTGGCCTAACCCTTTAATGGTCAAAGTTCAGTGTCATATTTCAGTGTTCAGTGAAATAATCATGAGACTCATTTTAATCGTTTTGGTTTCACAAGTCCTCACATATCCGCATTTGTGGTTCAGAAATTCCACGGGGCTCATTTTAATATTGATGGCTTCGTCGATAGTCAAAATTGCCGCATTTGGGGTTCAAAAATCCAAGATTTTTTGTTGAAAATCAAATGCAGCCACAAAGTGCTCCTAGTGTTAGCTGCAGATTTTGATATGAGAACATCAATATTTTAAAATTAGTGAAAGTTTTGCGAACATAATTGTCATGGAGGCTCATTTCATTGTGATAGGTTTGTTCATTGTCCAAATTGTAGGATTTGGGGATAAAAATCAATGAAAGTTTTGCGAACAAAACTATCATCGAGGCTCATTTCCGTTTTGATGGCTTCGTTGATCGTTCAAATTGTCGGATTTGGGATTGAGTGAAATCCACTCGTTATCATGTTAATTGTCAAAATTGTCCCATTTAGGGTTCACATAATTCACGAGACTCATTTTCATGTTGATGTTTCCATTCCATCTCGATTTTCATCAAAATCTTCACATATGGGGTTCTCTGAAATTCACGTTACCAATTGTAACGTGTAGTTGGGCTTCAGAAAATACACGAGGATCTTTTTAATAGCAATGGCTTCGTTGAACGTCAGAGTTGTTGTAGTTTGGATTCTGGAAATCAACGAGACACAAACTTTTAGTATTTGGGGTTCAGCAAGTCTATGAGTGGTAGAAACTAAAAACGTGTCACTGATGGTTTCATTTCACCGCACAATTCTTCTTAGCAAATATGGCTGTTCATGTATAATAGTAGATATAGCTGCATGACAGTCCACATTATCTTACCTAGATTTCAGAATATGAATGTAGAGGACATGTGGCTGTGTCAAGACAAAGGTGTGAAATTCGCGGGAAAACGAAAAATATTTAATCATTTCCCGGGAATTCCCGGTGAATATAAAAATATAAGAAAATATAACAGCGTTCAACAGGACTTTTTGCACATCAAGTTTACTTTTAAAAGGGCATCGAATTTGCAAAGGACAATTCGCCTTTCATAAATGTTCACCGATTTTATGCAAGTGATACCACCACAATATGGGTATCAAATGAAAGCTGATATTTTGAGCTTTCTACCAGGATTTTTATACACTCCACGATAGTATTATGTCTTTGTGCAGTTGTTTGTAACACCCAAAAGGAAGCGAGATAGACCCATTGTTAATTATACCGATCGTCTTGAATCGTCACTTTTTGAATCGATTAAACAATGTCAGTCTGTCTGTCCATCTATTCTTGTAATCACGATTCAGGTCGCAATTGTACAGAGAACTAAATGAAACTTTGCACAACAAAGTGTTTCGGGACAAGGACGAATGCTATTTAATTTGAAGAAAATCAGTTCAGATTTAGATATAGTCCACATACGAATTTCACTCCCGATTTGACTCTTTTCACTCTAGATATCACATATTTCCAAACGATTTTCTTCAAAATTGGCAAAACACCTTATATTTCAACTGGAAACACCTGTGGTAAAAATGCGTTAGATCGGTTCAGATTTATATATATCTCCCATACAAATTTCGTTCCCAATTTGATTTTTTCAGCTCTAGAATCCACATATTTGAACAGATTTTCTTCAAAATTCGAAAAACATCTTATATTTAAAATAGGAACACCTATGGTGAAAATAAGTCAGATCGGTTCAGATTTATATATAGCTCCCATACAAATTTCCCTCCCGATTTGACTCTTTTCACTCTAGATACCATATATTACAAGAGATTTTCATAAAAATTGGCAAAACATTTTATATTTCAACTAGAAATGGCTGTGGTAAAAATGTTTTAGATCGGTTCAGATTTATATATAGCTCCCATACAAATTTCGATTGATTCGACTTTTTCCGCTCTAGAAACCACATATTGTATCAGATTTGGCAAAACATCTTATATTTCAACTAGAAACACCTGTGGTAAAAATGTGTTAGATCGGTTCAGATTTATATATAGCTCCCATACAAATTTCGCTACCAATTTGAATTTGTCAGCTCTAGAATCCACATATTTCAACAGATTTTCTTCAAAATGTGCAAAACATCTTATATTTGAACTAGGAACACCTATTGTGAAAATGGGCCACATCGGTTCAGATTTACATATAGCTCTCATACAAATTTCGTTCCCCCAGATACCGCGTATTTTCAGAGAATTTCTTAAAATTGGAACTGGAAAAACTTATTGTGAAAGTTAGTCACTTCAAATCACGATACAAATATTATTCTCGATTTGACAAATTGGACCAGGTCATATTAGCCTGTGATTAGGAAACATACAAAAAACCTTCCCGTTTTCACTTGTTCAGCGAATTGAATTGTATTCGGATAGAAAGTGGAGTGTATCATATAGTCGGTCCCGCCCAACTTTAGCCTTTCCTTACTTGTTTTATTCTTGCTTTGTCTTTGTTGATCGTCAAAATTGACGCATTTGGTGCTAAAAATCCTCGAATTTACAAATTTAATGCATCCACTTCTTGTTGGTTTCGTTAATCGTTAAAATTGTCGCATTTGTGGCACATAAAAATCGACGAGTCTCATTATCATCTTGTTGGCATCGCTAATCGTCAAAATTGTCACATTTGTGGCAGAGAAAAATCCACGAGTCTTATATTCATCTTGCCAGCTTCGTTAAAATTGTAGCATTTAAGATTCAGAGAAATCCACAAGGTTCATTTTCATCTTGTTGGCTTTGTTAATAGTCAAAATTGTCGCATTTGTGGGACAGAACAATCCATAAGTGTTATTGTCATCTTATTGGCTTCGTAAATCGTCAAAATTGTCGCATTTGGGGTTCTGAGAAATCCTCAAGTTCTGTGGTTCTGAAAAATCCTTGATGGCTTCGTTAATCGCCAAAAAATAGCACTAATCGTCATTCGACGCATTTGTGATCCAGAGAAATCGTCGAGGTTCATTTTCATCTTGTTGGCTTCGTAAATCGTCAAAACTATCGCATTTGGGGTTCAGGAAATCCACGAGTCTCATTTTCATCCTGTAGGTTTCGCTAATAGCAAACATCTTCGTATTTTGGGATTCAGAAAATCCACTAAACGTTTTTAATCTTTATTGATTCGTTAATATTCAAAAATGTCGCATTTGGGGTTCAGAAACCCCACTACACTCATTTTGATTTTCATCGAAGAACCCACGTGGCCTTTTTAATTTGAAGGCTTAGTTAATCGTTAAAAGTGTCGCATTTCGAGTTCAGAAAACCGCGGAAACATTTTTTAAATTTTGATGGGCTTCAGAAAATCTTTGACGTACATTTTCATCTAGATGACTTCGTTGATCATCAAAAATGTCACACTAGACCTTCCGTGAAACACACGAGACTCATTTTCATCTTGTCGGCTTCGTTAATTGTCATCGAATTTGGGTCGAAAATAGAATTCATCCACTAAGTGCTCCTACTACTAGCTGCGGATTTTGATGTGAGTATATCAATATTTAAAAAAATTAAAAAATTGCAAACATTGATGATTGATTGATTGATTATTGTAGTTGGGGTTCAGAAAATCCACGAGGCTGCTTTTAATATTTCTATGGTTTGAACAAAATCTATAGTAATATGGCAGCTAGAGCAGTAGGATATCAAATCAGGAGTTATATTTTGGAGCAATTGGACTACTAAAAAATTTAAGGAACTCATGGATTACAACAGCCATTATATTGAGGTTTTGAATCTCAGTCTTTTTCCCTAATAGTTCTTTAGTAAAGTGAAAGCAGAAGGTAGGGCCCTCTACCGAGTCCCCTTTGCCTGTCCTACTTCCCCATATGGAGTTCCAATTGCAGATATCTCGGAATATCAGAGGCGACCTTCGCCAGTTCTCACATTTCATTAAAACAACTGCACAAACAGATGAAAAAATGCTCTACAATGTATGTTCCATTCAATTTACAATGCAACGCTTGTACTAAACATTCTTCGAGATGCATCCAGGCAACCGATGGCAAAAAAAGCCAGCATAGCGCTGGAGCTCTGCTCTGCCTTCCGCTGAACACAGACGGACAGACGAACGGTTGGTACATTGGCTGGCCTTAAATGTTGTCTTTGTTATTTTAATGAAATTGATACCGTACCACTTGCTTTGTTCGGCCAAAATGAGTTAATTAAGTAATTAGTACGAGGAGATGTTGATGTTGATGTGGATAATGAGTTATGTGACAATCGAAAGAGACAAATAAACAAGACACACGAATGGAATGGGAGAGATTGGCAAGCCAAACTCAACAACCTTTCGAAGATTGGAGTGGACAAATTTGAAATTCAACACAATGTCGAGAATTCAATGCAGTTGCTGCACCCTTGGACCCACACCCCCTCTCATCATGTATCCTTTTATTGAATAACGTCCTACCGATCCTTCTACAGATATTTGAATTGCACTCGTACACTCACCATGAAATCGAGTGTTATATAAAAAACAACACAAACAAAAATGCAAAATTACAAAACTAATATCTCGTGTCTTTGTGTCTATTCGCTGTTGTTATGTTTGTGCTGCCTTCGTTCCCTTTCGTTTTTGTAACAGACAGGTTTGTGACACGAAGGATTTAATTAAAACTCAACAACATCAAATGACATCCTATACATCCCATACATCCTATAGTGTGGATGCTCAGATGTTCAGCTCGTTCTGCTGTGCCATGTCAACAATTTTAAATGCTTTTCACACCCTTTAACACCCTCCCATCCCATCCCGTTTCGGTCCTCAAAGCGCAAATGAAATCAAATTTTATTTGCCCAACAAAAGATTATATAACCGATGGATTTGATAATTAAAGTGAGGAAAAGGAGGAGAGAATACATTTGTAACGGGATTTTTAGCCTTATCAGAGAATTTGGGAATATTTAAACCTTCCTTTTCCTATTAACTGATTGATCAGAATCTATAGGCCAATAGGTGTTGTATTCATGGTTTGAATCTAGTCGAATATAACATAACCGAATCTGAATCCAATGCACAACATCTAATTGTTTTATCCGACCGTCTGTAGCTCATCAGAGAACAAGCAGCAAACGTCCTAGGAGTATAAAAAGTTAAAAATCGGCTTAAGTTCGTCCTAGAGAGAGGCAGATTTTTACTTGGTTTGAAGATCGACTCTCATAAAAACAATTCTTTTACAGGTCAATCCATGAAGTTCATATTGAGAGTTTCTTGGTCGTAAAAAATTGTCTCATCTGAGGTTTAGTGCAGTATATCAGACCCATTTTCATCTTGCTAACTTCGTTAAGCGTTAAAATTGTAGCATTTAGGGTTCATAAAATCCATGAGCTTTATTTTCATCTGAATAGCTTCGCTGATCATGATAATTATGGCATTCAAAGTTCAGTGGAATCTAAAAGACCAACTTTCATTATGTTGGCTTCGTTAATAGTATGAATTGTCGGATTTTAGGGTTCAAAAAACCCACAAGACTCTCTTTGATTTTGATAGCTTCATTAATCATGAAAATTATCGCATATTCGTCATCAGAGTCGAAATTATACAAAATCGAAAAAGGTTCGCCCTCTTTTACCCTTTTAGAGGACCAGATTTCTTAGGGTCGAAGATCGATAATAAAAGCAATTTCTTCAGAGATCAATACATGTAGATCACTTTCATACTTATAGCTTCTTGATCATAAAAAAATTGTAACAACTGGTGCTCAGTGGAATCTATGAGACCCATTTTCAACTTGTTAAGCGTCAACGTTGTTACATTTAGAGTTCAGAAAATCCATGAGCTTTATCTTTATCTTAATGATCGAAGTCAAAAAAATGATCCCATTCAAAGTTCAGTGAGAGACTAAGAGACCAACATTCATCTGGTTGGCTTCGTTAGTGGTAAAAATTATCGAATATAGGGTTTTTAATTTTGATAACTTCGTTAATAATCAAAATTGCCGCATTTGGATTACAGAAAGAGCCACTAATCTCATTTCCATCTTGTCGGGTTCGTTAATCGTCAAAATTGTCGCATTTAACTTTCAGACATATCCACGAATCCCAAAATCGTCAAAATTGTCGCATTTGTGAGTCTCATTTTCTGGTTACTGGCTTCGTCAAAATTGTCACAGCTGCGGTTCAGAAAAATTCCTGAATCACATTTTCAAGCCACGTTTCTGGCTTCGTCAATTGTCAAAATTGTCGCATTTGTGTTTCAGATAAAGTCACGAGTCTCATTTTCATCTTGTTGGCTTCTTTATTCGACAAAATTGGATAATAGAGTCGCATTTGTGGTTCAGATATATCCACGAGTCTCATTTTCAATTTGTGGTTCAGAGAAATACTCGAGTCTCATTTTCATCTTGTAGGCTTCGTTAATCGTCAAAATTGAGAAGAAACTGGTTTTCGTGGTTCAGAAAAATTCACGAGTCTCGATTTCATATTGTTAGGTTTGTTATTCGACAAAATTGAGAAAAAGAGTCGCACTTGTGGTTCAGATATATCCACGAGTTTCATTTTCATCTTGTAGGCTTCTTTAATCGTCAAAATTGAGAAGAAGAGTCTCATTTGTGGTTCAGATATATCCACGAGTTTCATTTTCATCTTGTAGGCTTCGTTAATCGTTAAAATTGAGAAGAAGAGTCTCATTTGTGATTCAGATATATCCACGAGTTTCATTTTCATCTTGTAGGCTTCGTTAATCGTCAAAATTGGGAAGAAGAGTCTCATTTGTAGTTCAGATATATCCACGAGTTTCATTTTCATCTTGTAGGCTTCGTTAATCGTCAAAATTGAGAAAAAGAGTCTCATTTGTGGTTCAGATATATCCACGAGTTTCATTTTCATCTTGTAGGCTTCGTTAATCGTCAAAATTGAGAAGAAGAGTCTCATTTGTGGTTCAGATATATCCACGAGTTTCATTTTCATCTTGTAGGCTTCGTTAATCGTCAAAATTGAGAAGAAGAGTCTCATTTGTGGTTCAGATATATCCACGAGTTTCATTTTCATCTTGTAGGCCTCGTTAATAGTCAAAATTGAGAAGAAGAGTCTCATTTGTGGTTCCGATATATCCACGAGTTTCATTTCATCTTGTAGGCTTCGTTAATCATCAAAATTGAGAAGAAGAGTCTCATTTGTGGTTCAGATATATCCACGAGTCTCATTTTCATCTTGTATGCTTCGTTAATCGTCAAAATTGAGAAGAAGAGTCTCATTTGTGGTTCAGATATATCCACGAGTCTCATTTTCATCTTGTGGCCTTAGTTGTTCGAAAAAATTGAGATTTGTGGTTCAGATAAATCCACGAGTCTCATTTTTTAGTTTGTTGGTTTCGTAAAATGTCTAAATTGTCGCATTTGTGGTTCAGATAAATCCACTAGTCTCATTTTTTAGTTTGTTGGTTTCGTAAAATGTCTAAATTGTCGCATTTGTGGTTCAGATAAATCCACTAGTCTCATTTTTTAGTTTGTTGGTTTCGTAAAATGTCTAAATTGTCGCATTTGTGGTTCAGATAAATCCACTAGTCTCATTTTTTAGTTTGTTGGTTTCGTAAAATGTCTAAATTGTCGCATTTGTGGTTCAGATAAATCCACGAGTCTCATTTTCATTTTGTTGGTTTCGTAAAATGTCTAAATTGTCGCATTCGTGGTTCAGATAAAACCACGAGTCTCATTTCCATTTTGTTGGTTTCGTAAAATGTCTAAATTGTCGCATTTAAGGTTCAGATAAATCCACGAGTCTCATTTTCATTTTGTTGGTTTCGTAAAATGTCTAAATTGTCGCATTTGTTGTTCAGATAAATCCACGAGTCTCATTTTCATTTTGTTGGTTTCGTAAAATGTCTAAATTGTCGCATTTGTTGTTCAGATAAATCCACGAGTCTCATTTTCATTTTGTTGGTTTCGTAAAATGTCTAAATTGTCGCATTCGTGGTTCAGATAAATCCACGAGTCTCATTTTCATTTTGTTGGTTTCGTAAAATGTCTAAATTGTCGCATTCGTGGTTCAGATAAATCCACGAGTCTCATTTTTACTTTGTTGGTTTCGTAAAATGTCTAAATTGCTGCATTTGTGGTTCAGATCAATCAACGTGTCTCATTTTTACTTTGTTGGTTTCGTAAAATTTCTAAATTGTCGCATTTGTGGTTCAGATAAATCCACGAGTCTCATTTTAATTTTGTTGGTTTCGTAAAATGTCTAAATTGTCGCATTTGTGGTTCAGATATATCCACGAGTCTCATTTTTACTTTGTTGGTTTCGTAAAATGTCTAAATTGTCGCATTTGTGGTTCAGATAAATCCACGAGTCTCATTTTCATTTTGTTGGTTTCGTAAAATGTCTAAACTGTCGCATTTGTGGTTCAGATAAATCCACGAGTCTCATTTTCATTTTGTTGGTTTCGTAAAATGTCTAAACTGTCGCATTTGTGGTTCAGATAAATCCACGAGTCTCATTTTCATTTTGTTGGTTTCGTAAAATATCTAAATTGTCGCATTTGTTGTTCAGATAAATCCACGAGTCTCATTTTCATTTTGTTGGTTTCGTAAAATATCTAAATTGTCGCAATTGTGGTTCAGATAAATCCACGAGTCTCATTTTCATTTTGTTGATATCGTAAAATGTCTAAATTGTCGCATTTGTGGTTCAGATAAATCCACGAGTCTCATTTTCATTTTGTTGATATCGTAAAATGTCTAAATTGTCGCATTTGTGGTTCAGATAAATCCACGAGTCTCATTTTCATTTTGTTGATATCGTAAAATGTCTAAATTGTCGCATTTGTGGTTCAGATAAATCCACGAGTCTCATTTTCATTTTGTTGGTTTCGTAAAATGTCGCATTTGTGGTTCAGATAAATCCACGAGTCTCATTTTCATTTTGTTGGTTTCGTAAAATGTCGCATTTGTGGTTCAGATAAATCCACGAGTCTCATTTTCATTTTGTTGGTTTCGTAAAATGTCGCATTTGTGGTTCAGATAAATCCACGAGTCTCATTTTCATTTTGTTGGTTTCGTAAAATGTCGCATTTGTGGTTCAGATAAATCCACGAGTCTCATTTTCATTTTGTTGGTTTCGTAAAATGTCGCATTTGTGGTTCAGATAAATCCACGAGTCTCATTTTCATTTTGTTGGTTTCGTAAAATGTCGCATTTGTGGTTCAGATAAATCCACGAGTCTCATTTTCATTTTGTTGGTTTCGTAAAATGTCGCATTTGTGGTTCAGATAAATCCACGAGTCTCATTTTCATTTTGTTGGTTTCGTAAAATGTCGCATTTGTGGTTCAGATAAATCCACGAGTCTCATTTTCATTTTGTTGGTTTCGTAAAATGTCGCATTTGTGGTTCAGATAAATCCACGAGTCTCATTTTCATTTTGTTGGTTTCGTAAAATGTCGCATTTGTGGTTCAGATAAATCCACGAGTCTCATTTTCATTTTGTTGGTTTCGTAAAATGTCTAAACTGTCGCATTTGTGGTTCAGATAAATCCACGAGTCTCATTTTCATTTTGTTGGTTTCGTAAAATGTCGCATTTGTGGTTCAGATAAATCCACGAGTCTCATTTTCATTTTGTTGGTTTCGTAAAATGTCGCATTTGTGGTTCAGATAAATCCACGAGTCTCATTTTCATTTTGTTGGTTTCGTAAAATGTCGCATTTGTGGTTCAGATAAATCCACGAGTCTCATTTTCATTTTGTTGGTTTCGTAAAATGTCGCATTTGTGGTTCAGATAAATCCACGAGTCTCATTTTCATTTTGTTGGTTTCGTAAAATGTCGCATTTGTGGTTCAGATAAATCCACGAGTCTCATTTTCATTTTGTTGGTTTCGTAAAATGTCGCATTTGTGGTTCAGATAAATCCACGAGTCTCATTTTCATTTTGTTGGTTTCGTAAAATGTCTAAATTGTCGCATTTGTGGTTCAGATAAATCCACGAGTTTCATTTTCATTTTTTTGATATCGTAAAATGTCTAAATTGTCGCATTTGTGGTTCAGATAAATCCACGAGTCTCATTTTCATTTTGTTGATATCGTAAAATGTCTAAATTGTCGCATTTGAGGTACAGATAAATCCACGAGTCTCATTTTCATTTTGTTGGTTTCGTAAAATGTCTAAATTGTCGCATTTATGGTTCAGATAAATCCACGAGACTCATTTTCATTTTGTTGGTTTCATAAAATGTCTAAATTGTCGCATTTGTGGTTCAGATAAATCCGCGAATCTCATTTTCATTTGCTGGATTTGCTAATCACGAGTCATTTTGATGGTTTCGTTCATTCTCATATTAATTTTGTTTGCTTCGTTAATAGTCAAAAGTGTCGCCATTGAGGTTTAGAAAACCGTCGAGCCTATTTAATTATTAATCGTCCAAAGTGTTGAATTTGGGGTTCAGAAACCCCACCAGAATCTTTTTAATTTTGATGGATTTCTTAATCGTCCAAAGTGTCGCATTCGAGACTCAGAAACTCCACGAGACTTTTTTTAATTTTGATGGATTAATTAATTTTCAATATTGTTGCATTTGAGGTTCAGAAAACCCTCGAGACTCTTTTAAATTTCGTTTGCTTTGTTAATAGTCAAAAGTGTCGTATTTGGGCTTCAAAAACTCTATGAATAAATCTTGATTTTTTATCTAGACAACTTCGTCGATGGTCCAAAAAGTGTGGTATATGGTCTTCAGTGAAATCCACGAGGTTATTTTTATCCTGTTGGCTTCGTTAATCATCAAAATTATCACAGTTTGGGTTCTATGAAATACCCGAGTAATTGTTGAGAAAGAAATGTCTGTCTTGATTGGTACCTGATTTTGGACTGAAACTATCATCGGAACATTCTTCCTTGAATATACTACTGGCCAGGAGCTTGAAAATGAGCAAAAAATCATGTTCTTTGAGTAACGAATGCTATTCGCACTCGAAGCGATGAAATGAGTTAGGATGCAAACTCTTCTCGTGAGGAGTCCGAAGGAAGTGATACTTATATTTTCATTATCCTAATTTCTCAAAAGTTAGTCAGCAAGAGTTTCATGGTCGATTGTAAATAATGCGAATTATGTTACTACTGCTGCTCATCGCAGCGAAAGAGAGTTTAGTCTAGAATATGGGAATCCCTTCAAACCCTATCTTTTTGTGCCAAAATTCTACATTTTGGGTATGACCGGCATGAGCTTTCAACAAAACGATGCCACATGCCATGTAGGCCGATCAACAATTCAATTATCGCATAAGACCATTGCTGGTCATATAATTTCCAATTTTATCGATCAGAATTCGGCCCGTGGATCATAGGATATAATTTCTTTGGAATTTTTTCCTGGAGCTTTTTCCAAAAACATTTTTTTCCATTTTTTTTAAAGTGAAGCTTGAAGTTGGCTATTATTGCTTGAGAAAAATTCATTCACTCTCGCATTAATGAGCAAAACGTGTCTCAATACTTTATCACACATTTTCTTGCTACCAAAATACACTACTTATTGGCCTCATGACTTCGTAGATTATGAAAATACTCCCAGAAGCAAAGACTTAAAATCCTCGTATAACAATTTGAGAAACTCCCATTAAAGAAATTGTTCATGGTAATCAAAACAAATTATAAACAACACCCTCTCAAGATTATGAGGTTAATCTGGAAAATAAACACCCATTCACATAACCAACTCCCAACAGCCAACCCCCTCGAACACCACCACCACAATCTCAATGTGGTGGCAAATAAAATCTGTTGCTAAAACCTATTCATAGACAAGAACGACAAGTAATAAAAGACCGAAAATAATAAAAATTCATTTTGAACATTCTCCCCCACTCTTCACGTGTTTTTGTTTCATATCTACTCCCCCCTTGTCTTAAGGACTTATGGAGTGTAACAACAAGATAAGCTTCTATGCTTCACCCCAGTCCCTGGCTGCGGACGACTTCGGGCTTCACGAGTGTAATCACAATTTCATGAAGTGCTTTATTGTGGCTTTTTAAGAGGGTGGTTTTGTTGTTGGGCTCTTTTTTGCCGCCTGAACTTTTTGCTTGAGTCAATGTTTTCTAAATTGTTTTATGAACTCGTTTTGTATGTTTTGAGGCGGTGAGGGGCGATGAGGGGATTATTACACTAATATTACACCATGTACAGTGACAACAACAACAACGGCAGCCACAACAATGATTATTATATGGCCTAAATGTAACGTCAGCTAACTTGGCAAAGGAGATAACTAACTGAATTTTTGAATTGATTTGGAGATATTTTTAATTTTTGTTCAAAAAAAGCACCACTATCAGAGAATACAAAAAAACAACAACATCAATACAATATGACGTATTGATATATTTTTCACGAGGAAAAAACTATTCAAAAATGTGATTTTAGGCACTTAAAAAATAAAATAAAAATAATCGGAGATTTTTTAATAGATCATTGTTCAAACTAAATTATCATAAACACAGTTTCACCGAATGAGATGATGATTTTTTCTTGACCATTGGAAATTGAGATGAAACATTTTTTCGAATATTCATGATTAAAATTTTAATGTGTAAAAATAGCTTCAAAACTATTTTTAAAATTTAGGAAAATATCAAAATTCGCAAGACACTCTTTTTAACTTTATTTGTTGCATTAATAGTCAAAAGTGTCGCATTAAAGTTTCAGAAAGCCGGCGAGTCTATTTTAATTTTAATGGCTTAATTAATCGTCTAAAGTATTTAATTTGGCGTTCAGAAAAGCCACGAGAAGCTTTTTAATTTAGATGGCTTTGTTAATCGGCAAAAGCGTCGCATTTGAGGTTCCGATAAAACAAAGAAAATCTTTTATTAATTTGTATGGCTTCATTGCTCGTCAAAACTGTCATATTCGAGGTTCAGAAAATCCACGAGACTCTTTTAATTTTGATGGCTTCATTAATCGCCTGTGTAGTTACATTTAAGGTTCAGAAAAGTTAAGAGGCTTTTCCAATTTTGTTTTTTTTTTTTAATTAAAATTAAAAAGAATCGTGGAAGATTTCTTTCTAATAGATTAAAGTTCAAACAAAATTATCATGCAAAAAAATGTGCACCGAATTTTATATTGATTTTTTTTGACCATTAAAAATTGAGAAATTTTCAAGTAGTCATCTTTTAAATTGTAATGTGTAAAAATAATTTCAAAAATATTTTTTAAGATTTAGAAAAAAATCAAAATTCGTACCACTCCTCAGCTATTCAGAAAGTATAAGAGTATACAATTCCGTCTAAAAATGTATTTTTGAACAACATTTTCCTTCAACTGCTCACGAACGAAACTAAAAAATCAATTTATTTTACACATAAAACTATTACAGAAAAACTATTTCTATAATTTTTTCTTAATTAATATTCTAATTAAAAAGAGAATAAATTCGAAGAAAGACAGTTTTCTGTTTTTTGTCCATGAAATGAGGCAGACACATTTTCCACGAAAAAAAAATGTAGTCCAAAATCCACCTAAAACACTCCCACATTGTGTTTGTATTTTTTCTTGAACAATCACTCGTGGATTTGCGGCAATTTTTGCAATTAACGAAGCCATCAAGATAAAAGTGAAATTCGAAAATTTTTCACGAAGCCATAAAGCGAAAATGAGCCTAGTCCATTTTCTGAACCACAAATGCTACAATTTTGACGATCAACGAAGCCAGCACTGTAAAAAAGAGCCTCATGTATGTCCTGAACCTCAAACATAACATGTTTGGTGATTAACGATGCCAAGATTAAAATGAGCATCGTGGATTGTAAAAAACCATTTCGTGGATTGCAAAATAACATAAAAGTGAGCCTCGCCTATCTTTGAACAAGAAATTCGAAAATTTTCACCTTCACGATGCCATAAAGCGAAAATGAGCCTAGTCCATTTTCTGAACCACAAATGCTACAAATTTGACGATCAACGAAGCCATCAAGAGCCTCGTGTATTTGAAGAACACAACAATTTTGGTGATCTACGTGGCCCTCAAGATGAAAATGGTCATCGGAGATGGCAAAGAACCACAAACGAGACCATCAATGAAGTCATAAAGA
Organism: Polietes domitor; assembly: GCA_947397865.1. NCBI lineage: Eukaryota > Metazoa > Arthropoda > Insecta > Diptera > Muscidae > Polietes > Polietes domitor. Next base: position 24,176,984 of record OX377622.1, on the reverse strand, counting down.
TTAAAATGGGCCTCGTCAATTTTCTGAACTTCAAATGCGGCAATTTCGACCATCAAAGAAGCCCTACAAACGAAAATGAGCCTTGTCCATTTTCTGAACCCCAAATGAAACATTTTTGATGATCAACGAAGCCATCACTGTAAAAAAGAGCCTCGTGTATGTTCTGAACCTCAAACATAACATGTTTGGTGATTAACGATGCCAAGAGGAAAATGAGCATCGTGGATTGCAAAAAACCATTTCCACGATCAACTAAGCCATCAATATAAAACTAAACACAAAAATTTTGGCGATCTACAATGATTGAGACGATCTACGAAGTCAAATATATGAAAATAAACCGCGTGGATATCACTTAACTCCAAATGCGACAAATTTTAGAATTAATAATCAAGATAAAGGATGTTCTTGTAAATTTTACTGAATCACAATGTTGACGATTTGCGAAGCCAACAAGAAGAAAACTAACTTTTTTCATTTTACAACCCGCGAAATGGCACCATTTCGTCAATCAACGGAGTCAGGGAGATGAAGATAATCCTCGTGGATTTCTGAATTCCAAATGCGACAATTTTGGATTTCACTGAACTTCAATTCGGACCATAAATGAAGCAAAAGAGCTGAAAATGAGATTCGTGAACGCCAAATACAACAATTTTGACAATCTACGAAGCCATGGAGGTAAAAAGATCTTTCTAACCCCCAAATGGGGCAATTTTGATGATAAACGAAACCTTGGAGATGAAAATGAGCCCCATGGATTTCACTGAACCGCAAATGCGACTCTTTTGACGTTTAACAAATCCATCAATATCAAAATTAACCGCAAATGCAACAATTTTGGGGATCAACGAAGTCAGAAAGATGTAAAAACCCGTCGTTGGTTTTTCTGAACCTCAAATGCGACAATTTTGACAAATCAAAGTTATCAATACGAGAGCGGTTATCGCCCATTTTCTGAAAAAAAGCGACAAGTTTGACGTTTTATGAAGCCACCAAGAAGAAAATGATTTGACGATCAACGGAGCCATGTAAATGAAAATACTTCTCGGAGATTTCTGAACTCCACCTGCGACAATTTTGAATCCCAAATGCGACTATTTTGATCAATGAAGTCAAATGCCAATGAGCCTCGTCCTTTTTTCCAAACCCAAATGCGGCAATTTTGACGACGAAAATGAGCCTCGAACATTTGCGACCACTTTCCCTTTTCTAATCCCCAAATGTGACAATTTTGCGGATCAACGGAGTCATAGAGAAAAAATGAAACGAAAAAATAAAACTCGGGGATTTCTGAACCTCAAATGCGACAATTTTGACAAATCAAAGTCATCAATACGAGAGCGGTTATCGTCCATTTTCTGAAAAAAGCGACAAGTTTGACGTTTTATGAAGCCACCATGGAAATGAAAATACTTCTCGGAGATTTCTGAACTCCACCTGCGACAATTTTGAATCCCAAATGCGAATATTTTGATCAATGAAGTCAAATGCCAATGAGCCTCGTCCTTTTTTCCAAACCCAAATGTGGCAATTTCGACGACGAAAATGAGCCTCGAACATTTGCGACAACTTTGACGTTCTACGAAGCCATCATGAAGAATATGTATTACCTTCTTCCCTTTTCTAATCCCCAAATGTGACAATTTTGCGGATCAACGGAGTCATAGAGAAAAAAAGAAACGAAAAAATAAAACTCGGGGATTTCTGAACCTCAAAAGCGACAATTTTGACAAATCAAAGTCATCAATACAAGAGCGGTTATCGTCCATTTTCTGAAAAAAAAAGCGACAAGTTTGACGTTTTATGAAGCCGCCATGGAAATGAAAATACTTCTCGGAGATTTCTGAACTCCACATGCGACAATATTGAATCCCAAATGCGACTATTTTGATGATCAATGAAGTCAAATGCCAATGAGCCTCGTCCTTTTTTCCAAACCCAAATGCGGCAATTTTGAGCCTCGAACATTTGCGACAACTTTGACGATCTACGAAGCCATCATGAAGAAAATTACCTTCTTCCCTTTTCTAATCCCCAAATGTGACAATTTTGCGGATCAACGGAGTCATAGAAAAAAATTAAACGAAAACAAGTAAAAACGGCGTTAAGTTCGGCCGGGCCAAACTTTATATACCCTCCACCATGGATTGCATTCCACAGAGTTTGTCGGTTTTCATAGAAGTGCAGTAATATTACAAGAAAATATAATTTTTTAATATAGGCAAATAAATAAATATAATATTTTAATTATTTCAAACCATTTTTTATTTCAAATCAAAAAATAAATATTCTTATATTTATATTTTCAAAAAGCTTAAATACCATAATTATTGGTAGATAGTGGGTGCTACAGTTGGTTGTATTTCCATTCTATTTTAATTCCAAAAGTACCAAAAAATCCATTATCAGACGAACATAGTGCAAAATAACCTAACTTCATGATTCAACCAATTTTTGCCATAATAGAAAAGGTACAAATTTGGAAAAAAAACTTTTTATTTTGCGTGTCTATGCAGGCAGATTAATGTATACACCGAATTCCATAATTCCACCTGCGACCATGTGGTTGGTACTATTTTTACCCCCTCGACGTTTCTACGCAATTAGAATTTCATCATTCTAGCTGTAGTCATTTAGTTGGTACTATTTTTATCCCTTGAAAGTACGAATTCCGAAAAATTCGTTTATTTTCCGATTCCTACTCAATCAGAGGAATGTATACTCCGAATTGCATGACTCTAGCTGCGGTCACTTGGTTGGTACTATTTGTATCCCCTTTTTCAATTTTAACCCCAAAATGTACGAATTTCGAAAAATTCGTCTATTTTCATTGTCAACGCAGTCAGAGGAATGTATACTCAGAATTTCATGACTCTAGCTGCGGTCATTTAATTGGTACTATTTTTATCCCCTTTTTTCATTTTAACCCCAAAAAGTACGAATTTCGAATAACCTGTTTATTTTAAGTGTCTACGCAATCAGAGGAATGCATACACCGAATTTCATTATTCCAGGTGTAGCCGTTTGGTTGGTACCATTTTTATCCCTCCGTACCCATTGTATCCCTTGAAAGTACGAATTTGGAAAAAAAACCTTTTATTTTTCATGTCTACGTAGTCAAAGGAATGTATACTCCGAATTTCATGACTCTAGCTGCGGTCATTTGGTTGGTACTATTTTTATCCCCTTTTTCTATTTTGTCCCCAAAAAGTACGAATTTCGAAAAATCCGTTTATTTTCCGTGTATACACAGTGATGTCTACGTAGTCAAAGGAATGTATACTTCGAATTTCATGACTCTAGCTGCGGTCATTTGGTTGGTACTATTTTTATCCCCTTTTTCTATTTTGTCCCCAAAAAATACGAATTTCGAAAAATCGGTTTATTTTCCGTGTGTACACAGTCAGAGGAATGTATATTCCGAATTTCATCACTCTAGCTGCGGTTATTTGATTGGTACTATTTTTATCCCTTTTTTTCATATTAACCCCAAAAAGTACGAATTTTAAAAAATCCGTGTATTTTACTTGTCTATGCAATCAGAGGAATGTATACACCGAATTTCATTATTCTAGGTACAGCCGTTATGTTGGTACCATTTTTATCCCTCTTTTCCCATTTTACCCCTTAAAAGTACGAATATGAAAAAAATACTTTTATATCATGTATCTACTCAATTAGAGGAATGTACACGCCGAATTTTGTGTTTCTAGCTGTTGTCGTTTAATGTGTACCATTTTTATCCCTTTTTTGTCCCATTTCACCCCCTACAAATAAGAATCACTTTATTGTGCAGTTTTTTGCTATAAGGGTAATACGCATACCAAATATCAAGCAAATATAAACAGACATATTCAAAAAACATGCTTAAATACGCTAAAATAGTAGGGATTATTATGGGTATTTTTAGTCTTTGTGAGGGAAAAATTTTTCCCTTTGGGCCGATTTCGCCCCATTTCAATCCCAACCGATCTACGACTATAAGACGCATTTATGGAAAATTTGGACGTCCTAGCTCCTTTCGTTTAGATGCTAGCGTGCTTTCAACAGACGGACAGACGGACGGACGGACGGACGGACGGACGGACGGACGGACGGACGGACGGACGGACGGACGGACGGACATGGCTAGATCGTCTTAGAATTTTATGACGATCAAGAATATATATACTTTATAGGGTCTCAGGTCAATATTTCAAGGTGTTACAAACGGAATGACAAAGTTAGTATACCCCCATCATGGAGGTGGAGGGTATAAAAATAAACCTCGGGGATTTCTGAACCCCAAATGCGACAATTTTGAAGATCAATGAAGCCATCAAGATAGAAGTGAGCCTTGTCGATTTCACTGAACCCCAAATGCGACAATTTTGACGACCAACGATGACATTATAACGAAAATGAGCCTCTATCAAACACGGCAGCTTTGACGACCTACGAAGCCATCATGAAGAAAATCACCTTCTTCTCTTTCCTAACCCCCCAAATGTGACAATTTTGTGGATCAACGGAGTCATAGTGATGAAAATAATCCTCGTGACTTTCTGATCCGCAAATGCGACAATTTTGACGATCTACAAAGCCATTAAGCCATGATATCACTGTGCGGCAGTCCAAAAACTCTGGGAAGTGTTGTTGGTGTTTTTCTGGTAGGTATTTGTCGAGTTGAAAAAGAACCTGTATTTAAAATTCCCACAGACCTCCAAATTCTTGAGTTACGGGTAAAAAACCGGGGTTTCATACCTTTGCACACTTAAAAGCCTGCAGATTTCTAGATTATCAACCGATTATAACTTTCTCATTGGATTTGAAAAGAAGCAACCTGGAGCTTTCAATCGATATATAGCTTATTTACGAAAAACTTAAGAAATCAGTGTGCTTTTGTCCAGCAAACACATTTTTTAAACAGTTTTTAAGCATTTTTCAACTTTGGCAAGGTTTTTTCAAATTATTTTATTTGATAACCGCACCATTTGAAAATCTATTTAAATAATACGTTTAGTAAGGAGTAAAATGAGGTTTTGTTTTTTAAAATCCATTAGATATTGACTGAGTTATTGAAGTTTTTATTAATACTAAATTTAGGCAAAAATATAAGTTTTGATAATTCCAGTTCACGTCTCTCATTATTTTACGGATTTGACGCCCAATAAAAATTCATCAAAATAATAAAAGCGATGAAAAAAACAAAGAAAATATGTTTTTTCATCGCCGAATTCCCAAAGTGGGGAAAATGTGTTCCAAAATTGTGGATTTTTTTATTAAATCAATCAGAGAAATATTTGTTGTAAATGTTAGTTACCTCCTTTAGCTTCTTAGCTAACGACATATGTATGTGAATGTATTGCTGTTGTGGTTGGTGTCAAGGAGGATGTGGAGAATTAGGCTGGCGGTCTATTGTCTGGTTTTTTGGTTGTGGGTGTTGCCGTGTTATTGCTCCATTTTTTCGACTTTTATTGAATTTTAAATATGTTCGCTCTACTCTGCACATGTACATATCTGCAGATAAATTGTTGCGGAGTAAAAGGACAAAAGTGGACCAAAAAAAAAAAGAAAGTGTCAACATTTCAAATGTATGTGCAATCAAATGGACGATGTATGATTATTTGGGGATTTGAGGCTGTTATTCGAAGATTAGGATTTGTAAATTAATTACAAAGTATTTTAAAAAATCGTTGAGGAATTTCTGGACATTTTGAGGGATAAATGAAAAATGGCCTTCAAATCACATAAATATTTCACATGATTGCAGATAATTGTGGGATTTCTGAAAAACTACACTCAGAATAATGCCACAGAAATAGATTGAAATTTGATGAAATTTATTTTTAATTTAGTTTTTTCGTTTGTATTTTTTTTCGTCTGTAATCAATTAGAGGCCGCGTTTGATTTTGAAAAGTCGCTGCGAAGTCACTTGAAAAGACTTTTGACATGGTCGAAAACGTGATTGTGGTAGTCTGCAGCCAAGTACTATTTAATATAGATGCAAAATGGTCTTGAGCCAGGACAATATCATAGTTCAAATCAAATATTTATTTTTATTTAAATTTAGTAACCTTATTTTAGAGCATATCACTTGTACTAGTAGTAAACTCTATTATTCCTTGAATTATTTCCTGAATATATAGACAGACCCATATATAGACAGCAAAATGATATTAAGACATTTTGACAGATGATGGGATAGTTTACCTGTCCGAAGTCAATCTGAGTCTTATGTGCGTTTTTTGTCGGGCCGTGAAATTCAATCCCCGCAAGTGTGGCAAATTGGCAGTTGTGTCTATCCGCACGATATTCATTAAAAATGCAGTAGCCTCTGCAACGACCACCAACCCCTCCTTCTCCCTTCCCTCCCACAAGTTGCCCACACCATCTTCGCAGATATGAAAATAAGTCATAGAATAGAAAATCACTGCCCCGGGGCAATTAATGTTCATGTTGTTGTTACACATGTTGTAAGTCGAGTTAAATTCCTTTAATGAAATCATAACATGCACCCAGAAACAACACCGATCAACCGACTCTGATGATTATGCCACAATGCCGCAAAAGATTGCAGCACAAACACCTTGTCCTTGCTCTTGCCCTTCCTCTTCGCTTCCCGATAATTGAAGAGGGCACACCAACAAACAGCATTTTAATAAACGGAGGGGGGCTTCCACACGGGAAACAACAGCCAGTCATGGCTAAAAATATAACACGTCAACGACGAACGAGAGAGAGGGAGGTGAAACTAAAGTGCATCCAATGAACGACGGGCGAAAATGTTCCATTTATGAACACGTAAAACATTAACGCTCCTGCTGCTGCTGTTAGTGCTGTATATTTCTTTCGTTCTTTGTTTTTGGTTTGACGAATGTGCCAAACATGGCCTATTATGTGGCATGACACATTTGAGGCATTTTTTTGCCAACCTCCTCATACCAGGCCAGATGTGGCACAGTGTGATGAGAAGGGAAATAAAAGGAGGAGAAACACACTCAACTACAACCACTCTGTCTATATAAGTATTTTGTATTCTGTGTGGGGATAATTCATCAGTGTAACTTCTGCATATAGATTATATCTAATCGATATGTCAATGATTTTGGAAAATCTAGTCGAAATTTCATTGTTTCAGAAAATCTTGTCGAATTTTCTTTGTTTTATAGAAAAAAATTTCGTCGAAATTTTCTTTATATACGAATTTTTTTATATTCAGTGGAATTTCTGTATAGAGACTATCACTAATCGATATGTTAATGATATTAAATAAATCTAGTCGTCTAGTTCTTTTTTTGGGAAATCTAGTCGAAATTTCAGTTTTAGAAAATTTCGTGAAATTTTATTCTTTAGAAAATCTCGACGAAATTTTATTTTTTTAGAAAATCTCGTCGAAATTTTATTTTTTTAGAAAATCTCTGTAATTTTTTCTTGAAAATCACGTGGAAATTTTAAAGGGTGATTTTTTAAGAGCTTGATAACTTTTTTTTTTAAAAAAACGCATAAAATTTGCAGAATCTCATCGGTTCTTTATTTGAAACGTTAGATTGGTCCATGACATTTACTTTTTGAAGATAATTTCATTTAAATGTTGACCGCGGCTGCGTCTTAGGTGGTCCATCCGCTTAGTCCAATTTTGGCATTTCCACGTTTTTGAGTAACAGAGACCCAATTGGTGCGAACGGCGACGAATCGAAAATTGGTGGTCATCATTAACACTGGCCGATACAGCTGCGATATTTTCTTCAGTTCGCACTCTACGTAAGCGTGTTGGTGGTTTAATGTCCAACAATGTAAATTTGGTGCGAAATTTAGTCACAATAGCCCGAATAGCCGCTTCAGTGGGTCGATTAAACTGACCATAAAATGGAAGCGCGCAATGAACTTTCTTAACAGAGCACGCATTTTGATAATAAAATTCAATAATTTGCAAGCGTTGTTCGTTTGTAAGACGATTCATGATGAAATGTCAAAGCATACTGAGCATCTTTCTCTTTGACACCATGTCTGAAATCCCACGTGATCTGTCAAATACTAATGCATGAAAATCCTAACCTCAAAAAAATCACTCTTTATTATTAAAAAAAATTCGTCGAATTTTTATTCATATAGAAAATAGAAATTTTTTGTAATAGAAAATTTCATCGACATTTTTTGTTTAGAAAATTTCGAAAAAAATACTTTTATTATATAAAATTTCGTTGATTTTTTTCAAAATCTCGTCAAAATTTTATTTGTTGAAAATCTTGTCGAATTTTGTTTTTGAAAATCTCGTCGAAATTTTATTTTTTGAAAATCTCGTCGAAGTTTCTTTTTAGAAATCTCGTCGAAATTTTATTTTTATAGAAAATTTTTTGTTATAGAAAATTTCGTCGAAATATTTTGATTATAGAAAATTTCGTCGACATTTTTTGTTTAGAAAATTTCGAATAAAAATTCTATTATTATAGAAAATTTCGTTGATTTTTTTAGAAAATCTCGTCGAAATTTTATTTTTTGAAAATCTTGTCGAATTTTGTTTTTGGATATCTCGTCGAAATTTTATTTTTTGAAAATCTCGTCGAAGTTTCTTTTTGGAAATCTCGTCGAAATTTTATTTTTATAGAAAATTTTTTGTTATAGAAAATTTCGTCGAAATATTTTGATTATAGAAAATTTCGTCGACTTTTCTGTTCAGAAAATTTTGAAAAAATTCTATTATTATAGAAAATTTCGTTGATTTTTTTCAGAAAATCTCGTCGAAATTTTATTTTTTGAAAATTTTGCCGAATTTTGTTTATGGAAATCTCGTCGAAATTTTATTTTTTGATAATAAATTTTAATTTTATACAAAATTTATAGTTATAGAAAATTTCGTCGTAATATTTTGGTTATAGAAAATTTCGTCGACATTTTTTATTTAGAAAATTTCGAAAAAAATCTATTATTATAGAAAATTTCGTTGATTTTTATAGAAAATCTCGTCGAAATTTTATTTTTTGAAGATCTCGTTGAAGTTTCTTTTTGGAAATCTCGTCGAAATTTTATTTTTATAGAAAATTTATAGTTATAGAAAATTTCGTCGAAATATTTTGGTTATAGAAAATTTCGTCGACATTTTTTGTTTAGAAAATTTCGAAAAAATTCTATTGTTATAGAAAATTTCGTTGAATTTTTTCGAAAATCTCGTCGAAATTTTATTTTTTGAAGATCTCGTCGAATTTTGTTTTTGGAAATCTCGTCGAAATTTTATTTTTTGATAATAAATTTTAATTTTATACAAAATTTATAGTTATAGAAAACTTCGTCGTAATATTTTGGTTATAGAAAATTTCGTCGACATTTTTTATTTAGAAAATTTCGAAAAAAATCTATTATTATAGAAAATTTCGTTGATTTTTTAGAAAATCTCGTCGAAATTTTATTTTTTGAAGATCTCGTCGAATTTTATTTTTGGAAATCTCGTCGAAATTTTATTTTTATAGAAAATTTTTTGTTTATAAAATTTAGTCGAAATATTTTGGTTAAGAAAATTTCGTCGACATTTTTTGTTTAGAAAATTTCGAAAAAAATTCTATTATTATAGAAAATTTCGTTGATTTTTTTTAGAAAATCTCGTCGATTTTTTTAAATCTCGTCGAATTTTGTTTTTGGAAATCTCGTCGAAATTTTATTTTTTGAAAATCTCGTCGAAGTTTCTTTTTGGAAATCTCGTCGAAATTTTATTTTTGGAAAATCTCGTCGAAGTTTCTTTTTGTAAATTTCGACGAAATTCTATTATAGAACTTTTCGACGAATTTGTACAACAATAAAATTTTCTTATAATAATAAAATTCGACCAGATTTTCTATAATAATAAAAATTTCGACCAGATTTTATACAATCAAATTTCTACAAGATTTTAAATAATAATAAAATTTTGTCGAAATTTTCTATAATAATAAAATTTCGACTAGATTTACTATAATAAAAAAATTTCGACATAAATTATCTATAATAATAAAATGTCGACCAGATTTTCTATAATAAAATTTTGACAAGATTTTCTACATTAAAATTTCGACCAGATATTCCATAAAAATAAAATTTCAACCAGATTTTTTATAATAACCAAATTTCGACGAAATTTTCTATAACCAAATTTCGACGAAATTTTCTACAATAACCAAATTTCGACGAAATTTTCTATAATAACCAAATTTCGACGAAATTTTCTATAATAACCAAATTTCGACGAAATTTTCTATAATATCCAAATTTCGGCGAAATTTTCTATAATAACCAAATTTCGACGAAATTTTCCATAATAACCAAATTTCGACGAAATTTTCTATAATAACCAAATTTCGACGAAGTTTTCTATAATAATGAAATTTCGACGACATTTTCTATGCAATAATAACCAAATTTCGACGAAATAAAATTTTGAAAAAAATTTCTGGAATAATAAAATTTCGACGAAAATTTATTTTATAGAAAATTTCGTCAACATTCATATAGAAAATTTCATCGATTTTTTTAATACAGAAAATTTCTTCGAAATTTTTAAATATAGAAAATTTCATGGAAATTTTTTAGTATAGAAAATTTCGTCGAAATTTTATTTATATTTAAATTTTTTCGAATTTTTTAATGTAGAAAATTTCATCGCTTTTTTAGTATAGGAAATTTGGTGGATTTTTTTAATATTATTTTTTAATATATTTTATATATTTTTTAATATAAAAAATGTCATCGAAATTTGTTTAATATAAAAAATGTCATCTAAATTTTTTAATATAGAAAATTTCATCGATTTTTTAATATAGAAAATCTAGTCGAAATTTTTTTAATATCAAACATTTTGTCGAAATTTTATTTTTATCGAAAATTTTGTCGAAATTGTATTCAGATATAAAATTTCGTCGCTTTTGAACCACTGTGCGTTCGTTGGTAGTTGTAGAACAGCACTCACTCGATATGGTTGCAAAATACAATTTAACTATTCATTCGCGCGCGGTGTTGCCGTTTTATAAAAATGAAATAATTTTGTTTAGATGACGGATGATGACTGGTTGGCTGTTTGGTCGGTTGGTTGGATAGTTGGATGGATGGGTTGATTCGATGGCTAAAATGGTTGTGGCGATGGTGCTGGTGCTGCTGGTGATGGTGACGGTGGTACTTGGCTGCATGTTTATGACATGACTGTAGTATGTTGGGTATGGTTGGAATACGCCGCGATACGTTGTAATTTCAGTTGTTATCAAAAGCGTCAATTTTTTGTTGCTGCTGCAGCCGCTGTTTTTACTGTTGCTGTTGCTGGCTGGCGTTGTTGTATGTCGTTTGCCATTTTAAAATTGAGTTATTTTGCTCCTGGGAATATTTTATGGCCATAAACACAATCAACAAACAACCCGTTCGTACATACCAACAACCTACCATCCATCCATCCAGCCATTCGATAAAACGGCAAATATGTATGTATGTACTCGTATCTATGTATGTTTGTATGTATCAATGTATGTATGGTTGTATAAACTATAGAGTCATACAATTGTCTCTGTTTTGAAACGTACACAGAACTAAATGCCATTTAGTTGGAAACCCACCAGCCAACCAACAACAATTACTCCGCCAGAGACGTGGCCAGTTGTCAGCCAACCTGGGGGCATGCGGCTGCTAGCCAGGTGTCAGGTGTTGCCAAGTGCCACATTTTCCTGCTACGCCTTGTTGCGTTTTTGTTTCGCGGAAAACTGTTCGCCGTGTTGTAAACAGAGTTGTTGCATTACGCGCAGATACTAAATAAATACAAGACCGACTACGAGTATGAGTATGAGTACGATACGTTACCATACGCTGCGAGCACATAAATGAGTTATTAGACATGGTTCAAATCAAAATGATTTTAATTACCATTTGCTTAAGCACACCGCACAACTATTATTTGGTTATAAAAACATTAGCCTTAGTTGCCATAATCATGGGAACCAGTTTGTCAAACGACAGTCGATCAAGACCGGGGGCCAAATAGATTGAAATGTGGTATCCATTGCGAAGCGAAATAGAAGCCAGTAGAAAATTTCGTCGAATTGTTATAGTTAAAGAAAATATTTCAACAAAAATTGTTTCGTTTACTTTTAAATTCTCACTTGAAAACATCTTCTCTCCCCACTGTGCTGATATAATCTGAACAACTTTTGTTCCTGCTGCTGCATGACTCAGATCATCATTATTTCAATGTCAACGTCTGACTAAATGTCTAAATTAAAATTTCTAGATACCATATTTTAACAAAAATATGCCAAAAATTCTGCAACCTTCTCACGACCTTATTTGCCCGGCCACCGCCAGATCTCACTTTAATATTCGTACTTACCACCATATCTTGACTTATCTGAGACATTTATCGGATTTTTATTATTCATCTAAAGTGGAGGAGCGTAACAAACAAACTTCCTTTTTGGATTTTTATAAATAAAACTTTGAAAAATTGTCGCACACGATAATCTTATGCACGTATGGATGGGTACAAGCAAAAACATCTGGCCAAAGAAACAGAAAGCAATCGAAACCATCAGCCCATGTAGACGCATAACAGTCTAACACCAAAGAAATGCAGTTTATATTTGTGGGTAATTTTGAAAAAGGGATAAGTCAAACTATAGCATAACTATTTATTGAAAATTACGTCGGAATTTTGTATTTATAAAAAATTTCGCCGAGATTTTATATTTATAGGAAATCTGGTCGAAATTTTGTATTTTTTAGGAAATATCGTCGAAATTTTGTATTTATAGGAAATTTCGTCGAAATTTTGTATTTATAGGAAATTTCGTCGAAATTTTGTATTTATAGGAAATTTCGTCGAAATTTTGTATTTATAGGAAATTTCGTCGAAATTTTGTATTTATAGGAAATTTCGTCGAAATTTTGTATTTATAGGAAATTTCGTCGAAATTTTGTATTTATAGGAAATCTGGTCGAAATTTTGTATTTATAGGAAATTTCGTCGAAATTTTGTATTTATAGGAAATTTCGTCGGAATTTTGTATTTATAGGAAATTTCGTCGGAATTTTGTATTTATAGGAAATTTCGTCGAAATTTTGTATTTATAGGAAATTTCGTCGAAATTTTGTATTTATAGGAAATTTCGTCGAAATTTTGTATTTATAGGAAATTTCGTCGAAATTTTGTATTTATAGGAAATTTCGTCGAAATTTTCTATTTATAGAAAATCTGGTCGAAACTTTGTATTTATAGAAAATCTGGTCGAAACTTTGTATTTTTAGAAAATCTGGTCGAAATTTTGTATTTATAGAAAAATTGGGCGAAATTTTGTATTTATAGAAAAATTTCGTCAAAATTTTGTACTTATAGAAAATCTGGTCGAAATTTAAAATTTATAGAAAATCTGATCGAAATTTTTTATTTATAGAAAATTTGGACGAAATTTTGCATTTATAGAAAATCTAGTCGAAATTTTGTATTTATAGGAAATTTTGTATTTATAGGAAATTTTGTCGAATTTTGTATTTATAGGAAATTTCGTCGAAATTTTGTATTTATAGGAAATTTCGTCGAAATTTTGTATTTTTAGGAAATTTCGTCGAAATTTTGTATTTATAGGAAATTTTGTCGAAATTTTGTATTTATAGGAAATTTCGTCGAAATTTTCTATTTATAGAAAATCTGGTCGAAACTTTGTATTTATAGAAAATCTGGTCGAAACTTTGTATTTTTAGAAAATCTGGTCGAAGTTTTGTATTTTTAGAAAATCTGGTCGAAATTTTGTATTCTTAGGAAATTTGTTCGAAATTTTGTATTTATAGAAAAATTTGGCGAAATTTTGTATTTATAGAAAAATTTCGTCAAAATTTTGTACTTATAGAAAATCTGGTCGAAATTTAAAATTTATAGAAAATCTGATCGAAATTTTTTATTTATAGAAAATTTGGACGAAATTTTGCATTTATAGAAAATCTAGTCGAAATTTTGTATTTATAGGAAATTTTGTATTTATAGGAAATTTTGTCGAATTTTGTATTTATAGGAAATTTCGTCGAAATTTTGTATTTATAGGAAATTTCGTCGAAATTTTGTATTTTTAGGAAATTTCGTTGAAATTTTGTATTTTTAGGAAATTTCGTTGAAATTTTGTATTTTTAGGAAATTTCGTTGAAACTTTGTATTTATAGAAAATCTGGTCGAAACTTTGTATTTATAGAAAATCTGGTCGAAACTTTGTATTTTTAGAAAATCTGGTCGAAATTTTGTATTTTTAGAAAATCTGGTCGAAATTTTGTATTCTTAGGAAATTTGTTCGAAATTTTGTATTTTTAGAAAATCTGGTCGAAACTTTGTATTTTTAGAAAATCTGGTCGAAATTTTGTATTTATAGAAAAATTTCGTCAAAATTTTGTATTCTTAAGAAATTTGGTCGAAATTTTGTATTTATAGAAAATCTGGTCGAAATTTTGTATTTATAGAAAATCTGGTCGAAATTTTGTATTTATAGAAAATCTGGACGAAACTTTGAATTTTAGAAAATCTGGTCGAAATTTAGTATTTATAGAAAATCTGATCGAAATTTTTTATTTATAGAAAATTTGGACGAAATTTTGAATGTATAGAAAATCAAGTCGAAATTTTGTATTTATGGAAAATCTGGTCCAAATTTTGTATTTATAGAAACTTTCGTCAAATTTCCACGAATAAAATTTCAACGAAATTTTCCATATGAATAAAATTTCGACGAAATTTTCCATATGAATAAAATTTCGACGAAATTTTTATGGATTATGGATTTTTTATGGATAATTCTATATGGAAAAAATTTCGACGAGATTTTCTATATGGATAAAATTTCGACCAGATTTTCTATAAGTACAAAATTTCGATCAGATATTCCATAACTACAAAATTACAACAAATTTTCTATATGGATAAAATTTCAATGAGATTTTCTATATGGATAAAATTTCGACCAGATTTTCCTTAAGTACAAAATTTCGACCAGATATACCATAACTACAAAATTATAACAAATTTTCTATATGGATAAAATTTCGACGAAATTTTCTATATGGATAAAATTTCGACGAGAGTTTCTATATGGGTAAAATTTCGACCAGATATTTTATAAGTACAAAATTTCGACCAGATATTCCATAACTACAAAATTACAATAAATTTTCTATATGGATAAAATTTCGACCAGATTTTTTATAAGTACAAAAATTTCGACCAGATAATCCATAACTACAAAATTACAACACATTTTCTATATGGATAAAATTTCGACGAGATTTTCCTTAGGGATAAAATTTCGATAAATTTTTCTATATGAATAAAATTACGACGAAATTTTCTATATCGAAAAAATTGCAACAAAAATCTGGTCGAAATTTTGTATTTTTAGGAAATTTCGTCGAATTTTTACATTTATCCCCCTTTCTAAATTACCGGCACATATCACTCCGTGTGTGTGGCAAAGGGACAGGGATTCTGAAAACCAAATCTCAGGAGATCTCTCGCTGCAATCTCGCAGATATCTATCTGGCTGCACATGTGTGTACGATGCAAGAATTTCAGTTAGACAAACTGACAAAGAAAGAAATCGCCGCAGCAGCCCTTGATGTCAAATCTTTGCAGTTGCTGCCACTGCTGCTCTTGTTGTTGTTGGAGGGGGCTACCCAAACAAAACAAAAATCAAAAGACGAACAACAACACAGACAAAAACCTAAATGTTAATGAGTTAATTAGTGTTAGCAAAAACGCTGTTGTGGGTCTACCCTAAAAAGTTCTCAACGAAAATCTGAAAAACAGAAGAAAAAAGAACAAAAACAAAACCACAACTAAAACTAAAGCAGAGACATGCATATGCGAACGAACACATTAACCCCAATGAGCTGGTGGCTGGCTGTTGGTTGGGGACACACACAGTCCACAGGCCGTGCAAACCAAACCATATGGAACAATATCTCAAAAGAACCATACGATCCGACCGACCAAACGCCCGACCTACCAACTGTGGCAGCAAAAATCTGACATGTCTGCAACCTAACACACTGCAGGGCAGGCGCAATGACTGTGAGAGGGGTGAGTGATCCGAACAAAAACTTGCACTTGCACTAGGGAGCGGGGAGGGAGTACGGCCATATGCTTTAGTTCGATACACGCGTTCAAAGTAATTAAGCAAAAATATTGTGTTTACAACAACAATAGCAATCTCGCAAAGCGACTACACCAACTAATGTTGAATATGAAAATATTAACTCAGCCAAGATGTCCATATCTCATTTACAATCATATACGAGGTTCGTGATGGAAGTGATACTTTATTAGTATCAGAAGAAAATATGTGATGTTCCTCATGATCCGCTTAAGCACTGCATCCACTAGCAAACATTTTCGACGAACAATTGTTAAAAGTCATCTATACAAGTTACGGTGTAAACGCGCCTTTTAGTTTTTATCATCTAACGAGACAGTTTTTGTTTAGATCATACCGTTTGAGGGGAGAAAATTAAACTAGATTAAGATTCTGCAATGAGATCTTTATAAACCAAAATTGATTACGGTTCAGAGAAGGTGCTAATGAAGACCGCAGGTCAAAATCCACATGAAAGCCCACTTAGGCCTGTATATGCAAATAATCCCACAAACAACTCGAAAGAAACAATTGAGAGTTGCTCTCAATCATTTTGCTGGGTGCGATATATTTTTTGTACTCACTGAAAGGGAGAACAAGTCACTACTAAGAGCCAGTTCCGATTGGCTATTAATGATATTAATAAAATAAGTTTACGAAGACATCTCACTCGAGGTGAAACCCCGCAGTACAAAGTCAGATTGTCTTATCCGGTGTTGAACCTGTCTGATAATAAGTTTGATATTGAGATATCAACGTATAGGAACATCCAATTCTGATGATCTTGCTAGATTAGGATCTATTCTTCAAGTACCACTAGAAGATTAGTAAAGACCTTATAAATACCACAAGAAGTATTTGTAAGATCGATTTGACAAACACGTCAGTTCGCTGAGAAGCTTAAATAGGTACAACATGGAAGCTACAGTTAAGGTAAAAGCCGCTGACGCTGATGGGCAGACCTAGACATGAAAATGGGCAGGCTCAGTTAGCCTTCCTTCGCTGGAAAGATTTCAATTGCCCATATTAATGTCAGTATTAACGATAATGTCAGTATCAAGTTCAAAAACTGTTGTAGGATCTGTGGAAACGAGGAGGAGATTGAGAGCGTCGAACACCTTCTCTGTCCGTCTATGGCTATTGTAAGGGTTGGACGACTGGCTACGTATAGACTTTGGTAATATAAAATGTTTCTTAAACTACACAGGTTTATTCCGGCCTATTCTGGTCCAAGTGGTCTAGTGCTTACTTTCTGACTAACACCATAATCAAAACCATTACAACCATTCAAATTTAACTGGTGTCAGATAATCTGGACCAGACAGAACATAAGACAGATGCTCTTCCTATAAGCGGACGACGAAAGAGAGAAAACCTAACAATCCAAATAAGAATTAATATCATCGGATGAGAGAACATCCCCTAACCTTTAAAAAGCAAACAAACCAAGCGTGCAAAAAGGCAACTAGTGTCTCAAATGATACAGCGAAAATTATGCCAAACGTAGGTGGATTCCGAGAGAATATAAGAATCTTGCTTTCGCAAGAGACAAACTCAGCACTGCTCTATAGATCTTCAGACTGGACGAGGGTACTATAAAAATGTGAGCGGTTATCGCGCACAATTTCTTTGGATTCAGCTAAAGAATTGTCAGAGATATACGAGGTTAAGAACGAAAATCCAAACCTCAGAGCATGTCTCCTATAAATGCAGTGCATTGTAAGGACGAAAGAGGAAGTAGTATTAGTTCATTCTCTAATGTATGGTGCAACCAGCCGTATAATCGACATGGAATAATGGAGAATTCTGGAAAACGAATATTCACGAATATTTGAAGAACGAACACCATGAAAGTATCGATAGCACAGTGAGACACATCCCACACTACGACGTTGATCCAGATAGACAATAAATTTGTATATCCTACCTCCATCTATCAACACCATCGCCCTACTCTGAACACGCAAACGGCTGATTCCACTCACATGTTTCCTGGGAGTGGATGGCAAAAGATATAGGGAAAGTTCAACTAATGGCTGATGGACCCATAAACTTCTTCCTAACGTCCCAATAAGTGGATATACCATAACGAGGTGAACTACTTAAATTACAAACAGGCCACGAATGGTATGTCTATACCGTTGGAGACATAACAGGTGATCTAGGTTCCCTCATTGTATAGGATTTCCGACGAGTTGAGGTTCCCGTAAGTATAAGGAGTATAAGAGGGGTTCAATCAGAAGAGAAGATAGAGGAGATACTATAGAAGGGTTTAAGTCAGGAAAGAGTAAGAGAGTGATAAAGTGAAGTAATGGAAACGGTGGGGTTATCTCATAGTTTTCCCCATTGGCTCTCCTCAAGCAGAAGCATTACTCTATAAATCGGACGTGGGGTTGTTAAGGTCATCGAAGAGCCTGCATCCTAAGTAGGCAAGACGATACTCTTGCAGTCCTTTGCAAGAATATAACAGGTGATGTACTGATTCTCCCAGTTCTTCATCTAAATAGCTTCTACAGCCGAGTATGTAATAATCAAGGGCACCAAGTTTGACAAACTTCGAGCAGGAGAACAACAAATTCATTACCAGAGTAAATATGGGAGCAGAGGAGGTTCTTAAGGCGCTCATTCTCCCATTTCTTCATCTAAGCAGCTTCTACAGCCGAGTATGTAATAATCAAGCGCACCAAGTTTGACAATCTTCGAGCAGGAGACACATGGGGTGCAATCAACAAATTCATTACCAGAGTAAATATGGGAGCAGTGGAGGTTCTTAAGGTGCTCATTCTCCCACTTCTTCATCTAAACAGCTTCTACAGCCGAGTATGCAATAACCAAGGGCACCAAGTTTGACAAACTTCGAGCAGGAGAAACATGGGGTGCAATCAACAAATTCATTACCAGAGTAAATATGGGAGCAGAGGAGGTTCTTAAGGCGCTCACGTCGACTCAAATCTGAGGAATATGGGCAGAACGAATTTAAGAGCAGAAAATCACTCGACAATTATGTCAAACATTGACGGATCCCGACAGATAACGGGCGACAAACGCAATACTTTGCTATGGCTCTCCAGGGCGAGAGTACTAACATAGCCAAGAACGACATGTTTATCATCTTCAGAAGAAGATGTCTTATAGAATGTAGCAGATATCGGACAATTTCTTTGAAGTCATCTAGAATTGTTGAATGAATCATGACAATAGATATTTCTGATTAGGAATCGTCAGAGATATACGAAAGGCAGAAAAGAGTCTATGTGAAAGTGGCAAAGGAGATATGAAAGTTTATCTAAAGGTTTATGGCCCTATAAACAATCCCAAACTCCTAAAGTCAACATGGCAATTTAGGAGTTGTGTTAGATGTCAGTTCACTTTACCGTGACTATGGTATATCCAATAAGAACTACCATCTAACACAATTTCTAACTTGTCATGGTGGATATAGGAGTTTCCTATATTGCTTGGGACTAACAGCTGACCTAGGTGCCAACATTGTCTCAACCGAGCAGGAGTATATTCATACATAGAAGAGAGCCTGACATTAGGGAGCATATGCGATCGGATGAGACATGGGACGCAAATTCATTACAAGAGTAAATAAGGCACTACGAGTAGCAGAAGAGGTCCTTAAGACGCTCACGGCGAATTATAGTTGAGAAATATGAGTAGGAGAAATTGAAGAGCAGGAGATGGCTGACAGTTCCGCGGGGAGAATAGGTTAACTTCAGTACGGACTGAGGACATCTTTGGAAGATCCCACAACCTAACCTTACCAAACCTTGGCCGGAGATTCTTCTCTTGTCATCTCGCATCTCCTTAATCGAACTGTCCTCGTATGTTTTTTTGACAAATAGAAGAATAGCCTGACATTAGGGAGCATATGCGATCGGATGAGACATTGGACGCAAATTCATTACAAGAGTAAATAAGGCACTACGAGTAGCAGAGAAGGTCCTTAAGACGCTCACGGCGAATTATAGTTGAGAAATATGAGTAGGAGAAATTGAAGAGCAGGAGATGGCTGACAGTTCCGCGGGGAGAATAGGTTAACGTCAGTACGGACTGAGAACATCTTTGGAAGATTCCACAACCTAACCTTACCAAATCTTTTTTGACAAATAGAAATTATCCCCACCAGATCATTTCCCATTAACATCACTTTCAAAAACAACCCTCGCATCATATCTCCTATCAGAATCTCCCGATCTTTGGCAGTGATTGCTTCTGTCACACTTTCCTAGGAATACCACAGCTAGACTTCTCGATTACTTTTGGGATCTCCACACCACCAAACAACAAAATTATGAACAGCCATCCAAGCCGACGACTCAATGGGCTCTGGTCGTGGGGGAAAAACAGCAAGAAAATTAATTCAGAAAAATGCATAAATAATTTCAGATGACAATAAAATGTCTATGGACGATTTCGATCGAGGCAGAGATTGCGCCGAAGCCATCATAAATAAATGTCTTGAGCGGAGGGGGGCGGGGGGAGAAGATGGTCGTAGCGAAGGGTAGCAGCAGCAGCGATTGGAGGGGAAGTTTTGTTGGACGTTACTGGTGGTCTAGAGCTGGGAAGATTTATATTTTTGTTAAAATGATGCTCATTGAATATTTATGGGTTATTTAGATTAATTTTATACTAATCATTAGCACACAACCACACACACGCACACATGAATATGTCTGTATTGTTGTTGTTTGATTTTTTTTTTTGACTAATTTGCTAAATGTTTTGAACGCTTGGATGTTTTCTAACGGTTGTGAGTGGGTTTTTTGTAGCGGGCAGTCACAGTTGAAACAATCAATTTGAATATATTTGTGGATGGAAACTATGGACGGACGGACGGACGGACACATGATGTTGCTCGAACACACACCATGATGATACCCGATGCCGATAGTCTCAAATTGGCCATAATCTTAAACGTGTTATAGCCATGTTCACAGTTTCTAAATCACGGTTCCACCACTTCGCAAAACAAACATACGGAGCAGGGCAGCACGACTCGCCAAATCAAAATTATACCATTAAGTTTTCTACATCTTAATAGAGACACGATAGTCGAGGGTGATATCTGAGCTTTATTTTTTGCCATAACATCGACACGAAACTGGTCGAAATGATAGTGGTCACCGTCATCGTGATCATTAGAAAAACATAGAAACTGCAATAAATTCGCATAAGAGTTATTTTACATATTTATGTTGTGTTTTATTAATCTGTTATTTATTTGTCTCTATTTGCATTTTAGAGAGTAAAAAAATATAATTTCTAAATTTAAGGCAACCACACACAATATTCCTCCATCTATGGCTGACATCTATGCATGGGCAATCGGAAACTAGTTCAACTGGATACATTTTGATTTCGTTATGGCCGAGGAATTATAAAATATTTAATGATTTATCTATTAATGATCGTTTGCTACGAGCGATTTGCATTTCAGAAAGTCACCAACATATAGAATGTCTATTTATGGACAGCCAAACACATATATCTAGGGCTTAGTAATGACCTAGGCAGGCCTCACCTAAAAAACCAGTGGATGATTGGAATTCCATTTAAATTTAATGATCGACTAACGACAGAAACGAGATCACTTTCCCCCCACCTTTTATATCGTTTTTCTGGTCATTCTTTGCTGGCTGCTGAGCAGTGCCAAAAATTGTGAAGATATTCTGGAAATTTCGAAATTATTACCTTTACGAGGTAAAATAGCAAAAGAGGGATAAAAATGGTACCAAACAAACCTATGAAATCGTGAAATTCTCTATAGACGAGGAAAATAAAGAAATTTTTAGAAATTCGTACTTTTTTGGGGGGAAATGGCACAAAAGGGGATAAATTTGGTATCATAAAAAAGCGGAAGTTGAAATCATTGAATATTCTTTACAATTTCCTCTTACTGTGTACATTTGTAAAAAAAAATTTAGAAATTCGTACTTTTTTGGGGGAAATGGTACAAAAGGGGATAAATTTGGTACCATCAAAAAAAGCGGAAGTTGAAATCATGGAACATTCTGTACAATTTCCTCTTACTGTGTAAATTTGTAGAAAAAAGAAATTTTTAGAAATTCGTACTTTTTTGGGGGAAATTGTACAAAAGGGGATAAATTTGGTACCATCAAAAAAAGCGGAAGTTGAAATCATGGAATATTCTTTACAATTTCCACTTACTGTGTAAATTTGTAAAAAAAAAGAAATTTTTAGAAATTCGTACTTTTTTGGGTGAAATGGTACAAAGGGGATAAATTTGGTACCATCAAAAAAGCGGAAGTTGAAATCATGGAATATTCTTTACAATTTCCTCTTGCTGTGTAAATTTGTAAAAAAAATGGTAGAAATTCGTACTTTTTTGGGGGGAAATGGTACAAAAGGGGATAAATTTGGTACCATAAAAAAAGCGGAAGTTGAAATCGTGGAATATTCTTAACAATTTCCTCTTACTGCGTAAATTTGTAAAAAAATAAATTTTTAGAAATTTGTACTTTTTTGGGGGGGAAATGGTACAAAAGGGGATAAATTTGGTACCATCAAAAAAAGCGGAAGTTGAAATCATGGAATATTCTTTACAATTTCCTCTTACTGTGTAAATTTGTAAAATAAAGACATTTTTAGAAAATCGTACTTTTTTGGAGGGAAATGGTACAAAAGGGGATAAATTTGGTAACATCAAAAAAGCGGAAGTTGAAATCATGGAATATTCTTTACAATTTCCTCTTACTGTGTAAATTTGTAAAATAAAGAAATTTTTAGAAATTCGTACTTTTTTGGGGGAAATGGTGCAAAAGGGGATAAATTTGGTACCATCAAAAAAGCGGAAGTTGAAATCATGGAATATTCTTTACAATTTCCTCTTACTGAGTAAATTTGTAAAAAAAGTAAATTTTTAGAAATTCGTACTTTTTTGGGGGGGAAATGGTACAAAAGGGGATAAATTTGGTACCATCAAAAAAAACCGGAAGTTGAAATCATGGAATATTCTTTACAATTTCCTCTTACTGTGTAAATTTGTAAAATAAAGAAATTTTTAGAAATTCGTACTTTTTTTGGGGGAAATGGTACAAAAGGGGATAAATTTGTTAACATCCAAAAAGCGGAAGTTGAAATCATGGAATATTCTTTACAATTTCCTCTTACTGTGTAAATTTGTAAAAAAAAGAAATTTTTAGAAATTCGTACTTTTTTTGGGGGAAATGGTACAAAAGGGGATAAATTTGGTACCATCAAAAAAAAGCGGAAGTGGAAATCATGGAATATTCTTTACAATTTCCTCTTGCTGTGTAAATTTGTAAAAAAAGAAATTTTTAGAAATTCGTACTTTTTTGGGGGAAATGGTACAAAAGGGGATAAATTTGGTACCATCAAAATTGTAAATTTATTTTACGAAAATAGTGGCTTAATGTTACTTTCCTTCAAGGCAGCGAAGTTTAGGTCCGGTCTCAATTAACTCTGTCCCTAAATTTTATTTTTTCTTGTTGTAAAATTTGCTTTAAGTTTGTTTAAAAAATATTTTCCCACTTTTCATACCATTCCCTCCCATAAAAAATCCCAAAAACGAAAGCAATTCAACTTAAAAAATCCCCATAAACTTTGGAATGTCTGTTCCATCATTGGTTTGTTCGTTTGTTGTTGTTTTTGTTTGAATTAAATGGTCCTTTTAGACCCCCTCCTCCGCCTACACTTCCTTGCACAAAAGATGACATCTGCTTCCTCTGGGCACCATCACCATTATCATCATCAACATGAACATACGTTAAAGTCGTCACTCCAATAATAACGCCAAGTTTATGGACTTTAAGTTTGGGGGCGTTTTTATCCAACGATAATAGCTGCATGCATGATGACCATGAAGGTCCATGATGAGCATGGTGACCATGCTTGCTGTTGTTAATGGCATGAAATGGATAATAAAGAATTTAAGGATTTCATTTTTTATTATTTTATTAACTAATCTTAAGTTTCAATTTCACACCTTTTCCCAAGGCACAATGGACAGTGCTAAGCGAATGCTGGTGAATCATCCAGCCATTGATAACTCGCAAGAGTGGAGGATGTATGAGAAGAGAAGAAAATTGGCATTAAAGTTTTGTAGTTCACTTTTATGAAGTCGTTTTGCTTTTGAGGAAGAAACAGTGGTTTGTCGACCGCAAATTTAATTTAAGATAAAGTACACTGTCCTACAAAAAAGATTGAAGTAGAAAAATCGGAAAAGTGATATTACTTTTCTTGTACATATTGTTGAGTAAAACAAGAAGCTGTATTTGAAATTTTCGAGATACGACCAAAATCTTGAGTTACGGGTAAAAACCAGGTTTTTCGTACCTTTGCACACTTATAAGCCTGTAACTTAGTTGGTTATAAAACGATTTTCACTCAACCGATTTTTTCTGAAAAGAAGAAACCTGGAACTTTGGATAACTATATAGCTTATTTAAAAAAACTTAAGAAATCTGAGTGCTTTGATCGAGCAAACATATTTTTTTACAAAATTTTTAGTTATTTTTCAACTTTGGCGATGTTTTTTTACATTAGTTTGTTTGGAAACCGCTCCATTTGTATCTTTATTTAAATAACACAAATAGTAAGGAGTAAATCGCCGCTTTGCTTTTAAAAATCCATTAGTAACTGACTGAGTTATTGCAGTTTTCATTAATACGAGTTGTTTGCCAAAAATACAAATTTTGGTTAGTCCAGTTCATATCTCTCATTATTTTACGAATTGAGGTCCACTAAAAGTATTTAAAATTCGTCAAAATTACTAGATTTTCAATTTTTTTCCAAAAAATACCCTTATTCCCAAAGTGGAGAAAATGTGTTCCAAAATTTGAGATTTTTTATTAAAATTCACCCCAAAGATTAAAACGATGATAAAATTAGTAGATTTTCCCTTTTTTTTCCAAAAAAATACCCAAATTCCCAAAGTGGGGAAAATGTGTTCTAAAATTGGGAATCTTTTATTAAAATTCGCCAAAAAGATAAAAAGAATGACAAAATTACTAATATAACCATTTTTTCGTTAAAAAACCCCTGGAATTCCCAAAGTTGGGAAAATGTGTTCCAAAATTGGGGATTTTTTAATTAAAACTCGCCAAAAAGATAAAAACGATAACAAAATTACTAGATTTTCGATTTTTCCAAAAAATACACAAATTCCCAAAGTGGGGAAAATGTGTTCCAAAATTGGGGATTTTTTATTTTCCACGAAATTACAATTTTATTTTTTTATTTTGACGAAATTACTATATTTTCAATTTTTTTCACAAAATCCTCGAGTTCCCAAAGTGGGGAAAATGTGTTCCAAAATTGATGATTTTTTATTTAAATTCGCCAAAAAGATAAACCGATAACAAAATTATTAGATTTTCACTTTGGCCCACAAAATACCCGACTTCCCAAAGTGGGGAAAATGTTTTCCAAAATTAGGAATA
Source organism: Polietes domitor (assembly GCA_947397865.1). Taxonomy (NCBI): domain Eukaryota; kingdom Metazoa; phylum Arthropoda; class Insecta; order Diptera; family Muscidae; genus Polietes; species Polietes domitor. The sequence goes on along the minus strand of OX377622.1, from coordinate 24,151,459 downwards.
TTTTATTAAAATTCTCCAAAAATATAAAAACAATGACAAAAATACTAATTTATCCATTTTTTCCCCTAAAACCCCCTGGAATTCCCAAAGTAGGGAAAATGTGTTCCAAAATTGGGGATTTTTTATTGAAATTATCCAAAAGATAAAAACGATGACAAATTTACTAGATTTTCAAATTTCCCACAAAATACCCGAATTCCCAAAGTGGGGAAAATGTGTTCCAAAATTGGGGATTTTTTTATTAAAATTCGCAAAAAAAACAATGATAAAATTACTACATTACCACAAAATTACAAAATTACTTTATTTTTTATTTTGCCCAAAAATACCCGAATTCCCAAAGTGGGGAAAAGTGTTCCAAAATTGGGGATTTTTTATTAAAATTCGCAAAAAATAAAAACGATGACAAAATTACCATATTTTCTATTTTTCCACAAAATACTCGAATTCCCAAAGTGGGGAAAATGTGTTCCAAAATTGAAAATGTTTTATTTTCCACAATATTACAAAATTACTATATTTTGTATTTTTCCCAAAATACCCGAATGGGGAAAATGTGTTCCAAAATTGGGGACTTTTAATTAAAATTCGTCAAAAAGAAAAAACGATGACAAAATTACTAGATTTTCAATTTTTCCAAAAAAAATACCAGAATTCCCAAAGTGGAAAAGTGTTCCAAAATTGGGGACTTATTTTTATTAAAATTCGCCAAAAAGATAAAAACGCTGACAAAACTACTAGATTTTTCATTAAAAAATAGCCGAATTCCCAAAGTGGGGAAAATGTGTTCCAACATTGGGGATTTTTATTAAGCTTCACCAAAAAGATAAAAGCGAAATTACTAGATTTTCCATTTTTTTTTCAAAAATTCCCGAATTCCCAAAGTGGGGAAAATGTGTTCCAAAATTGAAAATGTTTTATTTTCCACAATATTACAAAATTACTATATTTTGTATTTTTCCCAAAATACCCGAATGGAGAAAATGTGTTCCAAAATTGGGGACTTTTAATTAAAATTCGTCAAAAAGAAAAAACGATGACAAAATTACTAGATTTTCAATTTTTCCAAAAAATGCCAGAATTCCCAAAGTGGAAAGTGTTCCAAAATTGGGGACTTATTTTTATTAAAATTCGCCAAAAAGATAAAAACGCTGACAAAACTACTAGATTTTTCATTAAAAAAAAAATAGCCGAATTCCCAAAGTGGGGAAAATGTGTTCCAACATTGGGGATTTTTATTAAGCTTCACCAAAAAGATAAAAGCGAAATTACTAGATTTTCCATTTTTTTTTTCAAAAATTCCCGAATTCCCAAAGTGGGGAAAATGTGTTCCAAAATTGGGGATTTTTTATTAAAATTTGCCAAAAAGATAAAAACGATGAAAAAATCACTAAATATTCTATTTTTTCCAAAAAAAAAACAATACCCGAATTCCCAAATAGGGGAAATGTGTTTCAAAATTTCAGATTTTTAATTAAAATTCGCAAAAATAAAAACATTGATAAAATTACTAGATTTTCCACAAAATTACTATATATTTTATTTTTTCCAAAAAATAACCGAATTCCCAAAGTGGGGAAAATGTGTTCCATAGTGGGGAAAATGTGTTCCAAAATTGGGAAGTTTTTATAAAAATGGTGCTTTTTTACCATTTTCATGAATTTTAAGTATTTTTAGGTCTTTCCATTCGTATAATAAATAATTTTTAATCATTGAGCTCCATCCATTCCTTCAAAATAACCTTTCAAACCACTGTCTATATTTGATTTCTACAAATAACAATGCAAGACCACGACCACGAAGAGTATACTTGTCCCAAGTAATGTTTCAGTTCCATTCTTTATTTGGTTTATCTTCTCTCCACTACACTCGCCCGCCAACTCCTTTAAGCGCTAGTATGACCGCCCGCCCGCCCGCGAAACAAGGCAACAAGTATGAATGGCAGAATGAATGGCAGTAAGGTTGTGTGGCTGTACGTTGCATGTTGATCTTGTTGCAAATGTTGTACGACATAAATTATCAACTTGGGTGGTCGGCACTGACGTTGTCAAAATGTGTGGTCTTTATTAATGCTCGCTCGCTCTCTGCCGCCCTCCTCAACCCTTGTACCGAGAGTGATTCCATGGAAGTAGGCTGTTCGTTCAATTGACGATGGAAATCTCGAGCATTCGCCTGTCACACCCCAAAAAAATACGCCTCGGAGAGGAAGCCAATTGATATTTTTTCTCCCCTAATTGTTTATTTTATAAGGAGATCCTCTGCCCTTCAGTGGGGGGAGAGTACAGAGGAACCATGAAGCTTTGGCCCTTTATCATCTTTCACGATAGGGATCGATCCATGCATTTGTTGGTTGCTGGAGTTTGCCTTTATTGCTGCCCCACGAGAAGCCATTTAACATTTGATTTTCTTCAGTTTTTCTGCTCTTAATATTGTTTGACATGACATGGTCGGTTAACAGCAGTGAAACAACACTGGAGCTCTCAGCTGCTGTGCTGGGGCAGCTCCTACATTCGTTCGCTCTATGTTCGAGTACTTCAACAATTGCTGTTGTTATCTTTCGCTCTGCTATAGAATGCAAATAACGCATGGACTTGTGCCTTCTTCTTGTGGGCTTCTGTTTGTGGGGCACGGTTGGCGCAATTCCCGCGCTTTTATAATTTACAACTTTTGCTGTATTTCTTGATCCCCTTGTTTTCTTTCACTTACAATATCGAGTGATAAGCAGAGATAGACTCCTTTGATTTTCCACCGGCTGTTAATTAAATTTATGCTAGTTTTACTTTGTCTTCTTTCTTGCCACAATGTTGAGTTGCAAGGAGGCAAGTAGGACAAGGTAACATGCAAATGCTGTGTACTACAAAAGTGCTTCGAAGCCAGCGAGGTTGAAGGGGAGAGATGTGATCCGTGAAGATGTCAGTGAGATAAAGGAAAATAGTTCCATGTTATCGGGTAATATTTGTAGTAAACGAAGTTCTTTTGGGATCAAGTCAGATATCTTTTAATGGCACTCCGAATTCTTAGGACTTGGATCACATATATACAAGAGTTATGCTAAGAGGAATAAAATCTATCAATGAGATAAAGGAAAATAGACCCATGTTTTTGGGTAGTATTTGCTGCAAACGAAGTTCTTTTGGGATCACTAAAGAAGTCAGATATCTCTTAATGGCACTCCGAATTATTTGGACTTTAAACTTTAGGTTAGATCTTGGATCACGAAGTGGAGTTTAGCTCTCAACGGTACCAAATCTTTGGATACTCTTACACGATCACAATTATGAGTTGGAGGGACAGAATCTACCGAAGGTACTCTTATGATTTCTCATTCAAAAAGTTGCTTAACTTAAAGTTAAGTCTTAGATCACCCAAAGATCTTGGATCACACAGTGGAGTTTAGCTATCAAGTCCTAAAATGAGAGCAAATCTTTCGGGGATATTCTTACGAGATTAAAATTATGCGGTCAATGCTAAAGTTCCTTAACTTAATGTTAAGCCTTGGATCACTCATAGGCATTGGATCACACAGGGGAGTTTAGCTCTCAAGTGCTAAACCGGGGCCAAATTTTTCGGGGAGACTCTTACAAGATCACAATTATGAGGTCGATGCTAAAGTGGATGAATCTACCGTAGACACTCTTATGAGTTCCCATCCCAAAAGTTCACAAACTTAAAGTTAGGTCTTGTATCACTCATAGCTCTTGGATCACTCAGTGAAGTTTAGCTTTCAAGTGCTAAAATGGAACCAAATCTTTCTAGGAAACTCTTACAAGACGACAATTATGATGTTGATGGTAAAGGGGACAGTATTAACCGAAGAGATTCTTATAACTTCCCATCCGAACAGTTCCTTAACTTAAGGTTAAGTCTTAGATCACATGTAGGTCTTGGATCATACAGTGGACTTTAGCTCTCACGTTGCAAACCCTCACCTAATCCTTCGAGGATAGTCTTGCAAGATCATTATTAAGAGGTGGATGCTAAAGGAGATAGTATCTAGCGAAGATGCTCTTAGCACTTCCCATCCAAAAAGTTCTCAAACTTAAGGTTAGATCTTGGATCACTCATAGGTCTTGGAACTCACAGTAGAGCTTTGCTCTCAAGTTGCAAAACGGGACTAAATCCTTCGGGATAGTCTTGCGAGATCATAATTACACGAGGTCGATGCTAAAAGAAACAGAATCTAACGAAGATACCCTTAGGACTTCCAGTCCTTCCTTAACTTAAGGTTAAATCTTAGATCACTCAGTGGTCTTGGATCACACAGTGGAGTTTAGATCTCCAGAGCTAAAACGGGACCAAATCATTCGAGGATACTCTTAAAAGATAACAATTATGAGGCCGATGCTAATGCCGACATAATCTATCGAAGATACTCTTACAAGATGGCACTTATGACTTCGATCCGCAAGTTTAAGGTTAGCTCTCGGATCACACAGTAGAGTTGGCTCTCTCCGGTGATGCCTTGGATCGCACAGTGGAGTTTAACTCTTACGTGCTAGAAGATACTCTAACAAGATGACAATTTGACGGTGATCCTAAAGGAGACACAATCTTCCAAAGATTCGCTTATGACTTCTCAGCATAAAAGATCCGAAACTTAGGGTTAGGTCTTGGATTACATATAAGTCGTGGATCACTTAGTGAAGTTGAGCTTCCAACTCTGTCCAGACAACAACTATGACTTCAATTCATTCCCATTCCCTCCATTTATTATACCTTCCTTCTTCTCTTTTACAAAACCATTTCATTTGCAATAAAATCTCCAGTATTCCATAATTATTTGGAAGAAGACATCACAACAACTACAACAACAGCCAACACAATTGCAACATATCCGCAACATATCGCCTTGCCGGGCTCACTATCGCGCCTGCGTTCGTTCGCTCGCTCATGCCGAGCCGCCGAGCCTGCAAAGTAGACACGGCGGCCGCCAAGTACTCGATGTGTACATAAAAATTAGCAGAATTGAGAATTTAGTGGACTGGACCACCCCAATCAGCGTATGTAACGTTAACATCAAATACTTTGGCGACGTCGTTGGTGGTCTTTCAGCACCAGCCAAGCCAAGCCAGACCAGACCAGCATTGGCAAATCAACATCATCATGGTCTTCTTTAGCGTCATCATCATCACAACTTCACGGTTACGTACTATACGATAGAATCGTAGTAGGTTCGTTTGCTTCGTTGCATGCAACGCGCTCACATGCCACAGACAGACAGACAGCGGCCAACCGGCCTCTCTATAGGTTTGCCCAGTAACTGACTTAATTCAAAGCTTGACACAGTCACTGGAAGCACTAGTAGTTCGGCATGGCATGGCAAAGGCATGTTGCTGGCAGAGTTGTGTTGTGTTGCGGACAGACCTTTGGCCGCGGTGCTGTGAGTCATGCCGGCAGACCGATGATCATCTTCCCCAGAGAGTATCACAGGCGCACAGACTCTCTTATGCAAAAAATTGCCAAGGTAGTGGACCAGCAACAAGCAGAGTACAAGAATGACTCATCTCCACAGCTGTAGTTGGTATCTTCTTAAATTACAAAGCGAGTTCCTCTGACTGTGGCGATTCACTTTTGCTTTTGTTTTCTCCACTTTTATTACACTTGTTGGATTTGGAGCTTCTGCTGGACTGGCTGGCCGGCTGACTGACTGATTTATTCTCTAGCTTCACATTCACATCTCCCATATTCAGATCTCATGTATGTATGTCCGTCCATCCATACGATTAACTAAACTTTGTTTGTTTTTCACTGATTCGTTTGTCCGCCCTTTATAAGTCTTTCGGTTCTTCTGGTGGTGGCAACGGCGTGTGGTCTTCCTGGGTTGTTCTCTACCTCCCTCCCGTAAGAGCTTAAAAGCCAAAAATGTTCCCGAACATGAAGAGGCCCAGATTGAAATTCAGTATTGTTCAGTATTGTATGTATGTGGCTGCTGCCTGCAGCCGAGATTGTGTGAGAGTTTTTGAAAAATCGATCTGAACATCAAAAAAGACATTTAACCCTTGGCGGAACATAAAAATGCAGAAGACCAAAGAGAAATTCACAAATAATTGGAATCATGTTATTTTGTTGGAGAATTGTGAAATTATCCGACTCACTTAGGCCTGAAGAGAACCATTGGGAGACCTAGGGTTTTCACGTTCCTCATCGGAACCAACCGATATGACTCACAAAGCGTCAGCAGAGGCCAATTCCGCCAAAACTGACTTCTAGCCATAGCTGAACAGATAAAGATAAAGTCAACGACACTCTGAATTTGTCAAGCGAAAGATGGCAACTCTAGGTCGTTCGTGGAAATTTTAAGGCCGTCGTTCCTAATCTGATGCCTGGTTCCTAAAATAAGTGAATATCCAACTGTGCTACTCTGTCTTGAAGAGATTCGCAACAGTCTTGTAGTGTTATTGAATTTAGGTTTCCATAAAACTGATGACATCCTAGTTATCCGAATAGAAGTTTAAAACAGTAGTCATAGAATTTCGGTCTAGGCAATCCAACTCTATCTTCTCCGTTCTTAAATTTAGTGTTACAGAGTCCATGGAACTACTGGCAGTCTGATTATCCAAATAGTCGCTGAACTCTAGTTTCTCGCAGTGTACTTCAAGTGATAATTCTTCCAGGTTTTATCCCCCTTAGTCATCGCAAGCTAATATAGTTCTTGTCAAACGGAGAGAGCTCTCGACATCTGCACCATTCAACATATCTACTTCTAGTCTATTAATCTTGGCTAAACTCACAAGTAATTTTGGAATATTTCCAGCTCTTAGAGTTGTGACAGGCTTCCCCGTACAGTTATAGAACCATTGAACGCTTACGCGACAACTTTACATCCACACTTCTCCAGATCCAGTAGGATTTCTTTTCAACATAAGTGAAGGGCACTATCCTTCGTGGTGGCTCTTCTAACAAGCCTCGGTTGTCTGAAAGGCAGACACCTGCAACAATAAGGCGACTTATCAAAAGACAATGGTTGAGATTTAAAGAGTGATTTTTTGAGGTTAGGATTTTCATGCATTAGTATTTGACAGATCACGTGGGATTTCAGACATGGTGTCAAAGAGAAAGATGCTCAGTATGCTTTGACATTTCATCATGAATAGACTTACTAACGAGCAACGCTTGCAAATCATTGAATTTTATTACCAAAATCAGTGTTCGGTTCGAAATTTTACGCAAAGATCTTGGTGTAAAACCGTATAAAATACAGCTCGTGCAAGAACTGAAGCCAAACGATCTGCCACAACGTCGAATTTTCAGTGAATGGGCGCCTTTAGACTATTTTTTGTGGGGCTACGTCAAGTCTAAAGTCTACAGAAATAAGCCAGCAACTATTCCAGCTTTGGAAGACAACATTTCCGAAGAAATTCGGGCTATTCCGGCCGAAATGCTCGAAAAAGTTGCCCAAAATTGGACTTTCCGAATGGACCACCTAAGACGCAGCCGCGGTCAACATTTAAATGAAATTATCTTCAAAAAGTAAATGTCATGGACCAATCTAACGTTTCAAATAAAGAACCGATGAGATTTTGCAAATTTTATGCGTTTTTCACCCTTTACAATCCACCCTTACGTCACTCCGATGCTGGATAGGTTAAGCTGAAAAAGGGGAATCAGATTCACCCAGAATGATTTAAAGAGACTCATGCCCAGAGAAAAATCTAGTCGGTCTCTTATGCGCTACACATCTTAAACTAAAGTAGAGTTTAGGACTAAATCCTTCGAGGATAGTCTTGAGAGATCCTAATTACAAGGTCGATGCTAAAGGAACCAGAATCTAACGAAGATACCCTTAGGACTTCCCGTCCTTCCTTAACTTAAGGCTAAATCTTAGATCACTCATTGGTCTTGGATCACACAGTGGCAGAGCTAAAACGGGACCAAATCATTCGAGGATACTCTTAAAAGATAACAATTATGAGGCCGATGCTAATGCCGACATAATCTATCGAAGATACTCTTACAAGATGCCACTTATGAATTCGATCTGCAAGTTTAAGGTTAGCTCTTGGATCACACAGTAGAGTTGGCTCTCGAGTGATGTCTTGGATCGCACAGTGGAGTATAACTCTCACGTGCTAGAGGACACAATCTTCCAAAGATTCGCTTATGACCGTGGACCATTATGTGCCCCTGAGATGCTCCAGATTTGGTAAGCGGGATAGTAATCGCTTTTGCATACAGCCTAGCCCGATCGCCCTATGCAGCATAAATGTCAATGATAAGTGTCCCGTGAGAAGTCCCAGAATACTACTAAGTACGATTTTAGTCAACCTCAAAAGACGTTTGATTACATTCTCATTAGACTTAGCCCAAAAAACTTTGGTTGCGCCGCCTAAACTGCAGCATCTTCTGCCCTTGAGGTGCTCCAGGTTTGAAAATATCGAAGAGAAAATGTAGAGAGCTCGCTCGAAAATGGGGAAAAGCCCGATCAATTGTAAGTGTCAAGCGAGAAGTCCCATAATTTACTATTAAGTTCGATTTTACTCAGCCTCAGTGGATATTTGGTTTCGTTGTCATTATGGCTTTGCCGCGCCCCTGAGGTAATATCGATACCGTGCTCCAGTTTAGGTAATATCTTTCTAGATAGTACCTAAACTGGATATTACATAGACTGGAGCACGGTATCGATATTACCTCAGGGGCGCGGCAAAGCCATAATGACAACGAAACCAAATATCCACTGAGGCTGAGTAAAATCGAACTTAATAGTATTATGGGACTTCTAGCTTGACACTTACAATTGACATTTATGCCGCATATGGCGATCGGTCTAGCTAGCTCTCAGCCTAGAAAAAGCGAGACAGTAGCATAGAATGAAGCTCCACCATTACGGTGTCATGAGACGCAATTGCGTTCGCAAAAGAAGGTGTCCCCTTAGAAGTCCCATCATACTTTTAGGTTCGATGTAACTCGCCTTCAAAAGATATTTGGTCTTCTCTCTTTAGTGCTAGCCAATAAGATTTTGATCGTGATCCTTTATCCCTGAGATGCTCCCGGTTTAGTAATTTCTAACAGAAACTTCAAAAGCGAGCTCACAGCCTCTTGATGTTACTCCTTGAAAAGTTGGAAAAAAATTTAAGCGACGCTGTAACTATTTGTTGACCTCTGAAGGGTTTAACCTCGAATCTTGAATGTTTGATGTCTCCAATAGAGCGATATGTGTACGTGCGTCCAACATATGAAGTCTCGCAAACAACAACAGCAACAATAAGAACACCAACAGCAGCAGCAGACTATAGTATTGTATGATCGACTGTGAGATGACGGCGACTACCTTTTATTCGTTCGGCTATAGAAACGGTTTTGTGGTCGAATCTTGGTGCACTGTGGACGGGACACGGTGGCCGGTGTTGGTGCCGATGCCAGTGCTATTCAGTTGTGGGGATTCTTTGGTGGTGAATGGATGGACGGTGAGGTTTTGCTTTCTTGTTGTGTACGATCGGTCGGTCGGTCGGTCGTTCGCTCGGGTCGGTACGCGGTACGTTACGGTCGGTGTGTGTGGTGGCCAACAACTCTAAGGCCAAAACTCTTGCGACGCGGAACGATACAAGAGAGAGATGAATACGGCAACGCCAACAGCACCAACAACAACAACAGAATCACCAATTAGGCTGCCTTCTGGTTGATGACTTAATTAAGCCCAAATGGCGCCTGGCGAGATTTTTTTCTTTCTTCATTTGACTTGGAATTCTTTTGTGCGATACCAGAAGATACGGGCTGGCTACGCTATTGAGGCAGGGATAGGGCTGGTGGTTGGCTAAGGCGATCAAAGCAGATGCAGAGACAGACAGAGAGAGTGGGGCAAGGGACGGGTAGGGAACAAAATTGTTGTAAAAAATTGATTTTTTATGTGATCATTATGAGTGATAATTATTTCGATTAAAATCTTTCGGGTTGTATGCGCACAACATTGATAATATTTTATGTTAATCATGTCGCATAATAGCTAATAATGATGATGATGATGATGAGGCCGCTGATTATAATCATCTTATAATTATGGTGATAAATCATATGATTTATTAAATCAGGGGATTTAGGAGTGGGAGGCAGGGCAGGCTGGGGCTGGAGGCCCAAATCATAGATGGCCTGTCAAGTTGTCTCCCTTTTCCCGGTGGATGGATGCTCTATAATAATAGTGACATGCTTGCTAATTGTGTTGGACCCAACACGACAATTGTCACTCACAATGATTTAGCATCAGACAACGGAAAACATTACGGAGCGACGAACGGAGGGACAGACAAGTCTCTTGCATTCACTTGACTTATGGTTTCATATGATGACGCTGGTGCAGATCGTTTTGCGGCTCCTTTTTATCATCATGATTTGTGTGATTTCGATGTTCGTTGTTCTTTTTTTTCGCTTTGATCGCGTGAAAAATGGGGAGGGAACTCACCGAAACACAAAAAAAAACGTATAAATACTGAATGCCGCCGTGATTTATTGTGGAAAGATATGTAAAGTATGCCCGGGACATTAAAGCGAACAGGCCACATACCTCCCGGCATAGTTGCCTTGGCAGCTATTAAGGAAGGCGAATGCCACAGTTTCTGCGAAAACTTTTTTACAAATGTGTAAAGAGGGCGACGTGGGTGTTATTCTTGGGAAAATGCCGTGTAAAATATATGGCACCCTTACATTAATATAGAGTAAGAGGAATACACCTAAAGGGTATATGTCAGCTCGTCTAAGAAACTATTAAAATTTCTCAAGCAAATTTCGTTTTGATTTTAGAAAATTGTTCGCTTCTCATTTGTCATTGGTGAGCGCTGGTACTAATATGAATCCTGATTAAAGTCAAAGACATACATTCGTTGCGAAAGTTCTGACGAGATGGGGTAGCGTCCATCGAAACATATATGGGCATTTCCTGGATCGCGAACGGGACATTCGTACGCACTCAACTTGAAAAAAATATATGAAAACTCAAATTTTTTTTAACTTTTTATAAATATTTAATAGCATTTTAGTAGAACAATTTTTGAGAACAAAAAGAAAATTATAAAATATGAACGTTATCCAAATATTTTCGATAAACTTGCGATCGCGAACGGGACAAAAAATGTAAGTCATTTTTTTCGGTGTGTGGTTTTGTTTAAAACTCTGCGAATTTTGTCAGTTTATTAAATGGAGATTATTTTTTAACTAAAGCAGAGATATAAAGCTTTTATTTAGCATATTGTTTTTTTTTAATTATCCTTATTATTATTTTTTTTAAATATTTTTTTGAGAATCGCGAACGGGACATCGCGAACGGGACAATGATTCCAAAGGCATTTTTTAGGTTTAAAATTTTTTATTTATAAGTATAAAAATTAAAAAAAAAACAAGATATATTCCAATGATAACAAGAATAAAAGAATTATTATTTTATTTTATTTTAATTTTAAAAGATATTACAGTTTCAGCTCCATGGATATCTAAGTTTGCGTTGCAAGAAAACCAATGAAGTTTTCGTATACCGGTTATATTTGGTAAATTTTTCCATTTATCTGACAAAAAAGAAGCCTTATCAATTTCATTTTCATCTACGTATAAAATAATGATTCCCTTAACGGTTTGCTTTGCACACTGATAAAAAGCAGATGCATCATTAAGGCAAATATTTTTAGTTTTTGTGACCTGCCAAATTTTCCGCTTAATTACGGCTCCAACGCCATCGACTGCACCTTTTCCGTGCGATGTTGCAAAAAAATTCCATTCAATATCTACGCATCCAAATCTTATTTTAAAGTCCATTAAACTATAAATTATAAATTTGTTTTTAAACTGGCAACTACTGCCGTCAGAAAATATAAATATTTTGTTAAAATATCCGTGTTATTGTTTTAGTTCCTCGACTATTATTGTCAAGAAAATATAGACATCAATTTTGCTGTGTTTTAAACTATTACTTATAATAGCAAATGATTGAGTTTTATTAACAGTCCATGCTACGCAAGTAAAAATTGATACTTGTTTGTAGTTAAAGTGTGCGCTTTTATCTCATTTTGGAATAAAATACCAGCTCATTTTCTTTTAAATTATTCTTTGTGGTGTCAAAGTGATTCTGTTGAACTCTCTTAACAAAGAAATGTTCCTTAAACTTAGGTAACTGCACTTCTAATTCATGAATCAAATCTGAAAATGGACCAACAGTGTTCGTTAATGTTATTCTGTCATTAACTTTTCTCCAATGCTTCCATTGTATTTGTTCATCCATTTGATTAAAATAGGCAAGGGGCAACAATTCACTTTTTAAATCGGTTACACATTTTCCACAACGGTTCGACATACAATTTTTATTTTCAATATTGCAACAAACTGATTTTAGAAAATGTTGATGACCACCAGAAAAAGATTTAACAATTTGAGACCAGCCATCCAATAAAAACGCAAAGTTGGCGTGGTAAATGCAAACGCACATATTATGTGGCATTTTGCTAGTTAGCTGAACATGTCTGGGCCGACAACTGTAAAGAAAGACTTACTGACAGGTTCATTTGTACATTCATTTTTATAAATTTCATATGCTTCGGCCACTGTTAATAACATAAATCTCTTCGGAATAATTTCTCCATCTACGATCAGAGTATCTTTTTTACCAGCAGATTGAACGCTAATGTCACTTGAAACAAAAAAGTTCTGTACTTCATTTATTACTTGAGAATTTTCTATTACAGGTTTCTCAAAAATAGCTGGCTGACCATACTTTGCAAATAAAGCTTGTACAATTTTCGTTCTTTTTGCAGCTTCCTTCGGCAACGCCATTTCGGCCTTCTTTAACGCTTTTCCAAAAGACTGTTTGCTGTTATATGGCTCTAAAGTAATGTTTGTCTCCTTTCTTTCATTTGCTATACGTATGCGCATTTTTTGTTTCTTTATACGCTCCTTTTCACGTAAGCTGTTAAGCACTTTCTTATTATTACTCGCCAATTGTTTGAGCTTTGAGCGATGTTTTTTCATTCTCTCTGCCGCCTTAGTACCTAGTACTTCTTCTTCTTAATGGGACTTTTTTTTATTCCTTCCATGTATTTCTTTTGGGCAATTTCTTTACCTCCACAACGACTCTCCATCTGCACAAACAAATTTTATTTTTATCACAATATGTATTATTTTTTGAAAATTTTACACTTACGATCGCGAACGGGACACACTTTAAAAATCAATAAAAAAAATATTTATGGATCAAAATGTTTTCGGTTTGCTTTTTTTAAATGATCTCGGTTATTTTGTTTTGAATTGTAAATATCAAACTATTCCGATCAACGGTCACGGAGAACTAAACACAAATGCTTATTTTCGGTCGCGAACGGGACAGGAGAATGTAGTACAAAGAATCTTTGAATTTTACCGTTATTCGGAGTTTGCTTGATCTCCACTATGGTGTTTTTAAATATTTATTGTTGGTATATTTAGTCTATAAGAAGAGTGCAATCGACATGATATGTAAGACTCAGAAATAACTCAAGGAAAAATGTCAATTAAAAACGCTAAAACCAAAAAAAGCAAAGATGCTCTTTGCAGACCACTTTTCTTAAATTACAAATGGTAATATGTATTTAATTAGTTATATTCTTAAAATCCAATGCATTAACTAACTAAATTTTCTCAGAAAAGTCTTTTTTCTTCAACTTTAATATTTTGGTAGCGGTTGACCTTTTCCAGGAAATGCCCATATGAATTTCTGGTAAATTTTGTAAACATCTCGTTGTTTGATTTTTCATATTTTATCATTACTATATATTTTTTTTTTGATTTTATATACTGTTGTCCTACTTCATTAAATATACTACATACATACATATAGTTTCCAATGGTTTATTTTAAATGTAAATTGCCGAAACGTACCTGGAAAGAAAGAAAAAAACTAAAATTAGTACAGAATTCAGATTAAAGTTAAATTTTTACTTTAGATAAATATTTATTTCAATTCCGACATTTCTCACTTGCAACTATATATCGCAATCTAGAAAAGATTTTTAATTTTTTTTAGTTTTTTCGTTTGTGTTTTTATACCCTACACCACAGGCTATAATGTCTGTGTGCGTAACACCCAAAAGGAAACGATATAGACCCATCGTTTATTATACCGATTGACTTAGAATTACTTTTTGAGTCGATTTAGCGATGTCCGTCCGTTCGTCTTTCCATCTATTCTTGTAATCAACGTCCAGGTCGCAATTGTGGTTAGAACTAAATGAAACTTTGCACAATAAAGTTTTATGGGATAAGGACGACCGCTATTTAATTTGAAGAAAATCGGTTCAGATTTAGATACAGCTCTCATACAAATGTCGCTCCCGATTTCACTTTTTCCGCTCTAAAAGACACGTACTTGGAAATTTGGCACAGCACCTTATAAAGGGTGATTTTTTAGCTATTATCTTTTTGGCAACACTGATTTAAACAGCTGACGCACGTTTCGTGTTTTGTTTCACTGTCAAACATCTTCAGTTTGGTCTATAATTTAACCACGTATCGTCTTACAAACGAACAACGCTTGCAAATTATTGAATTTTATTATCAAAATGCGTGCTCTGTTAAGAAAGTTCAAGAAAGCCGAAGATCCACCTTTTTACCGAAAAATTGTGTTCAGCGGCGAAGCTAATTTTTGGCTCAATGGGTACGTAAATAGGCAGAATTGTCGATTTTGAAGTGAATATCAGCCAGAAGCATTGCAAGAGCTACCAATGCATCCAGAAAAAGTCACCGTTTGGTGCGGTTTATACGGCTGGTGGCATCATTGGACCGTACTTCTTCAAAGATGATGCGAATCGTAACGTAACTGTGAATGGTGAGCGCTACCGTGAGATGATATCCCACTTTTTTTTTGCCCAAAATGCAAGAGCTTGACTTCCATGACATGTGGTTTCAACAAGACGGTGCCACATGACACACAGCACGCGCAACAATGGACTTATTGAGAGGCGAGTTCGGTGAACATTTTATTTCACGTTCGGGACCGGTCAATTGGCCGCCTAGATCGTGCGATTTAACGCCTTTAGACTATTTTAAAGCTATATTAAAGGCTATGTTAAAGCTCATGTCTATACAGACAAGCCCGCTGCAATTGACGCATTGGAAGACAACATTGAAGCATTTATTCGTGAGATACCGGCCGAAATGTTGGAAAGAGTATGCCAAAATTGGACTAAGCGAATGGTCCATTTGAGGTCAACATTTGCATGAAATAATCTTCAAACATTGAATTATATGGACCGTACTATCGATTCAAATAAAGATTTCATGCATTTTTCTGAATTTTATGTGTTTTTTATTTTGAAAGACTTTCCTATAGCTTTTAAAAAATCACCCTTTATATAATCTGAAAACATCTATAGCGAAAGTAGACCCGATCGGTTTAGTTTTATAAATAGCTCCCATACAAATAACCTTGCCGATTTGACTTGGTTGCTCTTCAAGCGACATATTTTAGCGGATTTTGTTCAAATGTGGCACAACACCTTTAAATTCATCTAAAACATCTAATGCCAAAATAGATAACATAGGTTCAGATTTTTTAGTTTCCCGTAATCGTAGGCAAATTATCGAGAGGCAGACTTTGCAATTCTTGAGACTATTCTACAAATGTGTTTTATTATATTTTAGACAAAGATTCTGCCTAACAAAGAAGTTAGGCAGAATCTAGCCTTAATCTTATTGCAAAAGTCAGGGAAAAAGAAATCTTCATAAAAATATAGCTGCAATGAATAACAAATCAAAAAGGTTTTAAGTTCGGCTGGGCCGAACTTTTTATACCCTCCACCATGGATTGCATTCCACAGAGGCTGTCGATTTTCGTAGACGTACAGTAATACTGCAGGAAAATATCATTTTTTTAATGTAACCAAAGATGCCAAAAAACAAATACAAATATTGAAAAATTAATTTTATAAATGGTAATGCTACCAATTGAGTTCAATTCAAAAAATAAATATTCTTATATTTATATTTTCAAAAATATTTTCAAAGCCATAAATATTGGTAGATAGTGGGTGCTACAGTTGGTTGTATTTCCATTCAATTTTAATTCCAAAAGTACAAATTTTTACCCCCTTGACGTTTAGTTGGTACTATTTTTATCCCTCTTTACCATTGTATCCCTTGAAAGTACTAATTTCGAAAAATTCGTATATTTTTCGTGTCTACGCAGTCAGAGGAATGTATACTCCGAATTACATGACTCTAGCTGCGGTCATTTGATTGGTACTATTTTTATCCCCTTTTTTCATTTTAACCCCAAAAAGTACGAATTTCGAAAAATCAGTTTATATTCCGTGTCTACACACGCAGAGGAATGTATACTCCGAATTTCATGACTCTAGCTGCGGTCATTAGATTGGTACTATTTTTATCCCTTTTTTCATTTTAGCCCCAAAAAGTACAAATTTTTAAAAATCCGTGTATTTTACTTATCTATGCAATCAGAGGAATGTATACACCGAATCTCATTATTCTAGGAACAGCCGTTTGGTTGGTACCATTGTTATCCCTCTATTCCCATTTTGTTCCTTAAAAGTACGAATTTGGAAAAAATAATTTCATATTATGTACCTACTAAATTAGAGGAATGTACACAGCGAATTTCGTATTTCTAGCTGTTGTCGTTGGATGTGTACCATTTTTATCCCTTTTAGCCCCATTTTACCCCCTACGAATAAAAATCACTTTATGGTGCACGTTTTTCTTATAAGGAGAAAACGCATTCCTAATATCAAGCAAATATAAGCAGACATTGTGAGAAAACATGTTTAGAAACTTTAAATATTAGGGGTTATTAGGGGTATTTTCAGTCCTTGTGAGGGAAAATTGTTTTTCCTCTGGGCCGATTTCGCCCACTTTCAATCTCAACTCAACTGTAACCATAAGACACATAATGGGAACATTTGAACCTCCTAGCTCATTTCGTTCGGAAGCTAGCGTGCTTTCAACAGACAGGCAGACAGAGAGACGGACATGGCTATATCGTCTTAGAATTTTAACACGATCCAGAATACATATACTTTATGGGGTCTCTGACGAATATTTTAAGGTGTTACAAACGCAATGACAAAGTGTATATTCAACCCATCCTTAGGTGGAGGGTATAAAAATACAGGAATGAATAAAACAACCTGAATGTATATAGACTATATGTGCGTATGATTAATATATTACACATACGTAAAAACAATGTTTAATTTTAGTAAAGGGTCCGCCATCTTTTCACGTTTTTTTTTTTAACTATTCAACCGTTGGACTATTATTTGTGGGGTGCCGAGGCAGCCATTTGAATGAAATTATTTTCCATTATTAACCGGAAGGATTGTACTTTCAAATAAAAAAAGAAATTTGAGAAAATATTCAGTAGTTTATTTTATAGCATTTCAAAAAAAAAAAAGTTATTTGGCGGACCCTATAAATACATCTAAATAATCTGAAGCAAACAATATTTTTTGAAGAGAATCCATAGATAACAAGGATAACATTTAAAGTTTTGACGTACTAAGTTGGAGTACCCCATAGAAATTGTCATTGTCATCTCAAAAAAAATCGTTTTTTGAGGACACGAAAAAAAAATAAAAATATATATTTTACTTTTTAAAAGCTTACATTTTAATAAAATATCTATGGATAAATGTAGACACATTCTGAGAGAGAGAGAACGTTTAATTTTGAACATTCAAAATTCTGATTATTTATTCAGTTTGAAAATGGATATGTTTCTCTCTTTGAATATGGTTCTCTGAAAATTTGTCACTGTGCGGCACATCAAACCCAACGCAATTCTAATCATATTTTTCCATCACAACTTTGCCATGTTTAATTAGTTTTAATTGATTCATTAAACACATTCACACTGTCATGCGGCCAGACAATCATCATCTTGCAAGTATTTCCACCTGAACTTTAAACGAAGCTGGGCCCCTTTCACTCCCTATCGCGCACTCACCAGGCTTTATCTGTGCTTTTTGTTTGTTTTGAAAAAAATCAAACAAATATTCACGATCGTGATTATAATTCGATTCATTATAGATTCAATTCCATTGAGACGTCAAGTAATAGTTATAACAACAACACCAATAATAACAATAATAATGGCAAAAACGGATTTTCAATTTTTTCTTCTTAATAGACACTTGTCATCACAAATCGCTCAACTCAAATCGCTCAGCGGCTCGAGACGCTTTACAATAAAAATAATTTAATCTTTTTTCTGTTTTTTAGACAATTCACTGGAGGAGTGTTTGAAGTTTGGCGCAAAAACACAACAACAACACCACGAGCACAGCGATTGGTGTCAATAAGATGGATTGGATTGTTCAAAGTCACCAGCAAGTCAACAACAGCAACAACAACAGCGACTACGACTGCGGCTGCGGCTAAAGTGAATTGTAATCTTGGTTTTTATTAAGTTTTGATTAAAAAGCGGCCACACACGATGACGACGTCGATGACGCTATGATGTTGTGATGATCGAGCGAGCTGAGTGAGCGCTTGATTACGTTTTTTTCGTTTTGAAAATTTAACACAGACTCGAATTCAGATTCCAATTCACACACACTCGGCGTTAGCGTCAGCCTCAAACTCACACTCTGCCTCAGCCTCAGACTTAGTCTCATTCACTTTTGATCGATATCGATATAAGTTTCTAGATCTTCTCACCAGCCAGCCAGCCAGCCCGTCGTTGTATTACGTGAATTGATTGTTCCATCACTTGGAAGGGGGTCAATTAAAAAGTGATTGTTCGATACGTTCATTGATTACGTTCAGTACGAGCACATTCATTGAGACAGTCATTCAGACGGCCAGCCAGCCAGCCAGCCATTCATACATTCATTCAGCTATTGATTCACTGATTCATTCATAATCATGGATTTGGCGTATTCACCTCTCCGCTCCTGCTCTCTTTACATTGATCGGCGGGCGTTTCGCTGTATATTTGCGCATGCGCACCGCACCACGACTATTACTTTGCACTTGTTTTGGTTAATTTCAATTTGGGCTTCATTTCCAAAAACTAATCGTTGAGGAAAACAAGCCTAACTTGTTTGATATTTGAAATTAGACATTTTTTCCGATCTTTAATGTTGGGTGACAATTTTCGTTGCGTTGTTTGGGTTGGGGACGGACAACCGAACGAACGAACCCATTAAAATACGTGTCTCGCCGCCCGTTGAGTGCATTAAAAATGCCTGACATGTTGTCCCAAAGAAAGATACGAACATCCATTAGATATTTACGTGATAGGAAAATTGATATGATTGTGTTTTTGATTGATTGTTTTTTTTTTTCTGTTTTTCGTATTCGTTTTCGTTTTGGGATTTTTGACATATCTGTCATGTTGAGATTTCCAAATGTTTGTTTGTTTCTGCACTACATTAGAGTAATTAGTTGAATATGGTCATTATTAGGAAAATGTTGATTGAATGCAAAATTTAACGCAGCGCAACGCAACACAAAGATTTTCATCAGCAGCAGTAAAGACAGCAAATGACAGAGAACTAGTTTTTCTTGTGACAAAATGTGGGAAATTTCAATGGAAAAAATATAAAAAAATTCAAAAAATGAAAACTTTAAAACTAAAATAATCACAAAAGAAAAAATTAAATTCCTATAGAAAATCTTAAAATATGCAGAAAAATTGGAGTAAAAAAAATCCATTTTTTAATCAATATAAAAAAAATAAATATATTTTTTTTTCGATAACTACCTTAGTTATCGAAAATGAAAAATCGATATTTTAATTTTCCTATATTTTTGAGCCCATATAAAAACTGAGAAATAAAAAAATCGAAAAAAAAAATGAAAAATTAATTTCATTACATTCTTATTTTCGAAAATTGAAAAAAAACGATTTTTCTACTTTTCTATTATTTTCAGCTCAACTGAAAGACAAAACAATTTTCTGAGAATAACTACTTTAGTTATCGAAATTGAAAAAAAATCGATCATAATAACATTTATTCTATTTTTTCCGATAACTACCTTAGTTATCGAAAATGAAAAATCGATATTTCAATTTTCCTATAGTTTTGAGCCAATATAAAAACTGAGAAATAAAAAAATCGATTTTATTGAAATTGAAAAATTAATTTCATTACATGCTTATTTTCGAAAATTGGAAAAATCGATTTTTCTACTTTTCTATTATTTTGAGCTGAACTGAAAGACAAAATAATTTTCTGAGAATAACTAATTTAGTTATCGAAATTGAAAAAAAAATCGATCATAATAACATTTCTTTTATTATTTCCGATAACTACCTTAGTTATCGAAAATGAAAAATCCATATTTCAATTTTCCTATCCTATTTTGAGCTCAATGTGAAAAAATGAAATTTTATTGAATTTGAAAAATTAATTTCATTACTTTCTTATTGTGAAAAATCGATTTTTCACATTTCTCTTATTTCTCTTATTTATATAGTAGAAAATTCGATTTTTCGAATTTCGATTTCGATTCGAATTTTCTACTTTTCTATTATTTTGAGTTCAATAAGAAAAAGCTTAAAAACAAAATAATGATAACATGAAAAAATGTTATTTCTTTCTTTGAAAAATTGATTTTTTAATTTTCCTATAATTTTGATCGATTTTATAGAAAATGAAAAATCTTATTTCCGAAAATTGAAAAAAATCGAATTTTCTATTATTTTGAGCTCAACTGAAAGACAAAATAATTTTCTGAGAAAAACTACTTTTGTTATCGAAATTGAAAAAAAATCGATCATAATAACATTTGTTCTATTTTTTCCCAATAACTACCTTAGTTATCGAAATTGAAAAATCGATATTTTAATTTTCCTATCCTATTTTGAGCTCAGTGTGAAAAAATGAAATTTTATTGAATTTGAAAAATTAATTTCATTACTTTCTTATTGTGAAAAATCGATTTTTCACATTTCTCTTATTTTAAGCTCAATATGAAACAAAATTAAAAATGATATTTTTCGATAATTGAAAAATATCGAATTTTCTACTTTTCTATTATTTTGGGCTCAATAAGAAAAAACTTAAAAACAAAAATAATAATAACATAATAACATTTCTTTCTTTGAAAATTTGATTTTCTAATTTTCCTATAATTTTGAGCTCAATATCGAAAAAAAGTAAAAAATTTAGATTTTATTGGAATTGAAATATTAATATCATTACTTTTTTATTTTGAAATGACATTTTTTCGAAACTATCTTAGTTATTGTCGTTGCAAAATCGATTTTTTACATTTCTCTTATTTTGAGCTCAAAAAACTTCCCACACTTCTACACTTTGAGTAAAATTTAAAAATTTAACAGAAAAATAAAATATTTCTTTCCGATAACTATCTTAGTGAAAAATCGATTTTTTACATTTCCCTCCTTTTGAGCTTAATATTTCAAAAAAAAAACTGAAAATAATATTTTTCGATAATTGAAAAATAGATTTTTTACTTTTCTATAATTTTGAGCTCAATAAGAAAAAACCGAAATATAAAATATTTTTTTGAGAATAACGACTTTAGTTATCGAAATTGAAAAAAATCTATCTTAATAACATTTCATTTATTTCGAACCCAATATGAAAAAAGTTGGATGATAACACAATTTATTCGATAAATATCTTAGTAATCGTAGTTGAAATTCGATTTTTTTAATTTACTATTGTTCAAAGTTCAATAAGAAAAAAACATTTTTCGATAACCATTTTTGTTATAGAAACAGAAAAAATATTTTTTACGTATTATTTTACTTATAATTTTGAGATCAATATAAGGTATGAAACAACAATTAAATTTTTCGATAACTACCTATTGAAAATAATCGATTTTTTACTTTTCTATTATTTCGAACTTAATATGAAAAAAATGTCTATAAATTTCGAAATTGAAAAATCTATTTTTTATTTTTACTTATTATTTTGAATGAAAGGAAGGAAAAATTAGGTAAAAATTTTTTTGAATTTTATTCATTTAATTATAGAAAGCTTAAAAATATACAGGAAACTTAAGTAGTTTTTCGATAACTGCTGTACAATCCGAAAAACTTTACATTGTTTCTTTAATTAACTTTAAATTGTTGGACTTTATATAAAACACTCGAAAATAAGGTTAACAATACAATACACTTGGAATTTAAAAAAAAAATATTTTTTCTCTTTAGTTTTCTTTGAAATAAATATTTTCTTTATTGAAAATTGGGCGAAAGGTATTGATATCTCGCTTAGTTATTGAGTTATCTGACGTTACGTTTTGCAAAATAGAAAAAAGTTTTACATTTGTTGAAAAATGCAAAAAAAAAAAATAAAAATTTAATTAGTTATCGAAATTGAAAAATCGATTTTTTACATTAATTATTTGAGCTGAATACAAAAAAGGAAAAATAAAATATATTTTTTTTAAATCGAAATTGAAAGAAAAAAAAATATTATTCGGTAAAATTCGAAACGTTCGTCTTAGATTCGAAATTGATTCGAAAAAACAATTTTTGATGTTTTATTGTTCGAAAAAATTAAAAAAAAATATTATTCGGTAAAATTCGAAAAAACAATTTTTGATGTTTTATTGTTCGAAAAAATTAAAAAAAAATATTATTCGGTAAAATTCGAAACGTCAAAAACCTCGATAATTGGCGCAGATGTAGATATTTGCAGAGAAAAAATAAAAAGGTTTTTTTTTTCAAAAATTAATCTCAATATATTTTTTAAGAAAATACAATAAAAAACAATAAAGGTCTCACTTTGCCTTTTTGCTAATTTGGGGTTCTGCTGAAGACTTCAGCACAACCTTTGGTCTTAAACCAAAATAAATGACAACATAGAAAAAATTAATCTCAATATATTTTTTTAAGAAAAAGTTATCAAAAATATTTTTTTAATTTTTATTTAATTTTTTGTGCGCTAAAAAACAAAAATTCCTTACAAAAATTGTCTCAATATTTTTTAGAGAACAAAAGTTATGACTGGTTGTCAAAAAAAATCGTCTAACGTAATATTTCGCAATTCCTCATTTCATCTATATCGGATGCAATTCGACAACATTTTGTGAAAATAAGATCCCATCGACTTTTCTTTTTATTTTCATAGTTAAGGTTTATCTAAGAAAAGAGGACCGCAGGCGAAAAGATATTTCAATAAATCCAATTATTAGAATTTTATGTTGTTCGATTAATCGTTGTTTTTTAACAAAGAATTTCCAAACAATTGTCTGAGGAGTTATTCGATTAAGCGATAAATCGAGCAATTGCCCACTTCAATAAAACATAATTAATAAGAGTTATATAGACAAGAAAATTGTAGTTCAAAGTTAGTACTTTTTTGAATACTTGAAAGTAAATTCAATGTACATAGAAAATTTTATTTTTCAATAACCTCAAAAGACTTTGGAGTTAGTAGTGCTGTATATTGGATTTAAATCGGTATACATTGCGATATAACATGGTATGTTTATAATTTTAATTAAAAAAGAATATTGGTGTGATTTGAAAAAATCACTATTGGTAAAAACTATGCTTTCGAAAGTTTTTACCAATAGTGTTTTTTTTAAATTTGGGATTATAGTTTCAATTACGATTTTTTTTAATAATTTTTTCATATGGATATTTGTATTCCTTCAAATTTATTGCAATTTATTGCATTGCAGATTAATTTCAGTATTTTTTATGCAAAACAAAGAAAATCTATTATTTGGGCAATTTATTCAAATTATTATTTTTAATTATTCAAAATTTACGATTTTTTCATTATTCATATTAGTTTGTTTTTATTATTATTGTTTGATGATAACCTACTATGCAAATATGTGATCAGATCGCGTTGCCTTTGATATCATAATTTCCTCCCACCTGTTGACCATAGCTTCCTACTCTCTACGTCTCTCCATGTTCTCCTTTGTTAATACCATGATCAGTGAGTGCAACATGCTACATAGTTGCATTAAATTACACCTTTACCATTCACATTTGTCATAATTACGGTTATATGCATTTAATTTTTCACTCTTCTTCATTCCAAATGCTCAAACACAATTTTCCACTCTTCTGTCATATACGAAATGCCATAGCAAATGTTTTGATACATTTCTTTTCGGGTTGTTGTTGTTTTTCTTTTTTGTTCAATGGCGGCGTTGACAAATAATTATTAACTAGACGTCATTCAAGCAACCCAAACCCAAACAACCCCCACAAATGAGCAGCCAACCAACCAACTATCTTCGCATTCAAAACTCAAAACTTATGGCAGAGCGGCTAAAAGCCATTACAACGAGACGAGCATGTGCAACAGCAACAATGAATTAAACAAACAAGCCTGACAGAAAGTAAAGTCAACGAAAGTCATGTTAAGTTAAAGCAATCCAACCAACCAACAACAACGACAACTAACCTCCTCTCAGCCTGAACATCACTACATTCAACTCAGCTCAGCCGAGACAACGGCAACTGGCAACTGGAACAGAAAAAAAATATTAAAAAGACATTAACTTGAAAGTGATGCGTAACATAAACACAAACATTTATTACAACAACTACGTTGACACAAAAGCAGCAGCGACAACGGCCAACCGTTTCTTTCATTCATACAACAAAACAAACATTTAACAACAACCTCCTCGTCGGACTTGATGACAATAATAACAGCAAGAACACAACCAACAACAACGACAACAACAATGTTGTTATAATAAACCACCGAAAGTAGCAAACGTCGACAAAACTCAAAGTCAAAGTACACTATGGTCGGGTTGAGGAGTGAGAGAGAGAGAGAGCGCGGCACAAGAAGACGAAGAAGAATTACCTACAAACTGACATATAGACAAACATAAACAACATTAACCTGCCCGTTTATCGCAGTCACTAGTCAGTGCTGTTGTTCTGTGTTCATCTATCTGTATCTTAACAATACATAACAACAGTAACAGCAACAACAACGACAATGGTTATAGAGCAAACACAGATCATGTCATTACCAAAAAAAACAGCAACAGCAACAACGACAACATCAATGCTCAACAAGCACTCTGTGAATAATGTATGTATGGTAACCATGCATACCGCATATGAACAACAACAACATCACTATCACATTAACTACTACCACACTACCCATTTACCGTGATAGAGGGAGAGAAAGAGAGAGTGAGCGCGAGGGTTGAGAGCCGCACACTCAAACAAACAGTGCAGTACCGTAGAAGAAGAGCACTTAAGACGACTTGACAGAAGAGTAACAAGTGGCTCACAATAAGTGCCAACAATTGTTACAATTTCACCGTGTGTTACATACACACGGCACTGTGCCACTGTAAAACAGTTAATATGTCGTCCGTCGTAGTTGTCGCTCGTTGTCGTCGTCGTCGTCTTCTTCTAGTTTTCGACATTTGTTAGTTCAATGTGTTTGTTTCTTTAATGGTGGCGGTGCTGCTCCCCTTGTTGTTCTATTTGTTATTGTTGCTGCCTTCATTGTGAGAATTCGTTAAAGGAGGGGATTATGCACTCACTGGGGCTGGCGTCTCTCAAAGGTTTAGTTCGATAGACGTACACATATGTGTGTGTTTGTTTGTGTTGACAAATGTTACAGTGGCACATCAACTGAAAATGGGGTCGCAAATGAGAGCAGTGGTTACTTTGTGAGTTTCTTGGCAGGTGTCTGCATTTAAGGTGACATTTCTAAGGCAACATTATTTTGCTTACTCCTGGGATTTAACATGCTCAAGAGGTAGATTCACAACAAGTATAAAATTAATCATGAGGAGCGATTAGATTCACAACAAGTATAAAATTAATCATGAGGAGCGATTAACTCATATTTCTGGAGGGGCTAATTTGAAATTCTCAAGTGGTAGATTCTCAAATTAATTATAAAATTAAGCATGAGGGGCGATTAATTAATAATGAAGCGGAATAATTTTAGCTTTTGTGAAATCTGCTTGTCTCATAAAGCGAGGATTGGGGGGGGGGGTCAAGACAGACCAGGCAGACCCTTGGGCGCCCTTGCAACTGGAAGTAGTTGCAGCTACGAGGTCTTGCCGTAGTACCACGGCAGGTCAGGGGCCCCTTGTACTACCAGCACTTGTGAAGTTAGAGTTCGTCAGCTGGCGGATTGAGTGATATGCTTCTCGTGTGCAGTGGGTTTCACCTGCTACTTGTACATTCATAACTATTTGTTTGCTCCCTGATATTTTGTCACTCCTTGAGTGTTTGTTTACAAATTTGTCCAGACGCATGTAGAGATAATTCTAAAAATACTTGTAACTCAAATACATCAGATCCAAAAAAAAACAATTAATATTTTTCGAAAACATTGTTCCCCATAAATAATGATTTGATTCCGGCCCGAACATAAAATGTGATTCAAGCTGAAATCTGCTGCTTGGATGACAGACAGCATTTCCGAGAGAAACAAGTTTGGGCTAGGCCACTAATTAAGTGCCACTTAAGATGATTTTATTATAGCACTGCGTTATTTACTACATGGTGTTGTAGCATATCAAGAAATCAACAGCATTTCTCTTGGCCAAGTTTATTGAACCTCTAAACACCGGCAATTTTGTTCTCACTCACTCGGTGTTATCGATGGGATGGTGTCATCTGTTTGATGGCTGCTAATGTTTGAGGGCCTGTGAATCAAAAAATCAATAAATGTTGATGGTTATTGATAAACTGGTAATTTTCGTCAGTTTTTTCACAGGTTTGCTGCAGCGCATAAAGAAACCACAACAAATCATCATCAGAAATATGTTGGTAATGGAAGACACTCCGACCATATTCACAAGGGTGACCTTGTTTCCCACAATGATCTGAAATTTATTGGTGGTGCTGGTGGTGGTTGCTCTGCTTGCTCTAGTGGAATTACGAACTCGTATTAAATAAATTACAAGATTAAAGCATATAAAAGGTAACCACAACTACCAAACAACTGCTTAAAAATTAAATGTTCGTGATCGTTCGTCGCCGAGTTAATAATAACAATTTATTGAGATGTTTGTGATTTGTGGCCGAAAATCCAATCGGCCCTTAATAAGTGCTTTAAAGTGAAGTGGGGGGAACTGGCATACGTGCGTGTGGCCACTCTTGGATTAACCGAATTCCCCTCCTCACCCTCTGCCCCGCAATCCAATGTGGTAGGAAATCTTATCCAATTTAAATGAAAGCCAAGGAAATATTTCAATCAAAAACATTTCATTAAAAATAATAAAGACACAAACCGAGCAGCCACAATTCCTTGACCATATCCTATCCCAAGACAGAAGGGAACCCTATTCGCTCTCTTCCAAGGTTCTGGCAACGGCTGCCACATCAACCGTCGCAACATCATCAAATATTATTGAGTGCATTTGTTTAAAATGCAAATTACTTGGTCTGCTTTTTGCATTTTTTATTTTTCACAAAAATTTTATATTTATTACTCAATCAATGCAAAAGCAATTGTGTTGTTACGTTTTCTGCAGATTTCTGTTTCCATTCTATCCTTCCTCAAAAAGGAAGTCAATCAACTCAACCGAGCGAGAGACAGGCAAGATGCTTGAACAGGCAAAAAAAAAAAAACAAAACGTCCGATATTTAAACGACGGCGACGACCTTCAGGCAGATGTTTTCTGTCGTAGAGCAGTAGTACTGCTGTATTCTGTATTCTTAATCCTTTCCGAGAGCTGACGTTTTAGTCTCTTCCCAGTTCATACTTCATCTGCCTTTGACAGAAAGAAAGAAAAAAACGAATGAAGAACAATATCCAAGACAAAAAAAGTACATTCCCTGCCACTGTTGATTGAAGTAATAATTGTACATCATTGGGAAGTATCGTTGTTTTTTTTTTTTCTTCGATCTACTCTTATCCATAAAATATCAAACATATTTTCATTATTTAAATTACAGCAAAAGTAATTTTAAAGGGTTTATTTACGAGTCTTGCGGAAGAGGTTTAGAAGGACTGACAGAGAAGAGGTCTATAATAACAGAATATTATTACAAATTCCTTCAAACTTTTATTATTAGGCCGAGGAAGGACCCAAAAGAATATTGACGTCTAGAATATTATTACAAATTCCTTCAAACTTGTATTATTAGGCCGAGGAAGGGCCAAAAAGAATATTGACGTCTAGAATATTATTACAAATTCCTGCGAACTTTAGTGACGAGTAGGCATAATTTTATTATTAGATCAAAAAAGGATACTCCTGCTTCAAAAAAATATTGACGTATAGACTGGAACCTTAATATCGGATAAGAAGATAAGGCCGCTTATAGACGCCGGCCTTCAACGCCATTTCTGGTGTTGATAATTATGAGAAGAACTATTCGATAAAGCGTCTCTCTATGCCACAGATCACCAAAACGAGAGGCTCTCTCACCTCGGCATACACTCTCTAAATTCATTTAACAATTGAGTTTGTTGCTTTACGTGGCCGCTCTCACGAAGAGACAACTTTTTGAATGGTCGGTTATATCTAGCCTGAAAGTTTGAAATATTTGATTTGATCTATAATAGCAATAGATCCGATAGCTCATCAATGCTGGATAGTAATTGCTTCCCAAGGGCCCTGTGCCGTCGACTATATCTTCTTCCTCTTCGTTGACGCAGCTTCAATCGTAGCGCATGGTTTCCAAATGGTCAATGAACCGACAGCTCTGCTATTACTCTTGATAAGTTTCTTCTGCTCTGCTACGGTTTTGTTATACTTGAGGTCAGGTTTGTCTAAATATTTGCCAAGTTTCTAAGTTTTTCCAAATTTGCTCGGACTATGCAGTGCATTTATCTCTTTTAACAGATCCTATTGGATCTCTTAGTGGAGTTGGTGAACAACTCATCCGTTCAGTCATTCCCTATGTCCACCCAGCAAAAATTATCTAGATTTCGGAAGGAGTGCACACGTTGTAGAGCTGTAGGCCCCCCCTTCATGACTTCATGACTCGGATGCAATAGAGTCATGCTGAGACCGAAAATTCAGATAGAGCTTTTGTCAACCAGTTGACAAACATATAGCATCAATTGATGAGGTTTATAGTGTTGAAAAGAGTCTCATGCTCAAGTGCCAGCCGAAGAATTTTATTTTTAAACTAGACATGCCATTATTGCATCTCAGTAATTGCTCTAATTCGGGATATCGCCCACAAAAATCAGCGCTTAATCTAAAAATTATTAAAGGAGAGATACTGCATCTCTCCCTTAATAACCTGCTGAAAAGGAAGCATGACTTTTTGCTGGGCTGGGATCAGATCAGTCAGGATCTGATCATCAATGCACTGACCTACTAATGTGGTTAGATCTTCAAGACAAAAGGGCAAATATTGAAAGACGCTGCAGCTGTCAGGAAGTCGGAATGAGCATGCTAGGTCAGAATTTCCTGTGAAGACATCGGATTCAACACCACAATCTATTTTGAAGCCTGTGTCTGTGTGTACTTCAGTCTCAAATTCGACAGGTGGGTATTCCCTTTCCCACTCCATGCTTGAATTTGACCTCGAATGTCGTCTTAAGAGTGTTATAGTCGGATGATGGTCGAATACCGTACGGCGGTGTAAAAGAACTCTAAACCAGAGATCGCCAAAATCATATATATCCTGTGGTTCCTAAAAGGAACAATGTGCCACAACGAGCTCCCTTCATTCGATCCTATTCGATGCAAGGTGTTTGAGTACTCTCCAGCTAAGACCGCTTCGGGAATCTACTTGGCGTCTTAGATCGACATACGCCAAGCCATTTGGCGTCTACTATGAAGGGTCATACGGAGACTTTGGTCGAAGCACCAGAGGAAATTTATTTCTGATGTTAGAAGTTGAAGGTCCATGTAATTAAGTCTTATGGAAATGAAAAAAAAAAACTAACGAATCATTGAGGACTGAATCTGCGGTCTGCGGTAGAGGACAAGTGAAGTCTAATACTCCAGCACCAAAGCTGTTTGGCGACTTCTATGAAAGATCATACGGAGGCTTTGGTGGAGGCACCAGAGGATATCTATTTCCGAATAGATACCGATCTAGGTAAGTCTATCAATTTCTCTTCGGATCCAAGTGAAGTCCCCTACTCCATCACTACCAAAGCCATAGGAAAGGCCATACCGAGACTTTTGTGGAACCACCTGTAGAAATTTATTGCTGGTGGTAAAAGATGAGATCAATCTAGGTAAGTCTACCGTTTTTAAACAAGTTTATTAGTTTAAATAGATTTCCAATTCTTGAAGATCAATCTAAGTAAATCAATCAATTTTTCTTCTTTAACCAAATATATTAGTTTAAATATATTTCCATTTCTGTGTGTTGCCAACCCTCTTTTGTCAGAGTTGTATTTCCAGCACTCGCCTTGCCACTCCTTTGCGTTGCGACAAATCGCAACACTTTAACAATTCGCTATTTATGGCTTTCCATTCCTCTGTGCATTATGACGGCCAAATACGATAGACGAATGCAAAATAATTTCGGAAAAACAACAATCAACTCACCGAACAATTTGATGTTGGAAAAACCCCATAATGGGTGTGAGTGAATGTGCAACACTCACACAGCACAGCAGGGCCGGAAGGCCTTTCAAACAGGCCTTCATTGACAATGCAAGTGAGAGATATGTAAAACACGACTCATATTAATTTTCTAAATTTGGTAAATTTAGATGATTGGAACTCGAATCAACGACCTCTAGGTTTCTATTCAAATATGTGGCAAAAAAGTCTACAAGTAGGGCTCATAGAAGATCATAGAAGAAGGTCTCCTAACAAAAGGTCAGAAGAATGTAGTAAAGATCAACTAAAACTATCGGTAACACGTGGTAGCATTTACACTTCTGACAGAGCCAAACAGGGCTACAAATAGGACTCATAGAAGATCATCGAAGAGGTCTCCTAAAAAGGGCCAGTAGACTGTAGTAAAGATCACCTAAAACTATCGGTAACACGTGGTAGCATTTACACTTCTGAAAGAGCAAAACTGAAAAATTCAGAGGAGAGTACCCAAAGGGAATACTTTTCGGAAGAAAATCTTCGCAGAAGTCTCTTAAAGAAAAGCCCGTCGAATCTCTTAAAGATGTCTCGGAACAATCTGTAGTACGTGGTGGCATTTACACTACTGACAGAGCCAAAAAGGGCTACAAATAGGACTCATAGAAGATCTTCGAAGAGGTCTCCTAAAAAAGGCCTGTCGAATATCTTAAAGATCTCTTAAAACTATCGGTAGTACGTACGGTAGCATTTACACTTCTGACAGAGCCAAAAAGGGCTACAAATAGGACTCATAGAAGATCTTCGAAGAAGGTCTCCTAAAAAGGCCAGTCGAATCTCTTAACGACCTCTTAAACAATCGGTAGTACGTACGGTAGCATTTACACTTTTGGAAGAGCAAAACTGAAAGATTCTGAGGAGAGTACCCAAAGGGAATCGTTTTCGGAAGAAAATCTTTGCAGAGGTCTCTTAAAGATAAGCCAATCGAATCTCTTAAAGATGTCTTAGAACAATCGGTAGTACGTGGTAGCATTTACACTTTTGACAGAGCCAAAAAGGGCTACAAATAGGACTCATAGAAGATCTTCGAAGAGGTCTCCTAAAAAGGCCAGTCGAATCTCTTAACGACCTCTTAAACAATCGGTAGTACGTACGGTAGCATTTACACATCTAAAAGTGCCAAAAAGGGCTACAAGTAGGACTCAAAGAATATCTTCCAAGAGGTCTCCTAAAAAAGGCCTCTCGAATATCTTAAAGATCTCTTAAAACAATCGGTAGTACGTGGTAGCATTTACACCCCTGAAAAATCCAGCGAAGTGTACCCAAAAGGAATACTTTTTGGAAGAAGATCTTCGAAGAGGTCTCTCAAAAAAAGAGGCCAGTCGAAATTCTTAAAGATCTCTTGAACCAATCGGCAGTACATGGTAGCATTTACACTGCTGAAAGAACCAAACTGAAAAATCCAGCGGAGAGTATGCAAAGGGAAAACTGTTTGGAAGAAAATCTTCGAAGAGATCTCCTTAAAAGAAGGCCAGTTGTATCTCTTAAAGATCTCTCAAAAACAATCGGTAGTACTTGGTATCATTTACACTTCTGAATGAGACAAACTGAATAATCCAGAGGAGAGTAGCAAAGGGAATACTTTTTTGGAAGAAAATCTTCGAAGAGGTCTACCAAAAAAGACCAGTCGAAATTCTTAAAGATCTCTTAAACCAATCGGCAGTACGTGGTAGCATTTACACTTCTGAAAGAGTCAAATAGAAAAAAACAGTACGGGAATACTTTTTGGAAGGAAGGAAGCATTCAATGAGTTATCCACTGAAAGGACTTACTAATTACCTGAAGAAGGCCAGGCAGGATAATGTTTCGGCAGCCAATTAAGGCCTCCTATGATCGGAGGCCCTACTAATACCTCCTCTATAATAGACTAAGGAATTGAGGACTGGATCTACAATTAAAATTCCTAGAGGAAAACTTGTGAGATATTCAGATCAACCTCCTGAATCAAACTTCTGAACGAATTTATTCAAATTGCAAGGAATGGAATTGAAATATGGCTGAGCAAAACCGGCCAGTTAAGGATGTCCTTTTATCTCTAAGCTCTAAACTCCTGACTGAGTTGCCGTTTCGAAATTTTAGAGACTGTCGTGGCTATGAATAGACTAACGAATTGAGGATTGGATCTGCAATCAACATTCCTAGAGGAAAATCTTGAAAACTTGTGAGATATTCAGATCAATCTACTGGAGATAGAACCGCCAAGTAAGGAAGCATCCAGAAAACTTTTCTCTTTGGTCGTGTAGGAATCATTGTTGACAGTCCCTTTGCTCTTGTATATATCTTTCAACTCTTTATGTAGAGTATGGAAGGCCAATACTTGAGGAATTAACCAGACTGAGTTGCAGTTTCGACGTCATAGAGACTTTTATGAGAACTAAAGAAGTGATCGAGGACAGAATCTGCTGTTTATATCGAGCTAAAATCTAGAAGGAAAACTTGTGATAAATTGATATCAACCTGCCAATTAAGGAAGCAAGTAGTAAATTTTCCTCTTTGGTCGCATCGGAAGCATTGCAGGCAGTCTGTCTGCCATTCTATCTCTAAGATCTAACCCCATGTGCTATCGTAGGCCAGTGCCTGAGAAAGTCTCCTGATTGAGTTGTTCATTCCAAGTCTTAGAGACCATTTATGACTATGAATGTCTATTCACGAATTGTTGAGGACTGGATCTGCTGTTAACCTCGAGTTAATTCCTGGTATTGAAAAGAGTCCCGCCAATTATGGAATCATGCAGTGAACACTCCTCCTCTTCCTCTGAGATACTAATCTGACTGAGTTGCCGTTTCGAAGTCTGGAGACATTTAGAAGAACGAAAGGAGTGAGATATTGAGGCCTCTTATGATCGGAGGCCCTACTAATACCACCTCTATAATTCTCGCGATGATGAGCTCATACCTCAAAATGTATAGAATGGGCAAATGGTACGAAATGGATGGAATGAATGTGATGATTGAATGACACATTGTTTTGGTGTTTGTTTTGTTTGGTTGGTGGGTTGGTTGGCTGGCTGGCTCGCTCGCTGCACTCACCCTGAAACCCATTCCAACAAATGGAATTCAAAGATGAGCAGATCATATCACACCAGATTAATAGACCTAATGCAATCGCGTGCACACAAAGAAACAACACAAATAAATCACATCTAATGGAAACTACAACAACAATAATAAACAATACAAATAAAACGCTTGCGGAATGAGCAAAATCCCCAATATAGAACACACCATTATGAAAGCTAAACATTTTATGCTTATCTAAAGCCAAAAGCAGGCTGATGGAAGAGCAAGGAGGCAGGGCAAAATGCAAGCTGGCCACTCTCAACAAGCGAAGCAACAAAAAAGTTATGACTCTGGCACAAAAGTTCCCAGGATACTTAAGAGATGCTTTTTATATTGAAGATTAATTTTCATAAAATATCAATTTACAATTTCTTCGTCGTTCGGGACGGATCTTAATGATGACTGAAGTTTGCCAACGTCTTGGACGAGGAGTGGCTGGGAAAGGGGCAGGAATGTAAATGTTGTCCAGGGTGAATGGTAAACATCAAAAGATAACGAACGATATATCAAAGCCAAAAAATGGATGGAAAATATTGAACATGATTGCAATTCCACTCACTCATAAAATGAGATTTGTATGGCCCCCATCACCGGGGACATTTGCCAATCGATGAATACGACAATGATGATGATGATGGTAATAATTGTCACACACGTACAGGCAAACACACAATTGGAATGTTGAACAAGCAACATCGGCAGCAAGCAACTCAAACAACAATCATAAATCCTTAAGCAACTGCCGCGGCAGCCAAATGGAAGAAAGAATGAAGAAGAAGTAGAAGAAGCGTCCACTTACTGCTCGGCAAAACATGATAATGATATGAAATTGAAACGGGAGCAGAAGCTTAAAACATTGAATTTCCTCATCATCATCATATCATTGGAAGCCATCTCTAACCGAAAACATACAACATACATACCTACCTACCAACTGTTGCTGCTACTGCCACTACTGCTGCTGATGATCGAGCCAAGCCGAGCCGAGCTGCATCAGCCATCAACAGCAATCGGAGAAATATGTTGTGGCATTCAACAAATTAAGTGAAGTCATACGAAACTCCAGGCCAGATAGCGGACGAGCGAAGAATGACCAAAGCCAAATGAAATGCACAAAATTCAAAGTAAAAGCCCACCAACCACAATGGTCATGAAGATGACGATGATGTTGATCGTGATCATCATCATCATCATAGTGGTCGTTGTCATCGTTGATGATTATGTTGTTGCTCGCGCAGACTTATATGACGATTCATTTATAATCATGGCCAATTGATCATTTAAAGCAATGCAATTCAAACGGTCGATGAAATGTCATGGCGGCAGGACAGTGGTTTTAAACACAAACAAATGGGTTAGGCGATCGGAGGTATTCGGTATCGGAAATTGGGGACATGTGTTAGAGAAAAACTATAGAATCCCACTTCTGAAGGAATTTTTTAAAATTGCATGGAATGGAATATGGAAGTCCTGGGAACAATGGCAAGAGAAACCCTTAAAAAACGAGTGATCCCACGTCTGAAGAAAATTTATTAAAATAAGAAGAAATGACATTGAAATGCGGAATCATTGCAGGCTAAGTGCCTGAGAAAGTCTCCTGATTGAGTTGCTCATTCCAAGTCTGGAATAAATGGTCTCATGACTATGAATATCTATTCACGAATTGCTGAGGACTGGATCTGCTGTTAACATCGAGTTAATTCCTGGAATTGAAAAGAGTCCCGCCAATTATGGAATCATGCAGTAAACACTCTTCCTCTGAGATACTAATCTGACTGAGTTGCCGTTTCGAAGTCTAGAAACATTTAGAAGAACGAAAGGAGTGAGATATTGGGGACTGTATCTGCTGTTAAGAACGAGTTAATTCCTGGTATTGAAAATAATCATGTAGTGAACACTCCTCCTCTTCCTCTGAGATACTAATCGGACTGAGTTGCCGTTTTGAAGTCTAGAGACATCTAGAATCTGCTGGTAACATGGAACTAATTCCAAGAGGGAAAACTTCAAAACGTGATATATATTCAGCTCGACCTGGTTCTGGCGACAGACCCGGCAATTAAGGAAGCCTGTAGTAAACTTTCCTCTGTGGTCGCGTAGGGATCATTGCTGACAGCCCGTTGTTCCTTCTATTTCTAAGATCTAAACGCATTATATATGCTACCGTAAGCCAGTACCTGAGAAACTATCCTGAGTGAGTTGCCATTTGGAAGTCATAGATAAATTTATGGAATTAATAGACTAACGTATTGTTGAGGACTGGCTCTGCTGTTAACAACGAATTAATTCCTAGAGCAAAAACTTGGAAAGTTGTGAGATGTTCAGATCAATCTGATCCCGACGAAAGACCCGTCAATAAAGGAAGTATGCAGAAAACGTTCTTCTTTGGTCGTGCAGGCAACCCATTTGATCTTCTATCTCTAAACGCATTATGTAAGGCCAGTGCTTGAGGAATTTGACTACAAACAGGCAACTGAGTCCGGTCAATTCCTCAAGCACTGGCCTTACATAATGCGTTTAGAGATAGAAGATCAAATGGGTTGCCTGCACGACCACAGCAGAACGTTTTCTGCATGATTCCTTTATAGGAAGGATATTCTAACGAATTATTGAGGACTGATTGGATGTGCTGGTAACAACGAGATAATTTCTAGAGATACAACTTGAAAACTTGTGATATATTCAGATCAACCTGGACCTGGTGAATGCCACTTCACTTGAGGAAGAATTAAGTAAAATTGGCCGCATATGAAACCATTGCAACTAACTGGCTTGACTGAGTTGTTAATTCGAAATTTTAGAGACCTTTTATGACAATGAATAGACTAACGAAACATTGAGGATTGGATCTGCAGTTAACATGGAGCTAATTCCTAGAAGAAAAACTTCAAAACGTGTGATGAACTTGTTTCAAATATTAGAGAAACCCCATAAAAATCATTTTTCGGCATCTGTAGAAAGGAAGTATGATGAATCAATCCATAATTCCACAATAATTTCCCTGATTGCAATACCAATTGATCTGATTGAATATAGAATTATTGAGGACTGGATCTGCTGTTAACCTTGTGGTATATTTAGATCAACCTGAAGCAAATATTAGAGAACTCCGCTCTCAACCTCAATAGAAGAGGACAATTATAAATGAACTCATAATTCAACATCACTTCCCTGATTGTCCCAGGTGAATCTGCAATACTCATTGATCACATTGACTATCGAATTATTGAGCACTGGATCTGCTGTTAACATAAAGCTAAATTAGGCATTGACATTGGGACAAACGTTTTGACGGGAGCATCAAACCTTTTGAATAACGGAAC
Source organism: Polietes domitor (assembly GCA_947397865.1). Lineage (NCBI taxonomy): Eukaryota > Metazoa > Arthropoda > Insecta > Diptera > Muscidae > Polietes > Polietes domitor. Next base: position 24,114,663 of record OX377622.1, on the reverse strand, counting down.
ATGATAGTCTAGACTTCGTTATCGTCTTTGGATGAGATGATCCTCGTTGGTGATCTCGCCTCACAGTGGATCAAGGCGTGTCTTCATGCACCGCTTCAAAGAAAATAATTCCAAATAGAAGAACTTGAATACTTTTCAAAAATACCCTGGGAAACTGTATCTCATAAATCAAAACTATCACTTCTTCGTCGGTGTATTTTAGCATTCAAAACGGTGTCTGGATTCTATTTAACGCTCCCGAAAGAGCGACCACGTAAACCAAAATCCTCGGCGATGCCACGGGGCACTCACGTAGCAACCACGTCACGAGATATCACGATGCGATTGAAGTGCTCAGGTTGCTTAAGGAAATATATCGGAAAACGTAGCAAATCCCTTCTCATAAATCACAACTATCACTTCTTCGGCGGTGTGTTTTAGCACTGAAAACCCGTGCCTTGATACTATTTAACGCTCCCGAAAGAGCGAACACGTAAACCAAAATCCTCGGCGATGCCACGGGGCACTCACGAGATATCTTTTGCGAATGTAGTGCTCAGGTTGCTTAAGGAACTACTTCATACTCCGGAGAACCGATCAAGCTAACCTCTGATTGTAGATACTTCTGCGCCCAGTTCATGCGCTCAGGAAATTTCTTTGCAAATTATGTTTATAGGAAATTTATATTTATCGAAGAAGTTGTAGATTTCTTGTAAATCAAGAAAATATTATCGATGTTTTTAGAGTGAAGAGATGGTAATGAATATGGAATTCATTTCGCTTCAAAATCACTGTGTTTCGTTCATACCTCAAAGGTCATCTAAGCATCTAAGAACTAAGCATCTTTAGAACCAATAGCATAATCATGGAGATCATCATGATCTCGACGATTATTTCCATTCTCATCATGATCCCTAGCCTCATATCTTTTAACCCCATAATCATGGCACAGCAACGAAGTGGACAAGGGTTCCCCCCACAAACCAAACTTCTGCTCCAAGTTTGGTTTAGGCCAGAACGCTACGCATTTAAATCCCTACTAGCTGCCATTGTAAGCATGATTACGATTGCAATGGTCAAGTTTAAATCTTTCAACAAGAGCATCCGCACATTGCCACATACCACGCGGGCACATGTGGAATGTGCTCCCATCTCCCAACTAAACAATTTGGCCACATCTGCAGTGCTGTGGAATCTGGAGTAGTTAAAACGCGAAGGGCTAGAGAGGAGAGTGTTTAAGAAAATTTATGGGAATGACTTTTATTTGGTTGGCCAACCAAAAGGAACAGATGGACGGACGACCGGTCAGGCCAAATGTAACTGAAAACAATAACAAGCTGAAGTAGAGAAGTCAACGAAAGTACGTTGATGCTGAAGTACTCCGCAAGGTACGTGAGTCTGAGAAACTTCATCATTATTGTGTCATTATGAGTTTCCAGCTGAAAACTTCTTCACTTATATTCCAAGTCTCCACAAAGTGTGCTCCTTGGTGGCTGTGCAGGCAATTGCCTAAGCTTTATTAAAAAGACTTAAACACTGTGCAGTTGCATCCAGCCTCGTCCTCGCCCTCATACTTTTGAGTTTCCACCATTTTACCTCCTCGTACCACGTCCTCATTCTCATCAGCGTCCACGTTGTCCGTCCTCATTGTGTTTGGCGCTGCTGCTGCAGATTGTTGTTATCGTTATTATTGTTGTTGAGTACAACGATTTGTGGTGTTCTGGTGTTCCTGATCTCCTCCGTGCGCGGTGCGGTGGTTTAGTTCCGATGCATGTGTACAGTATTTGTTCCCTGTCAACTTGGGTGGTCTTTTTTGCAGCCGCCGCTAAAAGTTCTGCTGTCGTAACTCGTAACTGCAGCACAATGATCCAATGATGCAGATGATGCCTGATGACGATGATGATGATGATGCTGCTGCTGTTGAAATTGTTGGGAGTTTTTCTTTGGCTGCCGCATTTGCAGCTTTTCTTTTATGGGATGTTGGGTCGATGACGACGACGACGACGACCGAGAAGATTTAAAATATTTGATGGCAATAAAATGAAGAGTTCTTCTTTTTTAGGGTTTTGCAATAAAACAATTACACTTTAATCCAAATCCTGTTTTGGAGCAGTTCTTCTCTTTTGAAAGATAAGGAATGTTGTGCTTAACTCTGGGGAGCTATCTTAATAGATTTGTTTCATGGATCAACGCTATCGTAATGATATGAAATGGTTTAATAGATTAGAGAAATTAATTGATGACTTAGAGTAGGAAGGATATTATCAAATATCAATATTGTAATGTTGAATCTTCGGTTGGTAATAGAAAGAAAGTCAAGGATGGTCGACGAAACTGAATCGGCAAACTGACAAAGTCCATTAGCTAAACTTAGGAGATCACTAATGTTTCAAAGGGCTAGGCCCAGCAAATCCTCAGAGTCTACCTTGACTTCCTTATCGGTTAATACTTGTGATATAGTTCTGGAAGCTTGTAGTAAACTTTCTGTGAATCATTGCACATCTGCCCTTCTATCTCTAAGATCTAGACGCATTATATATACCACCATTGTTTGAGAAATTATCCAGACTGAGTTTCCTATTCGAAGTCTTAGCAATGAATTGAGGACTGGATCTGCAATCAACATCGAATTAAATCCTAGAAAACTTCCTTGAAAACATGTGAGATTTTCACATCAACCTAGACTAGATCCTGGCCAAGGATCCGCCATGCAGAAATCGCTCCTCTTTGGTCGTGTATTAATGCATTAAATATACTGAGTTGCAGTTTCGATGTCATAGATACTTTTATCAGAACTAAAGAAGTGATAAATTATCGAGGACTGAATCTTCCGTTAATATTGAGCTAAAATCTAGAAGGGAAATTTTGATAAATACACATCAACCTGGTCCTGTCCGAAAGCAGATCTGCCAATTAGGGAAGCCTGTAGTAAATTTTCCTCTTTGGTCGAGTAGAAATCATGCAGACAGTCCGCCTGCCCTTCTATCTGTAAGACAGAGCCTCGAAATCAACGTAGACATTGAAATATCCTATTTCGATCAGAGGAATCTTGAGAGTCTACAAGTTTGATTTTCACTAGGATCTTCTATCTTTTCTATCTCTAAGCGCAAAGTCCATTAGTCAAACCTAGGATGCCATTTCAGCACTCGTCCTATGTAAGTGCTCTTCGACGCTTGCCCGTCCACTTCGCTATCTTTCGGACAGACAGATCCTCGAAATCAACGTAGACATTGAAATATCCTATTTCGATCAGAGGAATCTTGAGAGTCTACAGGTTTGATTTTCAAAGAAGTGATAAATTATCGAGGACTGAATCTTCTGTTAATATCGAGCTAAAATCTAGAAGGGAAACTGCTGTACGGACTGCTGCTGGGGATCAGGATCAGATCAACCTGGTCCTGTCCGAAAGCTGATCTTTCAATTAAGGAAGCCTGTAGTAAATTTTCCTTTTTGGTCGAGTAGAAATAATGCAGACCGTCCGCCTGCCCTTCTATCTATAGGACAGAGCCTCGAAATCAACGTAGACATGGAAATAACCTATTTCGATCAGAGGTCTACAGGAGGTCGATTGAGAGTCTACAGGTTTGATTTTCTCTAGGATCTTCTATCTCTAAGCGCACAGTCCATTAGTCAAACCTAGATGCCATTACAGCACCCGTCCTATGTAAGTTCTCTTCGGCGCTTGCCCGTCCGCTTCGCTATCTGTTCAACCTTACTACCGTGCCATGGTTTTCCCAGCGCGTTGGAAGATTGCGAACATCCAGCCCATCCCTAAAAAAGGTGAGACTAATAACTCTGCTAACTACTGGCCGATTGCGATCTGTTCTGCGCTCTCGAAGGTTATGGATAGTATGGTAAACCTGTGAATCTTAAGAGGTATTTCGAAACCAATGACTTACTTAATGATCGACCGTATGGCTTCCGTAGGAATCGATCTATGGGAGACCTGATGACACTGTTATCCGAAAAGTGGAATCAATCCGTCTATCAGTTTGATGAGAGTAAGGTCGTTGCTCTAGATAACTCCAAGGCCTCTGACAGAGTTTGACACTGCGCACTCATATCAAAGCTTATCGCCTTTGGTGTTGGTAGTGACTTCTCTCGATTTATATCGAGCTTCCGCGGAGATCGCACTGTACGTGTTGGGTTATCATCTGACGAGCATAGGTTAATATAGGTTAACAGGAGTACCACAGGGCTCCCCTCTCCCTTTTTCTTATTTTCATCGACTACCTCTTGGATGAGACTTCGAAGCCAATCTACTCATTCGCGGTTAACATTCATACTCATTCGATCATAGACCAAGTCGTCAAGAAATTGAGGGCTAAAGGCGATTGATGGATAAATCAGTCAGACAGGATTTACTGGCTTTAATTTTAAGACCCAGTGCTCCTTGTTGTCTCCCAAGCGATTCGCTGCTCCAACGGTGTCGTCGATTTCAATGAACGGTGTGAATATTGAGCACTCAGATACTATTGATGTTCTGGGCATGAAGATACATTGCGATGTATTTGAAATGTCGAAAGAAGCATTCAAGTTTCTAGGTTTCCTAAACCGGTTTAAGAAATACTTCACTCCCTCTGATCTTCTCAATATCTACACTACCTACATGAGACCAAAGATGGAATATAACTCCCATATATAGTCGGGTGCTCCAGGTTCTTCACTGAATCACAATCAGATACTCTTGATGTTCTGGGCATGAAGATACATTGCGATGTATTTGAAATGTCGAAAGAAGCATTCAAGTGTCTAGGCTTCTTAAAACGGTTTAAGAAATACTTCACTTCCTCTGATCTTCTTAATATCTACACTACCTACATCAGACCAAAGATGGAATATAACTCCCATATATAGTCGGGTGCTCCAGGTTCTTCACCTGAGCTTCTTGGCCGTGTACAGAGGAGGGCGATGGTGTTGAACGCCGATGGCTTCTCTTGAACATTGTCGTAATGGGTTGTGTATCCGATATGTTCATGGTGTTTGTTCTTCGGATATTCGTGATCTTATACCTCCAGAGAGAATATTCGATAGAGCAACGCGACTTCCAGGAACCGTCACCCATTTCTTGTCGATTGGACAACCTTCCGCACCACACATTACAGAACGAATTCGTTCTTCGCCTGCCGTTCAATCAACCTACCGGTAGCATATTTTGGTTAGAGGAATCTCGAATCTCTAAACTGTATTGTCCTGCAGTCATTGTGGACTAATAACTCTGCTAAGTCCCGGCCGATTGCGATCTGTTTTGCGCTCTCGAAGGTTGTGGAGAGTATGGTAAACCTGCATCTTGTGAGGTATTTAGAAACCAATGACTTACTTATGACTTCCGCAGGAATCGATCTACGGGAGACCTGATGACACTGTTATCCGAAAAGTGGAATCAATCCGTCTATCAGTTTGATGAGAGTAAGGTCGTTGCTCTAGATATCTCCAAAGTCCTTGATAGAGTTTGGCCCTGCGCATTCATATCAAAGCTTATCGCTTTTGGTGTTGGTAGTGACTTCTCTCGATTTATATCGATCTTCCGCAGAGATCGCACTATACGTGTTGTTGTAGATAGGTTAACTACAGGAGTACCACAGGGCTCCCCTCTCCCTTTTTCTTATTTTCATCGACGACCTCTTGGATCAGACTTCGAAGTTCGCCGTTCAACACCATCGCCCTCCTCTGTACACGACCAAGAAGCTCCAGTGAAGAACCTGGAGCACCCGACTATATATGGGAGTTATATTCCATCTTTGGTCTGATGTAGGTAATGTAGATATTAAGAAGATCAGAGGGAGTGAAGTATTTCTTAAACCGGTTTAAGAAGAAACTTGAATGCTTCTTTCGACATTTCAAGTACATCAAATACATCGCAATGTATCTTCATGCCCAGAACATCAAGAGTATCTGATTGCTCAATATTCACACCGTTCATTGAAATCGACGACACCGTTGGATCAGCGAATCGATTGGGAGACAACGAGGAGCACTGGGTCTTATGTGCATTAAATCTATGATCGAATGAGTCAGGATTTACTTAAAAAATAGAATTATATAAAAAAGGAAGATGTTTCACATTTTATTTCTTAGGTGACAATTCGATATTCCTCACTTGTAAGGAAGACCAACCTTCAGACCATAAACCGCACTACTTTTCGCTTTGGTCGCTTCGATAGATGCTCAAACAATCGACGCTTCCAATCTCCTCTTCGAGCTCACCGCTCCTACAATATTCCATAGTTTTAAGGAAGACCCACCGTCAGACCATAAACCGCATTACTTTTCACTTCGGTAGCAGCTCAATCAATCGACTCTCCCAATCTCCTCTTCGTTCTCACTGCTCCTACAAAAGTCGTCTCGATGGCCAGACTCTGGCCATGTGTCTGTGTCTGTAACACAGATCCCCGAAATCAACGTAGACATTGAAATATCATATTTCGATCAGAGGAATCTTGAGATACTACAGATCAACTGAGGTTTGATTTTCACTAGTATCTTTTTGATGATGACCCATATGAAACTGTTTTCCCATTTTTGTTCAGCGTCGTTTGGCAAGTCGTCATGGAAAGACTCACACCACAACCACAGAGTCTCCAAATTGTTCAGCGTTCTGTGAGAAAGAAGATCGTGGCGAAACGCTTCGGTGTCGTTCTCAGCAGCTTGGCTTCCAACGTATACGACAACTTGGCGTAAGGATCTCGGCCTTAAAGCTTACAAAATTCAACTTGTGCACGTATTGAAGCCAGACGACTTATGGACTCTCCAGTCGCTATGCTCGAACGAGTCGCCCAAAATGCACTACCTACCTGCCTACCTACCCATCTATCTATCTATCCGGAAGCAATCCACACACAACACCGAGATGACGAATAACTCCACAACACACTAATGTGACTTCATCGTCACTTTCGAATTTATGCATTAATGATTGAGATTTGAATAATAACATAAATATTCCACCCACTGAACTGAACTTAAGCAAGCAATTTATGGGATCTCCCTTCGCCATGAAATAAAACTCGTAAAAACACAAACAACAAAACGAATCAAAACGACCGAGCCAAGGTCTTCACAATAGAAGTTAAGTAATTTTAATTTTATTGCATTCAAAACATCAAAACAATTTAAAATAATCCACACACTCTTAAAGAGCGCTAAGCTATCAAACCAACGCGCCGGTGGGGGGGGGGAACAAGTCAACAGTTAAAAAATGAAAAACTTTATTACCAGCCCCGACATCGGCTGGCTACTGCCAATAATCCCCAATTGAATAGGGAGACAATACGAGTATTGTTGTACTTAAAAATTAATATAATCCAATGGACACAATAATCAAAACGTAACTCAAACGTATATGTAGCCAAAGACAGACGGGCGGACAGAGCAGCCGACCAGGCCAGAGAGACAGACAAAACGTCAGATACATATGGTATGGTATGGTGGATGGCAAGAAGCTGGCTGCCTGCCTGCCTGGGTGACTGCTCAGTTGGAGCAATCTCTACCTCGCCTTGCTCCGTCTCGCATTTGATCAAGATGAGGTGTGCTGTCAAAAAAAGTGAGTTGTTGTTGTGTTTGATTTGACATTGATGGCTTTTTGACAACTATGTAGACTTCTCAAATACGAAAAAAAATCTCTTCTTTTTTTTTCTTCTTAATTTTTCTACACAGCTTTCGCAAGATGTCATGGTGGATACGAGCGCGAGAGCGGGCGAGCTGCAGAGGAAGTAGACGTCGTCGTCGTGGAGATCACTTCACATCACATCACATATCATCTCAGTGACACACACAGACGACAACGTGTGTGGTCAACCACATTTGACAGATCTCTTTGTTTGAGTGTACGCTCAGACGCAAGCCAAGTTAAGAAACAAACGTTTAGGAAACATCCACGGTTCTCGCTTACCACCACCACGATCATTTATTGCTTGTTGGTCATCATCATAATATATGCACGCTCAGCAGACATTCTTTTGTTAATGTCACAATGAGACAAACAGCTAAATAAGGTGAAAATGATCGAGTTATTGATATCAGATTTATGACAAAACGACCAAAAAAAAAACTTGGCAAACGCTGAAGGTCAATGAACGCCAAAGAAGACAGATCCCCACCGAATGGGGTTTCCTAAGCAAAAAAGTAGCTGATGGATAGCATCACTTTATCTAAATTAACTTCAACGATCTTGTCATTGAAGTCTGTTGGCTGGCTTCCTGGCACAAAACACTCGGGTTGTTTGAATATTAAACTATAAACGGTGACATTATATCGAACGAAATGTCTTACAGCATTGAAGGAAGTTCAACAAATCCAGATACCGGATACTGTGATGTTATAGGAAACAAAGGAGCAGAAGAAAAATAGAAAGCTAATGATTGAAAAAAGTGAAATCCTCCGAGGTAGTCAGTCTTTGGGTTCTTCTATAACACTGTGCAACAATCTAAAAACTCTGGGAAGAGATATTATATTTCTGTATTTTCCTAGAGATAACCTTTTAAGTATCAACACTACTGGGTTAAAAGAGGATAGAATGATCTATACTCCTCCTTTCTCTTTAGAATTCTCGAATACCACCTGTGCTTTTCAGATTGAAATTATAACCATCAATAATGTGGCTACTAAGCTCCAGCATTGCAATATATCGCAGAAGCATAATTCTATATTCACAGAGAGAGAGAGAGAGATCTACTATTATATCATAGACACATATCAACAATAAATCTAGGATAGTCATCGTATATCTCTAGACTTGATAGCAACATATGCTAAAAGAAACGAAAGAGTAGAGGTCCGTTATATTGCGGACTCGTAGAGGCATCTAACTCCCAGGGGAAGAAATTGATTTTGAGCAAGGCATTCCTCTGAAATCGTATAGGATGATAGAGTAGAGGTCAGTTATATTGCCGAATCGTAGAGACATCTAACTCCCAGGGGAAGAAATTGATTTTGAGCAAGGCAATCGTCTGAAATCATGTAGGATGATAGAGTAGAGGTCAGTTATATTGCCGAATCGTAGAGGCATCTAACTCCCAGGGGAAGAAATTGATTTTGAGCAAGGCATTCCTCTGAAATCGTATAGGATGATAGAGTAGAGGTCAGTTATATTGCCGAATCGTAGAGACATCTAACTCCCAGGGGAAGAAATTGATTTTGAGCAAGGCAATCGTCTGAAATCATGTAGGATGATAGAGTAGAGGTCAGTTATATTGCCGAATCGTAGAGGCATCTAACTCCCAGGGGAAGAAATTGATTTTGAGCAAGGCATTCCTCTGAAATCGTATAGGATGATAGAGTAGAGGTCAGTTATATTGCCGAATCGTAGAGACATCTAACTCCCAGGGGAAGAAATTGATTTTGAGCAAGGCAATCGTCTGAAATCATGTAGGATGATAGAGTAGAGGTCAGTTATATTGCCGAATCGTAGAGGCATCTAACTCCCAGGGGAAGAAATTGATTTTGAGCAAGGCATTCCACTGAAATCATGTAGGATGATAGAGTAGAGGTCAGTTATATTGCCGAATCGTAGAGGCATCTTACTCCCAGTTCAATGAGCAATGGCTGTTAAAGCGAGGGACAGGGAAGAGCAGTCTCTATGAGGTCATTACGCCGAGTTGGTACGGGATACTTCGACATACTGTGAGGGAGTTGATTTTCGGCAGGGCATTCCAATGTAATCATTTAAAGTGTTTGTGGGTAGCTCAATGAGCACTGGATGACAAAGTGAGCAAGAGAGGACAACATAGAAGAGCCGATTCGTGTAAGGCATTCCCCTGAAACCATGTAGGATGATTGAGGTAAATATTTCCTAAACAGCTGAATGAGCAATGGATAACAAAGATACTGCAGAGGAGCGTGATTATGCCGAGTAGATACGCGCTATGTCGACATAGTGTGTTATCGACGTGCTGGCTCGAAGAGACACCTAACTCCCCGAGGAGAAAATTGATTTCGAGGGAGACATCTCCCTGAAATCATGTAAGATACTTGTTCGTAGAGATCTTCCTAACCAGCTGAATGATCAAAGGACAATAGACTACAGAGAAGAGCTCCCGAGGTATGAAGTTGATTTCGAACAAGACTTTCCCTTAAAATCGTGTAGGCTGATTGTTGGTACTGATTTTCCTAACCAGCTGAATTATTAATGGATGGCTGAGCGAGGTGCAGCAGACCACAGAGAAGAGCCGAGTCTATGTGAGGATCATTATGCGGACTAAGTAAGGAATACTTCGATATAGTGTTGTCGACGAGCTGGTTCATAGAGGCACCTTACTCCTAGAGGAAGAAATTGATTTCAAACGAGGCTTTCCCCAGTTTTCATGTGGAATGACTTCCAAGTGATCACACTCAGAGAATGGTACAATTTTGCAGTATTCTCCGATAAACTGATAATTTCGAAGTATTTTATTAGTATTTATTTTCCCCAGGTTTCCCTAAACACCGAAATGGACAATGGATGATAAAGAGAGAGAGAGACTTCAGAGGAGAGTCTACTCTATGTTAGCGCGATTATGCCGAGTATATACGCAATACTTCGACATAGTGTGTTGTCGACGAGCTGGTTCGGAGAGGCGTCTCACACCTTTAGGAGGAATTATGTATGATATTTGTTGGTAGAGATATTCCTAAACAGCTGAGTGATCAATGGATGACAAAGCGGGGGGCAATAGACTACAGAGAAGAGGAAGGAGGAAGAAAGCTGATTACGATCTAGGCATTACACCGAAATAGGATAATTGTTGGTAGAGATCTTCCTAACCAGCTGAATGAGCAACGGATGGCAAAGTGAGGAACAGAAGACTACACAGAAGATCCGACTCTATGTGAGTTGTCGACGAGGTGGTTCGCAGAGGCATCTCACTCCTCGAGGACGAAATTTTTTTCGAGCGAGTCATTACCCAAATTTCATGTAAGGTAAATGCTGAATGAGCCTTAAATGCTGCTTCCCACCTGAATGAGCTATGGGTGACAAATCGAGGGACAGTAGCCTTCAGAGGAGAGCCGATTTTGTGTGAGAGTCATTATGCCGACTAAGTAGGATGGGGTACTTCTATAAAGTCTTTCCTAATAGCCTGACAGATTTGATAACTATAAATACTGAGGGAAATATTGAATTTTATCAAAAGTTGAATGGAAGGCACTACCATGCCTCTCAATGTAAGGAAACTTTGGAACTCTACATGGGACGAACTGCTTTTAGTGCTGTGAAAACTTTTCATATGAAACAAGTAAAAACGGAGTTAAGTTCGTTAAGGCCGGGCCGAACTTTATATACCCTCCACCATGGATTGCATTCCACAGGGATTGTCGGTTTTCGTAGAAGTGCAGTAATATTACAGAAAAATATAATTTTTTTAATATAGCCAAACCAAAACAAATACAAATATTGAAAAATTAATTTTATAAATAAATATAATATTTTAATTATTTCAAACCATGCTTACCAATACGTCAATTCAAAAAAATAATTATTCTTCTATTTATATTTTGAAAAATATTTTAAAGCCATAAATATTGGCAGATAGTGGGTGCTACAGTTGGTTGTATTTCCATTCTATTTGAATTTCAAAAGTACAAATTTTGAAAATCCATTATCAGACGTACATAGTGCAAAATAACGTAACTTCATGATTCAACCAATTTTTGCCGTAAAAGAAAAAGTACGAATTTGGAAAAAAACTTTTTATTTTGCGTGTCTATGCAGTCAGAGGAATGTATACACCGAATTCCATGATTCCATTTGGTTGGTACCACTTTTACCCCCTTGACGTTTCTACGCAATTAGAATTTTATCATTATAGATGTAGTCGTTTAGTTGGTACTATTTTTATCCCTCTGTACCATTGTATCCCTTGAAAGTACTAATTTCGAAAAATTCGTCTATTGTCCGTGTCTTCGCAGTCAGAGGAATGTATACTCCGAATTTCATGACTCTAACTGCGGTCATTTGGTCGGTACTATTTGTATCCCATTTTTTCATGTTAACCCCAAAAAGTACGAATTTCGAAAAATCAGTTTATTTTCCGTGTCTTCACACTCAGAGGAATGCATACTCCGAATTTCATGACTCTAGCTGCGGTCATTAGATTGGTACTATTTTTATCCCCTTTTTTCATTTTAACCCCAAAAAAGTACGAATTTTGAAAAATCCGTGTATTTTACTTATCTATGCAATCAGAGGAATGTATACACCGAATTTCATTATTCTAGGTACAACCGTTTGGTTGGTACCATTTTTATCCCTCTATTCCCATTTTACCGCTTAAAAGTACGAATTTGGAAAAAATACTTTTATTTTATGTATCCACTCAATTAGAGGAATGTACACACCGAATTTCGTGTTTCTAGCTCTTGTCGTCGTTTAATATGTACCATTTTTATCCCTTTTTTGCCCCATTTCACCCCCTACAAATAAGAATCACTTTATGGTGCACTTTTTTGCTGTAGGGGAATGCGCATACCAAATATCAAGCAAATATAAACAGACATATTAAAAAAACATGCTCAAGTACGCTAAAATATTAGGGATTATTATGGGTATTTTTAGTCCTTGTGAGGGAAAAAATTTTCCCGTTGGGCCGATTTCGCCCCATTTCAATCCCAACCGATCTACTATAAGACGCATTTATGGAAAATTTGAACGTTCTAGCTCCTTTCGTTTAGATGCTAGCGTGCTTTCAACAGACGGACAGACGGACGGACGGACGGACATGGCTAGATCGTCTTAGAATTTTATGACGATCAAGAATATATATACTTTATAGGGTCTCAGGTCGATATTTCAAGGTGTTACAAACGGAATGACAAAGTTAGTATACCCCCATCCTGGAGGTGGAGGGTATAAAAATATGTCACCACCACTTTATGGGTAGTGCTGATGACTGACAGATTATTTTTCACTCAACCAGAATCGAGCCTCAGGATAAATGTAGAACATGAGTGGACCCTAACTTTACGTGAATGACCATTGCTGATAGTATATCCTGAAACAAAATTTGTCGATTCATTCAAATCATTCAAGCCCGAAAGATAGTCCTCGGTAAAGTGGCATCATTGAAATGAGTCGAGATGTGGCAGAATTTTAATATCAACAGTCCGACCCTGCATCTCTGCCATTATGTGGAGTATCTATACGACATCTATACACACCAAGTCACACAGCCCTTGCCAGAAGTCTAAGCTCTCTTAAGGTGTTCAATATCTTCCTCGTCCTCATAACTCCCGCAAATGTCGTTTAACTATGCAGCGCCCTGTCAATACTGAAATCAACGTAGACCATTTAATTCATTCAATTGAGAGAAATTAGCTCGAACTCTTGACATCATAATTTGTCCAGAAAATCTTCGAGCTTCCGCACGTGGGTTGGCCTGGCAACCAATATCACCTATAAATTTTTAATGTAGACCGTTCTTGCTCGTCTTATCCTAAAGCTGTTAGTGGGTAGTATCTCAGCTTTTTGCCGCATAGAAAGTAGAAAGTCTTCGCGGGTCAGGCAATAAGTTTCTAGCCCTAAGCGGTTACGATGATAGATCTCTGCATGCAAGGCAAACGTCAGAACAATGGTTAACTATACCGTGTCATTGTTGATCCCCAAGGGGCGATGTAGATCTTCAGATTGTTTTAGTAGGTCTGCCCTTCGGACCATCACAAACTGTATTGACACAACATAAGTTGATCACCTCCAACGAATAGTTCCTATAGGGATGACTTCCAAGTGATCACACTCACAGAAAGGTGCAATTTTGCAGTATTCTCAGAGGTAATTGGCATACTTTGCTCCCTCGAAGGACCATTTTAAAACTAAACTGATAATTTCGAAGTATTTTCTCCTAATATTTATTATTCCATTGAAGTTAAAACCTCGATTCTCATGATCTCATTGTATATTATCCCATTCACCATAGTTAAAATGATTGAAAAATTTCGCTGAGTGTAACCCGTTGTTTTGAACAATCGCCCTAGTGTGCTGTAAGCCTCTGAGCCGATTGTTTCTTACTCGTAGTTAAGTGGCAACAACCCATCACAATATTTTGACACTCGAGTGTTATTAAGGTTGTATAACTTCTTCTTCTTCGTCGTCTGCCTCCACTTCTTTGTACATATTATTATTATCATCATCATCATCACCATCATCATTGTTATTGTATATTGTGGTGGTTCTTATACGTCTCATGTCGTTTCTTTTCATTTCTTTATAAAAATGAATTTGAATTTACTCCTCATCACCACCAAAACACCACCATCATCGGCATCGTCATGATGGTCATCTCCTCCTCGTGTTGTTGCCTTCTTGGCGGACGGACGGACGTTGTCGTGAAGTGATTTCAGCGCACCACCATCGTGATGATGGATTCCCCCTCCCTCCCCAGAGTATCTTGTTGAAAATGCGGTGGCTATTGGGGGGGGATAGGTGTACTCTGGCGTATGATGATTATGTATGATTGGTTTAAATCTCTTAATATTAGAGTGTCATACTATCAACATTCGAGTGTTGTGCAAATAATGAAATAATCTCTCGTACATCAATTTATGGCAGCGGATTTTTTTTGTCGTCATTCTTAGCTAGCAACACTGTTGCTGCTCTTCTTCTTATGTGCACGCACGCATGTGTAGTGTGTTATTTATATAATTTGTGGGAAAGTTATCGATGTTATAAACTCAGAAAAATAAATCAGTCAAATCAAATTTGCGTGCTTCCTCACAAAAGGCTTTATGAACCCAGATGAACCCAAACGTTTTCTAGCCATAGCCGAACAGAGCCAATTAAGGTGTTTGACACTCTCAATCTCCTGTAAGAGGAGACATCAGCAGATTCTGCAAAAATCGTTTGATTGGATGCCCAGCAAGCTGAGCAAGTGTCCAGACGCTAAGGAAATCAACGTAGACAATTGAATTCTTTCAATTGACAGCAGGTAACTCGACATCTTTATGTTATAATTTGGCTAGAACATCCTCGAGACTCCGCACGAGTCAAGGTCTGGTCACCTGTTGTTCACCAGAATCAGTGTCTTCTTTTTGATCTTGATATTTTTGTTCAGTATCTTTTGGTAAGTCATCGTGGAAAGATTCACACCACAACCACAGAGTCTCAAAAAAAAAATTTTGGAAAAAACTTTCTAAATTTGTAGAAACTTTGTAATTTTTCAAAAACTTTGTAAATTTGTAAAACATTGTAAATTTATAGAAACTTTGTAAATTTCTAAAAACTTTGTAAATTTGAGAAAACATTGTAAATGTAGAGAAACTTTGTGAATTTGTAAAAACTTTATAAATTTGTAGAAACTGCAAATTTCTAAAAACTTTGTATATTTGAAAAAACTTTGTAAATTTGCAAAAACTGTAAATTTGTAGAAACTTTGTAAATTTCTAAAAACTTTGTAAATTTGTAAAAACTTTGTAATTTTGTAAAAACTTTGTAAATTTGTAAAAACTTTGTAAATTTGTAAAACTTTGTAAATTTGTAAAAACATTGTAAATTTGAAAAAAAAACATTGTAAATGTGGAGAAACTTTGTAAATTTGAAAAAACTTTGTAAATTTGTAAAAGCTTTGTAAATATTTAGAAACTTTGTAAATTTGTAAAAACCTTGTAATTTTCTAAAAACTTTGTAAATTTGTAAAAACTTTGTAAATTTGTAGAAACTTTGTAAATTTCTAAAAACTTTGTAAATTTGCAAAAACTTTGTAAATTTGCAAAAACTTTGTAAATTTTTAGAAACTTTGTAAATATGTAGAAACTTTTTAAATTTGTAAGAACTTTGTAAATTTTTAAAAACTTTGTAAATTTGAAAAAACTTTGTAAATTTGTAGAAACTTTGTAAATTTTTTAAAAACTTTGTAAATTTTTAAAAACCTTGTAAATTTGAAAAAAACTGTAAATTTTTAGAAACTTTGTAAATTTGTAAAATCATTGTAAATTTGCAAAAACTTTGTACATTTGTAGAAACTTTTTAAAGTTTTAAAAACTTTGTACATGTGTAGAAACATTGTAACTTTGTAAATTTGTAAAAACTTTGCAACTTTGGAGAAACTCTTGTAAATTTTTAAAAACTTTGTAAATTTGGAGAAACTTTGTAAATTTGTAGAAACTTTGTAAATTTGCAAAAACTTTGTAAATTTGTAAAAACTTTGTAAATATGTAAAAACTTTGTAAATTTGTGAAAACTTTGTAAATTTGTAGAAACTTTGTAAATTTGTAAAAACTTTGTAAATTTGCAAAAAGTTTGTATATTTGTAAAAACTTTGTAAATTTGTAGAAACTTTGTATATTTGCAAAAACTTTGTAAATTTGCAAAAACTTTGTATATTTGTAAAAACTTTGTAAATTTGTAAAAACTTTGTAAATTTGTATAAACTTCGTAAATGTGCAAAAACTTTGTATATTTGTAAAAACTTTGTAAATTTGTAGAAACTTTGTATATTTGCAAAAACTTTGTTAATTTGCAAAAACTTTGTATATTTGTAAAAACTTTGTAAATTTGTAAAAACTTTGTAAATTTGTATAAACTTCGTAAATTTGTAAAAACTTTGTAAATTTGTAGAAACTTTGTAAATTTGTAGAAACTTTGTAAGTTTGTAGATACTCTTGTAAATTTGTAGAAACTTTGTAAATTTGGAGAAACTTAGTACATTTGTAAAACATTGTAGTTTTGTAGAAACTTTGTAATTTTGTAAAAACGCTGGTATTCAAAATACATAATCTTCATGACCAGTCATCGGTTTTTTTGATAAATAAAATTCCACTAAAAACTTTGTAATTTTGAAGAAACTTAGTAATTAGTAAACTTTGTAATTTTGTAAAAAAAAATAATTTTATAAAAACTATGGAATTTTGCAAAAAAAAAACTTTGTTATTTTATAAAAACTTGGGAAAGAAAACTATGTAAATTTATAAGAATTCAATCATTTTAAAAAAACTTAGTAGTTTTGTAAAAAGTGAGTAAATTTGTAAAAACTTTGTAACTTTGTAAAAAAAACTTTGTAATTTTGAAAAAAATTTGCAATTTTCTAAAAACTTCGTAATTTTGCATAAACTTTGTAATTTGTAGAAACTTTGTACTTAATTAAAAACTTTTTAATTACTTCTCAATAGTATTACTATTTTACTATTCGATTCACTTTTGTAACTTGTGAACTTCCAGATACGCTAAACAAAACTATTCAACAAATATATATCCTTTCCCGCCCTACTTCAGCTCTGCTTACTTGTTCGTCTTACTTTCATACTTGAAGCGGCTAAGACGTGTTTACACAACATTTGTCATTACATTTGTATCGATTTATTAGCCCTTTACTACTGTGACTAATGTATGTAATTCGGATTGTAAACATATGTCGTAACCCCTTATTTGTGTAAACGCCCCCTAACGCCAAATTAATGTGTTACACGTTAAGGGTGCTTTTTGCTGCGTTGTGACAACAAATGTATTCGTGAGTTTTTTTAGCTCGAACTACTAGGCTTAAAACAAGAAAAAGCTTTTTAGAATAGAAAAGCCATCTGTACTTAGCCAAGACTTGATAAACATGAGGCATTGCTTGTCGACCAAAGAAATTCGATTTTAATGTCCTTTATTAAAAGAAAACACCACCAGTGTGACAAGCGAAGAAAAAAAACTACAAATGCACGCGTGGCAAGTTGCTGCTTGCCACAATGCAAAATACATATAACTACAAGCAGCAAGATTTATGAGAGTGCAAATGTTCACTTCAACTACAACTACACTAATCAACTTTAACTAAACAAAGTAATTTTTCTCTACGTTCAAAAAGAAACGTAAGAAATAGAAATATGCCGTCCATATGCGAGAACTATTTACACCATTTCATTTCTAAATGAAGGAAATACAAATCAAAATGAATATTGAAACACTAAAATTTTAATTATGATTATACTAAACAAATTGAAAGTCATATTAAGGCTTCTTTAAGCACAACCTTTGAAATTTTGTAAAAACTTTGTAATTTTGTAGTTTTTTAACTTTGTAATTCTGTAAAAAATATTTGTAATTTTATAAAAACTTCGTAATTCTGTAAAAAATATTTGTATTTTTATGAAAAAAAGTTTGTAGATTTGTAATTTTATAAAAACTTTGTTATATTGTAAAAACTATGTTATTTTATAAAACATTTGTATTTTTTAACTTTGTAATTTTACAAAAAAATTTTAATACAAATCAAAATTAATATTGTGAAGCTAAATTTTTAATTATGAATATACAGAACAAATTGAAAATGGAACCATATTAAGGCATCTTTAAACGCAAAGTTTGTAAAAACCTTTTCTTTTTAAACTTTGTAATTTCGGAAAAAAAAACTTTGTAAAAACTCTGGAATTCAAAATACATAGTCTTCGAAGCAAGTCATCGGTCTTTTCGATACATAAGATTTACCACTAAAAACTTGTTAATTTTGTAAAACTTGTATAATTTTTAAATTTGTATAAACTTTGTAAATTTGTAAAAACTTTGTAAATTTGTAGAAACTTTGTAAATTTCAAAAACTTTGAAATTATGAAAAAACGTTGAAAATTTGTATAAACTTCGTAAATTTGTATAAACTTTGTAAATTTGTAGAAACTTTGTAAATTTTTAGAAACTTTGTAAATTTTGTAAAAACTTTGAAAATTTGTAGAAACTCTTGTAATTTTTAAAAACATTGTAAATTTGTAGAAATTTTATAATTTTGTAAAAACTTTGTAAATTTGTAAAAACTTTGTAAATTTTAAAAAACTTTGTAAATTTGTAGAAACTTTGTAAATTTGTATAAACTTCGTAAATTTGTATAAACTTTGTAAATTTGTAAAAACTTTGTAAATTTGTAGAAACTTCGTAAATTTGTATAAACTTTGCAAATTTGTAAAAACTTTGTAAATTTGTAAAAACTTTGTAAATTTGTAGAAACTTCGTAAATTTGTATAAACTTTGCAAATTTGTAAAAACTTTGTAAATTTGTATAAACTTTGTAAATTTGTAGAAACTTTGTAAATTTGTAAAAACTTTGTAAATTTGAAAACACTTTGAAATTTTGAAAAAACGTTAACAATTTGTAGAATCTCTTGTAATTTATAAAAACTTTGTAAATTTTTAGAAACTTTGTAATTTTGTAAAAATTTTGTAATTTCACAAAAAACTTTGTAATTTCTCAAAAAACTTTGTAATTTCTCAAAGACATTGTAATTTCATAAAAAAAAATTGTAGAAACTTGGTAATTACTTCTCAATACCATTAGTGCTTTACTATCCGATCCAAAAACTTTGTAATTTTGTAAAAACTGTTGTATTAAAAATACTTATTCTTCAAGACCAATCAACGGTCTTTTCGATAAATACGATTTACACCAAAAACTTTGTCCTTTCAAAAAGGACCTTTAAACTGTTCTACGAAAAAAACTGTTGGAAAATTTCAGTGGGGGTCACCGAAGACACAAACGTTGTAAATAATGATCTACTCAACATGCCCTTTCAGAATTATAGGGTCGCTATTCTGTGCCATTAATCTTAATTCTTAATTGGAAACTGCGATTTTTTTAATTTTTTTTTTGTATTTTCTTTATACAAAAAAAAATTGTCGCAGGGTCTTGTATAACATTTCCGGATGTGTTTTGGATTTCTAAACTCGAAAACGATATTTAAGAAGACTTTAATAATTTTTTACATTTATTTTATATTTTTACTCTCATTTTGGAAATATAAGTCCTATAACATTCGGTTAAATTAAAGCTACTCATGATGGCTACACATACTGTGCATTATATATTCACATTGAAATTGTGGTTTATGAACAGTCTTCAAAAATTTGTAAAAAAATTATTTCTTTTTTTTCGAAAAAAATCTATTTTTGCTAGCACGAAAAAAAATCATAAGAAATAGAAGAAAGAAAACGAAAAAAAGTATTTTGTTTTACTTTTTAATAGCTAACATTCTAAAGCAAAACAAAATAATGTTTATATGTAAAAAATCTATGGATAAATGTAAAAGATATGATAGTCTTTTTTAAATCTCAGTTATAAGACTGTCCAACAAATTAAGACTTTTTGAATGGCACAGAACAGCGACCCTATAATTCTGAAAGGACATGTTGAGTAGATCATTATTTACAACATTTGTGTCTTCGTTGACCACCACTGAAATTTTCAGTAATTTTTTCGTAGAACATTTTAAAGGCCCTTTTTGAAAGGACAAGTGTAAATCGTACTTATCGAAAAGACAGTTGATTGGTCTTGTAGAATATGTATTTTGAATACAATCGTTTTTACAAAATTACAAAGTTGTTGGATCGGATAGTAAAGCACTAATGGTATTGAGAAGTAATTACTAAGTTTCTACAAAATTGCAAAGTGTATAAAATTTTTAACGAAATTACTAAGTTTTTTACTAAATTACAAAGTTTTTTATGAAATTACAAAGTTTTTTGAGAAATTACAAAGTTTTTTTGAGAAATTACAAAGTTTTTTGTGAAATTACAAATTTTTTTATGAAATTACAAAGTTTTTTGTGAAATTGCGAAGTTTACAAAGTTTTTAAAAGTTACAAGAGTTTCTACAAATTTTCAAAGTTTTTTCAAATTTTCAAAGTTTTTTCAAATGTAAAAATTTTTTACAAATTTACAAAGTTTCTACAAATTTATAAAGTTTCTACAAATTTGCAAAGATTCTACAAAATTACAAAGTTTCTACAAATTTACAAAGTTTTTACAAATTTACAAAGTTTATACAAATTTACGAAGTTTATACAAATTTGCAAAGTATTTACAAAATTACATAGTTTTTAGTGGTAAATCGTATGTATCGAAAAGACCGATGACTTGTCTCGAAGACTATGTATTTTGAATTCCAGAGTTTTTACAAAGTTTTTTTACGAAATTACAAAGTTTAAAAAGATACAAAGTTTTTACAAACTTTGCGTTTAAAGATATCTTAATATGGTCTGTATATTCATAATTAAAAATTTAGCTTCAAAATATTAATTTTGATTTGTATTAAAATTTTTTGCAAAATTACAAAGTTAAAAAATACAAATGTTTTATAAAACAACAAAGTTTTTATAAAATTACAAAATCATAAAAATAGCAAAACCAAAGTCAGAAAAAATATTTAGTTTTATTTTTTAATAGCCAACATTCTAAAGCTGAAAACTATGTTTATATTTAAAAAAACATGGGATGGATAATTGTAGACGCAAAAGAATTTTTTAAAAGATCAAATTTTTTTAATTTTTGTTTAAATAGAGCGAAAAGTCCCATTTCAAATTAAATAAAATTATAAAATATATGTATTAATTGTTAAGTATCATTTGAAAACAAATTTTTAATAATAATTCAAGTAAATTTTTTTAATAATAATTCATCAGACTTGATGAGCTTGAATTATTATTAAAAATTTGTTTTTAAAATTATAAAATATAAAACAAAATACCTTTTTCCGACTTTTTATCTATTTTGCCAACTTTTTCCGTGCCAGCAAAAATAGATTATTTTTGAAAAAAAAAAATAATTTGTTCCCAATTTGTTTGGGGCTCGGTTCTAAACCACTGTTTCTATATGAAAGTGTAATTGACAACATTTGTAGACATCATAAGTACCTTTAATTTAACATATAAGTCTTCAAAAATGTTGGAACAAAATCTATTTTTGCTGTCACGAAAAAAATCATAAAAAATAGAAAAAGTCGATAAAAATATTTGATTTTATTTTCTAGATATTAGAAAATAAAATCAAATGTTACGTAAAACCATGTGTTACGTATTCAACTTTCAAATAGAAACAGTGGTTCAGTGGAATAGCCCCAAAAAATGGGAAAAAATAATTTTGTTTTTCGAAAAAAATATTTTTTAATCTATTTTTGCTGGCACGAAAAAAAATCAAAAATAAAAATAAAACAAAATACTTTTTTTCTGCTTTTTAGGCATTTCTTATAATTATTTTCGTGTTTTTTTTTTTTTTTTTTTTAAAAAATATTTTTCCCTATTTTTTTCAGCCTTTCACTTTGAAATGGTGTAGCCTGAGCAACAGTAGGTGGAACATGGAATGTGGAAGTAAAACACACCACCACTACTCTATGACCCAAATGCATCATAAATATATCAAAACGTCACGTCAAATGATAATCACTTTGGCCAAAACTTTCGAACAACCGCACAACTTTTGCAAAACTGTGGCGGGGGAGGGGTGCAGAAAGGGTCACAAAAGAAAAAAGGAGGAAAAACAAAGGCAAGTCCACAGGCCTACAGAGCTAGTTTGCTTAAGTTTAAGGGAAAGTGAGGGCCAGCCAGCCAGGCCGTCTATTCAGAAATTTCATTTTTGGTTGAGGATAGGGGGGAGTCCATTATGTTGTTGCTGCCGCTGCTGCACTTAATTGATGAATTACTTTGCTCATCATGTTTGTGGCCTGGCAGGAGCAGAAAATTGCCAGTTCAAGTTTAAAAGCGAACAGCGACGACACCCATGAACAGCTAATAAATTTATGAAGTGACAAAAAATTAATTTCACCTGTTAACTTATCTAACTTTGGCGTTGTCGTTGTTGCGGCGTGGCGACGTAGCTGCGTTTCGGTTTTGGCTTTCATCGCGCCAAGATATAAACAACTTAAACCTTAAATGGCTAAAAGGAGTTTGCCTTAGTTTGGCCTAAACACCAGCAACCACACACACACACATCCCGACACACCTCGGTTTGTTGCAAGTACACACGAGTAGAGAGTGGCAGGCCAGCAAAGCAGAAGAAGAAGGGGCAGAAAAAAGACGATCACTTCTTTCTTTTTTTTTTTGCCCGGCTCATTGTGGTCGGTCGTAGATGACCAGAGCCAGCCATGCGGCCCAGCACACACACACACACTCGGTTGGACCGCGCAGAGTAATAAAACTGTCACATGCTGCTAAAATGAGACAATATCTGGTCTTTGTAATCGCTAAAGAGTTAAATGTGAAATAATGCCGCCACTGGACAAAAACAAACACATCCGCGCTTTTCCCTGCTTCCAGCCAACCCTGGTTGCAACTTGGGCAAGTTGTAACTCTCCGCCGCAGACATTAGCAAATACTGGCTGGTTTGGCTATATATGCGGCCGAGACCGACCGAGTTTGTGCCGCATTATCCACAGCCACCGCATATGGTGGCATGCGTTAGATGCACTCGCATTTAGTTGAGCTCTTTTGCGGCTGTTGCGGCGCACGCTCGGGTGTACTTACTTACTTAGCTTTACGACAAAGTAGTTGTTTAATTCTCGTTTTTTTGCTGCTGTTGTTGTTGTTGTTTTCCGCTCGCTTGGTGGATAATGTTTTTGGTCAAAATTATCATGATGTTGCAAGTACGTACGCTTTTGGGTGATTGTTTTTACTCCGTTTCCTATCTCAAGTGTAAGTCAGCCCAAACGAAGTCTAAGTCGGCGACAACTACTGTTGCCGCCGCAATGATGGCTGTGTCTTAAGTTGTTCCTGAAGAGTTATTAAAATGGTGACATGATCACTTATTTATGGGTGTGTGATATGTGTGTGTGTGTGTGCGGCACGCACGAGCAGCCAGCGATCACCACTCAAGCAATAGCACCCAAAGGATTCAAAATGATATGTGAACAAGTCTGGTGTGGTCTGGTCGGATCTGGTCGATTAATATGGCAACTCAAATTGCCATAAACAAATTTGGTCTGAAGCGGCCGCAGCAACAGCAACACACAGTGTTGCAATTATAGTCATCGCTTGGATAAGGAAACATATTTGGTTGCAACTAAACAAAGTGGCCACTTGTTGCATTTCACTAACTTGAGAAATTAAACGGGCATTTATTTAGTTGTTCAACACCACACCATAACAACAACAACAAATCTCAATCAGTCATAATTCGTTGTCTCTCTGTCTCTGTGTGTGTCTCTTCAGCAGCAGAACCACAAAAACATATTAATTTTGTCAAGCGGCTTCGTTAGATCAGCCATTAATAGCGCATAAATTATTATTAAATGTCAGTCACAATAATAAATATTAATTTTAAATGTTAACAAGGCATCGCAGAGCTATAATTGAAAAAGCTGTCCACGAGTTCAAGTTCATTCCAATTCTGTTATTATCAGATGCACGTAGCTCTCAGAAACCAATCCTTCCTCATTTTCCACAATTTAAGAGAGACCTTTGCTCTCAATTTCCACAAAATATTGTCCAGCCGTCCTTCATACACGAATGAAATTCGGTGTAAACATTACTCTGACTTCGTAGACATGCAAAATAATAAGTTTTTCCCCAATTCGTACTTTTAAGCGGGTAAAATGGGAACAGAGGGATAAAAATTGTACCATCCAAACAGCTACAGCTGGAATAATGCAGAAGTGTATTTACTTGATATTTGGTAAGTTCAATTCTTTTGTGATATGAAAGCGCACCATAAAGTGATTCATACTTTAAGGCGGTGAAATGGTGTAAAAAGGGATAAAAATAGTACCAGTGAAACGGCTAGTAAACTGAAATTCGGAGTGCACATCTGTCCTATGGCATGTACAAGTGAAATAAAATGATTTTCGAAATTTGTACCTTTTAAGGGGGGCGGATGAAATATGGAAAAAGGGATAAAATTAGTACCGACCAAATAGATGCAGCTAGAATAACAAAATTTGGCATGTAAATTCTGCACGTGCAAAATCAGGGAAATTTTCGAATTCTTTTACATTTATGTGGAGACGAGGAGAAAGGGGTACCAATCAAACCATTACAGCCAGAATAATGAAAATCAGGATATATGCGCTGGTTGCGCTCTGGTTGCACAGAATCAAATTATAATGCGATCTTTCGCATACTTCGTACTTTTAGAGACAAAATGGACAAAAAGGGATAAATTTGATGCCGACGAAATGGCTGCAACAAGAATCATAAAATTCGGCGTGTACATTCCACTGATTGTGTAGACGAGCTATATATATTTTTTTAATTTCTACTTTTAGAGAAAATGTGGGGGGGGGGGGGTTTCATCTAAACTCATAAAAATGTTAACCCTATAATGAGTTAAAATTAACTAAAATTTAGGAAACCAAGTACATTTTTACTAAATATAAGTAGAACTTTGCTGAAATTTTCCTAAATCTAAGTAAATCCAAGTATTTTTTACTAAATTTAAGAAAATTTTCCTAAAACTAAGTAAATTTTTACTAAATCTTAGTGAAATTTTGCTGAAAATTTTCCTAAAAATAAGTAAATGTTTACTCAAATCAAGTAAATATTTACTCAAACTGAGGACAATTTTGCTGATTTTTTCCTCAAAACGAGTAAATTTTTAATTAAACTGAGGAAAATTTTATTTTATAAAAGGAAAAAAGGTGAAATTAAAATAAGTTTAATTTAACTAAAAAAATCAAACAAATAGTTTTGCTTCAGAGTATGCAAAACTGATAAAGAAAGAGAAAGAAAGTTTCATGATACCTCTGTCATGAGGAAGTGAGCTATTACTCCATGATTGTTGCGAAGGCAAGATAGGCGCCTTCGCAGTGTTTGCTTAGAATAATTCATAAAGTATTTAAGAAATAAGTCTCTGCAAACGAACGAGAATTGCTTCTTAGATTAATATTTAAGAATTTTTTAAACAATTTCAAATGTTTTTTATAAGTTCATTAATACATTAACTGAATGAAGAACTCGGCATAAATTTCAGTAAACATTTTAACTTCATTTTAGGAAAAAAAACACATTTTTAAAAATTAAAAAAAAATGGTTTTAGAAAAAAATCTTTTCCAAATTTATATGACAGATAACATCCAAATCTGGGAATAGTTTGGCATCAAAAACTCATTTTCGAGAAAATGGTTCATAACCACTTTTGAATATAAGCCCTCTATATATATTTTGAAGAAATATTACACAAAAAACGATCAAATTCCTCGGCGATAAACCCTTCATTTCTGCATTTTTCTATGATAAATGCAGAAAATTGAATATGCTTTTTGACAAAGTATTTGTCTAAATAGGACGTCTAAAGAGTTTTTGGGTTTTTAATTTACATAGGACATGAGTAACAGGATGTTTACTCAAAATTTACAAATTTTATTGCAGTACACAATTAAAAGTTCATAAGATATAGCGCTAGTCGAATGTCAAGAAGTGGTATCGGTTAATAAAAATGAAAATTTTCCGAACAATTTGGTGTCCATTGGCGAAATTAGCACTACATAATCTTGAAATTGGCACAATTCATTTAGTTTGTTTGTATTTTGCATAACCTTTGTCCAGAATTCAAGAAAGTGTCCACGATTTTTTATGTATTTTTCGTATTTTCATGATTTTACTGCAAAATTACCATTTCAGACGAGTTATTTTAAAAAAGACCTTAAAAATTCAATATTTTATTGCCTCAGAAAGTCTAGAAGGTTGTAAAAAGTATATGTTCGAAACCTCTCTGGGGGGTTTGAACCCCCAAACCCCCCCTGCGCACGGCCCTGGTCAAAGCTAGCATGGTATAAAAAATATCATAAGTTTTTTTCATATGTTACTGCAATTAGTACTGCGGAATGCTATCCATGTTGGAGGGTATATAATATTTTTTCTAGATACATTTATACATTTTATTATTATATTTTTTTATATATTTTTTAATTTTGTTTGATTTATTTCTTTTAATCATTTTATTCATTATTCATTTCACTTACATTTTTTATGCGATTTTTTTTTTAAATAAAATTTTAAACTTAATTTTTCATTATTTTATTTATTATATGTATTCTCTATTTTATATATTTAATTTATTTTATTTTTTTATTATTTATTTTTTCTTTAATTTACTTTTTTATTCATTTATTTTCTTCATTAATAATATTACTTCTATTTTTTTATTAATAATAATATTTCTTTACATTTATTTTATATATTGTTTATATTATTTTTAATTATTTCTATCATTTCGTTTATATTTTTATTCGCTTTTTTGTTCGAATTTTTTAAATGCGCAGTAAAATTTTAATTAATTTTATTTTTATTGTTTATATATATTATTCTTTATGTTTATTATTAATTTTATTTAAATTATATTTTTAATTACTAATTTTATTTACTTTAATTATTTTTATAATATTATCTATTTTTGTTTAATTATAAAGTAATAATGTAAACGCGAACGTAGCCTTTTTACGTAGTGAAAATTAATTAATTTCATTTTATTATTTTTATATATTATTTATTTATTTGTATAGTATATATTATTTCTATATATTTATATTATATATATTCTATTTGTATTATTTTGTTAATTATTTATTTTAATTACTTTAATTTTGGTATCCTTTTATTTATATTTTTTCACGCAATTCAAATTTTAATTAATTTTATTTTATATATATTATTTAGATAATTTATTATATTATTTTAGTTTTTTCGCTTGTATTTTTTTGTCTGTAATCAATATTTTATTTGAACTGGGATATTGTCCTGGCTCGAGACCATTTTGCATCTATATTTCTATTAAATTTATGCAAATTTATTTACAAATGGCATGGTGACATTTATTACTTGGCTGCAGACTACCACAATCATGATTTCGACCATGTCAAAAGTCTTTTCAAGTGGCTTCGCAGCGACTTTTCAACATCAAACCCGGCCTCTATAAGGAGATGATTCTCACAAACGAACGAGAAGCACAACTCACTTGCCGAATTTGCGTTTAAAAAGTCGCACCAAGTAATAAAGTAGACATGCCATCTTACAAGCATCTCATTGAGATGCATATGTAAGTATGTGTATATGCAGGTATAGTTACCCAGCAATACTTCCGCCGTGCCAACGCTCATTTGTTTTAGTTTTTTCGTTGGATTTGAACCAGTTCAAATCAAATATTAATTACAGACCAAAAAAATGCAAACGAAAAAACTAGAATTAATTTTATTTTTATTATTTTTTATATATTATTTAGATAATTTATTATATTATTTTATATATTTTATTCATATTATTTTTTAATTATCTATTTTAGTTACTTTTATTATTTTTATCTTTTTATTTATGTTATTTATTTTTTTATATTTTTGTTCATATTTTCAAGTGAAATTTTAAATGCGAACCAGGCTTATTAGTATGACATTTTTATTTTTATTATGTTTATATATTATTTATTTATTTTGTTTATTAATAATATTATATTATTTTATTTATATTATTTTTGTAATGATTTATTTTATTTACTTTAATTATTTTTGAAATAAAATAGTTTAAATGCAAACGCGGTCTTTTAACGTAGTGAAATTTTAATTAATTTTATTTTTATTAATTTTTTTATATTATTTACTTATTTTTCGAACGCGGTCTTTTTTAAGTAATGAAATATTAATTAATTTAATTTTGTATTATTTTTTATTTATTATATATTTTTTTACTTATTATATTATTTCTATATATTTACTTTATTAATTTTATTATAATTATTTTTTAATTGTTTACTTTAATTATTTTTATATTTTTAGTTAGTTTATTAATTTTTTACATAAAAATGAAACTGCGAACCCGGCCTTTTTTACGTAATTAAAATTTTTAGTTAATTTATTTTTATTATTTTTTATCTTTTCTTATTTTTTAATTATTTCCACTAAATTTTTTTGCACATAAATTGCAGGTAACTGTGACAAAAATATTTTTTCGTCTTCCAAACCACCATATCACAATTACAATTGACTTTAAATTGCATACATTTGCCCCTGATACTCTGCTCCACTGACTTCTGTACTATAAAATATTCAAATCTCGATGAATCTTCGATCTGCACCCTGTATTTGCAATATGTATAAACATTGCGCATGTTCACTTTATTATCTCACCTTAGTCGAACGACATATCATCCAAATACGAGACGCAAACGACAACAAAAATTAAGGTTAGGCTCGAACATCAAATGATAAATTTCAAAATCCGTTTAACACTCAAAAAAGCTGTGAAATTAAATTAACAACAATTACTTTGCTGTGGCTGTGGTCTTGCCACTAATTATTGCATCATTTTAAAGCCATTTTAAATTCGAAGACAAAAGATTAATATCTTTAAAAAATAACAAACAAACAAACAGAAAAAATAAATATACGATTTATCTATATATGTATGTATGCCTCGCATACATATATATGTATAAATATGTTTAAGAAAACAATTAAAATGACACGTGAAATAATGAAAATTTATATACTCTCTTAGACGTCCGTCTGTTGTTGCCGTTGTTGCTGTCGCAATTACGATAAATAAATAATGAACAAATAATAAAAAATCGATTGTTAATTACCACAGAGACCATGTTGGTGTTGTTGTTGTGATTGCATTTCGATTGTGTTAAGTTCTCATAACATTTGTTCAAATTAAACACACTGAGAAAAACTAAACTAACCCCACAGATTTCATATGGGGGGCCTATCTCTATCTATTCATCGCTCAGCCGCTCTGCAGTTATACACGCAGCAGTCAATTCAATACAATATTGAATTGCAATCTGTTCGCAGGGTATTTTGCAATCCGCGACATTACGTTATAGGCGACGAAACACAGTGGGGCGAAACGGAACAATAGGGAAAATTTTTCAATAAGAAAAGATTTTTTAAACACACAAAAACAAATAATTTTGTAAATTCAGGGAAATGGATAAGAAGTTATATTTCTCATAATTTGCAGCATTATTTGACCTTTTTATAAAGCGAAAAAATATTGTAAAAATATAAATAAAACCAGTAAGGAAAGGCTAAAGTCGGGCGGGGCCGACTCTATGATACACTCCACTTTCAATCCGAATGCAATTCAATTCGGAGAAAAAGTGCAAACAGGAAGGTTTTTTGTATCCTGTAAATGTATATGTTTGACAAAAAATTTTATATCGGAAAGGACATTTGTATGAGGATATATTGAAACCTGGAACGAAATAGGTGAAATATAAAATGTATAGTTTTGCCAAAATCGGTTAAACTTATGGGAGTAACATTTGAATTTGGGCTATATCTAAATCTGAACCGATTTGACTTATTTTCACCATAGATGTTCTTAGTTTAAATATAAGATGTTTTGCCAAATCTGAAGACAATCTGATACAATATGTGGTTTCTAGAGCGGAAAAAGTCTAATCGGGAGCGAAATTTGTATGGGAGCTATATATAAATCTGAACCGATCTGTCCGATATTCACCATGGGAGTTTCTAGTGGGAATATAAGATGTTTTACCAAATCTGAAGACAATCTGATACAATATGTGGTTTCTAGAGCGGAAAAAGTCAAATCGGGAGCGAAATTTGTATGGGAGCTATATATAAATCTGAACCGATCTGACCGATATTCACCATGGGTGTTTCTAGTGGAAATATAAGATGTTTTACCAAATCTGAAGACAATCTGATACATTATGTGGTTTCTAGAGCGGAAAAAGTCAAATCGGGAGCGAAATTTGTATGGGAGCTATATATAAATCTGAACCGATCTGACCGATATTCACCATGGGTGTTTCTAGTAGAAATATAAGATGTTTTACCAAATCTGAAGACAATCTGATACATTATGTGGTCTCTAGAGCGGAAAAAGTCAAATCGGGAGAGAAATTTGTATAAGAGCTATATATAAATCTGAACCGATCTAACACATTTTTACCACAGGTGTTGCTAGTTACAATATAAGATGTTTTGCCAATTTTAAAGAAAATCTGTTGTAATATGTGGTATCTAGAGTGAAAAGATTCAAATCGGGAGTGAAATTCGTATAGGGGCTATATATAAATCTGAACCGATTTTCTTCAAATTAAATAGCGTTCGTCCTTATCCCGAAAAACATCGTTGTGCAAAGTTTCATTTGGTTCTGTCTACAATTGCGACCTGTATCGTGATTACAAGAATAGCTGGACGGACGGACGGACGGACAGACAGACAGACAGTATTCTTATCATTATTATAGAAGTTATAGCAGATTTCATTTTACGTAGTTTTGCGTTTTTTGTGTGGGACGTCCTGGAAGGGGCGTTGCAAACCCCGTCATATTTAGTACACTTAAAGTGATTATGAAAACATTATCAAATACAAACTAGTAAGGAAAGGATAAAGTCGGGCGGGGCCGACGCTATGATACACTCCACTTTCAATCCGAATAGAATTTAATTCGGTGAAAAAGTGAAAGCAGGAAGGATTTTGGTATCCTGTAAATGTATGTGTTTGGCAAAAAATGTTAAATCGGAAAGGACATTTGTATGGGGGTATATTGACATCTGGAATCAAATAGGTGAAATATAATATGTATAGTTTGGCCAAAATCGGTTAAACAGTTGGGAGCAACTACGCAAATACAAATGCGCTATCTCTAAATCTGAACCGATCTTAGCCAATTTCACCATAGGTTTTTTACTTGGATTATAAGCTGTTGTGTCAAATTTAAAATCGAGTACAATATGTGGTTCTAAAGCGGCAAAAGTCAAATCGGGAGCCACATTTGTTTTGGGCTATATCTAAATCTGAACCGATCTTACCCAATTTTTGCATAGGTGTTTCTAGTTGGAATATAAAATGTTGCGCCAAATTTAAAGAGAATCGAGTATAATATAGGGTTTCTAGAGCGGAAAATGTCAAATCGGGAGCGACATTTGTATGGGGCTATATCTAAATCTCAACCGATCTTATCGAATTTCTGCATAGGTGTTTCTAGTTGGATTATAAGATGTTGTCCCAAATTAAAAGAAAATCGGGTACAATATGTGGTTTCTAGAGCGGAAAATGTCAAATCGGAAGCGACATTTGTATGGGGGCTATATCTCAATCTGAACCGATCTTACCCAATTTTGGCATAAGTGTTTCTAGTTGGATTATAGGATGTTGTGCAAAATTTAAAGAAAATCGAGTACAATATGTGGTTTCTAGAGCGGAAAATGTCAAATCGGGAGCGACATTTGTATGGGGGCTATATATAAATCTGAACCGATCTTACCCAATTTTTGCATAAGTGTTTCTAGTTGGATTATAGGATGTTGTGCAAAATTTAAAGAAAATCGAGTACAATATGTGGTTTCTAGAGCGGAAAATGTCAAATCGGGAGCGACATTTGTATGGGGGCTATATATAAATCTGAACCGATCTTACCCAATTTTTGCATAAGTGTTTCTAGTTGGATTATAGGATGTTGTGCAAAATTTAAAGAAAATCGAGTACAATATGTGGTTTCGAGAGCGGAAAATGTCAAATCGAGAGCGACATTTGTATGGGGGCTATATATAAATCTGAACCGATCTTACCCAATTTTTGCATAGGTGTTTCTAGTTGGATTATAGGATGTTGTGCAAAATTTAAAGAAAATCGAGTACAATATGTGGTTTCTAGAGCGGAAAATGTCAAATCGGGAGCGACATTTGTATGGGGGTTATATATAAATCTGAACCGATCTTACCCAATTTTTGCATAAGTGTTTCTAGTTGGATTATAGGATGTTGTGCAAAATTTAAAGAAAAGCGAGTACAATATGTGGTTTCTAGAGCGGAAAATGTCAAATCGGGAGCGACATTTGTATGGGGGCTATATATAAATCTGAACCGATCTTACCCAATTTTTGCATAGGTGTTTCTAGTTCGATTATAGGATGTTGTACAAAATTTAAAGAAAATCGAGTACAATATGTGGTTTCTAGAGCGGAAAATGTCAAATCGGGAGCGACATTTGTATGGGGGCTATATCTAAATCTGAACCGATTTGCCTCAAATTAAATAGCGTTCGTCCTTGATCCACAAAACATACTTGTGCCAATTTTTGTTAAGATCGGACTATAATTGCGACCTGTAATTTGATTACAACAATAGATGGACAGACGGACAGACGGACAGACAGACGGACAGACAGACGGACAGACAGACGGACAGACAGACGGACAGACGGACATTGCTAAATCGACTCAGAAAGTGATTCTAAGTCGATCGGTATACTTAACAATGGGTCTATCTCGCTTCCTTTTTGGTGTTACAAACAAATGCACAAAGCCATAATACTCTCGTGGAGTGTATAAATATTGTGTAAATATATTTGCATTCTATTAAATATAGATGCAAAATGGTCTTGAGCCAGGACAATATCCCAGTTCAAATCAAATTGTAAAAAAATTTAAAAAATATTGTAAAAAATCAATAGTTCGATCTGCTGAAATTTTAGTATTTTTATAAATCCAGTAAAAATATTTTTATAATTAAATATTTTAAAAATTTCCATTGTCTCAATTTTAATTGCGTTTATTTGCGAACCACTGTGCCTCGAGTGTCAATTTTGCGGGCCTCAGAACGACTAGATATCGATATGTCTTTGGATGGATGTATGAATGAATGAATGGCTGGAATAATATGTGCAATAGAAAAGTGTGGTGGTTAGTGGTGGTGCGCAGTGCCACAAATTGATCACAATTAAATGTTTTGCACTCCATTCGGAAAGCTAATACCAACCAGCCGAGCCAGCCAGCCAGCCACCAAGCCTGTCTACCACCAGCCATTGTGCCACTGCCAACCATTCCATTTCGCTGATACGTTTAAATGATATCGTCGTCTATTTATCGCCACCACCAGAGCCATCGTCGCCGCCGCTGCACTTGCCTCCATGCGAACAATCGGCCTTAGACACTCGGTTGGCAATTGTTTACATTTGCTGCTGCTGCAGCAGTTGTTATTGCTGTTGCTGCAGCTAAATAATTAATGCGAAAATTATATGTTTAGATTGGAGGCTTTTAATTATGATTTAATATTTAGTTTGCTGCCATTTGCCATTGTTGCTTGCATTGCAAGGCAGTGTTGCAGTGACGGGGCCAAGTAAAACACATTCTCCTTGTCACACACGAGGGTGTTATAATATGTTAGGGCTTTTGAGACTGCATAACAAAGCTGAGATAACAACAACCTAAATGAAAAGTTAAAATCTCATTCAAAAGAAAAAAAACAAGTAAGGAAAGGCTAAAGTCGGGCGGAGCCGACTATATGATACCCTACACCACTCCCTGCGTATATACCTGATTTTGATTACTAAACCTAGGTGTTCTATGGGGGCGATAAATTATACATTATACTATAAATGCATCTTTAGTCAAATTTAACGAATATGGCGAAATTGATTGGCTCTAATAAACTGATAATGAGCGGTGGCAATTTCTCTGCGTACTGCTCTACCTTTGCTGTAAGTGTTCCTAATTGAAATATAACGTGTTGTAGAAAATGCGTCTGAAATCGGGATCCATGGTCCACTTCATCAGTAAGTGTTCCTATGTGAAATAATCCATGATCTGGAAAATTTAATTCAGATCCGATGTAATATGAAGGATTTAAAACGATAATATTGAAAATTGGTGGGACAGTTGGATTTGGAAACATTGACCCATATGGTCCAATTTTTGAATAGGTATTCCGAGAGTTAATATAATATGATCTGGAAAATTTGACCAAGATTTGCAGCGGTAATCGGATAAATTGGACGGACATTTGTAAGGGGCCTATAACAACACTTGCAGAGTTACAAGCCGACCCATAATTATCGGCGGCGGCGCTACCCAAAATGGGTCGGCGGCGGCGGCTTTCGGCTGATTTGTCGGCTCGTTCTATCATTCGATCACCACTATTTTTTGACAATTTTGGGAAAATGCAAAGAACAATTTGTATTGGTTGTTAATACCTTTTCTTTTATTTGGAAAGTAGTTCGTTAATATTAGCCAATGTTCCCATAATTTAATATTATTATCCCATACAACTATTTTTTGGGAGTGGGAATCCATTACCAAAACTTATAATATGGACGAATTTAATAAATATTTTTGCAATTACAGCTTTTCATGTGAGGCATATTTGACCAGACATCTTGAATATCATAATCCTCCCAAAGAATCGTAAAGTTCTACCTACTTTGGCACACTAAATAAGCACAATAGAGGATCTGTTGTTTATTGTTTTTATAGGAACACATGGCCATACTGGAATTGACTTATATAAATGAAATCAAATAATTGAAAATGAAAATATAATTGAAATCGAAATACAATCATTCAACTTTCATAGACATCATCAT
Organism: Polietes domitor; assembly: GCA_947397865.1. Taxonomy (NCBI): domain Eukaryota; kingdom Metazoa; phylum Arthropoda; class Insecta; order Diptera; family Muscidae; genus Polietes; species Polietes domitor. Next base: position 24,079,723 of record OX377622.1, on the reverse strand, counting down.
ATGTGGTATACCAAATTCAAAGAAAGGTCAATGTATTTTACAGTAGTAGGTTGTCTAAGTCGACAGTTATATTTTCTTTTGTAATTTTAAGTGGGTTATCTATTTTGGTAAGATTTGACTGAGTTAGAACTCCGTCAAATCTCGGCGGCGTGGTTGAAGTCGATATGAGTCAACGAAATCGGCGGCGTGGTTGAAGTCGATGTGAGCCGATGAAATCGGCGGCGGCGCGGCTCGTACAGAAACATGCGGCGGCGGCAGCATGTTTCTGTACATATATTTGACATTCATAGTTGAAGTAGAACATGAACAGCAAAATTTGAAAAACTTCCGATGTAAAATGTTGGTCCTAGAGGGGTAACACTAAGAATGGGGGCCATTTTTAAGGGCGCTACATTAAAAAGTGGACCCATATAGATCACTTTCAAAGTAGGTATTCTTAGTTGAAATATAACACGATCTGCAAAATTGTATCGAGATCCAATGCACGATGTGGGTTCTAGAGATGTAATAGAGTAGAATGGGGGCCCAATTTGAATGGGGGTTATTCCAAAATAATGACCCACACATTTGACTTTCATAGTACGTATTCTTAGTTGAAATATAATAAAATCTGCAAAATTTGAAAAACTTCCGATGGAAATGGGGTTATAATTAAAATGGGGGCCCATTTGTAAGGGCGCTACATTAAAAAGTGGGCCTTTATATATCAATTTCAAAGAAGGTATTCTTTTTAGAAATATAACATAATCTGCAAAATTTTATCAAGATCCAAAGTAAGATGTGGGTTCTAGAGCGATAATACTGGGAGCTGGGGGCCCATTTGTATGGAGGCTATGCGAAAACATTGACCCATGTAGCTGGCTTTCAAAATAGGTGTTTCTAGTATAAATGTAACATTGTGTTGAAAATTTGATCAAGATCCGATGTAAAATGTGCATTTTAGAGCAGTGACGTAGTAAATCGGAGGTACATTTGTATGGGGGCTATATAAAAACATGGACCTATGTGGTGCACTTTCCCGTTATCTCTTTCTAGTTCAAATATAACACGATCCAGAAAATTTTGTCATGATCCCATGTAAAATGTGTATTCTAGAGCAGTAATAGTGTAAATTGTAGGGATATTTGTATGGGGGCTATATGTAAATCAGAACCGATTTCCTCCAAATCCAATACCGATGGTCATTGTGCAAAAAAATAACTTCTGTCAAATTTCACGACAATCGGACAACAAGTGCGACCTGTAGAGTGCGAACAAGCTTAGATGGGCAGCAGACGGACATATTTTCCAGTTTACGGCAAAGGTGCCTTTATTTGTATTCTAATTCTGGAAACATAAGTCCTATAAGACCCAGTTATATGATAAAGCTACTCATGATGACTATAAATATTGCAAATTATACATTCACATAGAAATAGTTGTTTAGAACAGTCTTTAAAATTTTGGGAAAAAATATTTTTTTTATTTTTGCGGACACGAAAAAATCATAAAAAATAGAAAAAAATATGATATTAAAAAAATTATGGTATTTTTTACTGAAATTCCAATTTTCGGCGAAGGTACCTTAAATAGTTTTACTCTGATGTCCGATAACAAATTATCAAATTAAAGCTACTCGTGATGGCTACATTACAATAATGTGAATTATACATTCAGTCTTAAAAAATTGGAAAAAAATATTTTTTTGAAAAAAAAAAAAAAAGATTTTTGTCGGCACGAAGTAAAAATCATAAAAAATATAAAAACATTGGACAAATTATTTTGTTTTACTTCTTAATATGATATTAAAAAAATATGGTTTATTTTTATTTTTTTTTTACTATAATTCCAATTCTATTAAATATAGAAGCAAAATGGTCTTGAGCCAGGACAATATCCCAGTTCAAATCAAATATTGATTACAGACCAAAAAAAAAAAACAAATGAGCGTTGGCACGGCAGAAATATTGCTGGGTATAACTATACCTGCATATACACATATTTACATATAGAGCCCGGGTTTGATGTTGAAAAGTCGCTGCGAAGGCACTTGAAAAGACTTTTGACATGGTCGAAATCATGATCGTGGTAGTCTGCAGTCAAGTAATAAATGTCACCATGCCATTTGTAAAAAAAAATTGCATTCTATTAAATATAGAAGCAAAATGGTCTTGAGACAGGACAATATCCCAGTTCAAATCAAATATTGACTACAGACAAAAAAAAATGCAAACGAAAAAAAATAAAATTCCAATTTTTAATATTTGTACTCTTGTTTTCGAAATCCGAAGTCCCTTAGCACCCGTTTATATGTTTAATTAAAGCGACTCACGATGACTACAAATGTTGCGAATTAAAAATTCACATATAAATAGTAGTTTAGGAACAGTCTTAAAAAATATTTTTTTTTAAATCTATTTTTGCTGGCTCGAAAAAAAATCATAAAAAAGTAGAAAAAATTAGGAAAAAAGTATTTTCTTTATTTTTTAATATATTAAAAAATATGGTATTTTTTATTTTTTTTATGAAATTCCAATTTTCGGCGAAGGTAGCTTAAATATTTGTACTATCATTTTGGAAATCCGAAGTTCGGTAACACCGGGTACTATGTTAGCACAAACTTTTTTTCTTAGAATACCCTACTAAAGAGTGATTTTTTTGAGGTTAGGATTTTCATGCATTAGTATTTGACAGATCACGTGAGATTTCAGACATGGTGTCAAAGAGAAAGATGCTCAGTATGCTTTGACATTTCATCATGAATCGTCTTACAAACGAACAACGCTTGCAAATTATTGAATTTTATTATCAAAATGCGTGCTCTGTTAAGAAAGTTCATTGCGCGCTTCCATTTTATGGTCAGTTTAATCGACCCACTGAAGCGGCTATTCGGGCTATTGTGACTAAATTTCGCACCAAATTTACATTGTTGGACATTAAACCACCAACACGCTTACGTAGAGTGCGAACTGAAGAAAATATCGCAGCTGTATCGGCCAGTGTTAATGATGACCACCAATTTTCGATTCGTCGCCGTTCGCACCAATTGGGTCTCTGTTACTCAAAAACGTGGAAATGCCAAAATTGGACTAAGCGGATGGACCACCTAAGACGCAGCCGCGGTCAACATTTAAATGAAATTATCTTCAAAAAGTAAATGTCATGGACCAATCTAACGTTTCAAATAAAGAACCGATGAGATTTTGCAAATTTTATGCGTTTTTTTAAAAAAAAAAGTTATCAAGCTCTTAAAAAATCACCCTTTACTATATCGAACTTTTACCACTTTCATTCTTCTCAAAATTTTTAATTTTTTTCGTAAAATGAAAGAAACTTTATATTAAAATTATTTTTTACTTTTCAAAAAATTTCATTTTATATGTTATTCAAATTATCTGAATCGCCTAAAAAGGGCATTATAAAGAAAAAAATGTTTGTTTACACCATCACACATCAATATGAGTGGATATAGTGTGACTTAGGCCACTTTCAAACTAACTCTAAAGACTAAAGACTATGGATAAATGTAGAAACTATGGTCCTTATTGTAGCAGATGTCGTCTTCACGCCAGTAAAAATTGATTTTTTTCGAAAAAATTTAATTTTTCCCAATATTGTGGGTCTCTGTCCTAAACCACTGTTTCTATATAATGTAATGTATGTAATGTAATGTAAATGTATATGTAATTTGCAACATTCGTAGGCGTCATGATTACCTTTAGTTGAACATATAAGCGGGAGCGATGGGACCAATATATCCAAAATGGAAGTACAAATGTTAAAAATAACTACGACGAAAATTTTAATTTTAGAAAAAAAATTAAAAAAAAAAATATCCATAAAAATTTTTTGTGTTGATTTTATGAGTCAGCATAGGTGCATTGTCCCAAAAATATTTTTTTTTTGACAAAAAAATTTTCTTTTTATGTTGTTTTTTACTTTTGAGTTATTCCATGTCAAGCGGTATGATTTTGTTTGCGATTGTTTTTAATAACTTTATGACAAAATTCCTAATTTTCGATCCACCCTAGGGTATACAATTTCATTTTCTATTCTATTTTCAGTTTTATTTCCCTTTCTCAGAAGTAAAATATTGCAAACTTAAAATCGAAGAACCTAAGGAAATTTTTGTTTCGTTCAATTTTTGTAATTTTCTAATAATTTTCTGCTGAACAAATTTTCCCACCTTTTTCTAAATCCTCAATTTCCCTACTATTTACAACTACCCTCCTACTTGGCATAATATTCAATTCACATGGTCCCCACCATCAACACAACAATAATTAATATTGGTATCGACATTATCATCGTCATATTCATCATCATCATCAGCATTGAACTCTTCGTCGTCGACATCAACCTCATCATCGTCATTGGTATTGTCTTCATTACAAATGTAATACCATTTGTTTTGTTGTACGAGTCGAGTAGTTGATGTTGCCATTGCATTGTACATTGTGTGTATTGTTGCCATTAGCCTGGCGTCTCTATCGATTATTTACTGTAATCGATTTTTCGTTTCCTCTTCCTCATCCTCGGCAACTTGATAATACTACCAACCAGCCTTTCAGCCATTCAGTCATCCATCCATTCCATTTGGCTGTGCCGCCAACAAATGTGTTGCAGTTGTTGCATTTGTTGTTGCTTTCAATTTTACAATGTGCTTATTAGTTGTTTAAACTATAAATTATCGTCTATTTGTTTGTTTTTGTTTTCATTGTTGAGCGTTTGTTTTGTGATAAGTTGCGAAAAATGTTTTCATAGATTTCAATCGAGGTTGTGGGGAGTAAGTAGTGGGGGTTGACTTGCAAGTGATACAAAATAAAAATCATCTATTAATTGGCCAAGGGAAATTATGGGTCATTTCTTGCACTTGGTAATTTTGATAATAGTTCAAATAGATTCCAAAATATGTTTTTCTCAATTTATTAAGTGGGGAGTAGGTAATCGATTTTTTTGAAATATTTCTATAATTTCTGTTTTGCTTGGTCAAGCTTCACAAGTGTTGGAGTTTTGTTTTGATATTTTTTTAATTTTACTAATATTTCACTTTTATTAGAAGAAACCTCGAATTATGATTTATGTTCAATTGATTATGTTCAAATATAATAAAAAAAATATTATTTTTGTTTTCTGACGCGAAAAAGCATAAAATTAGAGAAAAATAGAGTAAAAATAGGAAAGAAATATTTTCTTTTATTTCTAATAATGACTGCATTCTAACGAAGAATATAATGGTGAATTGTAAAAAAGATCTATAGATTATTGAGAAGGGAAAATCATATTGAAATGTAAAAACCTACACCAACAATTATTTTTTAAAAATCCTTTAATATCGAATGAATGCATTAATATCTTTTCGATGAATTTAAAAACATTAAATTTTACCCCTTTTGATTATTTTCTTTGAAAATCCATTAAGGATTAATTGTTAAGCAAATCATCCAGAGACAATTGAAGCGTTGAAACATGAAATCGAAGTTGTCATAGAAGAGATTCGAGCCAGAACAATGGAAAATGTAGTGAAAAATTTTTGTTGTTCGGATGAGGTATTGCCGAGCCAGTCGTGGTAGTCATATGAATGATATTGTGTTCCATTATTAAATAAAAAAGTTCAACCTTTCCAATAGAATCAGAAATATGAAAATATAATCAGTACTTTTTATTTTCTAATTTAAAATGTTATATGGCCCACCCTATATCTAAATATATATAAACCAGAACCTATTCGAAAGCAAATCAGATTGATTAATCAGCTTTTGGGATAATTTACACAGCGAATGAGTAATATTATCTTCAATTGATATAACTCATACGCCACAAATTTAAAAAAAAATTTTATCCAAGAAACTTCTATATTTACATTATTATTTATAATATATTCTGTTATCTAATGGGATTTTTCGTGATATTTAAACCAAAATTAAAAAATCATGATTTAAACAAAATTTTGTGTCTACAAAGAGTATCATAATTTCTACATTTATCCTTAGATTTTTTGCATATAAACATTTTTGACTTTTTTCTATTTTTATGATTTAAAAAAAAATAATTTTTCCCAATTCATTGAAGACTGTTCCTAAACCACCGTGAATTGTGAAAGTGTAATTCACAATATTTGTAGTCATCATTAGTACCTTCATTTTAACATATAACCGGGTGTTATCTGACTTATAATTCCAAAATGAGAGCACAAAAATTGGAATTTTCGTATAAATAATTGGGATTGGGGTCCAGGAATTCCCGTCCAATTTGATCCGGGAATTCCCGGGAAAAAAATTCTTAATTTCCCGGGAATGCAAGAAATAATAAAAAAAATATTTTATTGATTATTTTGAGCATTAATTTAGATTTACTATATAAATTGAAAATTGTAGATATATTTCAAATTCATATATTTATGTACATTACTGACAATAATAATGGGTATTTGTTTATTACTATAAACAGAACTTTCTAAATTCGCTAAGTAGCCATTTTTTACGAAACCCAGATAGGGGAGGGAATACAAACTTTTTGTGAGTATATTTGCATGATATTTATTGTGAAACACAAATATCATACCGACAAACTATGACTGACATAATGTCAATACTTAAATCCTCGTGCTGGTTGAACTTTAAATTTCTTGTTTTCCTAAAAGAATCGACGAAATAAAAGGTGAAAGTCTTCTTAAATAACAATTTACTTTACATATGAAACCAGTAAGAAATTGTTAAAAATTGGGATTTTTCACCTGGAAATTTTCAAGAGAAATCAAATATGAATAGAAGTATTTTTAAATGACCCTTTGTAAGAACTATTGACTGGACTATATCAATTTTTATTATTTGAGAATTTATTTACTTAATATTAATTTTTTTATATTGTTTTTACATTTTAGAATATTTTACTTTATTTCTGTACAATTTTTATATGAAACTTTTAAATTAATTACGTCATAACATTCTCCGAGTTATTTGTTTCCTTAATAATTTTTTAATTTTGAATCTAGTGTTGGTGTAAGCCACTTTTGTCTGATTTAATTCTGACGATTAGTCTAGAGTAAAAATTTGTAAAATGAAAAATAATCTGTAAAATATTTTGACAAAAACATTCGTCTAATTTGTAATATGTCAGTATTTACCCTATCAACGGCCATATATTGTTTTGTTCTTCTCGATCACTTACAATTAAGAGACTTCATAAGGTGGCAACATTTTTATCCATTGATTTTTTTTTAATGAATCAACAAGAAAAATCTGGCAGCAACACTATGAGAGTGGTAAGCTACTTTCGTGTTAAGCGAGTAAATTCCATACAAAAAATAAGCTAGTAAGCCCAATCGAACAGGCCTATAGATTAATAATCAGGAATTACATCCATATTTAAAGTTATCAAAAAAGTACGAAAACCTTGAAAAAAATCACACCAGTTACTAAATGTTGACATTTTAAATAAAATAAATTACTATTTCCCGGGAATGAAACTTTTCATTCCCGTTTTCCCGGGAAATGAAAAAGTCCAGGAAACCCCAAACTCTAATAAATAATTAAAAAATACCATAATTTTTTTTAATATTGTTTTCGAATTTAGAATGCCAAAATACATCTGAAAATGGTATACATGACGCCTCGACAATTTTGCTGTTGCATTTTTATACACTCCACGAGAGTATTATGTCTTTGTGCATTTGTTTGTGACACCCAAAAGAAAGGGAGATAGACCCATTGTTAATTATACCGATCGACTTAGAATCACTTTTTGAATCGATTTAGCAATGTCCGTCTGTCCTTCTGTCCGTCTGTCTGCCCATCTACTCTTGTAATGACGATACAGGTCGCAATTGTAGCCAGTCCGTCCGTCTGTTGAAAGCACGCTAGCATCTAAACGAAAGGAGCTAGAACGTTCAAATTTTCCATAAATGCGTCTTATAGTCGTAGATCGGTTGGGATTGAAACGGGGCGAAATCGGCCCAAAGGGAAAAATTTTTCCCTCATAAGGACTAAAAATACCCATAATAATCCCTAATATTTTAGCGTATTTAAGCATGTTTTTTGAATATGTCTGTTTATATTTGCTTGATATTTGGTATGCGCATTCCCCTTATAGAAAAAACGTGCACCATAAAGTGATTCTTATTTGTAGGGGGTGAAATGGGGCAAAAGAGGAATAAAAATGGCACATATTAAACGACAACAGCTAGAAACACGAAATTCGGTGTGTACATTCCTCTAATTGAGTAGATACATAATATGAAAGTATTTTTTCCAAATTCGTACTTTTAAGGGGTAAAATGGGAATAGAGGGATAAAAATGGTACCAACCAAACGGCTGTCCCTAGAATAATCAAATTCGGTGTATACATTCCTCTGATTGCATAGACACGTAAAATACACGGATTTTTCTAAATTCGTACTTTATGTGGTTAAAATGAAAAAAAGGGATAAAAATAGTACCAATCAAATCAGCGCAGCTGGAGTCATGAAATTCGGAGTATACATATACATTGATTTTTCAAGGGATACAATGGTACAGAGTGATAAAAATAGTACCAACTAAACGACTACAGCTACAATGATGAAATTCTAATTGCGTTGAAATGTCAAGGGGGTAAAAATGGTACCAACCAAATGGGCGCAGCTGGAATCATGGAATTCGGTGTATACATCCCTCTGACTGCATATACACGCAAAATAAAAAGTTTTTTTTTTCCAAATTCGTAATTTTGAAATAAATAATGGTTTGAAATAATTAAAATATTACAATTATTTATAAAATTATTTTTTCAATATTTGTATTTGGTTTGGATATATTAAAAAATTTATATTTTCCTGTAATATTACTGCACTTATACGAAAACCAACAACCTCTGTGGAATGCAATCCATGGTGGAGGGTATATAAAGTTCGGCCCGGCCGAACTTAACGCCGTTTTTACTTGTTTTATTTAAGGCCAGATTAATAATAGCACAATACCACCTTTCAATCATCGTAAAAACTTTTAGGATTTTCGAAGTAAAACTTATATTTCTTTGTCGACATTATTGTTATCTCATCGCTGCTATTTTTTTGGCCGCAGCTGTATGTGATACTCAAAATAAATATATCAATGATTTCCTCTGCCTATAATTCTTCTAAGACAGATATTTTTCTATCCACTCACTTACATTTTTGTTCGACATAGAGTACTTTATGAAAGGTGTTTTAATGTGTGTTTTAAAATTGAATATTCATTTCCAAAAATCTTTCATAAATTACTACGAATTTCCCTGTCAATGTGTGCAAGCTATGAAATCAACTTCAGTCATCGGCAATAGGAGATGTTAATGTCATCTGCGGCAGTTGCTGAGTGTATAAATCTCGGCCCGGCCGCAAATAACACCTTTTTAACCTGGGAAACAGCATTTCTGGCACTTCGTCAAAACCTCATCAATCTCCGGCCATTAATTGCACGCATACCTGCCTCCACCTCAAGATAATAAACCCGTCAACAACATTTTTCACTAATAAATATCTGAGGAAAAAAAATACTTAATAAGTTCCCCCCTTCCCCACCCCCTTACACAGATCATCATAGAGAAAGAGAGAAAGAAAAAACCAGAAACAACGCACCTACGTTCATTCACAGACCCCCTGTAACACGCACACCAACACCACCTTTCTCAGACTTGGGGGGCTGCTGTGCTCTGTCTGTCTATGACTTATGATTTCAATCCGAGAGCCGTGCCGAGCCGAACTGAGCTGAGCCGAGCCGCGTTTCATAAGCTCCTAATCACATTTTTTACGAGTATTTGAAATGGAAGACCACCCAAAAAATGTTATTAGTACCAAATAAACACCACCACCACCATAGAGCGTGAGTGCCGTAGGGAGAGGGAGTGTGAGCGAGGCAGAGAGGAAACAGAAAACGAAGCCAAAACAACCAAATCCGTTGTAGACATGCAAAAGATTTTTATAACTTTATTAGCTGCTTCTTATGTCGGAGGTATTTTCAACTGTCAAAAATGTGTTTCCAGCTTTAGCTGTGCCCTCGCGTTCATATGGAACGAATGAACGAACGTACGTACCGTATGAACAGCAGAGCACCGCCGCTCTGCGCTAACGTACTTCGCGACGTACGATACGATACGTTCGCACAAATTAATTCATTAATCATTGACAACAAAACATCAACAATGAGATTCGGAAAAAAGAAGACAGAAGAAATCTGGCGAAAAAACGCCAACGACAACGACAGGCGAACAGCAGAGAAACAAGAAATTGCAGTCGACAGTCGTTAAGCTCCAAACTTGTCAAGAAATGCTAGAGCAGTGTGAGTGCCAAAGGGGGTGCGCCCCCGAAGGGGTTAACATTGATTTTTGTGATTGTCGGTGGTACTCTCAGTGTGTGCGCGCTGCACAGTGGATCGAAAAGAAAAGGAAAATAATAGTGCTAATAAGACGGGAGTATAGTCAAATCCCACAAATCCAAATGCAATTCACCAGACAGTCATACACTGAAAGAAAACACTGTGGCAGTACAAATTTTGGGTCAAAAACATTTTTTTTTCGAAAAAATATGTTTTCTCAATTTTTCTGAGACCTAAACCACCGGTTTTAAGAGAAACTGTAATTCACAATATTTGTAGCCATCATAATTATCATTAATTAAACATATAAGCGGGTGTTATTTATTTACAAAATGAGAGTACAAATATTAAAGGTACCTTCGGCGAAAAATGGAATTTTAGTTTTTAAATTTATCCATATTTTTTAATATCGCATAGAAAGTCAATATGCATCAGAAAATATTTAGCATTCCTCTTATAGCGTGAACGCTCACCCATGTTTCATACTTTTAGAGGGTGAAATGAAATTAAAAGGGGATAAAAAGTGTACCAATCAGAAGACAACACTAGAAATAAGAAATTTTCGTGTATACATGTAAATTAAAGGGATTTTTTGAAATCTGTACTTTTAAGGGACAACAAAACGAGGAAAAGAGATAAAATTGGCACCAAGAAAACGGCTGTATCTAGAATCATAAAAATCGTTGTATTTGACACAAAATATATTAATTTTTCCAAATTCGAAATTTTAGAGCGTAAATGGAGAAAAGGGTTAAATGGTATCGTACAAATGGCTGCGGGTATAATCATAAAATTAGTACGACTACGTAGGCGAGCAAAATAAAATAATATTTCAAAAATTTTAATTTTACGGTCAAAATAGGGAGAAAGCGATAAAAGGGAGAAACCGAACAAATTAAATGATTTTTACAAATTTGTAATTTTAGGATTTAGGATAAAATTGGTACTATTTAAATGGCTGTAGCTAGAATCATAAAATCAAGTACGTTCATTCTTCTGACTTCTTAAATTTTGCGCGTCTATTTATATAATTATTATTATTATATAAATTAATTATTTTTTAAATGAGTTTGAATGGGTAATTTGTGACAACAGAATGGGAAAAAGGGGCAAATTACTATAATCTTATATTTGCTTGATATTGGGAATGCGCTTTCCCCTTATAACAAAAACGTGCACCATAAAGTGATTCTTATAAGTAGGGGGGGGGGGTGAAATGGGACAAAAAGGGATAAAAATGGTACCTTTCAAACGACAACAGCTAGAAACACGAAATTCAATTTGTACATTCCTCTAATTGAGTAGATGCATAAAATAAAAGTATTTTTTCCAAATTCGTACTTTTAAGGGATAAAATAGGAATAGAGGGATAACAATGGTACAAACCAAACGGTTGCACCTAGAATAAATAAATTTGGTGTATATATTCCTCTGATTGCGTAGACACATAAAATAAACGGATTTTTCGAAATTCGTACTTTTTGGGGTTAAAATGGAAAAAGGGATAAAAATAGTACCTACCAAATGAACGCAGCTGGAGAGTGAAATTAGGAATATACAATCCTCTGACTGCATAGACACGAAAAACAAAAGTTCTTTCCACATTCGTACTTTCAAGGGATACAATGGGTACAGAGGGATAAAAATAGTACCAACTAAACGACTACAGCTAAAATGATGAAATTCGGTGTGTACATCCCTCTAATTGCGTAGACATGTAAAATAAAGAGATTTTAGAAAGTCGTATTCTTAAGGGGTTAATATGGGAAAATGGGGATAATAATGGTACCAACCAAATGGCCGCAGCTAGAATCATGTAATTCGGTGTATACATTCCTCTGACTGCATAGACACGCAAAATAAAAAGATTTTTCCAACTGCAAAAATTGGTTGAATCATGAAGATTCATTATTTTGCACTATGTACGTGAGATAATGGATTTTCCAAATTTGTACTTTTGGACTTAAAATAGAATTGAAATACAACTAAATGTAGCACCCACTATCTACCAATATTTATGGTATTTAAGTGTTTTTGAAGATATAAATATAAGAATATTTAGTTTTTGAATTGACTTGAAGTATTATTTCGATATATATAGTATAAACGTATTGGCAACCTTGCCTTATAAGCTTGCTTTGAAATAATAAAAATATTATATTAATCTATAAAATTATGTTTTCAATATTAGTAGTATTTGTATTTGTTTTGTTTTGGCTATATTAAAAAATTATATTTTCCTGTAATATTACTGCACTTCTACGAAAATCGACCGCCTCTGTAGAATGCAATTCATGGTGGAGGGTATAAAAAGTTCGGCCCGGACGAACTTAACACCGTTTTTACTTGTTTAAATTCAAATGTGAAAAATCGGAAAAATAAAGAAATGTGCAATACTTTATAAATAGTTTATCATACAGCTTCTATTTCAACAAAAAAATAGCAAATCATTAACATTAAAATAAAAAAATATTTCCAGTCTCCCCACGGAAATGAAGTTTTGATTGTTTAAAGGTGATTTACAAAATTTTTCGTCGTTGGGTCAAGCTCAACGCTCCTGAAAAAACCAAATTTTTTCACGTGTATTTTTTTGTGTCATGTCTTGCATGAATAGACCCTCGAAAATGAAAGTTTATGAAAATGTTTTTTCATTTTATTTTATTAAATTTACTTAATATAAAAACGATAAAATCAATAAAAAATAAATAAAAAAAATTCGAATAAAAAAAGTAAAAATGATCAGCCATTACGCCAGAACACGAACAAATTAGAAAAATTAAAAAATTCGCCTTAATTTTGTTCATCTTTATTTTTTAATATATTGGAATATTTAGTATTTTCTATAAAATCGTTGTATTTCCTATAACTGAAAATAACAAGTACAAGAGTGTTAAGTTCGGCCGGGCCCTCCACCATTGATTGCATTACACACAGGCTGTCGATTTTATAGAAGTGCAAAAACATTACATTTTACCGAATTAAATAAACATGTTGAAAAATATGAAAAAAAAAATAATTTTATAAATAAGTACAATATTTTTATTATTTCAAACCACGCTTATAAGGCAAGGCTACCAATATGTTTAAACTATAAATTCGGTGAGGCCAAAAAAAAATATTTTTCCAAATTAGTATTTTTAGGTTGAAATGGGATAAAAATGGTACCAATCAAACGGCTCTAGCTGGGATCATTGAATTCAGAGTCTACGCTCCTCTGAGTGTGTGGACGGAAGAGAAAATGTTTCCCTCAAAATGTTTAAATAATTTATATATTTTTTTCACTATTATAATGAGGAATCATCACAATTTATTTAAAATATTAAAAAATTTTCTTTTATTATAACTTTTTTAATATGTTGAAATTTAGTAGTTGAAAAAAATAAAAAATACATAAATATAAAACAAATATAAAAATATTTATATAAACATTATTTTTTTTGCATCGCCTTGTCCTTAAATAATTTATTATTATTTTTGTGTTCAATAAGATAATGATGAAGCATCACAGCATTATTTAAAACAATACTTGGGAGAGAAAAAAAATAGAAAACAAATTTTAATGATTTTTTTTTCAAAAAAAAAATAAAATAATTAAAAAATACATAAATATAAAAATATTTATATAAATATTTTCTTTGGATTGTCTGGTCTTTTTATTTTTTATTTGTTTTTATTTATTTATTTTTCTTTCCAATATTATAATGAGGAAGCATCGCAATTTACTTCAAACAATAATTGGGCGGAAAAAATTAAAAAAAGGGCCAGGGAGGTTGCCAATCATTTTGAATAAATAAATAATTTAAGTTAATTATGTTTGACAGAACTATTAATTAAGGTAATAGTTATCAACGGTTGTTAACATTTCAATGGAAACAAAGTAAATATATACACATTCGCATACATATTCGTACCTTCAATCTTTAATCCGATGTAAGTTATAGCGAAATGAGCAAAATGAACGGCCTATTAAATCTTTGGAATTTCAAATAAAAAATGAAGGTATTTCAGATATTATACACGTACAGTGGGGGATGGCAAAGGTCTAGCTAAATAGCCAATGGCAATTAGTTCAGAACACAAGTTGTAACATAGTTCAATCAGCAGACTATTCACACGTATTGTAGTGGGCAATAAAAAAATAAAAAAATTGTGGCCAAACCAAAGAAATATTTTTTGTGTACATTAAGGCATGCTGATTCATAAAAACAACAACACAAAAAATATGGAATTATATTTTTTAATTTTTTACTAAAATTAAAATTTTCGTCATTTTATATTTGTACTCTCATTTTGGATATTGGTCCGATCGTACCCTCTTATATGTTCAATTTGGAACATCCTGCAAAAATTTGGGAAAAAATGTATTTATGTATGTATCGATAAAAATCGTAAAAAAACTAACTTTTTGAGTTTTCAACACAAAAAAATATGTTTATTTTTTACTAAAATTCAAATTTTCGTGGCGTGTATCTTTAATATTTGTACTCTCATTGTGGATATATTGGTCCGATAGTCCGATCTTATATTTTCATTTAAAGGTAATTATGATGTCTATAAATGCTGTGAGTAACACTTTCACATTTAAACTGTAGTTTAGGAACAGTGTTCACAATTTGGAAAAAAAAAACATTTTTTTTTTTGAAAAAAAAAATTTAAAAAATAGGAAAAAATATTTTTTATTCATTAAGGTCTCTGATATAGCAAGAAAACAAAACAAAATATAAAATTAAAAAAATAAAATCATGATTTTTTTAAAAAATCTTTTGCGTCTACAAAGAGTAGCTTCTACATTTATCCATATATTTTTTACATTTAAACATTGTTTTAGCTTTAGAATATTAGCTATTGAAAAATAAAACAAAATACTTTTTTTCCGATTTTTTTTCTATTTTTTATGATTTATTTCGTCCCAGGAAAAATAGATTATTTTTCAAAAAAAAAAAATATTTTTCTATTACAAACTAAAATAAAATATTTTGTTGCCTCATTTGTAAATTGATTTTTCGTGCTATTTAAGCAAAAATAAAAAAAAATGATTTTTTGCCTCATAAGAATACAAATATTTAAAGTACCTTCACCAAAAATTGGAATTTTAGTAAAAACAAGTAAAGAATTTCATCATTCTAGCTGTAGTCGTTTAGTTGGTACTATTTTTATCCCTCTGTATCATTGTATCCCTTGACAGTATGAATTTCGAAAAATCCGTTTATTTTCCGTGTCTACGCAGTCAGAGGAATGTATACTCCGAATTTCATGACTCTAGCTGCGGTCATTTGGTTGGTACTATTTCTATCCCCTTTTTCTATTTTGACCCCAAAAAGTACGAATTTCGAAAAATCCGTGTATTTTACTTGTCTACGCAGTCAGAGGAATGTATACTCCGAATTGTATGACTCTAGCTGCGGTCATTTGGTTGGTACTATTTGTATCCCCTTTTTCCATTTTAGCCTCAAATAGTACGAATTTCGAAAAACTCGTTTATTTTCCGTGTCTACGCAGTCAGAGGAATGTATACTCCGAATTTCATGACTCTAGCTGCGGTCATTTGGTTGGTACTATTTCTATCCACTTTTTCTATTTTGACCCCAAAAAGTACGAATTTCGAAAAAATCCGTTTATTGTCCGTGTCTACACAGTCAGAGGAATGTATACACCGAATTTCATGACTCTAGCTGCGGTCATTTGATTGGTACTATTTTTATCCCCTTTTTTCATTCTAACCCCAAATAGTACGAATTTCGAAAAATCTGTGTATTTTACTTGTATATGCAATCAGAGCAATGTATACACCGAATTTCATTATTCTAGGTACAGCCGTTTGGTTGGTACCATTTTTATCCCTCTATTCCCATTTACCCCTTAAAAGTACAAATTTGGAAAAAATACTTTTATATTTCGAATTTCGTGTTTCTAGCTGGTGTCGTTTAATATGTACCATTTTTATCTCTTTTTTGCCCCATTTCACCCCCTACGAATAAGAATGCGCATACCAAATATCAAGCAAATATAAACAGACATATTCAATAAACATGCTTAAATACACTAAAATATTACGGATTATTATGGGTATTTTTAGTCCTTGTTAGAGAAAAAATTTTCCCTTTGGGCCGATTTCGCCCCGTTTCCAACCGATCTACGACTATAAGACGCATTTATGGAAAATTTGAACGTTCTAGCTCCTTTCGTTTAGATGCTAGCGTTTTAACAGACGGACGGACGGAAGGACATGGCTAGATCGTCTTAGAATTTTATGACGATCAAGAATATATATACTTTATAGAGTCTCAGGTCGATATTTCAAGGTGTTACAAACGGAATGACAAAGTGGTGGAGGGTATAAAAAAATCTATGGATATATGTATAATTTATGATACTCTTTGTAGACACAAAAAAATTAAAAAAAAAAATATTGTTGTTTGTATGTATTGTTGGACTGTTATGTTGTGTGTGTTGTCATTTATTTTGGTAAAGGTCTCACTTTGCCTTTTTGCTAATTTTGGGTTCTGCTGAAGACTTCAGCTCAACCTTTGGTCTTAAACCAAAATAAATGACAACACAAAAAAAGTATTGTAAAAAGAATCGCTGCAAATTCTTCTGAAGACAGCCATCACGGGGCACAAATCATGATAGAAACGATGAAAAACTCCATCTCATTTTTTTTAATTTTTCACCAAAACCCTAATTGATGTTCTTCTCTTGCTAAATTTGTAGATTGTTTTTTCTACTTCTTCTTTTTCTCTAAAATAAACAAATAATCATGGCTTTGAATAGAAGATTACCTACTTAGCCGCTCAAGTGAGACTGTTTCACGGGATATTAATGATGTTCCCTTTTTATCCACAAACTCCATTATAGTCGTTGTTGTTGGTGGTAGTTACTGTTGCTCTCCTCCCCTCCCCCCGAAAAAAGATATAAATGGATATGGTGTGGTACGTAACTTTCCCAACCTAATTATGTTTGTTTTCCCATTGTTTGCCACAATCATAACTCAACCATTTGTTTCTGTTCTTTGTTTTGTTTGTTGTTACAAACAACCACAAAAATTCATAACTTTGTACAACAACACCACTAACCAACAGCGGCGACGACGAATGGCAACCACCCTCGAAAATACCGGAGAAGAAGATTAAATACAGCCAACGTCGACATCGTCGTCATCATCATCATCATCATTTCATGTCATATTCCATATAGCATAGCCTGCCAACCATTTCCTCAGTCGAACGAACCAACATTTTCATAGCACAGTGGTTGCAAACGCACACAAAAAGTGGTATCAATAAATTTTCTAAATAATTAAAAATGTATGTGACCGCTGGTACTAAAATGATTTAAGTCAAAGACATACATTCGTTGCGAAAGTTCTGACGAGATGGGGTAGCGCCCATCGAAACTGCGCAGTCAACTTTTAGCTGCAACAATAAAGGTCTCACTTTGCCTTTTTGTTAATTTTGGGTTCTGCTGAAGACTTCAGCACAACCTTTGGTCTTAAACCAAAATAAATGACAACATATTTCCAACTTTTTCATTGGTTCAAAAAATATACAAAAAAAATATATCAATCAATTTTCTAAATATTAAAAAAAATATTTCCATAAAATAGAAAAGATTTTTTTTTTCGAAAAAAAAAAATATATTTTAAAGGTTATTATAATGAACGTAAATCTTACGAAATTTACTTTCACATGGAAAAAGTGGTTTAAGGACAGTCTCCAATGAATTGGGTAAAAAATTATTTTTTTTTGCCATAAAAAAGAATTTTTCGCTCTCACAAAAAAATTTTAAACTTAGAAAAATTTAAAATAAAATAATAAAAAATTAATAGCTAACACTGTTACGAGTATATATGTAAAAGATGTATACATTTTTTGTTGTTTCTTTTTTTTTGAAAAAAATCTTATTTTTCTAACACTTATGTGAAGAAGAATCCCAGAAAAAATGTTTGTTTTTTATTTTTAAATAGCTAACAATCCAACGAAGAAAACCATATCTATATGTAAAATATCTACAGATAAATCTAGAAGTTATGACAGAGTTTCTTGTTAGACGCAAAATATAAAAATGTTCAGAAGGGTCATGTATAATATGTTCTAAATTATTTTGACTTCCTAAACTTGAAAACGATGTCGAAAAAAAAATAAGTTTTTTTTCTAAAATTTCAATTTTCGAATATTTGTACTGTCATTTTTGAAATATAAGTCGGATAGCACCCGCTCATATGTTCAATTAAAGTATCTTAAGATGGCTACAAATGTTGAGAGTTTCACTTTTACATTGAAACAGTGGTTTAGGAACAATCTACAAAGAATTGAGAAAAAAATATTTTATTTTTTTTGTTTAATATTTTTTCTTGGCCGAAAAAGCCATACAAATTGAAATGCAAAAAAATATTTTGTTTTATTTTTTCACAGCTTACATTCTAACGAATAATGTCTATATGTAAAAGATTTTGATCTTGGTTTTTAATTTTTTTTGTTTAAATAGCGCTGAAAACCCTTTACACATTAGATAAACGAATGTGTTGGTTTATTTTGAACAATTTCATGAAAATCTAGGGATAAGTGTAGAAGTTATGGCCCTTATTGTAGAAGTAGGGGAATTAAAAAAAATATGTACTTCTACAAGAAGGGCCAAAACTTCTACATTTATCCATATATTTTCTTCACAAAGATCTTAGCTATTATAACATAATTTGATTTGAACTGGGATATTGTACTAGCTCAAGACCACTTTGCATCTATATGTAATAGAATGAAAATTTATTTACAAATGACATTTATTAATTGGCTGCAGACTACACTACACTATCATGATTTCCACCCTGTCAAAGGTTTCGTTCAGGTGACTTCTTTAAGTAATTGATTCTCACAAACGAACTAGAATAAAATGTTTCACAATCTAAATTGTAAAGGGGTTTAGCGCTATTTAATGAAAATCCACTGAAAAATAATTTTTAGCTTCCAAAAATAAAATTCCCCGAGACCATAAAATTTTTTTTGGTGTGCCTTGAGGCATACTGATTAATAAAATCAACTCAAACATTTTTTTGTGGATGATTTTATTTTTATTTTCTTTTTTTCTCTAAAATTCAAACTTTTGTCGAATATTAGTCCGATAACAGCCGCCTATATATTCAACTGAAGGTATTTATGACGGCTACAGATTTTGTGACATTTAACTTTCACATAGGACACTCCTGTTAGGAACAATTGCCAAAGAATTGGAAAAAAATTGAACATTTTTTCGAAAAAAAAATATTTTTTTCTTGCACGCAGAAACCCATAAAAATAGAAAAAGATTAAAAAAATCATGATTTTTTAATTCTTGTTTAACTAGCCCAAAACCTCCTTTACAAATTAGATAAAAGAATATTTTGGGATTTTTTTACAATAGCTGGGATCGTAAAGAAGAAAACAAGGCATGCTTGAAGAAAATCTATGAATAAATGAAAAAATTATATCAATTTAAAAAATCGTGACTTTTTAACAAAGTTTTTGCTGGCGACATATACTTCTACAGGAAGGCTCATAACTTTTACATTCATCCATAGATTTTCTGCACATATATCTTGTTTTCTGCGTTAGATGTTGTGTAAAATAAAACTGAATATTCTTTTATCGAAATTGTCGAGAGATGTTTCTCACCATTTAATAAAAATATAAAAAAAATAATATAAAAAATCGTGATCTTTTTAATTCTCTTGCGTCTACAAAGAAACTGATTTACGAATTAGATTACATTATATTTGCTTTACTGAAAAAAGAGCTGGTATCTTAACGTAGAAAACAAGACCTAGATGAAGAAAATCCCTTGATAAATGCAGAAGTTGTGCTGCTTAATGTAGAAGGGTTTAAAAATATCGTCTTTTTTACAAAGTTTTTGCTTAGACATATACTTGTACAAGAAGGGTCATAACTTCTACATTTTCCATATATTTTCTTCGTTGAGATCTTAGCTATAATAAAATAAGACAAAATGTTCTCTCATCTAAATTGTAAAGAGTTTCTTGCGCGCTATTTATTTAAAAATTAAAAAAAAATCATAAAAATGTAAATATAAATATTGTGATATTTTTTGATTGTCAATGCTTGTAACTTGTAATTGAATAATTTGTGTTTTTTGTACTAGACCCCTGAAGATGTCGAAATATTGGGAAATAAAAAACAAGAAAATAATAAAATAGTAATTTTTGTTTTATTATTTGAAAAAAATCATGATTTTTAATCTCTCGCATCTAGAAAAAAATTATAACTTTTACATGTATCCATAGATCTTTTATAAATAGACATTGTTTTCTTCGTTCGAATGTTAGCTATTGAAAAATAAAACAATCTCTTTTCTTACGTTTTTCTATTTCTTTATGGCTCTTTTCGTCCAGCAAATTTCTTAAAAAAAACATTTTTACTCAACTTTTTCGAGTTATATCCCTTAAGATCCCAGTTGTTGCAAAATAAAACAAAATATTATTAATCTAATTTGTAAAAGCGAAATTAAAAAAATAAAAATCATGATTTAAAAAAAGAGAGTATCACAATATCTACATTTATCCATAGATTTTTTACATATTATCATTGTCTATTTCGTTCGAATGTTAGCTATTGAAAAATAAAACAATATATTTTTTTCCGATTTTTTTCTATTTTTTATGGTTTTTTCAATTTTTTCTCAATTCTTTGGAGTTTTATTCGTTGAGATGATCCCAGCTATAGCAAAATAAAACAAAATATTCTGTTATCTAATTTCTTAAAGTCTTTTTAGCAAACTTTGAAAATTTGCATCTGTATTCATCCAAATATCTTATATATGTAGACATTGTTTCCGTCGATAGAATATTAATTATTAAAAAATGAAACAGCAAAAAAAAACTTTCACAAAAAATTTATGAACAGGTTTCCATCAGGATAATGGCACTGTTGGTCTCCCCTAGATGGAGTCTAGAGGAGACAATTTATAAAAAATACAACTCAAATAGATTTTAATATTTTATTTCAACACGTATTGCTGCTCCGTACGAAGTACACACAAAACAACTTTGACAAACATAAAAACAAACAATAACGCCATCTGCATGTGGATATCACGGTATGTCATATGTGCATCAGGTTATGTCGATCATATGGTCGATCTTCCACATGCCAGCATCAGCTGATGTCGGTCATATGGTCAATCGTCAACAATTTAAAATATATTCGGGTATTATTGCATTTATATTTCCAAAATGAGAGTATAAACAGTAAAAGTACCTTCGACGGAAATTGGAATTTTAGAAAAAAAAAAAATAAAAAAAAATAGATTACTTTTTTAACATATTTTTTTAATATCGTTATCGAGTTTAGAAAGCCAAAAAGCACCAGAAAATATATACATAGCCCTACGGTAAAAACCTTGTGGCATAATGTTATCCACGAATTTTTTTTTTATTTTTTTTTGTAATTAAATTAGTAAAAAACTATTTTTCTCAATATTCCTAAACCATTGTCTAAATATAAATAGTCCTCCAAAATTACCCAAATTTATAGCACAAATATTTAAAGTCGCCTTTGAAAAAAATGGATTTTTTATACCAAATATTAAAAAATTATCCAAAGAAAATTTGTTGATGTTGATTTTATGGAGCAGTATGCCTCAATAACCACATATAAAATATTTGTTAAGGTCCAGCCAAAAATATATTTTTTGTTATTCATTTGTTTGGCCTTCGAACCACTGTGCCGCAAGTCCCCACATCGTCAGTCATCATTTGTTAAACCTTTTATAAGGGTATATACTCGTACGTGTGTACATACTCCTCTTGTATGTATTACCGTGTAGACAGACACTCCAGATACATATACATACATACATACGAGTACATACTCGTAGGTATTCGTAAATATATGTATGTATGGATGTATGTAAGTAAAAGTATGAGAGTTTATAACAAATAAATCCCATAATCCCATATTACAACAATCCACAATATTTACGCCTATTAGTTAGACTCGCTCGTACATACGATGATGCTCCGAATGGTGATGATGATGATGATCATCATCATACAGATGATGTTGGTGGTTGGGCGTTTGGTGTCGTTGTTGTTGCTGGAGTAGTGAAATGAAGTGTTGTTATTGTAACACATCTTACAACAAATGAGTAGACACACATAACAGCAGTCGTTTGTAATGTTGTAACAGTATGTACGAGTATGTGTGTAAGTATGTACGACGAGTACAACCCAACCATGTTGGCACTTAATAATTTGTTTATGCTCTACGACGATGACGACGACGACAACACCCGTGGGGAACACTTACAACAATTTTGGAGGTTAAAAATGAGAATTGCTTCTCCCTCTTCTCCTCATTTGAGTAATTGAATATTAATTCATAACCGAAGCAAACCGAACAAACAGCAAAAAAAGATAAATGCGGGCTGCTGTCTTTAAACCAATTGCCTAACGAGGGTGGTATGTTAAATAAGTGGGGTGTAAAAGCCTTATAGCATAACTTGAAATATTTTCAGAGGGAATTACACCATTTTAATCTTCTTTTTATACCCTCCACCTCCAGGATGGGGGTATATTCACTTTGTCATTCCGTTTGTAACACCTTGAAATATTTATCGGAGACCCCATAAAGTATATATATTTTGGGTCGTGGTAAAATTCTAAGACGATATAGCCATGTCCGTCTGTCCGTCTGTCCGTCTGTCCGTCTGTCCGTCTGTCTGTTGAAAGCACGATAGCGGCCGAACGAAATGAGCTAGAAGGTTCAAATTTTTCCTAAATATGTCTTATGGTTGTAGATCGCTTGGGATTGAAAGTGGACGAAATCGGTCCAGAGGGAAAAAATTTTCCCTCACAAGTACTGAAAATACCCCTAATATTTAGAGTATTTCAGCATGTTTTTTGAACATATTAGCTTGTATTTACTTGATATTTGCAATTCGCATTCCCTCGACATTCTTTAATCTACTGGTAATACTGTGGAATGCACTCCGTGGTGGAGGGTATATAAGATTCGGCCCGGCCGAACTTAACGCCTTCTTACTTGTTTATATTAAGTCCGATCAAAAAACCCAAAAAAAATCATTCTGTTCTAGTTTTAATAGAAAACAATGCTTAATTGAAAAATATCTATGAATACATTTAAAAGTTATTGCCCTTTAGAAAAATATTTTGTTATTTCTGGCAAATAAAAAACCCTTTAAACCTGAAATTAAAATAAAGGTACGTACCATTTTGGAAAGAGCAGAACAATATCAGTAAAAATGTCTAATAATATACCCCTTTTAAAGCGTAAAATTCATAAATTGTCATGGTATACTAAAGGTCTAAAAAAGCTCAAAAACCAGTGAAATAAGTATCACAGGCTTTACAGAAGTACTTTACGGTTGGAGTTTCTGTACCGTCAGTACATATTAAATTTGGAGACTAGTATTAAGAGGAATCCTAAATCATTTTGGCTATATATAGATTCAAAAAGAAGTAAATCTGAATATCCCGTGAAAATGTTCTTAAATTATGCCGTGTCCAATTGCACTGCTGACACTGTTAACTTGTTTGCAAATTTCTTCAGTAGTAATTTTGTGGCAAATGATAGTCGTATCATTTTTAACCAGTCGTTTCTTGACTTTGGTTTTATTCAGCTAAATAAAGACGATGTTCTTTTTGGTATTTCAAAGTTAAAACCTTCTTATAAATTAGATATTGATGGGTTTTGTGGTTTCTTCTTAAAAAGTTGTAATTTTTCGTTATTTGTCCCTCTATTACTCTTGTTCAATAAATTTTTAGAAGAAGGTATCTTTATAAATTTATATATCTGGAGGTAAGGATAATGTAGCAAATTATAGGCCCATATCCAAAAAAAGTAATATAGCGAAAGTGTTTGAGCATATCGTTTTTGAAAAATTGTATTTTGCTGTCAAATCTGTAATTTCCCCATATCAGCATGGTTTTATTCGTGGTAGATCCACAGTTACTAATTTAGCAGTATTTTCTCAATATTGTATTTCTAACTTTGAAAATGGATGTCAAATTGATACAATATACACTGATTTCTCCAAGGCTTTTGATAAAGTGTCTCATCGAGTTCTTATTAGCATGCTTTTTTCAATTGGAATTCATTAAAAATTTTTAAATTTTATTATTTCATATTTGTCAAATAGATGTATATTGCTACTTCAGGGGTCCCCCAAGGTAGTATTCTTGGACCATTGTTTTTTGTGTTATTTATAAATGATATTTGTTCGTGTGTTAAGTGGTCGAAAGTTTTACTGTATGCTGATGATCTAAAGATATTTTTGAGAATAAATTCAATAATAGATGCACTTCGTCTGCAGCGTGATTTAGAGAGCATTGAACGATGGTGCTCTGAACATTTTTTGGATATAAATATCTCAAAATGCTTTAAAGTGTCCTTTTATAAATGTAGAAACCCTGTTTTTTACGACTATTACCTTAATGGGCGCCAATTAAATGTGGTAGATGAAATAATTGACTTAGGATTTGTATTTGATTCGAATTTATCTTTTGTAAGTCACATTAACTCAATGGTCCCAAAAGCGTTCTCTTGGCTTGCCTTTGTTAAAAGAAATTGTAAAGATTTTTCAGATCCCTACACTGCTAAATTAGTTTATTCGTCTTTAGTAAGATCCATCCTCTTTTATTTGGAATCCTTATTATGCGTCTCACTGCTCTAGACTTGAAAGAATTCAGAAAAAGTTTATTAATTTTGCTCTCAGATCTATTAACTTTTTTCATCCATCATGAGGATAAATGTAGGTTAAAACTCTTGGGAATAGAAGGATTACAACATCATTGCTCTTTATTTATAAGTTAGTGGCTGGTCATATTGACTGCCCGGGTTTGCTTGAGCTTTTAAATTTCCATGTTCCGCCTCGACCTTTACGTCATTTTAATGTTTTTTGTATACCTATTCATAGAACAAATTATTCTCTGCATGAACCCATCACGCGAGCATTAAGAGAGTTCAATAATATCTCCAATTTCAACCTTGATATTAGTGATACGTTAGCTAATTTTGTTAATTATTTAGATTTAATATATTTTTAGTTTTTAAGCTTAGTCTGTAAGGAAAATTTTATTTCCATAGACTTGAATTTAATAAATAAAAATAATGTGGGACAGGGAATTTATAGCGAATCGCTTTTGTGCTTCGTTATACGTAAAACTAAAAATTAAAAAAAAAATATTTTTGTGAGAAAAAACAAATTCATATTAAAAATCGCGTAAACTCTACACAGAAATTGAGATATTATAAATTTTGGAAAAAAAAACAATCTTTTTTACTGAAGTTCCAATTTCGTTGAAGTTACCCATAATTTTTATACTCTCATTTAGGAAATAAAGAGTGATTTTTTTGAGGTTAGGATTTTCATGCATTAGTATTTGACAGATCACGTGGGATTTCAGACATGGTGTCAAAGAGAAAGATGCTCAGTATGCTTTGACATTTCATCATGAATCGTCTTACAAACGAACAACGCTTGCAAATTATTGAATTTTATTATCAAAATGCGTGCTCTGTTAAGAAAGTTCATTGCGCGCTTCCATTTTATGGTCAGTTTAATCGACCCACTGAAGCGGCTATTCGGGCTATTGTGACTAAATTTCGCACCAAATTTACATTGTTGGACATTAAACCACCAACACGCTTACGTAGAGTGCGAACTGAAGAAAATATCGCAGCTGTATCGGCCAGTGTTAATGATGACCACCAATTTTCGATTCGTCGCCGTTCGCACCAATTGGGTCTCTGTTACTCAAAAACGTGGAAATGCCAAAATTGGACTAAGCGGATGGACCACCTAAGACGCAGCCGCGGTCAACATTTAAATGAAATTATCTTCAAAAAGTAAATGTCATGGACCAATCTAACGTTTCAAATAAAGAACCGATGAAATTTTGCAAATTTTATGCGTTTTTTTAAAAAAAAAGTTATCAAGCTCTTAAAAAATCACCCTTTATAAGTCCGATAACACCCACTTATATGTCCAATTAATGATAGTTAGATGGGCTTTTAATTAATTATGCAAATAAAACATTATTTATTTCATATCCTACATCCTACGTTTCGTTGATATTTTCCAACATCTTCAGGGATGATTTTTTTTTTTATACGAACATTTAATCTTTCGTCATATTTTTACTATTTTCGTATGTATGAATTACAGTTAAAACGATACAATAATTGCAAAAATAATTACGAAAATCACAGTGTAAATTCTTATAGCTACTATCGTAGTTGAAATTAAACTTAAAACTACAAATGTTACGAATTTCAGTGTCTCCAAAAACAGTGGTTAGAAGTGGTCTCCGAAGAATTGAGAAAAAAGTGATTTAAAAAAACTTGTTTGTTGCAAAAAAATAGGAAAAAAATATTTTTTATTTTTCCTTTTTTGTATACCTTGTATGTATAAACTAGTAAAAAATTATCATTCAAGCGATTTTTCACTGAAATTCTGGTTGAAAAAATCAAAAAAAAAAAAAAAAGTAAAAAATAGAACCCATAATTTCACCACTTCCATACTCACACATATAAGTCGCTTGTAAAGAGAATAAGGAACATTACTTCAAAATTTCTGAAAAATGGATTAATGTATTAACATTTCGAAAATCAAACTAAAAGATTTAAAACATAAAAATCCATCGCTTCATCATTTTAAGAGTAATTAAAAATACCTTCAAAACAAGGTTAAAATCGGTCAAGTATTTCAGAAGTTACATGTGACTGAATGAACACACCTTTTGAAAAAGTAGTATTTTTCACTGTTAAATTGATCATAACTCGCGAAAAAAATGTCAATTGTTTTTCCAAAAATACGTATACAATATTGTTATGAAAAGAATACATTTTTTGTGTTCATTTTATAAATACAAAAAATATTTATTTAGATTTCCGATACAAAATTGTTATTATTTTTTCATTAATTTATTTAGAATTGCATAATCAATCTAAGAATAATAATTATTTATAAATAGTTACTTGATCGAATTTGCTGAAATTCGAATGTAATACAAAACTCGAATGTATAAAAACTCATAGAAAATTAATCAATCGATCACTAATCAATAACACAAAAACTATTATTAAAAATAATTTAATATTATTTAATGTAATATTATAAACAGTTTGAAAATTGGGGTAACAGTGAGATCGAAAAATTAAAAATGCGAAACCAACTTTGTCTAAAAATATGAACTTTGTTCTTGTCACTCAAATATCTCTTAAACTAATTCAGGTCTACACACATACACATTTTGTGTAGATATTCCTGAGCACTATCACGTTGCAAAATATCAAGGTGTCCAGCATCACCCAGTAGCTCCCATACGTAATAGGGATCCAAAATTTTTAAACTCATCCGGAAAACGCCTATGTTTTGAGCAAATTGAATTTCATCAAAATATCTTTTTCTGTTCTTAATTTACAGAATTAATTTAATTTGAAATACTGTGGTTGGGCAGTCAAGAAGTAGAACCGGCGGCTTGACTTTAAGGAGCTTAACAGTTCTTTCTATAAGTATTGATCATCCAAAAATTTCTTTCTGCTGGAGTTTATCAAATTACATATTATTAAACGGCCTTCGTAAATACTATTTTTTTCGGAACAAAAAAACTCTTCATGGTAATTCAACTGAAAGGTTAGCGCAACGACATATTTTTCAATTTAAAATTACAGAACATATTTTTGCTGTTTTTTTTGTCATAATTCCCATATTGGATGTGGTAAATAAAGGGTTAAGCAATAACTACAGTGTTGTATTTTTTTGCATCGCTGTCATTCTGCGTCTCAATGATGTGTTATCATATCATCTTCTGCATTTTGCGACATATATACCTACACACATACATATCTCCTTACGGGTGATCATCGTCATCGTCGTCATCATACTTATGATCGATGAATATCGTTCATAATTATTACTTTACAATACTCGTAAATGTCATTTTCTTCTTTGACATTCTCGCATTTAACTAAAGCCAACAAGACACAACATCACAGGAGTGATGTTGAGAGTAGACCAAAAAAACCAAACGTTGTGGTTTCTTTAAAACAAAACGGTTTTGTAATGTTTCTGTTTCATTTTTTTTGTGGAAATTATAAGTTTTAACTTCGTCGAGGTAGAGGTTTTTTATGCATTGTTATTTGGCTGTAACTAGTTTGAGGTTAGCTTACGAGTGCTGTGTGTGACAGCCGTGTATCTGCTAAAGAAAAAACAGTGACACTTTTTGTTGATAGCAAACGCAGGATAAAAACGCCAATTGGCTGTGCAAACTACTCAAACAGTTGTTGCGGCTAAACCACAAGGACCAGTGCAGCGCTTTGTACTTTTTCACATATTTCTAGTTGAAAGCTCTTTCTAAACATACACAAAATGGGAATAAAAACTGGAAAACTTGATGTAGTCATTTAGAACGAAAGTAATGGAACAGTCGAAGAAGTTGCATTAAATATTTGTTCTCTCATTTTGGTAATATAAATCCGATAACATGTTAAATTAAAGGTACTCACGATGGCCACAAACTTTCACATAGAAACGATGGTTCAGGAACAATCTTCAAAAATTTGGTAATTTTTTTTTTAAATCTATTTTTGCTGGCACGAAAAAAGTCGGAAAAGTTATTTTGTTTTATTTTTTAATATCTATCATTCTAACGCAAAAAAAAAAACAAATCTATGAATAAAAGTAGAGGTTACGATACTCCTTGCAGACGAAAAAGATTTTTAAAACATATTTATTTAAATTTTTGTTTAAATAGCGCGTAAAGGGATTTTTACAAGTTAGTTAACAGAATATTTTATTTTAGTCTGTAATAGCAACGAAACGATATATATTTTTATCGGTTTGGGCAGAAACAATTTCTTTTTTGTTAACAAAGGTCGTGTATATGTATACTGCTACATTGAAAATTCAAAAATATCAAAAAAATAATAAAATTTTGTTTATTCAAAAGGTAATAAAAGCAAAAAAACTCCCCGAGTTACAATTCGAACCCGAGACCTTATGGGTGCTAAGCGGACAACTTATGTATCTCAGCAACTTACAAAAAAATCATTCGCATTCACTTGCGAAAATGATATTGATAAAATTTTACGTGATACATCCCAGCAAAAAGAGAGCACCCAAAGAAGTGAAAAAGATGTTCATCTTGTGATTCGGAAGTAGTGATTATTGGGATCATCACCAATGAATTTAACACGGAGTTGTCATAGGAGGGATGTCCTTTTTATTTTAAAGTGTTGCAAAAGAACCACTTTTTCACTAGTTTCCATTTCTGTTTTTAAAAATCCGCCGCTACCAGGGGTAGAACAGCGGATCTTCTGGTTGCTACTACGGCACTCTAACTATCTCAGCTATTCTCTGTTGTAAGTGCTGAATAACTAATGTAAACCATTTGTTTTTTCGTTAGAACTGACAATAGGTAACTTAACGAAATATTTCTTTAGTATGAATTAATATCCAACGCACATTAATATTGAATTAAATTAGCATTAAATAAATTAACACGGCTTATTTTTACTGATCTTATTTAGTATAATATTTAAACATGAAGTACTTTAATAAAACAATAAATTTGTATTAAAAAAAAAATAAATTGTTAAAATTAAACAAAATTGAACATTGTTTATTTATAAAAGTAATACAAAAAAAAAAAAAAAAAAAAAAAACAAAAAAAAGTTTTTTCCAAGCCTCGATTCGAACCCCAGATCTTCTGGGTACAAAGCGGACACCTTACCTCTAGCAAATCTTTCCCATTCACTTGTGAAACCTTACATATTATAGACTTTTTTTGGAAGTTGTTTAAAAGAACTTCCTCACTTGATTGGGAGATGCGATTAAGATGTGCTTCCTTCAGAATTACTTCGTTTTTTTGTTGGGTATAAATATGCACATTGGGATGCGACTAAAATATACTTGCTAAGGTTGAAATCTATATTTTTTCTAGGTATATGAGGAAATTTTAAGAAGCCATCTTTTACAATTTGAAAATAAAAACTATATCAAAAATATGGCATTTTTCAATTATGGAATTAGTTGGTTATTATTTCCCATCTAATCCTCGAATTCACAACTACCCGACGGATGTGCGTCATCGCTTTATCTTCGATTCAAACTTGTTCAACTTAAACGTTCAGTGCATCATCACACGTTTGACAATCGTATCAATTCAATCAATCAATTACATATTTTCGTTTTTCATCCTCGCTCTAATTATCCGCTTGACCTTTTCCTCCACAAATTAATATCTATTTGTTAATAAATTATCTTAAAGTAACCCACTTAATCGTAATCTAATACATGTCATAGCTGTAACAAAATAACAACGCCGCGAAATGTAAAAGCCGACGGCAGACGGCCGTCGATTGTTTAAACCGTTTTGTGGCTGTTACAGCGCCCTCTATTAGCTTATGCCAAAATAAGGAGTTTACACTTAAAATTCCGAATCACAAACTGAAAACAAATTATGATGAAAGCTTACAAATATATATTTATTTCCTAAATGAAGTAATGAAGCCTTGTCACACTGCATGCGAAATCTAGTTTAAACAACATAAGGTGATTTTCAAATGTCAAATTTATATGGCATCTGAGATTTGAAAATCGACCTTATGTCATTTAAACTAGACAAGCCCCTAAAGAACTACAATCGAAGTCCAAGTTGAATGGATATAGTGTAAACGCTACTATAAATAATGGCAAATCATTGACGTTAACTGAAGCGTTGATTAAATCAATATAGGTACATTTCTCAGACCTAAAACAATGCAACAGTGTCATATTATTTAATAAGAAATCAACATTTAATTTTACGTGTGTATATCAGTCAGAATATATCTAAGATAAATTATAACTTTCTTCTTTTGAAGGGTTTTTTGCGAGTAATTTTCCTTCTCTCTACTTTTGTGTTCGTAATTTATTGTATCTTTTGATAAGGACACCATTAATAATGTAGATGAAAGGTTTCTTATAAGTCATCACTAAAATTTAAGATTTACTTATTACATCGAATAATTTTACTTCAAATAAATATAAATAAATATACACACGTGTATCAACTTAACATGTTGTTCGATCTTTTTACATATTTTCTATTTTACAAAAATTACAATATTTTGCAATATTTTTTAAATAAATTCTAATGGAAGCCTTCTTTCAAATACACTACATTTTGTGTAAACAATTACTGTCGTATTTACGTACTAACCATAATGGAATAAGAACACTTGTTGAAAATACAGTCAATGTCCTAAAGAAAAGGACCGCAAAAGAATATCATGGAAATTTGAATATGAGATAGGCTTTATTTTTATACACTCCACGAGCCGTCTGCCGTCAAATCCCATACAAATTTCGTTCCCAATTTGAATTTTTCCGCTTTAGAATCCACATATTTTAACAGATTTTCTTCAAAATTGGCAAAACAACTTATATTTAAACTAGGAACACCTATAGTGAAAATGGTTCACATCGGTTCAGATTTACATATAGCTCTGATACAAATTTCGTTCCCCCAGAAACCGCGTATTTTCAGAGAATTTCTTAAAATTTAGCATAACAAGTTATACTTCAACTGGAAGAACTAATTGTGAAGGTTAGTCACTTCATTCCATGTTTGGATATAGTTCCGATACAAATATTATTCTCGATTTGACAAGTTGGACCAGGTCCTATTAGCCTGTGATTAGGAAACATACAAAATTTTTTCCCGTTTTCACTTCTTTACTGAATTGAATTGCATTCGATAGAATGAGGAGTGTTTCATATAGTCGGTGGTATATACCACCATCATGATTTCTAGCATGCACAAAATACTCGGACTGTTTTTTTTTTGTTTTCTATAAACGACTTATTTTCTTCTTACTTCTTTGTCACACCATTACAATATTTCAAGTTTTAATTGACCTTAATTTTATTTTTATTTTGTTCTGTGACAATTCTATGGTTTATGGTAAATTATTAAGTGTAAACTCTTCCTTTCAGTTTACAGAAACAAATAAACATACGGAAATCCCGGAGGCGGCAAATTCGTCATTGGAATCATATGCCACCGGAAATGCATTTTATCCTTAAGCTTAAGTCGAAATCAGTCATTTCTGTTGATGTTTTCTCAAATACATATATATTTTGGTCGATATTGCCTATTCGAAGCGAAGTCGCATTTATAGCGTGTATCGTTGTATAATCTGATAAGTTATTACGGACAAAAGGCGGCAGAAGTCAGACAACCGAAAAGTTAAAAAAATCATGGCAACTCTGTCTGATGTAACCTTTAAGAAAAGCACACTCAAATTAAAGACAACAGAATCGAAAATATTTTTTGGTGTACACTAGCCTTTAATTAAATATGATTGTAAAAACACTGTAATGGCCTTTTCAGACTGCCGGTGAAATCGATCATAACTGGATTTCTAGTGTATTAGAAATCGAGCTAATATTAATTTAAGCTCGATTTAGCCCGCAGCCTAAAAAGAAATCTAACTGAGGTGACATAAGGTCGATATTCAAATGATAATTTTCTATGGGATGTGACATTTCTAAATTGACATTCTGTCATTTCAGCTAGATTTCGCATGCAGTGTGGCAAGACTATTAGAAAACCAAAACAGAAAAGGAAGTGTGTACGCGACTTCATATAATTTTTTAACTTTCTGGACAGTACACTGTCATCAACAGACATTACCAGACATTTACAGAAAAAAGTAATTCACATAAATCTTCAGCAAAAAAATCACTCAAAAATTCAAATTTTCATAATTACTTCTAGGTATTTTTCAAGCAGCGATGATTATCTATTAATATCGTCTTCCTTAAAAAATTCCATAAACTACAAACTTACCCGAACTTGGACGATCACTATAGCGGGTGCAATAAACCCACGCGGGCCACACAATAGGACCACCACTGCTGCTGCCACTCGCCGAACCCGATGAAGTAACCGCTCCCTCCTCCGTGGAAGATTTGCCAGCCGTGGATCCCACCTTTCCACCACCCTCCGTAAGACTCGGTGACAAGGTCGGGGTTTGCGAAGGCGAAGATTTAATCAGATCGCCACCCGTGCCATTGACACTGCTGTAGCTACTACTGACCGCTGTGCTATTCGAATCATTGCTATTTGTACATATGCTGGCCAGGGAAGAGGAGAATGTTTGCGTTGAGGGCGGAATACTGTGGCTGTGGCCCAACGTGGCCGAGGTGGTTTGTTGGTGATCCAATGAATCGGAGAGCACCGTGTTATTGGAGGCCGTTGACGATGACGACGACGAGGCCGACTTTTGCCTCTGGGCCAAAGATTTGCTATGATGGTGATGGCTGTGATGATGATGCGACTTTTTCGTATGAGGAGGCGACTGGCCGCGACCAAAGTCGGCCTTCAGAATATTGTCTATGCTAAACTTTAAAGCCCGCTCGTGTAAATTATCATTATTGTCATGCAACAGGCCGGGCAAATGGGCCTGCATTTGAGTCTGCAGCTGGTTAAGCGTGGACATCATGTGCGAACTGCTCGTGGAGGTTTGTTTACTTAAAGCTGTCAATTTGGCCAAAGTATCGCTGGGCGAATGATGCACATGATGTGGGTGCGCAAGGGGATGGATGCTAAGATGCTGTTGATGTGGCGCTAGGGATGAGGGTTGTTGTGGCAAAGGTTTGGAGGAGTGTTGGGCGGCCGCTGTTAAAGCTGCCGCCGCGGCTGCCGCACTTATCTGTCCAATCTTGGTCAGGGGATTCAAATGCACCAGACTGGGGGTGGGGGCCATATGAGCGCTGGCATTGTGCAAATTTTGGCTGCGTATGGTAAAGGCACTGGCCCGGGCGGCGGCCATCAAATGCATTTGATGCTTCATCAGTTCCTCGGCATAAAGATGGGATTTCCTTAGGAATTCCTCTTGGAATGGGGAAATGTTGGTGGGTCCCACCGCTCCCACGGCCGGGGAGGCCTGCAGACCAAATGGCACGGGAAAACGCAGAGTGTTGGCCGCCAAAGCGAAAGGATTGAGCGGCGTTTCGCCGGGCGTTGAAGGTGTCACATTGCGTTCGTCGGCCGAGGAATTCGAATGGGTATCCGAGATGTCCAGAATTTCCTCATCTTCGAGGTGTTGCTGGCGCAGCGCACGAGAATCGTCGCCCGTATGTTCACGGCCCACGGAAAGCTCACTGCACATGCTGATGTTGTCGTCGTCGTCGTCCAGATGATCATCGTTGAGCCGATGATGCAGACGCTTCACGGGCGACTCCTCGATGTCATCGATGTCCTCCTCGTCATCGCTGACGATGCGCACCAGATCATCGGTATCATCATTTTTGGGACTGTGTAACGAGGACGACGACTCAGCCGTGGAACATGACATGCTCGTATCTTCAGTGTTCAAATACAAGATGGGTTGTTTATGCTTTAAGCTTAGATTTGAAGCACACTTTTGCAACACCAGACTAAAGTCCGGGTGCATGTTTTACACGGAACTACCGGCCACACGAGAACAACACGCTACGCAACAGAGGCAAAGGAATTTGTGTTTTTTTTTTTCTTTTTTGTTGAAAGGGAGGGGGAGATTGATTTAAATTCCTTTAAAACGTATATAAGCGAGGTTGCATTAGCTTAGGTGGGAACTTTCAAAAAAGCCGTCGGTAAAAGCTTTCCATAATTCCACGCACAAAAATCACCGTTAGTTAAAAGTTAATCCGAATTTATGGCTTTGACAAAGTAATTGATTTTATTTCGCCGGCGTAATTTTTTCTTTTCGGTTGCTGTTGTTGTTGTTTGCCAAATAATCATATGATTTAATTAAACAACACGTACACACACGTACGCTGCACACGCACACTGGCACACACACACATACACAAACAAACACTTCGTAAGTTAGGCACAGGCATGCCTTCTGAACCCGCCGTGCCGTGCAATGCCGTCCACGTTGGAGAGTTTTAATGTGATTACGGTAAACACAATACAAGACAATCCAATAACAATAACAACAAAGAAGCAAACAAACAACAGACTCAGTGTCAGCTCCAAAAACAGTCTCACTCGGTGAAGTAAAACGACGACGACGTGTGTAGCCAAACAACCGCCGCTTTACGGTTATAACAACTCAGAACGCGTTCGTTAACTGAAGAGCGCAAATATTAAAGCGTATACCACCATACAATTGAAAATTGCCCAACGCTGGCGCACACCACGACGTCGACCGCAACGTTAATGGGAGTGATTATTGGGCACGACGACGACGATGACGGCGGCGAGCAACACAAAAACAAACAAAACAAAACCCACATCCAGTTTGACTACATTTTATGATATTTTTTCTCCA
Source organism: Polietes domitor (assembly GCA_947397865.1). NCBI lineage: Eukaryota > Metazoa > Arthropoda > Insecta > Diptera > Muscidae > Polietes > Polietes domitor. The sequence goes on along the minus strand of OX377622.1, from coordinate 24,044,102 downwards.
ACCAAAAAACCAGAGAGAGAGATAGCCATACAACACAGGCAATTGAATGAAAACAAAAAAAAACACACACACACACTCGCAACCAAACCCCACCGCCGCAACGGCAAACACAATCAAAAACTCAAGTGGTATGAAAGCCAATGTAAACATACAACGGGTTGTCTCTTTCGCACAACTGTGTTTGGCTCAGGCATATGGTTTACTTATGTACGCTCTCACTCTCTCTCTCGCTCCACTTACTTACAGTTCTCTTGTTCGACTCACAATTCTTTCCTGTTGTTCCACCACTTCCCTTTCAAACATAATTAAACTTCCTTTATCATTTCGAGTGCGAGTGTGTGTGTGTGCGTGGTTTACTCTCCTTTTTAACGTCAATATGTGCAAGAGTACTTGTGTTATTGCCATTCGTTTATTCTCATACTCCTCGTCAACAACAGTGCGGACGTCATACCTAAAAATTGCATGTGTTTGGTTCTTGATGTAGTTTTTTTGTTTCTTTTTAGTGTTGTTGTTTGCTGTGTTTGAGTTTGTGTTGAGCGCACTGCGAGCTCTCCCCCTGTCACTTGAGGTTATGTTTAGTGTTGCTCATCTCTCGTCGTTTGTTGTTATATTTGTTAATTAAGTGCAACGCCACGACATTTGAGCTTAAGTTTAAATGAGTTCTCGTTTCGGTGTGTTCATTTTGTAGCTTTGCTTTGCTTTTATGTTATCTTTGTTTTTGTTGGTCTTCTTTTAGTTTTTTTTTAATACTTGTTTCTTCTCAATTGTTGTTGTTGCTGTTGTTGTAGTATAAATTGTTTTTGCTGCTGCCATATCCTTTTTACTCGGTCTCATTGTTGTTGTTGCTGTTGCTGCTGTCGGTAGTGCTGTTACTGTTGCCGTTGTTGTAATTTTTGTTGAAAATTTATTTGCTGAATTAATGATGGCACACTGAGTGCTTCAAGTTGTTGGGTTTCATATGGTCTGGCCGGGATGATGATGAGATGCTGCTGCCGCTGTTGCTGATGAGGACGATGCTGGTAACAATTTCTACCTTTTAATTTAACACACCAAGTGATAAGAGTTGTTTAAAGGAAATTCAGAAGAAGACGAAACAGCAGCATTTAATGCAAAAGAAAAACATTAAAGTAGGAAGATATCTCTGGTCGCTCTTAGTAATAAACTCAGGCGTACCAGATGGGATTGTTGGTATTTTTGTCTATTTTCTTTCTTTTGAATAAAAAGAGGCAACATTAATAATGAATCGAATACAAAATAGATAGAGAATCATATAATTACGCAAAGACTATTCTCTTGCATGTGAGAGAGAGTATGTATGTAAAGAGAGCCTTAATTAATATCTCAAGAGCCTTTTCACACAGACTTCGAAATTGAGCTTAGCTTCGATTTCCGTCAGTGTGAAAATCTACAATTGAGAGTTTTTGATTTAATGTTCGTCTGCAGGATTGCCAATTACATTTTAGATTATCTTTAATAGCCTTTTCAGACAGCATGTGAAATCATTCGATTTCAGCTTGAAATGAAAAGGTCGATTTTCAAATATAAAAATTGTATGGGACATTTTCTCAGAGTATTTTTTTAAATCTAATACGGACAAGGGTATCCGCTGCTCCACCTCATTGGGCAAATTTATAAGGAGTTGACAGAATAAAATGAAACTTAATTTCTAAATGTGCATCAAAATGCACTGAATTCAAAAATATGTATTATTGGTTTTTATGAAACATTTACTTTAAATATGTACTTGTAAACCTATAGTTACTTGTAAACCATACCAATTAGGGCTGCTCTCAAAAAACGTTTCCTTAAAAGTAATAAATTGAATATGTAAAGAAAACGTCAGCAAAGAAAGTAGTTCATAGTTGACTAACGAGTAAAAATGTAATTTTATAAAAAATTTTAAAAAATTAAAATGAAAAATAATCGAAAAAAATCGGGGTAGATTTTGATTTTTTCTAATAGATTAAAGTTCATACTAAATTATTATGCAAAAAATTCACGTATTTTTTATGTTTTTCTAAACATCAATAATTGGCAATTTTTCAAATATTCATCATTAAAAATTAAATATATAACAATGACCTGAAGATGACCAACGGAGTTGTTCGAAATATTGGGAAATAAAAAAAAAAAAACAAGAAAATAATAAAATAGTAACTTTTGTTTTATTATTTGAAAAAGCTGACCTCAAGCCGAACCAAAGACAAAACGCAACACATCAAAAGGTCAACCATACATACCACTAACATATAAAAATATTTTTAAAATTTAGAAAAAATGGGTTCCACTCCCCAGCTATTCAGAAATATAAGAATATTCAATTCCGTTCAATAATAGGGAATTTTTCCAATATTCATCTTTAAAAATTAAATATATAAAAAGTTAATGAAAATAATATTTTTAAGATTTGGGAAAAAATTGCACCACTCATCAGCTATTCAGAAATTCTTCGTCTAAATATGTATTTTGAGCCATATTTTCAGACATACAAATCACCCAAAAAAAATTCTATGGAAAATTCTTTGTGATTTTTTTAGTTCGACCTATAAAATGATATCAAAAAATGGAATTAGAAGCAAGTCAGTTTTCTGATTTTTGTGCAGTGTATAGAAGACCTTAAAGTAAAGTGTTTATGAGATATCACCACAAATATAGAAGTACTCGACTCTAACAAAATAAAAAGAATTTTACTGAAATTTATGGAGCGTAGTGCTGCTGTTTGTACTGGAAATTACAAAAATAAATGAAGTACATACAAACAAACCTTTGACAAACATAAAACAAACAATAACACCATCTGGCAGGCCCGTGCGCAGGATTTTCCCCTGGGGGTGTTTTCATCTACACTCACAAAAAAGTTAACCCTTTAATGAGTTAAAGTTAACTAAAATTTAGGAAACCAAGTACATTTTTACTAAATATAAGTAGAATTTTGCGAAGTTTTCCTAAATCTAAGTAAATTTTTTTTCTAAAACCAATTAATTTTTTACTAAATTTAAGCAAAATTTTTCTAAAACTGAGTAAATTTTTACTAAATCTTTATTAAAATTTTGCTGAAAATTTCCTAAAACTAAGTAAATGTTTACTCAAATCAAGTAAATATTTACTCAAACTGAGGACAATTTTGCTGATTTTTTCCTCAAAACGAGTAAATTTTTACTTAATCTGAGGAAAAAAAATCAAAGAAAAAAGGTGCAATTAAAATAAGTTCAATTTAACTAAAAAATCAAACAAATAGTTTTGCTTCAGAGTATGCAAAACTGATAAAAAAATGACAACATGAAATATTTCTCAAAAGTTTCATGGTACCTCTACCATAAGGAGTTGAGCAATTACTCCATGATTGTTGCGAAGGCAAGATAGGCGCCTTCGCATTGGTTGTTTAGAATAATTCATAAAGTATTTAAGAAATAAGTATCTGCAAACGAACGAGAATTGCTTCTTAGATTAATATTCAAAAACTTTTTAAACAATTTCAAATGTTTTTTATAAGTTCATTAATTCTTAAATGTATGAAGAACTCGGCATAAATTTCAGTAAACATTTTTACTTCATATTTATACACTCCACGAGAGTATTATGTCTTTGTGCATTTGTTTGTAACACCCAAAAGGAAAGGAGATAGACCCATGGTTAATTATACCGATCGACTTAGAATCACTTTTTGAGTCGATTTAGCCATGTCCGTCCGTCCGTCTGTCCATCTATTCTTGTAATCACGATACAGGTCGCAATTGTTGACATAACTAAATGAAACTTTGCACAATTAAGTTTTTTCGGGACAAGGACGAACGCTATTTAATTTGAAGAAAATCGGTTCAGATTTAGATATAGCCCCCATACGAATTTCACTCCCGATTTGACTCTTTTCACTCTAGGTACCACATATTATAACAGATTTTCTTTAAAATTGACAAAACATCTTATATTTCAAGTAGAAACACCAGTGGTAAAAATGTGTTAGATCGGTTCAGATTTATATATAGCTCCCATACAAATTTCGCTCCCGATTTGACCTTTTCCGCTCTAGAAACCACATATTGTATCAGATTGTCTTCAGATTTGGTAAAACATCTTATATTTCCACTAGAAACACCCATAGTGAATATAGGACACATCGGTTCAGATTTAGATACAGCTCCATAAAAATGTCCAATCGCAAATATTACATCTTAGCGCTCTACAAGCATCAAGGAAATTATTTGCTTTTATTAAGAACATTTTAGATTTCATTGTGACATCATATTGATTCTTATCTACACTTTTTTAAAATTACTAAACAATTTTGTTATAAATTTCCAAACTTTTATTTTAGTACACTACTAAAAGTTCATAACATATAGCTCTAGTCGAATATCAAAAAGTGGTATCGGTTAATAAAAATGAAAATTTTCCGAACAATTTGGTGTCCATTAGCGAAATTAGCAATACACAATCTTGAAATTGGCACAATTCGTTTAGTTTGTTTGTATTTTTCATAACCTTTGTCCGAAATTGAAGAAAGTGTCCACGTTTTTTATATAATTTTCGTGTTTTCATGATTTTACTGCAAAATTGCCATTTCAGACGAGTTATTTTAAAAAGACCTTAAAAATTCTATATTTTTTTGCTTCAGAAAGTCTAGAAGGTTTTGAAAAGTATATGTTCGAAACCTCTCTGGGAAAGAGTATAAAGAGTTTGCGAGTAGTCCAGCTATATATTTACTCTAAATACATATATATCACACGAACGATTCTGATGTATCTAATTTTATTCCAAGAACAATATAGTTTTAAATTTGAACTTAAAAATGAGATGAAACTGTATTTATAAATAATATTTTTAAAAAGTTGTACATGTGAGTTGTGCTTCTCGTTCTTTTGTGAGAATCATCTCCTTATAGGGACCGGGTTTGATGTTGAAAAGTCGCTGCGAAGCCACTTGAAAAGACTTTTGACATGGCCGAAATCATGATCGTGGTAGTCTGCAGCCAAGTAATAAATGTCACCGTACCATTTGTAAATAAATTTGCATTCCAGTAAATATAGAAGCAAAATGTCTTGATCCAGGACAATATCCCAGTTAAAATCAAAAATTTGTACAAATAAATTTTTATTGTTATTAATAAGATTGTATTGTATTTAGCCGAAGGATTGGTTGGTTTATGTGGCCGTCAAATAATGCCATAAAGCACTATTTTTAGCCGACGAAACTAACAGATTATAATTTAAAAATTCGAATTTACGAATTAGATTTCGTTGAAATTTATAATTTAATAACTGAGTTAACTGCTTAGATCATTGATGGACCTGTCCAAACCTGCCCACATTTCCTTCGATAACTATATAACAATGTCAAATGAAGACAATATATTATTCTAAATCAATTTATTTATTTACAATATATTTTTATTTTTAATGCAAAATTTATAATAAAGATTATTTGTTGCAACTTATTCGAATTATTCGTTACTCGAAAATGATGATTTTTTTCATTATTCGAAAAGAATTATTCGATTAATCGAATAAAATTTATTCGGTTGGATACCCTACTCAATTCACACAAAAAATGTTTATGTATCGGACACAATTTTCTTTAAATTGTTAACAGTTTGTTTTCATTAAAAGGTGAAATTTAGTTTATTTTTTCCAATTTTTGTTTCATGCTGTGAGTTGATTTACTGCAATCAAACTTGTCAAATAAGTTGATTCTATATGTTACCACTTCCAAAAATAATGGATTTTTATCAACTAATCACATTGAATATTTCAGTTAACAGCGCTGTTATCCTGATCAAAACTAGCATGCTAAAGGAGAGTTCTCCACTCTCAGTATGTAACAACTCTCTCAATGTATTTACATACCTTTGTACATAAATAAGTATGCATTTCTATTATACCTTTGTAAGGTATGTAGGTATTATTATCTATGCCTGTTTGATTTTCTTCTTTTTTCTACTTCTTCTTCCATCATCTAAATCTAAAAAGCAATCATTTATTTGACTCTTATTACATCTGTTGTGATTTCATAATTGATTGTTGTTGTTGTCATTGTTGTTGCTATTTATTATTATTGCTGTTGTAGCTGTGTTCTTGCCCCTGCCTTTGTAACGTCAGAGCATCATAGTGTGTAAATATACGAGTATTTGTAGGAAAGTATCATCGGCATCACCATCTCCATCATCGTCATCATCATGATAATACTCGTTCGTATTGTATCTTTTCGTTTTTTGTTATGGTCAACAATTGTTTTTGTCTTCTCTCTGTTTCAAGTGGTGTTAGTAGTGTTCGAGATGCTGGCTGGCTGGCTGACTGTTCATGCACGATAGTGGCTGCCGTGAGGGGTTGGGGGATGGCATGTCTGTCCCTCTCATTCGATACGAGTGCGTGTGCGTATGAGTGTGTGTACATTAAGATAATTATTTTGCGGTTGTTGATGTTGTTACCTCAAGGGATTATGGAGAGTATTCATATGTGAGTTCATACGAGTGGTGAGTACTCGTACGGTTGTCTAACTAATGTTGTACACAACCAACCACTCAACAGCACACAACAACACCCAGCACATACAGATTTTTAAGTAAAGGGTGATTTTTTAAGAGCTTGATAACTTTTTTTAAAAAAAAAACGCATAAAATTTGCAAAATCTCATCGGTTCTTTATTTGAAACGTTAGATTGGTCCATGACATTTACTTTTTGAAGATAATTTCATTTAAATGTTGACCGCGGCTGCGTCTTAGGTGGTCCATCCGCTTAGTCCAATTTTGGCATTTCCACGTTTTTGAGTAACAGAGACCCAATTGGTGCGAACGGCGACGAATCGAAAATTGGTGGTCATCATTAACACTGGCCGATACAGCTGCGATATTTTCTTCAGTTCGCCCTCTACGTAAGCGTGTTGGTGGTTTAATGTCCAACAATGTAAATTTGGTGCGAAATTTAGTCACAATAGCCCGAGTAGCCGCTTCAGTGGGTCGATTAAACTGACCATAAAATGGAAGCGCGCAATGAACTTTCTTAACAGAGCACGCATTTTGATAATAAAATTCAATAATTTGCAAGCGTTATTCGTTTGTAAGACGATTCATGATGAAATGTCAAAGCATACTGAGCATCTTTCTCTTTGACACCATGTCTGAAATCCCACGTGATCTGTCAAATACTAATGCATGAAAATCCAAACCTCAAAAAAATCACTCTTTATTTTGCAGACGAAGAACGAACATCTTTTTTTCTTCTGAGGAATTCAAACTCTTTTTTCTTCTTCCTCAATCAGAGAAATTTAAGGAATGTTGCCGTAAACAAAAACTATATCGAAAGATTTAGTTTTTATTAATGAACTGAGAGAGAGAGAGAGAGAGATATATAAAGAGGAAATAGGCATTATTAGCATTCTTGGTATTTAAATGAATCATTTGTTTTTGGGCGAAATGTGTGCCATTAAAAAGGATGTTGGATCATATCCGTTGGCAAGGTGCAACTCGTTGATGTAGGTTTGACGTAGGTATCATTTAGAGGCCCACGCAGTGATTTAAGAAATTAGTCTCGGCAAACGAATGAGAATTACTTCTTAGGCTACTATTCAAGAATATTCTCAACACATTGAAATGTTTTTTTTTTAATTTTTTTAAAAAATTAAATTTATGAAATACTTAATATAAATTAAAAAAACACATTAAATTAATTTCAGATAAAAAATAAATTTCCCAAATGAAATTTTTCCATAAAATAACTTCAGTATTTTCCTTTTTAGGAAGTAATATAAATACAAACAATTTAAATAAATTTCTAAATAAAATTACTACCCCAATATCTACACCATTTCAGTTGAAATTGAGAAATGAAAAGTGAAATTGAGAAAATAAAAGTTGAGTAAAATGGAAGTTGAGAAAATACAAATTGAAATTCCGAAATGCGAATTGAAATTGAGAAAATACAAATTGAAAATGAGAAATGTAAATTGAATTTCAGAAAAATACAATTTGAAATTGAGAAATGTAAAATGAAATTCAGAAAATATAATTCGAAATTGAGAAATGAAATTTGAAATTGAGAAATTAAATTTGAAATTGAGAAATAAAATTTGAAATTCAGAAATGAAAATTCAGAAATAAAAAAATTGATATTCAGAAATCTATGCAAATTGAAATTAATTTGTATTTTCTCATTTTCAATTGTTTATATCAAATTTTATATTCTCAGTTTTAATTTACTTTCTGAATTTCAATTGGTATTTTCTCAATTTACATTTCTCATTTTCAATTTGTATTTTCTCAATATGATGTTGTACGTTCTCAATTTCTGGTGAACATGTTATAAAGGGTGTCCCAAGAAGAGCGCAATTTTTCAATTTTAAATAAAACACACGGTCCATACCAATGAAAAATTAATTTCCAAAAACTAAACGAAAATAAAGTTTGTATTGTTTAATGGTGATTTGCAAAATATTTCGTTTCTAGATCAAGCTAAACGCTCTTGAAAACACACCTAAAAATCATCTTATTTCACAAAAATGGAGTCAGAGACGTAATTTTTCATGCGATATTCATCATTTAGGCATCATTCGAAAGCTGAACTGATTCCTTCAGTTTATTTTTCAATGTTTCCAAGAAATAGAAGTTTTTAGCTGTCACTTTGAAAACCCAAAAAAAGTCTAAAAAATCTAAACGTCTAATAATACGACCAATTAGTTATTTTAAGACAAGAATAGAAATTTATATTTGAAGTGCTTCCAAGGAAGTATTAATTCAGGAATAAATTTGGACAAGAATAAAACATAAAAAACGGGAAAAACATGATTTTTAAAGGTGTTTTCAGGAGCGATTAGCCCACAGACGGCTTGATCCAACGACGAAATATTTTCCAGTCTTCATTTCCGGTGGAGTGACCGCTGCAATTTATTTTTGCGACCCATCCTAATGTATATACTTTGAAATAAGGAAACTTTACTCCTACTTGGCCTACTTCCCAGGACGTGAAAGACAAAACTGAAGCAAATTTGATACACGTTGTTAAAATGTAGAATTTTCTAAAATGTATACAGACAATTTTTCTTAGGGTATTTAAGATTATTTATCCTATTAAAGGCTATTATTCCAATGATTAGATTTCACCGAGCTTTGGAGTTTTTCTTAAACCAAGCAATGTCCCACTTTTGTTCAGGACATATATATATATAATGCAATACAAATAATGTAAAATAAATAAAAAATGTGTCCGAGATCTGAAATTTTTTTGTGAGACATATTGATTCGTAAAATCAACTAAATTTACTAAATTCAAATTTTTATTAAAGGTACCTTTAATATTTATGCTCTCCTGTTGGAAATAAAGATCCAACCACATCCGTTTGTATATTGAATTAAAGGTACTCATGATAGCTACTCATGATAGCTACAATTGTTGCGAATTGCACTTTCACACAATTTTTTTCGAAAAAAAATTATTTTTTGCTTGATTTCTTCGTTTGCGTGCCTACTATTGAAAAAATAACATTTTATGGATAACCATGGAAGTTATGAGCCTTATTGTACAAGTAAGGGAATTTGTCATTTTTACCAAGTTTTTGCTTATGTTTAAGACTTCTACAATAAGGACCATAACTTCCACATTTATCCATAGATTTTCTTTAAATAGGCCTGGTTTTCTTCGTTTGGATGCCTACTGTAAAAAAATAACAATTTATGGATAACCATGGAAGTTATGAGCCTTGTTGTACAAGTAAAGGAATTTGTCATTTTTTACCAAGTTTTTGCTTATATTTAAGACTTCTACAATAAGGGCCATAACTTCTACATTTATCCATAGATTTTCTTAATATAGGCTTTGATTTATTGGTTTGCATGCCTACTATTAAAAAAATAACAACTTATGGATAACCGTGGAAGTTATGAGCCTAGTTGTACAAGTAAAAGAAATTTGTCATTTTTCACCAAGTTTTTGCTTATATTTAAGACTTCTACAAAAAGGGTCATAACTTATACATTTATCCATAGATTTTCTTTAGATAGGACTTGATTTCTTCGTTTGCATGCCTACTATTAAAAAAATAACAATTTATGGATAACCGTGGAAGTTATGAGCCTAGTTGTACAAGTAAAAGAAATTTGTCATTTTTTAACAAGTTTTTGCTTATATTTAAGACTTGTACAATAAGGGTTATAACTTGTACATTTATCCATAGATTTTCTTTAAATATGCCTTGATTTCTTCGTTTGGATGCCTACTATTAAAAAAATAAAAAATTTTGGAAAACGATGGAAGTTATGAGCCTAGTTGTACAAGTAAAGAATTTTTCATTTTTACCAAGTTTTTGCTTATATTTGAGACTTCTACAATAAGGACCATAACTTCTACATTTATACATAGATTTTCTTTAAATAGGTCTTGATTTCTTCGTTTGCATGCCTTATATTGAAAAAGTAACAATTTATGGATAACCATGGAAGTTATGAGCCTAGTTGTACAAGTAAAGGAATTTGTCATTTTTACCAAGTTTTTGCTTATATTTGAGACTTCTACAATAAGGGCCATAACTTCTACATATATCTATAGATTTTCTTTAAATAGGCCTTGATTTCTTCGTTTGAATGCCTACTATTAAAAACAAATAACAATTTAAGGATAACCGTGGAAGTTATGAGCCTAGTTGTACAAGTAAAAGAAATTTGTCATTTTTCACCAAGTTTTTGCTTATATTTAAGACTTCTACAAAAAGGGTCATAACTTATACATTTATCCATAGATTTTCTTTAGATAGGCCTTGATTTCTTCGTTTGCATGCCTACTATTAAAAAAATAACAATTTATGGATAATCGTGGAAGTTATGTTATAAGCCTAGTTGTACAAGTAAAAGAAATTTGTCATTTTTTACCAAGTTTTTGCTTATATTTAAGACTTCTACAAAAGGGGCAATAACTTATTCATTTATCCATAGATTTTCTTTAACTATGCATTGATTTCTTCGTTTGCATACCTACTATTAAAAAAATAACAATTTATGGATAACCATGGAAGTTATGAACCTTGTTGTACAAGTAAAGGAATTTGTCATTTTTTACCAAGTTTTTGCTTATATTTAAGACTTCTACAATAAGGGTCATAACTTCTACATTTGTCCATAGATTTTCTTTAAATAGGCCTTGTTTTCTTCGTTTGGATGCCTACTGTAAAAAAATAACAATTTATGGATAACCATGGAAGTTATGAGCCTAGTTGTACAAGTAAAGGATTTTGGTTTTTTTTACCAAGTTTTTGCTTATATTTGAGACTTCTACAATAAGGGCCATAACTTCTACATTTATCAATAGATTTTCTTTAAATAGGCTTTGATTTCTTCGTTTACATGCCTACTATTAAAAACAAATAACAATTTAAGGATAACCGTGGAAGTTATGAGCCTAGTTGTACAAGTAAAAGAAATTTGTCATTTTTCACCAAGTTTTTGCTTATATTTAAGACTTCTACAAAAAGGGTCATAACTTATACATTTATCCATAGATTTTCTTTAGATAGGCCTTGATTTCTTCGTTTGCATGCCTACTATTAAAAAAATAACAATTTATGGATAATCGTGGAAGTTATGTTATAAGCCTAGTTGTACAAGTAAAAGAAATTTGTCATTTTTTACCAAGTTTTTGCTTATATTTAAGACTTCTACAAAAGGGGCAATAACTTATTCATTTATCCATAGATTTTCTTTAACTATGCATTGATTTCTTCGTTTGCATACCTACTATTAAAAAAATAACAATTTATGGATAACCATGGAAGTTATGAACCTTGTTGTACAAGTAAAGGAATTTGTCATTTTTTACCAAGTTTTTGCTTATATTTAAGACTTCTACAATAAGGGTCATAACTTCTACATTTGTCCATAGATTTTCTTTAAATAGGCCTTGTTTTCTTCGTTTGGATGCCTACTGTAAAAAAATAACAATTTATGGATAACCATGGAAGTTATGAGCCTAGTTGTACAAGTAAAGGATTTTGGTTTTTTTTACCAAGTTTTTGCTTATATTTGAGACTTCTACAATAAGGGCCATAACTTCTACATTTATCAATAGATTTTCTTTAAATAGGCTTTGATTTCTTCGTTTACATGCCTACTACTAAAAAAATAACAATTTATGGATAACCATGGAAGTTATAAGCCTAGTTGCACAAGTAAAGGAATTTGTCATTTTTTACCAAGTTTTTGCTTATATTTAAGACTCCTACAATAAGGGCCATAACTTCTATATTTGTTTATAGATTTTGTTATCTAATTTGTAAAGGGTTTTGTAGCTATTTAAATAAAAATTTAAAAAACATGATTTATTAAAAAAATCGTTTGTTTGTACAAAGATTCTAAACTTATCCATAGATCTTTTTTCGTTAGAACATTGGCTATTTAAAGATAAAACAAACAAATTGTTTGTTTTTATATTTAATGTTTATATTTTAAATTTATTTTCGTGTCAGTAAAAAAATCGACAAAAATAAAATTGTTATCTCAATTTTTTAAAGACTATTTCTAAAAGACAAAATTTGTACTTTTAATTGAACATATAAACTGATTTTATCAGACTTATATTTCCAAAATGAGAGTACAAATATTAAAAGAAACTTCGGCGAAAATTGGGATTTTGTAAAAAATTAAAAAAACATAAAAAATTTGAATATCATTTTCGATTTTAGAAAGCCAAAATACTTCAGAAAATGTTATATATAGCCCTTCGGCAAAGTTTTTGTAGCAATTTTCGCAAAGCGCTTCTGGTTTTTAAGTTTTAGTGATTTTTCTTTTTCGCAAAGCAAAGCGCTTCTGGTTTTTAAGTTTTAGTGATTTTTCTTCTTCGTTCTTCCTTAACCAAACATTTTATTTATCTATTTTGTTTTTGTTATTCAACCATGAAAGTTATAACAACCTAAATACGGGTAGATAGATAATTCATACTAACACAAGTTAAATTTAGCTCAGATTTGAATTTGATTTTTTTTTCATTTGAGAAAGTGTGATATCTGATGTTTGTTTTTTGCGAATAAGAAATAACACGGCATCGATAAATCTAATTAATATTCAAATATGCCAAACGCATAAATAAGATTTATGACAAATTAAAATTATTAATATGCATTTATGCTTTTCCGGCAGACATGCCATACCATGTTTGTTTTGAATACGTTAATATGTTTATTTCACCCCCCACAAAAAAGTATCCATATTTTTTTGTGGACCATATATTTATGCATGACACTGTCGTTTTTGGACAAGGTTGTCCCCCCAGCAACTTGTTGCAAGGTGCAGTTTTTCGACAAACTGGATTTTTGTTGTTGGAATATTATGATGGTGGTTATATTTAGAAGGCTGAAAATAAAATTAGACCAAATTAGCAAATGTTAATGAAAGGTTTTTATCGGAGATTTGTGTGGATTTTAAGGTATGGCGAAAGAAAAAAAAAAAATAGTTGAAAGATGATCATCATCAAATACCACAGTTGTCGTTTATTGCCATTTGATGTGGGCGTAAAGCATATTTTCCTAAAAGTTGTGGATAAACCATGATTTCGTTAGCAATGGCAATTTTACCAAATCCGACATTTGCCCTTCGATATCACCAAAACCCTGAAAAATCATGGAAAGCATGAACAACTTTTTATTTGGGCCATAATCAAATCGTGAGTTATGTTTTGCAAACATGAAATTATATTGAAAAACGCGTCAAAAAACTATTTCCTGCAACTAAAAAGAGTCACGCTTATTTATATTTATTTACATTATATTAGGGGTGGAATAGTGTTGTTTGGGATTTTCAAGAAATTCGATTTGGATACGCTAAAACCCCCTATTTTGTGAGGTTCGGAAAGAAAAAACAAGTAAGGAAAGGCTAAAGTCGGGCGGGGCCGACTATATAATACCCTACACCACTCCCTGCGTATGTACCTCGCTTTGATTACGAAACCCAGATATTTCATGAGAACAATTTTATGTAGTTCATATAAATTATACAGTTACTATAAATTCATCTTTAGTCATATTTAACGAATATGGTTAATAATATGGTAACTGATCTAATTATCCTACAGACAAATACAATTTATACAGTAGTAATAGGATGAATCGGACCGACATTTCAAAAGGGGGCCTATAACAACATTTTAGGCCTGGTCCAAAACATATTTCTCATTCACGGTAGATAAAATTTGATGAAGATACGATGTAAGATGTAGTTTCTAGAGCTGTAATAGATCAGAATGGGCCCCATTTGGGTTATACCAAAGTATGGACATATGGGCATCTGCCAAACAAGTAAGGAAAGGCTAAATACGGACGGACTTTCTATCTCATTACATTTCAATTCGGTAAAAAAGTGAAATCGGGAAGGCTTTTTGTAAATGTATGTATAAAGAACATTTGTATGGGGGTATATTGGAACCTGGAACGATGTGACCCGCTTTCACCATGTATGTTTATTGGTGAAATATAATATGTAAAGTTTGGCTAAAATCGGATAAACATTCGGGAGCAACATTTGTATGGGGACTATATCTAAATCTGAACCGATCTTACCCACTTTCACCATAGGTGTTTCAGTTCGATTATAAGATGTTGTGCCAAATTTAAAGAAAATCGGGTACAATATGTGGTTTCTAGCAGGGCCGTGCGCAGGGGGGGGGGGTTTTGGGGGTTCAAACCCCCCCCAGAGAGGTTTCGAACATATACTTTTTAAAACCTTCTAGACTTTCTGAAGCAATAAAATATAGAATTTTTAAGATTTATTTAAAATAACTCGTCTGAAATGGTAATTTTGCAGTAAAATCATGAAAACACGAAAGTTACATAGAAAAATCGTGGACACTTTCTTGAATTTCGGACAAAAGTTATGAAAAATACAAACAAACTAAACGAATTGTGCCAATTTCAAGATTGTGTAGTGCTAATTTCGCTAATGGACACCCAATTGTTCGGAAAATTGTCATTTTTATTAACCGATAACACTTCTTGACATTCGACTAGAGCTATATCTTATGAACTTTTAATTATGTACTGCAATAAAAGTTCGGAAATTTAATAACGAAATCGTTTAGTAATTTTAAAAAAGTGTAGATAAGAATCACAATGAAATCTAAAATATTCTTAATAAAAGCAAATAATTTTTTTGATGCTTGTAGAGCGCTAAGATGTAACATTTTCGATTGGACATTTTTATGGAGCTGTATCTAAATATGAACCGATGTGTCCTATTTTCATCACAGATGCAACAACAACGGTTTCTGTTACTTCCAATGTCTTGGGAGTTTGCAATTATAATACAAATCCATTTCGACAATTGAAGAAATAAGTTTTAACTTACTAACATTTTTGTTTTATTTATCACTTATGTAAAAATATTTTTCAGAGTTAGTATTTTTGTGTACATATGTAACAAGTATTATTCAAAAGAGAAACAACAAATTCAGTAACTTGGATCTACGTAGGAAAACGAAACTCTAAAATACCAATTATTTGGTTTTTTACATATTTAAGATTATAAAAATGAAGAAACATTTCCAAATATTTTTTATTTAATCGGAATATGCGTATAAAGATTTTGAGTAAACATCCTGTTACTCATGTCTTATATAAATTAAAAACTCCAAAACACTTTAGACATCCTATTTAGACCCATACTTCGTCAAGAAGCATATCCAATTTATCCAAAAAATGCGGGACTGAAGGGTTTATCGCCGAGGAATTTGATCTTTTTTTGTGTAACATTTCTTCAAAATATATATAAGCCCTCGATATATCTAAAAGTGGCTATGAACCATTTTCTCGAAAATGAGTTTTTGATGCCAAACTATTCTCAGATTTGGATGTCATCTGGAAAATTTGAAAAAGATTTTTTCTAAAGCCATTTTTTTAATTTTCTGATTTGGCTATCCTCTCGCACGTTAGTTTGTGACTGCATAAGTGGCAATGAACTTAAAAATAATAGAAACAAAATATTTCAACAAAGGAGAGCATAAAAACGAAGATTATAATTCGCTACAACGATTTTGTTTAAAACATTTTTCTAGATTTAGGGCATATCGTACTATCAAATTCCATCATTTCGCGTTAATTGCATTTTGATTCCCCAGTTATAGGCTAAAAATTGTGAAAAGTATCTTTAGAAAAACCCGCGTAACTTTTGATCATATTGAGAATACCAAAATATTTCTTTGGCATGTGATTGCTGACTTCATGGGGAATATTTGTGTATGAAAAGTTTCAGAATTATTAATGAAGAATGTTAAAATATAAGGAATTGCAATGACGAATTTTGGATTTTTCATCAATTGCAGCGATTTATCGTGACTGGCTACATATATGATACAGGCGACCAATCTGACGGATGAAGCTGGAATCTTTAAAATCGCTGTGTACATCACAGAAAATGCGTTTTGTATACAACATTGTCAAGATTTCATGCAACAAGTTATGGAGTTTACAATAAATCTTATTCTTATTTCAACATTCATAGTGCTCAATTTTAAACATACAAAAGTGGCTATGAACCATGGAAACGCGAATAATAGGAAATTTCGAAAACTTTTTAATCGTAGCAATTAGTAATCCTTTTAGGTTAAACTGTAGAAGAGCGATTAATAATTTCTCTTCAAATTAAGGAGAAAATCAGTTTTTTCGCTTTCCTGAAAAGTTATGTTTTTTTCATAGCCACTTATGAATATAAGCCCTCGATATGTATGTATGTAATTTCAAGCAACTATTTAAAAAAAGTTCTACACTTAGAGAACAAGTCTGTTAATAATAGCAACGATTGTCTGCTGTTTATCAGCAGGCACTTTCTGCTATTACAGCAGTTTTTTTTGCATAACAGCAGTTTTCTGCAATCTTACATCACCATTCACACTGCTAAAGAGTTTGCAGTCTGCTAAAATTGGCTGTTGTTAATTAAAATATAAAAAGATAAGCGTTCATAAGCGAGTTTAGCTCGAATTTTCTATTATATTAGCTTGGGACAAAATGCGTATCATATATATTGCTAAAAACAGCAAACGGCTGTTTACCATCTCAGCAGATACAACTCTGCTGTGTCTTTTTTAACAGCAGAAAATCTTTCAGTAGACTTTCTGCTTTCTTTTACTGACATATTCCTTTGAATGTACTGATAGATGGATTACTGAAATGCAATTTTGCCGACAATGAGAAAAGTAAAAAAAATCTGAAACTTTTTGTATGGAAAAAAATTAAAATTTACTTTAACTTAAAAATGTGTTTTTTCCTAAAATGAAGTTAAAATGTTTACTGAAATTTATGCCGAGTTCTTCATAAATTTAAGTATTAATGAACTTATAAAAAACATTTGAAATTGTTAAGAAAATCTTCAATATTAATCTAAGAAGCAATTCTCGTTCGTTTGAAGAAACTTATTTACTTTATTAATTATTCTAAACAATCACTGTGAAGGCGCCTATCTTGCCTTCGTAGCAATCATGGAGTAATAGCTCAACTCTTTATGGCAGAGGTATCATGAAACTTTTGAGAAATATTTCATGTTGTCATTTTTTGTATCAGTTTTGCATACTCTGAAGCAAATCTATTTGTTTGATTTTTTAGTTAAAAAGAACTTATTTTAATTTCACCTTTTTTCTTGTATAAAATAAAATTTTCCTCAATTTGAGTAAAAATTTACTTGATTTGAGTAAACATTCACTTAGTTTTAGGAAATTTTTTTTCAGCAAAATTTTACTAAAATTTACTTAGTTTTAGGAAAATTTTACTTGTTTTTAGGAAAAATTTACTTAGATTTAGGAAAATTTCAACAAAATTCTACTTATTTAGTAAAAATGTACTTGGTTTCCTAAATTTTAGTTAATTTTAACTCATTATAGGGAAAATTTTTTTGAGTGTAGATGAAAACCCCCCCCAGGGGAAAATCCTGCGCACGGGCCTGGTTTCTAGAGCGGAAAAAGTGAAATCGGTAGCGACATTTGTATGGGGGCTATATCTAAATCTGAACCGATCTTACCCAAATTCTGCATAGTTGTTTCTAGTTCGATTATAAAATATGTGCTTTATAGGGCGGAAAAAGTGAAATCGGGAGCGACATTTGTATGGGGGCTATATCTAAATCTGAACCGATTTCCTCCAAATTCAATACCAATTGTCCTTGGCCAAAAAAAGTAACTGCTGCCAAATTTCATGACAATCTGACAACAATTGCGACCTGTAGAGTGCGAACAAGCTTAGATGGACAGCAGACGTACGGACGGACGGACAGACAGACATCGTTAAATCGGCTCAGCTGGTGATTCTAAGCCGATCCGTATACTTAAATGTGGGTCTAGCTCGATTGTTTCTTAATGTTTCAAACATTTGGCGCGAAACTAACTTATAATACTCTAGTCCACGAAGTGGTGTAGGGTATAACAAGTAAAAACGGCGTTAAGTTCGGCAGGGCCGAACTTTATATACCCTCCACCATGGATTGCATTCCGCAGTAATATTACAGGAAAATATAATTTTTTTAATATAGCCAAACCAAAACAAATACAAATATTAAAAAAATAATTTAGAAATAAATATAATATTTTAATTATTTAAAGCCATTATTTATTTCAAATCTAAAAATAAATATTCTTACAATTATATTTTCAAAAAGCTTAAATACCATAAATATTGGTAGATAGTGGGTGCTACAGTTGGTTGTATTTCCATTCTATTTTAATTCCAAAAGTACAAATTTTGAAAATCCATTATCAGACGTACATAGTGCAAAATAACCTAACTTCATGCCGTAAAAGAAAAATTAAGAATTTGGAAAAAACATTTTATTTTGCGTGTCTATGCAGTCAGTAGAATGTATACACCGAATTCAATGATTCCAGCTGCGCCTATTTGGTTGGTACCATTTTTACCCCATTGACGTTTCTACGCAATTAGAATTTTATCATTCTAGCTGTGGTCGTTTAGTTGGTACTATTTTTATCCCTCTGTACCATTGTATCCCTTGAAAGTACTAATTTCGAACAATTCGTCTATTTTCCGTGTCTACGCAGTCAGAGGAATGTATACTCCGAATTTCATGGTTCTAGCTGCGGTCATTTGATTGGTACTATTTTTATCCCCTTTTTTTCATTTTAACCCAAAACAGTACGAATTTTAAAAAATCCGTGTATTTTACTTATCTATGCAATCAGAGGAATGTATACACCGAATTCCATTATTCTAGGTACAACCGTTTTGTTGGCACCATTTTTATCCCTCTATTCCCATTTTACCCCTTAAAAGTACGAATTTGGAAAAAATACTTTTATATTATGTATCTACTCAATTAGAGGAATGTACACACCGAATTTGGTGTTTCTAGCTGTTGTCGTTTAATATGTACCATTTTTATCCCTTTTTTGTCCCATTTCACCTCCTACAAATAAGAATCTCTTCATGGTGCTCGTTTTTGCTATAAGAGGAATGCGCGTACCAAATATCAAGCAAATAATATTTTATGACGATCAAGAATATATATACTTTATAGGGTCTCAGGTTGATATTTCAAGGTGTTACAAACGGAATGACAAAGTTAGTATACCCCCATCCTTGAGGTGGAGGGTATAAAAATATGCACCAAAGATCTCAATCTTTCATGCCGCATTCAACAGACCTTTCCCAGTCACTGCTTGAAGGAGTAAACTAACCAATCAATATCTGCTATAAAAGACCTATTTTTATTGTAAGGATAGTGATAGTGATTCGCCGGGCATTGTTTTTCCTTTTGCAATGGGATTTGGAATTTAGTCGGACTTCTAATACATTCTCTTAATTATGATTTATTTATTTCATTTCATTTTATTATTTTCATTTCAAGTTTCATATTTTATCAACTCACATTCAATTACGTAGTGCATTGAAGTGCACGGATGCAGTAATTAAAACGCTTAAAATATGTGCATCCATCCGGTTTCTCCGTATCTCGACTACTGCCGAATTAAACGAAAGCTCTGCGAAAGATGCGCCCAATGATTAAGTGCCAGGAACCTGTTGTCGGGCCGAAGCAAAACACAAAAAAAAAGTGTTTTTGTTTTAACACTTTGGCTAATAAAGTGAGCACATAACAATTCTAGAATTAATTAACTGTTAGCGAACGAAGGCACGGTACCGGGTACCCATCTCGGTTATCTTTTCAATTTATCTCTGGAAACATCACACACACACACAGTAGTCACTCACATGCGTGAACACAGGCCTAAGCATAAGCTCGTATTGTAGGTATTTTATCTGTAAACTTGATTGATTGACTGAGTGATTAGCAAAATGTTTTAACTGCAAGACAAGGCAACTTGTGGGTATGTGTAAGTAAGCCCGGCCGCTGACCGATATTTGTTGTTAATGTGTTACTGTCTGCCCAGATTTTTCATTTTTTTAGGCGCTTTTCGCGCCTAGTTGCCAACAACAAACACCGGGCCAAGTTTGAATTGAGTTTTAATTGAAAATCAACAAAACGTTTTAACGCGTGCAATAAATTCAATATTGTTCAAATTTCAATTTACACATATACGTGAAATAATTAACACCCCACTACGCCAGCACCAGCAGCAGCACCAACAGCAAATACCAATGGCCAGGGTAGACCAGGCCAGACCAGGCCAGATAAGTCCAGTCCACATTGGCCACAGCACTACCAATTCAATTGGTAAAGGTAAGAAATTTCGTGCTTTAAGCATAAAACGCCAACAGCTCCGCAAAAACAAACAAAGCTCAGCTCAGCAAACAAACACGGTCAGACAATTTAGTGGAATCCACGCTGCTAGATACTGATGGTGGTGGCCACAGATATATTCGCCAAGATATCCATGAATGTTGAATGTTAAAAGCGGCAGCAGCCACTTGGTGTAGCATCGAGTGGAGTGGTGTGAAACTTGGTACAATTTACACTAACAAACCTCCAAATTCAATTACCGAAAAGAAACTTCATAAATTGCATACCTTAAAACAACACAAGACATACTACACTCGCTCACATTCAAACACACACACATACACGGAAGAGTGTGAACACTGAAATACACTGGGAGAAAAATGATGCACAAATTGGTAAACAACTTTTTATAACCTCCATCACACAGACAGGCGGTGGAGGACTCTAGCACGGATAGGAATAAAAATAAACATTCATTGAATTCACTCATTTAAACATATTTACACAATAATTAAAGAACGTTTGATCTCTCGACCTTACACAGAAAACTTTTTTCACAAAAATCGTGGTTGAATTCACCAAAAAACCGTAAATATAGAGTTCTCAGTCAGCTTTTGTGAAATTCACAAAATCTGTAAATTTTACTTTTTTTTTGTGAAAGACACAAAATAATTTTGTGAAACCCACAGAAAATTTGTTGTGAATTTCATAAAAAATATTCTAAAAAACACAATATTTGGTTATGAAAATCACAAAGACACCGTCAGATTCACAATTGTGATTTGTGAATTTTATGGAGTATTTTGTTTATTTTAAAGAATTTTGTGTTCGCCTGAAAAGTACCTATACACTTAAAAGAATTATTGTACCAAAATGCATTATTTTTTTTGGTACAATAATGTTAGCATAAACTCCTGAAAACAAATAAATAAAACATGTTTTTTTTGGTTTTTGTAATGAATATACACTTTAATTAAAACAGAAAGCCAATAAATTGTGAATTAAATTAAAAATAGTTCATTTAAAAAGAGCATTGAATTCAAAAAGATTTTGTAATTTTTTGTAATAAAATAATTAACAAATAATTAGAGTTTAAAACCAAAAAATTTAAATTAAATTAAACAAAATTCATAATAAAAATCTTATACTATTTCAGTAACTTATATACATTGATTTATTATTAAATTTTAATTGGGAGAGGATTGATTTAAGCTTTGGTTAAGTTCATTGCATAAACTGTTTATTATGGGAAACTTCTTTTCATTTTTAGTACTGATTTTAAATAAATATTTTTGAATAAAAGCCCACATGAGGAGTGAAGGTAACGGATATTCTAAATGGAATACATGAAAATTTTTGAAACAAGTGCTTATGGCTTCTAATAGTGAAAAAACTTATATCTAACCTCATCAAAGTAAACAAATACATTTTTTATATTCAGTATACTTCCTTCAATTAAAACTAATGGCTGTATTGGTTGCTTCTTTTCCTTAATCTTCAACAATTTTGTTTCTATATCAGCAGGGGTTTCACCGCACAAAAAAAAAATGAATTTCTTGAATCCTCAATTGAAGGCCTATAACACTGTCGTTTGTTGTCTTCTTTTGATAAGCTGTAAGATTTTGGAACCAGCACACCATGCAAAATGTATATTAGGGCAGCATATTTGATATCTGTTAAAATAAAAATTTACAAGTTCTTATAAGATTTGCAACTTTTGATGAAAGACATAATTACTTACTTTCGGATTGAGTTGGATCTTTCATGGCATCGAAATACGGCTTTGACGCCTCATGGCTTTTAATTTTTAGTTCTAAAATGCGTACAAATTTAGGATAACTGGCAATGAAAATTTCATTAAAGCAGCTGGGAAGAGTCTGTGGGAACTTCGCACTGGTATTGCTGCATTTTTAAATAGCTGCCGTAAATGAGACGCTGTCATTAATTTTATTGTAGTTTCATCAATTCCAGAATCTAAATATAATTTTAATTTATATGTATGTTTTTCTATTTAAAAAAAGGGTATATTTTTCACTAATTGTTTTATCAATTGCTTGGAAAAAACTTTCGCACATGTTGCTCTTGACAATTATAAAATCCGATTGACTGCACTCGTTGAGCATCGTTTTTATTTTGCTCGCATTTTTTAAAAACGCACAATGAAGATTGTGAACAACACAAAAATAATGTGTATAACATAGTTTCTGTTGTTGTTGCTCACAAAAAATATATGTAAACCATGGTTTGTTTTGTGCATTCTACAAAAACTACCTGCAATTCGTTTGTGAACTACACAAAAATTTTGTGAAATTCACAAATTGCAAAATTTCTTAATTTTGTGAGTTTAATTGAGGATAATTGCTTATTATTTGTGTAATTCATAGTGATTGGTTGTGAATTTCACAGTTTCTTATTTTCTATTCTTAAGCCCCTGTAACATTAACAAAAATATTATGGAATCCACAGAATTTTTATGATGATCACAAAATTTGTGTTATAATCACAATTTTTTTCTTTTACATTAACAAATGTGTAATTATGAATTTCACAAAACGAGTTTTTGTGAAATTCACATAGAACCACTATGAAAAAATTTTTCTGTGTACACAGGGATCTGTATTCGGTCCACTCCTGTGGAATATTGTACGGCGGAGTAGTCCCACAAGGTACAAAAATCGTAGATTTCGCTGATGATATTGCCCTGGTGACGAAATCTACACTGTCGCTCATCTGATTTGTTTTATCAATACGTTCAAATGTTATTTTTTCCAGAATTTGTGAACCGATTTTCTTTAATTACATCACTTATAAACAACACTATTGCTAGTAATTTTATGAACAAACGTTGATATTTTTGTACTAATGGCTGCATAAAAATATTGAAGTTGAGCAGGACTTTGTGTATAATGTGGGAAAGGCGTGTAGTTTTCCGAGCGTAGAAATCTACCTAAAAATACTTACAAATGTCTTTGATTGCCTTTGTTAGAGATAAAAAGAAATTTTTATAGAGTAGAATACAAATTTTATACTTTATTTTTGAATTGTGGTTCGTTCGACTGACGTGAATAAAAGAGACCAATATTTGTTTTATTTAATAAAAGATTCCTCGGTTTGTGTACAATAATGGAAGCAAAGCGAATTTAGACTTAAAAACCAGTTATTTCATTGGAGCAATTTTATGTAGTTCATATAAATTATACAGTATACTATAAATTCATCTTATTCATATTTAACGAATATGGTTAATAATATGGTAATTGATCAAATTATCCGACAGACAAATACAAATTATACAGTAGTAATATTATGAATCGGACCGACATTTCAAAAGGGGGCCTATAACAACATTTTGGGCCTGGTCCAAAACATGGGCCAATATATTTCTCATTAACGGTAGGTATTCCTAGTTGAAAAATATCATGATCGGATGCAAGATGTGATTTCTAGAGCGGAAAATGTCAAATCGGGAGCGACATTTGTATGGGGGCTATATCTAAATCTGCACCGATCTAACCCGCTTTCGCCACGGGTATATCTAGTTTGATTATAAGGTGTTAAGCCAAATGTGAAGAAAATCGGGTACTATATGTGCTTTATAGGGCGGAAAAAGTCAAATCAGGAGCGACATTTGTATGGGGGCTGTATCTAAATCTGAACCGATCTTACCCACTTTCAGCATAGGTGTTTCTACTTCGATTATAAAATGTTGTGCCAAATTTAAAGAAAATCGGGTACAATATGTGGTTTCTATATCAGAAAAAGTGAAATCGGGAGCGACATTTGTATGGGGGCTACATCTAAATCTGAACCGATCTTACCCACTTTCAGCATAGTTGTTTCTACTTCGAATATAAAATGTTGTGCCAATTTTAAAGAAAATCGGGTATAATATGTGGTTTCTAAAGCGGAAAAAGTAAAATCGGGAGCGACATTTGTATGGGGGCTATATCTAAATCTGAACCGATTTCCTCCAAATTCAATACCGATGGTCCTTGGCCAGAAAAAATAACTTCTGCCAAGTTTCATGACAATCGGACCACAATTGCGACCTAGTGCGAACAAGCTTAGATGGACAGCAGACGGACGGACGGACAGACAGACATCGTTAAATCGACTCAGCTGGTGATTCTAAGCCGATCGGTATACTTAAAGGTGGGTCTAGCTCGATTATTTCTTGGTGTTACAAACATTTGGCGCGAAACTAACTTATAATACCCTAGTCCACGAAGTGGTGTAGGGTATAATAATTTCGAAAATCGTAAAAAAAAAAACAAAAAATTTATTTGGCCGTTGGGCGTGGTACTGACAATTTTCATTTAATTTTGGACTCAAATGAAAATACTGGTAATGATTTGTATTCACATATATATTAAAAAAATTATGACGTTTTCTCATTTTAACTGACATGGGAGGTGGGCGTGGCTTTGGGTGGATTTAAACAAAAAATTGTCACAGACGCTACCGAAAGAGCCGTTGCATTAATAGATGACTATAACAATGTGTTTTGCCGTAATGCCCCTTAAGCATTATAGGAAGTATATAAATTTTTCCCTAAAGGAGTAGTGATAGGGGTAGGTATGTTTGGGGAAAATGTTGAGGGGGTTAAATTAATGAGGGCCAGTCTTACACTTTCCCCCTCTAGGGTCTACTGCTGCAGTTTTGGCCTTTCTTTCATAAAAAAATATATAAATTAGTCAAATGTATGAGGGCCACCTTATGGGTTGCAGTTGGAGGGTAGTTGTGTGTTCTGAGATAATATTGGGGGTCAGCCAAACATTTGACTCCACTAGGGGCCTCCTTGGGTCAGTTACAGTGGTGGGACCAAATTTTATAAAAATTTTGTTTTTGTATGGGAGCCCCATTATGGAGTGGAGATAGGGGACAGGTATGTTTGGGGAAAATATAGGGGAGGGAAAATTAGTGGAGGTCGGTCATACATTTAACACAACTAGGGGCGACTTCAGGGCATTTTTACGCCTTACTGTCATAACAAAAATTATAAAAAATAAAAAAATCGTATGGGAACCACCCTACGTGTTGACGATAAGAGGTAAGTTAGTTCAGAGAAAATGAGGGGGTTGAAAAAATATTGGGGGTCAGTCATACCTTTAACTCCACTAGCGGCCTCCGTGGCCCAGTAAGAGCGGTGGGAACGAATTTTATAAAAAAATAATTTTTGTATGGGAGCCCCCCTAACGAGTGGAGATAGGGAGTATGAGTGTTGGAAAAAGAGGGAAGGGAGGGAAAATTAATGGGGGTCGGTCTTACATTCAACTCCTCTGGGAATGACTCCGAGGCAGTTTTGGGGCTTTCTGTGTATTTTTACCCCTTTTCCCTCACCTTTGACCCGAGGTGGACCTTCGTACACTCACCTCATCACCACCATTTTTTGGGCCAAGAAATTTTTTCCGAACCTCACACAATTAGGGGTTCTAGCAACATCAAAATCGAAAAGTCGTGTACTATCCAACCATTTATTCCGCTTGTATTCGTTGATTAACCTGTAAATTTCTAGATTCAGTTGCCTGATTCTTGGATCTCCACGATTAGCCACACGTATGTGGTCACACTCATCTGCGAATTCATCTGCATGTGGTGGAAAGTTTGGTCTAATTTTGCGTATTCGACCAGCAGGGATGTGTCTAATGGCCGCTGCGTTGTCGAAGGTCCATAAATATTATTTCTCTTTGCTTTTTCAAGGGAACGATAATGACTTCAAGTCAAAATCTTCTCAGAAATAAATTACCATTGAATTAAAGAAATGCTAGGCGAGGCACATAATGAGGAATATAATTTTTCTGAGTGCATTCAGAGCTAAAGTTGCCAAAGCACAGTCCCCCCAATGTAACCCACCATAATGTGGTGACGATAATGATGGTGGTGATGGCGATGATCAGCCGCAACAACGGCAACAGCAACATAGTCATGATGCTGATGCTGTTGATGACGCTGTGGCAATTGCTGATGGTGTTGATGAGAAAAACGGCAGCCTTAACAAGCATTTGTATTTATATTGACTGGGTTCCAGCAAATCCGCAAGCAAATCCAAAAACAAAAACGAAACACTTCAGTATCAGTGTATCACACAGTCCTACAAAAGAAAAAAAAACAACCTTAACTACTACCATTGCTCATTGCTATGGCCGGCAACGGCTTGGCCAGCAAACCAACCAGCCAACCAAATACAACAGCCCACCAACAACACACTTGGCACTTGGCCAAGTAAACAAATAAATTTTACGTACGAGAAAACATAACGAGACGAAATGAAATGAAACTACCGATGATGCGGCGGCTGCTGCTGCAACAAAATGCCAAAATTATACCCGTACAAATAAAGTGCAGCACCCAACAACCCATTGCTCCAACAACAGCAGCAACATCAGCTAAACATAAATATAAACATATACAATTTAACACTAAACGTTTAAGCATGCGCAATTTAACAAACTGAAAATACACAGCAACAACAACAACAACCAGAAATTATACCATAAAGTGTTTCGCAGTGGCAGCGGGTGTTGCCACATTGAGTCATGGCATGTGAATACCGGAAAAATCCCCCAGAATTTCAAAACGTAATGGATGAAATCTCGAAGGTCATCCTTGTCAACTCAATTACAGAGCACAATGCTGATCAGCATGACTTAAGCCCGGTCACCATTTCATTTTAAGAATATTCCAATAAGACCTCGAACCAGGATTTTTTTAACGAAAATGTTAAATGGCAGCAAAATTGTCTATAAATCCCAAACTAACTGGGAATGTTTAAACCTCAGGAGCTAATTCATATTGTGGATATTCCAATGAGACATTGGACCAGAATTTTATTATCGTTAAAAGTTAAATGGCGGCATAATTATCTACAAATCCCAAACCCATAGGTTGCAGTGAACGATTTTGAGATTTAAGCCCGTATATTCCAATGTGGCCTGGGACCAAAATTTTGTTACCAAAATTTTTAAGTGGCGGCAAAGATCCCAAACCAATGTTCAGTAGCCTAGGTCGAGGAACCACTGAAAAACAGCCTGATCAGAATAGCTCGAGATACCTTCATTCAATTGAAAGATTTCAATTGTCTACGTTGATTTCAGATGCCCAAAGGCGGCGCGTCGAACGACTTCTGTTGGAGCTCTTGGGACGAGGAGGAGATTTAGAGCATTGAATGCCTTATCCGTGTCTTATTCCGCTTGTATTCGTTGATTAACCTGCAAATTTCTAAATTCAGTTGCCTGATTCTAGGATCTCCAGGATTAGAGGAGATACAATCGCTGGACACTAATGACCTAGACTCAATGGTCGAACATGTCAGCAACTCCAGCGCTGAATCTGGCTTGCCCCATCCCGAAGCACAAGTGCAAACATAAACCACCTTGGCGGCATGCAGAACTCCCCGCGCTGAGAAGGCCTTTTCAATAAGGCTGAAGCCATCAGATCTTCATATGACCGGCACGCTTACAAGGAAAAAAGATGAACTCCAGGAGGACCAGTGGAGCTCGTGTCCGCCATTTTCAATAAGGCTGAAGCCACCAGATCTTTTGATAGCGCCGAGGGAGCTAATCTCTGCAAAGTTCCGTCATGTACTACAGTTGCCCACCTCTAGAACGAGCATCAAACTGGACTTAATCCGAAGAGGTACGAGAGTTATTTTAACCGGCTACACATCGAGCACCCCGATACTGATCTTCTTGCAGTATACCGACGATATGAGCAATCACTATATCTACTGTCTGATGCTCACTTCTCTGGTAGTTTTAGGGCAGACTTTCGAGAGAGTTCAAAATCACCTCACAAAATCATCAAATTTATATTCTAATTTTTGAGCCAGTTCTTGCAGCGATCCTCGATGCCTACCTCTCCTCTCTGAGGAGAGAGCGCTACCAACTCGACTACCGGGGTGCTCTCATGGATTCTTAGATTGTGTAAGATCTTATCGCGCATACTGGGCTGTTATGGACTATAAATAGCTTTAAGTCAATATCCATTGTTGAGCGATAATGACGACATCGTCCAATCTCGGAGTTAAACAAGATGAAACTCAATTCCACTTCTGCTCTTCTGAGACTGATGATTAACGTGGAAAGTTTTCGAGAAGAGATCGGCCTTCAGTTCAGCATTCATGAAGCTCATTTTCATCTTGGTGGCTAGGCCAATAAGCAAAATTGCCGCATATGGTGAGTAGAGAATCCACACATGACTATTTAGAAGCCAATGCACAACGAGTCAATTTTTGGTGGGGATTTTTGACTGTCCGGAAAAATTGGGTTGATATCATATGAATGATATTGTATCCCATTATTAAATGACAAAGTTCAACCTTTCCAATAAAACCAGAAATTTGAAAAAATAATCAGTACTTCTGTATAGTCGATTCTAATTTAAAGTTTTAAATGGCCCACCCCATATTACTGCTGCATGGAATGGGTTAAGTCTGACGCTAAGGTTTGCCAAGACTACTTTTTGCCGATAATGGAGAAAGAGGGCACCGGTTTAAAAATTCCGATTCCATAGATTCGTTGACACTATTTTCTTGCCTAGAACTATATAGCCCCCACAAGTAATGCCCCACCAAAAGAGGTTTGGAACCACCTGACCCATTATCATAGGATGACAAACCTTTTCCGAGTGTTGTGGTTCATTAAAAACAGTTAGAAAGTTGGATTAACAATTAAGCAACTCCACTTTAAATTAATTGATCCTCATGCTGGAAGAGAATCTATTCCACTTCATTTTCCTCTTTTCTAAGAAATGAACAATAAAAATCTATTACCCCTCCCCAAACAAAGGTCTGGCAACCTCTGCCTTACATTTCACTTATATCGACAATATGCTAAAATTTCTGTCGTAAGTGTCTCGTATAAAGTGGGGAGACAACTGCGTCTGTCCCATTGGCATTGTCGTCGATTAGTTGCATTCACATAAGTGTCCGTGTATGTATGAGTGTGTTCTTTGCCTCCTGCTCGCATTGCTGCAGTTATTCTGCCAACTCAGTTATTGTTAGTTTAACACTTTTGTTGCGCTTTTTCGTCCCCACATAAATATGTGCACAATGGCATAGCACCTATCATGGCTTAAAGGTGTTAGATCGTTTAGACCCAGCCAGCCAACGAATGAACGAACGAACGTCAAGGAAAATCCCCCACTTAGCCACATTTGGCAGAGTGAAAATTGCCATTGCCGCTGGATAGGCAGGCATTGGCCATCTTCCTTCGTTGCCTTTCGTTCGTTTCGTTTTGCTGCAACAATAACAGGGAAATCTGACTGAAATCGTTTTTATTTTTTCGCTTTTAATTCGTACAAACGGAGTGGAGTAAGTGTAAATTGTATGCGACTGTGAGCACAAATTGCCATTACTGCGATTTGCAAAGCTGCACTCTACGTTTGGATGGACAGTGGGTTGGAGCGTGAAAAAAATGAGGGGTTGTAAGCATGAATCGTGTAAAATACGAAATAAAAACGGTGCATGGAAGTGAGTAGCCACGTGGAAGTGAGTAGCCACGTAATCAAAACTACAAACTACGCTGCCCGTTCGAATAAAAAACACATGGCTATTGAGAAGCCATATACAACAAGTCACAGTTTGGTGTGGCATTTGGGCTGTACTGAATAACTGGGTTGATCGGATGGGTTACTGCCGAACCAGACATGGTAGTCAAATGAATGGCATTGTGTTCCATGATTAAATGCCAAAGTTCAATCTCTCCAATAAAACCAGAAATTTGATAAAATAATAGGTACTTTTTAATAGCCGATTCTAATTTCAATTTTTAAATGGACCAGCCTATACAAACTAATAAAAAATATTCTGTTATCTAATTTGTAAAGGGAAATTTTAAAATTATATTTAAAACAAGTAAAAAAAAGCGTTAAGTTCGGCCGGGCCGAACTCTACCATGGATTGCATTCCACAGAGGCTGTCGATTTTCGTAAAAGTGCAGTAATTTTACAGGAAAATATAAAATATAGAATATATAGAATATATATAGAAAATATTTTTATAAATAAATATAATATTTTTTATTATTTCAAATCACACTTATAAGGCAAGGCTACCGATACGTTTACACTATATATATCGAAATAATACTTCAAGTCAATTCAAAAAATAAATATTCTTATAAAGGGTGATTTTTTAAAAGCTATAGGAAAGTTTTTCAAAAACAAACACATAAAATTCAGAAAAATGCATGAAATCTTTATTTGAATCGATAGTACGGCCCATATAATTTAATGTTTGAAGATTATTTCATGCAAATGATGACCTTGGCTGCGCCTCAAATGGTCCATCCGCTTAGTCCAATTTTGGCATACTCTTTCCAACATTTCGGTCGGTATCTCACGAGTAAATGCTTCAATGTTGTCTTCCAATGCATCAATTGAAGCGGGCTTGTCTGTGTAGACATGAGCTTTAACATAGCCCCACAAAAAATAGTCTAAAGGCGTTAAAACGCACGATCTAGGCGGCCAATTGACCGGTCCCGAACGTGAAAAAAAAAGTTCACCGAACTCGCCTCTCAATAAGTCCATTTTTGCGCGTGCTGTGTGGCATGTGACACCGTCTTGTTGAAACCACATGTCATGCAAGTCAAGCTCTTGCATTTTGGGCAAAAAAAAGTTGGATATCATCTCACGGTAGCGCTCACCATTCACAGTTACGTTACGATTCGCATCATCTTTGAAGAAGTACGGTCCAATGATGCCACCAGCCCATAAACCGCACCAAACTGTGACTTTTTCTGGATGCATTGGTAGCTCTTGCAATGCTTCTGGCTGATATTCACTCCAAAATCGACAATTCTGCCTATTTACGTACCCATTGTGCCAAAAATGAGCTTCGTAGCTGAACATAATTTTCCGGTACAAAAGTGGAAGATGAAATTTCTTAACAGAGCGCACGCATTTTGATAATAAAATTCAATAATTTGCAAGCGTTGTTCGTTTGTAAGACGATTTATGGTTAAATTATAGACCAAGCTGAAGATGTTTGTCAGTGAGACAAAACACGAAAAGTGTGTCAGCTGTTTAAACCAGTGTTGTCAAAAAGATAATAGCTAAAAAATCACCCTTTAGTATAAATATATTGTCAGCTTTGACTTATAAGCGTGGTTTAAAATAATTAAAATTTTAATTTTATTGTGTTGTCATTTATTTTTGTTCAAGACCAAAGGTTGTGCTGAAGTCTTCAGCAGAACCCAAAATTAGCAAAAAGTCAAAGTGAGACCTTTATTGTTGCAGCTAAAAGTTGACTGCACAGTTTCGATGGGCGCTACCCCATCTCGTCAGAACTTTCGCAACGAATGTATGTCTTTGACTGGAATCAGGGTTCATATTAGTACCAGCGGTCACATATTTCAAATGCCAATTCATTGTTTTTTTATTTATAAAATTGTTTTTTCAATTTTTTTATATTAAAAATATAACATTTTCCAGTAACATTACTGCACTTGTACGAAAATCGACAGCCACGTGGAATGCAATCCATGGTGGAGGGTATATAAAGATCGTTCCGGCCAAATTTAACGCCGTTTTTACTTATTCTTATACTTCCTGAATAGCTGAAAAAAAATATTTTTAATTAATTTGTATATATTTAAAATTTAAAGATGGATATTTGAAAAATTACTAATTTTTGTCTGTCAAGAAAAAACATTTTAAAAATGCAATGGAATTTTTCATAATAATTTAGATTGACCTTTAAGCTAAAAGCTAAACCTTCTCCAGTTACTTTTTATTTTAATTAATGTTAATTGCGTTTTTTTATTCGTTAGTTAAATATGAAGTATTTCTTACTAAACATATTTCCTATTATTACTTTTTCGGAGAAATTTTCTGAAACCATCCCTAGTTGATATGTAAACAAAAATTCTATCGATTTTCTTTATCATACATCCTCATTTGAACCACTGTGCTGCAGTAGCAATGACACAACAACACGTATTTTGTTGCACTTGGGATCTTTAGTGCAGCAGCAGCAGTAGTTTGTTGTTGACAACAAACAACAGCATCATCATCATCGATTTTTGTCAAGGAATGAACCAAAAACAAAAAATTGCTGTGAGTTTGTATTTCTGTTACTGTTTTCAGTTTTCGTCTTTTATGCCAATATTTTGGATGCAACGCCAACATCATCCCCAGTACCAACGATACTTGGGAGATACCCCACAACAACCACACATATGCACACATAACACACACACACTCGCACATTTACACACTGCCTGACTGCTGCACACATTATACGATTATACGGGAGCACATTTTGTTGTCATGTTAAGGTGTCATGTTGCATTGTACTTAGACGAATCTTAATAATAAACATTTATACTCAACCACTCGAACATACGAGCACATACGAGTACATACACACATACGTATGAAAATCCATGAAGCAAGTAACTGGTGCTGTTGCTGGTACTCGTTACCGTTCGTTCCACTGTTCAATGTTCGCTGGTTTTTTGGCTTTTGGTAGTTGATCCCAAGCAGCAAAATGAATGTAAAGTCATTAGGCCAAACTGTAATTTGAGACGTTTCTCTTGTTGGACTTACAGCAACAGCAACAACTACAAGCGACAACAGCAGAAATGTTGTGGGTTAATATATGGCATTGATGAAATCATTAATTTGTTGAATGTTATTTTTGGACATATTGGCAACTTGTTGGCTGAAAATTGAAAATTAAACAGGAAATATTTTATTGGCGTACGGACGGACAGTCGACAAAAAAAAAAACTTTTTATATTTGTCTGCTTATGTGGACATTATGGGATTGGAGTGGGCTTAAACATGCAAAGAGAGTTTTAGTTTCGTTATAGGATCTTAACAATTTTGATGGAACACAAAATATGCAGATACTTATCAAAATAGTTACATTTGCTCTAACAAATGGATTCAAGGCGATTTATTTAATTATTTATGTATATGATTGTGGATATTTCGATCATGTTCCCGATTACTCCAGCTCTGAATATGTTCCTGAAATTTTTATAAATTCCAAAGTTCGTTATCAAAATATTAGATACAAATATTCAGTATTTTATTTTTTATGTTGAAGTTTATTTATTTATTAAATATATAAATTTATTAAAAATGTTAATTATTTAGATTTAATATATTTTTAGTTTTTAAGCTTAGTCTGTAAGGAAAATGTTATTTCCATAGACTTGAATTTAATAAATAAATAAGTTGAGCCTATAACCTTATCCATCCGTAAAGCAAATTAAATTGCTTGTAAATGAAAAATGGCAAAAAATCGTTCATGGGAAATTAGAACTAGAACAAATCTCTTCTAGTATTTCTATTTCTATTTATCCTAGAAATAAAAGGCCTGATCGATTCGTTTTACTAACCTTGCCACTTTGTAAACAATAGAGACACAACAACAAGACAAATCTATAAATTTTCATTGTATACCTTTAATATATTAAATTTAAGTACAGAGAGTGTAATATCAATATTTTTGTATATAGGACCTCAAAATCAAAATATATCTCGCATAGTTTCCTAGTTATCGGACGATAAAGTTAAAAAAAATATTTGTCCATATCGAAAATTAGAAGAAAAATCGATAAGTTCACAAAATTTTGAGCGTCGGCACGGCATATGGGTAACTATACCTGCATATACACACACATACTTACATATGCAACTCAATGAGGCATGTGTACTTTATTATTTGGTGCGATTTTTTAAACGCAAATTCGGCAAGTGAGTTGTGCTTCTCGTTCGTTTGTAAGAATCATCTCCTTATAGAGGCCGGGTTTGCTGTTGAAAAGTCGCTGCGAAGCCACTTGAAAAGACTTTTGACATGGTCGAAATCATGATCGTGGTAGTCTGCAGCCAAGTAATAAATGTCACCATGCCTTTTGTAAATTAATTTGCATTCTATTAAATATAGATGCAAAATGGTCTTGAGCCAGGACAATATCCCAGTTCAAATCAAATATTGATTACAGACCAAACGAAAAACTAAGACAATTTTCCATATTTTTAAATGTGGATGTCGATTTTTAAATATTATTGTCGCCCACAATATAAAATGCAGCAACTGCATGGACCTGCTGAATACTGAATTGTGGTTTTGGGTTAATCATTTCAAATATTGTCTACATTGGGGACATCTCTTTTGGGAACATTGTACAGGGTTTTCCAACAAGAGGTGTTATTTTGGTATTCAAAGAAAAATGTCATTTTTTGAGATAAATGACCGGATGTTTATTTCATAGTAAAGAGGAAGGTATGCCGTTAACACATATCCTTTGCTTACAGAACCATATCCTTTTCATGAAATTTTCCATAACCAAATCGCAAAGTGGCTGCCCTATGTCCTCGATAGCGTCACGAATTCTATCTTTGAGGTCTTGAATCGACGCTGGACTATTGGCGTAGACCTTATCTTTCACGTGGCCCCAAAGGAAGAAGTCACAAGGTGTTAAATCACAAAATCTCGGTGGCCAATTGTGATCACCTCTTCCAGAGATATCACGGTCCGGAAACTTTTTCCGTAAAAGGGCAATTTGTTTCGTTGCTTGTGTGGCACGTAGCGCCGTCTAGTTGAATGTAAACGTTGTCCAGATCAATATCATACAACTCCGATCATAAATCAAAAAATAAATTAATCATCTCTCGATAGCGCAATACATTCAAAGTAACTGTTGATACAACCTGATTTTCGAAAAACTAAGGTCCAATGACCCCGCCGGACCATAAACCGCACCAAACAGTCACACGATGAGGATGGAAAGGCTTCTCAACAATAACTCTTGGGTTTTCCGAGCCCCAGATGCGACAATTTTGCTTGTTGACGTAGCCACCGAGGTGGAAATGTGCCTCATCAGTCATGATGATTTATTTGATTTATTTTTGTACTGAATTTTAATAATTTCAATGCGTTGTTGAAGCGTGTATCGTTCCATTTTTAGTAATGGCGTAGTTTCTACTTGCCAAATGTCAAAGAATAAAAGCTTCAAAAGTGACAGCTACCGAAATACCGGGTGATTCAAAATAACTACAACAGTTATCAAAAAATTGATTTAATTTTTCTGCCTATTTTAAAGTTTTCTATTAGTCTTTTTTACGATAATTTTTAATCTTATTTTTAAGTTATCGAAAATTCCCCAATTGGTTCGTTTTTATGCTAACTTTATCATTCCGTTTGTAACACCTTGAAACATCGACCTGAGACCCTATAAAGTATATATATGGTCCGCCATCTAACGTTTTTTTTTCAACTATTCAACCGTTGGACTATTATTTGTGGGATGCCGAGGCAGCCATTTGAATGAAATTATTTTCCATTATTAACCGGAAGGATTGTACTTTCAAATAAAAAAAGAAATTTTAGAAAATATTCAGTAGTTTTTGACTATATTATATTATATATATATATATTATGACTCCATATTAGATCATGTTTTTACAATTATTAACAAATGTGGAAGCTGCGTCCAATTGCCACAAACTTCTATTACCTCCCACACATAATCCGGCGCTAAGGAAAATTTAGGTCCTTCCATGCTATTTAAACTTTGTTCACAAGTTTGGTGTCTTTGGCGACCCCCACTGAAATTTGCGGCAAATTTTTCGTAGAACATTTGAATCCTTTAATGTCCTTTTTGAAATGACATTGAAAGCCTCAAATTGAGCCTTAAAGTGAGAAGCTAGAGTATTAAGATCTTCCATAAAAATATAAGAATTCTCTCAGACATTATATTACAAAAATTTTGTCACTTAATTTAATGTTCCATTCGACTAAAAAATAAAAGTTTTGACCCCACAAGTTTATTCCGCAAAAATTGTCTACTCAACATGTCCTTTCAGAATTATATGTTCCAAAAAAGCTGTTGGACAGTATAACACATAGTCCGAAAGCTTTTTATTTGACATTTACCTCGAACTGTCTCTCTCATCCGAACTTCAACTCGAAAAATAGAAAAGCCGCGAATAGAAGAATACCAAATTTGCCAAAACTCTAGTTTGTGGTGAATCAGAAACGCTTTTTGAAATATAAATGAACTTGTATTACAGAGAAGGGATGTTCTACAATCCTACAATTTATTCAAAAAAGATTTATTACAAAAATCTATTTTTTTCGAAACAAAAATTTGACTTGAGTGTGTGAATTTGACGAGTGAAAACGATATACACAGTCTTTAGACAAAATGGTTGTAAAGTAGAGTTATTTGAAAGCTTATTAACCAACTGTGCGAATGATTAATATTATCCTTAATAAACATAACGTATACGGCACCCATTTTGTGAGTGATGAGAGAACCCAATAGGTACAGCTCTTTTATAAAACCATGTAATGATATAGGGTCCGCGTTTTTTTTCAACTATTCAACCGTTGGACCATAATTTGTGGGGTGCCCTTAGCAGCCATTTGAATGAAATTATTTTCCATTATTAACCGTAAGGATTGTACTTTCAAATAAAAAAGAAATTTGAGAAAATATGCAGTAGTTTTTTTATAGCATTTTCAAAAAAAAGTTATTTGGCGGACCCTATATAAAAGGGCTGTGAAAAGGTCTTTTCGTTGGTTTTGCAACATTTCTTGGCTGTTTGCAGCACTTCGCCCATTGGTGCTTATTAATGAAATGCAAATTTTCAATTTTCAACGATTTCATTGGATATTCATATTTTTTGTTTCCAAACTCAAGATGACATTGTCGGTTTTGGCTGGCAATATAGTAATTTTAAGCACTTTCCATCAAGTTTGCCTTTCACATCCAACAATTTTCATCCTGGTTCCCTGTTAAAATTCCTAATTAGTTTTAAAATGTCGTTATGAAGAGAGTGATGTGAAATATAAACCGGGCATGTCACGAAGGCTAAAGCAACCCATTACCAATAACCACAACAACAATATTTGCAACAATTTATGGCTCAATAAAGGTTAACTAAGCCACCAAGACAGAAGTAGCGGTGCTATTAACTCTGTGAGACGAGCAACGAACACAAAGAAACGGCCTTTCAATAAATTGGCATTTTACAACGAATGAACAGCAGCTTCGGCAGAAACAGAAACAGAAACAGAAACAAAAAAATCAAATAAACAAACAGAACAAGCAGCAGCAGCAATCAATTGAATATCCATTTAATGTTCAATTATCTCTGCAGACAATTGACAATGTGACATGATAGCAACAACAACATGCGCTGTTGTTGTCGTCATTTAGATCGCGTTTATCATATCATATTAAATTGTATGTACACATGTACTCATGTACATACACACATATGTAATTGTATATGTATGTTTTTATATGGACACAAACAGCGATTATACCACTTGTGAATTTTGCTTGCAACGACGACCAGCGACCACCACCATCACCACCACCACCATACTCCATCCAATACAATGTATGGTGGTCGTCGCTCTTCAATATTCAATATTCGAATTCGAATTATAATGAATACATATGTGTGAATGTATGTATGGATGTGTGCCGTTGTGTGTAAGATT
The DNA here is from genome assembly GCA_947397865.1 of Polietes domitor. NCBI lineage: Eukaryota > Metazoa > Arthropoda > Insecta > Diptera > Muscidae > Polietes > Polietes domitor. The sequence goes on along the minus strand of OX377622.1, from coordinate 24,005,999 downwards.
TACGACAATATCGACTACTCGAGTCGAGTCGGTACAAGGAGAAGCGGCAGCCAAATGGCTGCCATTTCACAACAGCAACAACAACATTCACATTTCAGTTCAGTTCGAACAACCCATAATTAGTCGATTCCAGTTAAACAAACAATGAACGCAATAAACCACCGAACCATCCATTCATCCAGCCATCCATCCCTCCAATGTGCCATGGAGTCGAATAACGTGCTGTCTGTCGTGGACAGAGTGGACTCCATGCCACTATGTACATACATATATCCGAATTGAACAGAACATGAATTGCTCCCCGTATTGTCGTCCATGGTTTGTCAGTTTGGCTAAAATGAGAGGACATTTGGACGAATATATGGGGCATAACGTAGGAGATTTAACTGCTGGAACTTGGATGATTTAATAGTTGGGTTGTCGGGCTATTTGATTTCATTAAGAGCGTTCAAACTAAAGATCGTGTCTTCATTTTCTCCAGAATTTGTAATTTTTTGTCATTTTATCGTTTTTCTTATATTTTCCTTGAAACTTTAAATAATGTTATTTTTTTTTGTTTAAGATTACAATTTTTCGCTAACCATAATCATGTCTCAGTGATCCTATTTTCTATCCACTATTTCTATTTGCAACAATTCGTCTGATTTTTAGTTTATTTTCCCGAGTTTTATTATTATTATAAAAATTATTTAAAAAATTAAATTTACGCATGTATCCGGCCAGATACACACACATTTTATATGTAGAGTACTGTACTTTATTGGTATTTTTTATTTTTGATGTATTCCCAACGAAATGAGAAAGGATCGTTCTCGTCCTGTTTTGTCATCGTTATTTGGATTCCACGAAAATTTGGTATCAATTTGCAGCTACGTGCCAAAAAACATATCATATATATATATATATATATATATATCTGCCTGTCGTGATAACAATATAACAATGTAATATTATGGCTGTTTTTCTTTAAGACTGGATGACTAACACAGTGCAACACGAAAAAAAATAACCATATACGGACACCGCTACATGATAAAAGACCAAAAAAAAGACCCGTGTTTTTTTTCCCCCAAAGTCATGCACTTTTTTTTTTATGGGCCCCCAGAGATTTGAGGCCTCGGTGTAATTTTTGGAAAAAAGTGATCATATTCTCAGGCTCATATCTTGCAAACCGTTCGGAATTTTGATTTACTCTCTGAAGCAAAGTTCTAGCTCTTGTCATAAAGAACAAAAATTGTAAACATATAAAACTTCATCTTCAAGGTCAAAATCGCAAAAAACTTAAAAAAAATCGATTTTTTTTAACCTTTTTTCCCCTGTTCAGGTCCATAGGTAGCAAACCGTTGAAAATTCAGGGAAACAATCAACTACAAAAATGTACCTAAGATCTCAATAAACAACTTTCTAGAACATATGAACTTCCTAGGAATTATACTTAACATCGTTTAGGTAGCGCTTAGGTAGCCGTATATGGTTATTTTGAAATGACTTCAAAAATGTTGCACAGTGTAAGCTGCGATAACAAAAATCAAAATAAAATGTTAAAATTTCACTCAAAATAAAAAAAATTCTTTTTTAAAATTGTCGTCGAAAGCAATATCAATGTGTGTGAAAAATAATCTTGTGTTAAAAATTTTTGACTTAGCCTGGATAATTATCCAGTGTAAGTCAAAATTATGGCTAAGTCCAATAAAGTCAACACAAAATATTTTTTTGAAAATTTCTTTTGATACATATATTTATATAGTAGTTGGCGACAACGTGAAAAAATATTTTTTTATTTTGAGAAAAAAATTAAATTTTTATTAACGTTTTTGTTATCGCAGCTTGTTATCCCGGCTTAAAGAAAACCAGCCCTATTATCACTAAAATAGCATATTTTTCATATATATGTACTGCAATACATAGTGTATCTGGCCAGATGCATGCGCTACGTACGTGACTATCGGAACATGTGCATGATGGAGGGTTAAGTATTATTTCGATTTATATATATTACTAGCAGTACCCGCTGCGTCGCACGCGAAAAATCCAGGTATTTGTTATTAGTTTTATCCGTCTCTGTTTTAGGCTAGTATTTATTTAATTTTCTTTTCTAAAACACTAAATTGGATACATAGCACTCATATACAGTCAAAGGAATGTGCTTGTCGATGTGCACTGTTTTAGCTGAACTCCCTTCGTTTATATATTTTTTTATCATTTTCTATCCAGTTTTTAACAAAAAATTACAATCGCAGAGCCTTTTATTCGAAAAAATACATTTTGATGGCGCTTCTACATGGTCAGAGGAATTCACATACTACATTTCATGATTCTAGCTGTAATCCTAAAGTTTGTACCATTTTTATCCCATTTGGTCCCGCTCTCCCCTTAAAAGTACAAATTTCGAAAAATAAATTTATGTTGCAAGTCTACTTTGTCAGAGGAATTTACGCACCAAATTTCACGACTATAGCAGCAATATTTTAGTTGGTACTATTTTTATCCCTTTTTGTCCCGCTCACACCTTATAGGCATAAATTTCGAAAAAATCCATTAGGATTTGCCGTTCTACCTTGACAGAGGAATTTACACACCAAATTTCACGACTATAGCTGCAATACTTAAATTAGTACCATTATTATTCATTTTTGTCCCTCGTAGCCCTTAAAAGTACAAATTTTGAAAAATCCAATTTTAATGCTCTTATACATGGTCAGAGGAATATACATACAAAATTTCACGATTCTTACTATAATAATTTAGTTGGTACTATTTTTATCCCCTTTGTCCTCCTCACCTCTTATAAGTACAAATTTCGAAAAGTCCAATTTTACTGCGCTTCTACATGATCAGAAGAACTTACATATCAAATTTCAAGATTCTAGCTGCAATACTTTAGTTGGTACCATTTTTATCCCTTTTTGTCCCGCACAACCATTAAAAGTACAAAATGCATTTATATTCCGCTTCTATGTGGTGAGAGGAATTTACACACAAAATTTCGCGACTATAGCTGCAATACTTAAATTAGTACCATTTTCATCCCTCGCAACCCTTAAAAGTACAAATTTTGAAAAATCCAATTTTAACGCGCTTCTACATGGTCAGAGGAATTTACATACCAAATTTCACGATTCTAGCTACAATACTTTAGTTGGTACCATTTTTATCCTTTTTTGTCCCGCTCACCCCTTATAAGTACAAATTTCGAAAAATCAATTTATATTGCAAGTTTACGTTGTCAGAGAAATGTAAATACCGATTTTCACGATTCTAGCTGCAATTTCGTAAAACCATTTCTTAGTCGACGTATACGTCATATTTCGGAACTACCCTGAAAATTTCATGGTCAATGATAAGTCAGGCAGTCAGTCAGTAACGCAACTCTTTTATATATATAGATAGAAGCCTTGCTTTATAAGCGTCGTTTGAAATAATATTTTTTTTTTTGTTTATTTATAAAATTATTTTTTCTGCACTTCTACGAAAGTCGACAGTCTCCTTTGTGTAATGCAATCCATGGTGGAGGGTATATAAAGTTCGGCCCGGCCGAATTTATCGCCATTTTTACTTGTTTTAATTAGCTTCGAGATTTTTTAATTGCTTAGCCTTTTGTCCTTTTTATACACTTTCCTTGAGCCTTTAAATAATTGTATTTCTTGCTAACCACAATCATGCCACAGTGATCCTTTCCTTCTATCCAATATTTCTATTTCCTGCAGTTTCCCCGATATTCTTAATTTTCCTCCTTTTTATTCCCAAAATTTTTTATTAAAAAAATTAATTTATTTTTGCTTCGTGTTTCGGGAATTATTCTTCAAAATATTTTCTTTTGAAAATAGGTATTTTTTTTTAATAGATCGTTGGGGATGAAAATGAACGAAATTGGTCTAGAGCGAAAACAAATTCCCTTCACATTCATTCCTAAACAAAGTTGAGATTTAAATCGCATCGAATATTCTTCCATGCAGTGCACCATATACTCTTACACATAAACAAAATAGTAGTAGAACACATCCACAAGTACACGTGACTATTTCTTTGTTTGTTCTAAAAGTCAAGGATTAAATGCGAAGGATGTACATACATGTACACATGTCTGTGCCGCCTTTTGAAAATTGAAATACAACGTATGATAAGTGGTTTGCGCTGCTGCTGCCGCTGTTCATTTAATTCAATAAAATAAAATAAACAATAGTTCATTTTCAATTTCATGTTGATGTTGATGGCAATGGTGGTTGATTGGCTAAATGCTGGTACAGTGCTGTGGAGAGGCAGAAGGGGGTTTGTTTAAGTGGGGAGAATTAGATGACCACAATCCAATCCAATCCTGTCATGACAGTCTTTCGCTTAAACGCGACTAGGAACAGAAGGAAGCCACAACCACAACTACAAAGGACATTTTATGGCCGAACAAATCACATAAGGTACTCATCGTCTGTCTGTCTCTCAACAAAGAAATCGGCCATATGATCACTATGCATGTGTCTGTATGTTACAAAGTATGGCAGACAAACAGACATTCGTACTGGAAATAAAATGTCATATTGTCAATGTAGCCGAACATTGTCGACCATATTGTGGAGCGGGGTTTTTGCGGTTTTCATTATTCAAACAAATGCACAGTGATTCGGTATAAAAATACGTCTACTTTCAAAAATAATCTGAAATGAGGAAGGGTTTAGATTTGAAATTAAGACGGCCATAGCTCGATTTGGCACACTGGTTCCAAATCTAATAGTTATGTAACTTTTGAAAGGTTAAAGATATTTTGACGAAATTTTACATCATTAAAAACACTTTTTATAAAAAAGTTGTATCATTTTGGAAAGGACTGATCAGGACCTTTAAAAATATTTATGATACAATTTACAATTCACTTGTTGTAGTTCATTACATTTAAAACAAAAAATAGCAAAACGTATATCTTTGAAAAGAACAAATTCCTATTGAACATTGCGTAAAATCCACAAAAATTGAGATATCGTAACAAAATTTTGAGATTACGGAAAAGTTTCTGCATTTTCGTAAAACAAAATAGACTCAAATGGATATGATTTCTATATTTAATCCAGCGATGTGTTAATACTTTCTAAGTAAGAAGTCAACATAGGAGTATACAAAATATATGCTAAAATATTTCTAATCGCTGCTTTGCGATTTGAGAATTTTAGAAAATATTTTTTTTGTGTTTAAAAATATATAATTTTGGAGTGGATCCACCGCAGATGTCCGTTAGCCAAAATGATTGAAAAAGCGCATGTAAGGGAAAAACGTTGTCGTCCTTCAGAAAAAAGCGATAAAAATTTAACCTTTTTAGGAAATTTTGTTTTAGATTTGTATAACTTCTGATTGAAGTATCACATTTGTACCAATATTTCCATCAGTTTATATAGAATATAGGATAGAAAAATCTATTTTTGCTGGCACTAAAAGAATCATAAAAAAATAAAAAAAAAATATTTTTTATTTTTAAATAGCTAACATTCTAACGCAAAAACAATGCTTATATGTAGAAGTTATAGAAGTTATGATAATCTTTGTAGACGCAAAAGATAATGATGTCTACAAATGTTGCGAATTACACTTTCACATGGTTTAGGAACTGCCTCCAAAAATTTGGAAACATTTTTTTTTTTGGTAAAAATCTATTTTTGCTGACACGAAAAAAAATCATAAGAAATAGAAAAAAAGTATTTTTATTATATTTTTTAATAGCCAAGAATCTAACGCAAAAACAATGTTTATATGCAAAAAATCTATGGATAAATTTAGAAGTTATGATACTCTTTGTAGACGTAAAGGAATTTAAGAAATCATGTTTTTTTATTTTTTAAATAGCGCGAAAAGTCCCAAGGCATTTTTGAAGAAAATGTATAAATAAATATAGAAGTTATGGCCCTTTTGTAGAAGTAAGGGAATTTTAAAAAATCGAGTGTCATTCATCCATAGATTTTTTTTAACTAGACCTTGTTTTCTTCGTTAAGATGTCAGCTATTACAAACTAAAACATCTGTAATCTATTATAAAGGGATTTTTCGCGATATTTAAACAAAAAATAAGAAATTGAGATTAAAAAAATCATTTGCGTCTACAAAGAGTACCATAACTTCTACATTTATTCGTATTTTTCTACACATAAACATTGTTTTTATACCCTCCACCTCCAGGATGGGGGTATACTAACTTTGTCATTCCGTTTGTAACACCTTGAACTATCGTCCTGAGACCCTATAAAGTATATATATTCTTGATCGTCATAAAATTCTAAGACGATCTAGTCATGTCCGGCCGTCCGTCTGTTGAAAGCACACTAGCATCTAAACGAAAGGAGCTAGAACATTCAAATTTTCCATTAATACGTCTTATATAAATTTTCCCTCACAAGGACTAAAAATACCCATAATAATCCCTAATATTTTAGCGTATTTAAGCATGTTTTTTGAATATGTCTGTCTATATTTGCCTGATATTTGGTATGCGCATTCCCCTTATAGCAAAAACGTGCACCATAAAGTGATTCTTATTTGCAGGGGGTGAAATGGGGCAAAAAGGGATAAAAATGGTACCTATCAAACGACAACAGCTGGAAACACGAAATTCGGTGTGTACATTCCTCTAATTGAATAGATACATAATATAAAAGTATTTTTTCCAAATTCGTACTTTTAAGGGGTAAAATGGGAAAAGAATAATGAAATTGGGTGTATACATTCCTCTGATTGCATAGACAAGTAAAATACCCGGATTTTTCAACATTCGTACTTTTTGGGGTCAAAATGGAAAAAGGGGATAAAAATAGTACCAACCAAATGACCGCAGATAGAGTCATGAAATTCGGAGTATACATTCCTTTGACTATGTAGACATGAAACATAAACGATTTTTTTTCCAAATTCGTACTTTCAAGGGATACAATGGGTACAGAGGGAAAAAAATGGTACCAACCAAACGGCTACACCTAGAATAATGAAATTCGCTGTGTACATTCCTCTGACTGTGTAGACACGGAAAATAAACTGATTTTTCGAAATTCGTACTTTTTGGGTCAAAATGGAAAAAGGGGATAAAAATAGTACCAACTAAACGACTACAGCAAGAATGATTGGTTGAGTCATGAAGTTAGATTATTTTGCACTATGTACGTTTTTTGGAATTAAAATAGAATGGAAATACAACCAACTGAAGCACCCACTATATACCAATATTTATGGTATTTAAGCTTTTTGAAAATATATATATAAGAATATTTATTTTTTGAATTGACGTATTGGTAGCCTTGCCTTATAAACGTGGTTTGAAATAATTAAAATATTATATTTATTTAAAAAATTATTTTTTCAATATTTGTATTTGTTTTGGTTTGACTATATTAAACAAGTAAGGAAAGGCTAAAGTCGGACGGGGCCGACTCTATGATACACTCCTCTTTCTATCCGAATACAATTCAATTCCGTGAAAAAGTGAAAACGGGAAGGTTTTTTGTAACCTGTAAATGTATGTGTTTGACAAAAAATGTTAAATCGGAAAGGAAATTTGTATGGGGGTATATTGAAACCTGGAACGAAATAGGTGAAATATAAAGTGTATAGTTTGGCCAAAATCGGTGAACCTTTTGGGAGCAACATTTGTATTTGGGCTATATTTAAATCTGAACCGATCTTACCCACTTTCACCATAGTTTTGTTTAGTTGGACTATAAGATGTTGTGCCAATTTTAAAGAAAATAGGGTACAATATGTGGTTTCTATAGCGCAAAAGTCAAATCGGGAGCGACATTTGTATGGGGGCTATATCTCAACGCCATTTTTAGTTGTTTTTAATTATTTTTTGAAGATTTTTTTCGAAAAAAAAAAAACAATTTTTGGAGGCTGTTTATAAACCACTGCTACTATTTGAAGCTGAAGTTCACAACATGTGTAGCCATCATAATTAACTTTAATTGAACAATTTAATTGAATAAAATAAGAGTTCAAGTAGTAAATGTATCTGGAACAAACATTTAAATTTCAGGAAAAAATTAAAACGAAATTTTTATAAAATTGTTTTGTGTTGAATCGGTATGCATCAATGCATACGAAAAAAGATAAATTTTTATGGTCTATGATACATTTTTTTTTATTTTTTTGTTGCATAGTCTTATGTGGCCCTTCATTGTAAATCTATTAACAACTAACGATGATTTTGTTTTCTACTTTAAAATAATTTGTAATAGTGAGACGATATGTGGTTCCCTCTTTTCGTGGTCATATTACCTCAAAATAACGATTAAGCTATTTTTTGGATAGAAAGGAGAAAATAAACTAAAGTGAAATATTTAAAAATGCCTTTTCATTACAACTCCTTCAGTTTAGTGATTCATTGAATAAAAAATATTTGGATCAAGTTCCCTAAAAATTAAATTCAAAAAAGAACATCCTTATTGTTGGCCTAATTTCCAAATATCGACTACCTTGATTACCACTGTGCCCTCTCCCCTTTCATAGCGATAAGAACTACATATGTTTCGATGTAAGTTTATTTGTTTAACATCGGCAGGTCATCCTATAAACATACTTACATACATACATACATTTGCGTTTAGTATATGAATGTACTACAGTAAAAATCAAATTAACGTTAATCGATATGTTGACATCCTTTTTGTTTTTTTTTTTTTTTTTAATTTTTTCGGTTCTTGTGGACAAACCGGCAATTAGAACACAACCTCTCGTGGATGATTTCTAACATGTGTCAAGCATTTGACAGTCGTAATTGTTTGGTCGGTGAGCCACAATGTGAGTACAACTCAACTTGGCTCAATTCAAATGGACGACTGACTGAATGGACGGACGGACGGACGGTGACAGTTACAACGACGACGACAACGGCAATGAAACTGAAACCGAAACTAAACCGAATTGAATGGAATTGAATTGCATTGAAAACTGTATAATGAGGTGTGCTTTGTATTATGAAAATTTCATGTAAATTATGGTGCGCCGTGCTGTGGTGGGTTTCGCGGAGTTGTGTGTGTGGGGATTGGGCAGAGTAGGCAGTCCACACCGACAGCCGACAGTTGGGTACTCGCTTTTTTTGTGCAATTTTGTATCATATGTCCAGTGGAGACTTCAGATTTCTGTGCCACGATAGTCAGGCGAGACAGACGGGTTGATTGATATTTTAAACTGATTAAATGCCACTTGTCGACATATACATATTTAATTTATTTCTATAGCTGTGGCTCTCTGGCGGTGTCTCTCTCCCTCTGTCTAAACGCTCGTCTAACCAACTGCCTGTCGTTTAATTACGGGCATGTTCGTAGTATGAAAACAATTTATAAACTAATCAATATTAATTAGTTAATTATAAACATTTCGTCTCTGTAGGTTGGTTTTTTTTTTGAACGAACGAAAGCTTCTATTAGCTGACAATTTTATTAATTTGTTAACAATTACTGAAATTTGTGATTGCTTTGAAAATGCTAGGTTTTTGTGAATTTTCGATTAACCAAACAGGAAGTTCAATGGAATTTAGACTGGCCTCTACTTTTTGGGGTGGGGACAGTAAATGGGCATTGTTCTAACGAAGAGGTAATAATGGGGATTGGAATTAATCCATAACCCAGCAACAATTTGTTCTACAGGGTGGCGCAGAATGAGCTATATGGCTTAAATGGTTTATAACTTATTTATTTATGCGATTATTATATATATAATTCAAAATACAGTATATTATTGAAAAATTATATCCTGTGATGTCTGCTTCGCACATACGTGCTCTTTTTAGCATATTTTCCATAACTTTTCGCAAAATTTCGTTTGTAGTGGCCATGATTTCATTTCGAATGTTGGTTTTTAGTTGGAGTATGATTCTTGGTTTGTTAACGTAAACTCTTTCATTCAAATATTCCCAAAGAAAACTATCCGGAGCTGTTAAATCTGGTGAACGTGGAGGCCATTTTGCGTGAAATAATGCGTTCGTCGAATATGCCGCTTGATTTAAAAAATAAAATTCAATTAATTTTTGTACGTTGTTCGATCGTTTAATGATTCATAATTAATTCACAAAATGCTGAAAAAAAATAATAAATAATAATTAATAACACTGTCCAACAGCATTTTTGGAACAGAGTAATTCTGAAAGGGCTTGTTGAGTAGATCATATAGTCCAGATGGTCTGAGTTTCTTTTTATCGCGAGTGAAAGTTTTCATTTTTTGGTCGAAGGGAGCATTATGTTAACTCAAAACAAGTAAGGAAAGACTAAAGTCGGGCGGGGTCGACTATATAATACCCTACACCACTCCCTGCGTATATACCTCGATTTTATTACTAAACCCAGGTGTTTCACAGTAATACTATAAATGCATCTTTAGTCATATTTAACAAATATGGTAAATAATTGCTCCAATTTTCCGGCAGACAAATACAAGTTAGACATTAGTAATAGGATGAATCGGACCGACATTTAAAAGGAGGCCTATAACAACACTTACGGCCTGGTCCAAAACATGGGCCTATATATTTCTCATTCATGGTAGGAATTCATAGTTGAAATATATCATGATCCGATGTAAGACGTAGTTTCTACAGCTGTATTAGAGTAGAATGGGGGCCCATTAGGGTTATTCCAAAGTATGGACACATATAGTTGACTTTGTATTCTAGTTGAAATAAAATATAATATGCAAAATTTAAAAAAAAAATCCGATGTAAAATTTGTTCTTGAGGGGTAAAAATTAAAATAGGGCCATTTGTACGATGTGCACGATGTGAGTTCTAGAGTTGTTATAGAGTAGAATGGGGGCCCAATTTGTATGGAGGTTATACCAAAATATGGACCAATATATTGGACTTTTATAATATGTCTTCTTAGTTGAACTGTAATGCAAAATTTGATAAACTTCCGATGTAAATTGTGGGTCCTAGAGGGGAAATAATAAAAATGGGGGCCATATGTAAGGGCGCTGCATTAAAAAGTGGGCACATATAGATCACTTTCAAAGTAGGTATTCTTAGTATGAAATATGAATATAATATAATCTGCAACATTTTAAAAACTTCTGATGTAAAATGTGGGTCCTGGAGAGGTAATAATTGAAATGGAGGCCCACTTTTAAGGGCGATACATTAAAAAGGGGATAGATCACATTCAAAGTAGGTATTCTCTATTGAAATAAACATGATCTGCAAAATTTTATCAAGATCCAATGTAAGATGTGGGTTCTAGAGCGTTAATAGTGTAAACTGGGGGCCCATTTGTATGGGGGCTATTCCAAAACATTGACCTATATAGCTGACTTTCAAAATACTTGATTCTAGCATAAATGTAATATTGTGTGGAAAATTTGATCAAGATCCGATGTAAAATGTGCATTCTAGAGCAGTAATATTGTAAATCGGAGGTACATTTGTATGGGGGCTATATCAAAACATAGACCCATGTGGTCCACTTTCCCGTGAGATGTTTCTCGTTCAAGTATAACACGATCAAGAAAATTTGGTCATGGTCCCATGTAAAATGTGTATTCTAGAGCAGTAATAGTGTAAATTATAGGGATATTTGTATGGAGGCTATATCTAAATCTGAACCGATTTTCTCCAAATTAAATACCAATCGTCCTTGGCCAAAAAAGTAACTTCTGCCAAATTTCATGACAATCGGACCACAATTGCGACCTGTAGAGTGCGAACAAGCTTAGATGGACAGCAGACGGACGGACAGACAGACATCGTTAAATCGATTCAGCTAGTGATTCTAAGCCGATCCGTATACTTAAATGTGGGTCTAGCTCAATTATTTCTTGGTGTTACAAACATTTGGAGCGAAACTAACTTATAATACCCTAGTCCACGTCTGAGAGAATTTGTATTATCAGAACTATTTATATAGTGGTATTTCACGAGGATCATTTTTGTGGAATATCTTAAACCTCTAACTCTACTCCTTATGTGTCAAATTGACCCTTTTTTCGAGAAAATCAAGAAAAGTCCTTTCAAAAAGGACATTTAAGGATTAAAATGTTCCACGAAAAAATTTGCCGGAAAATTTCAGTTAGGGTCACATATTTTCCCTTCGTGTAGGCATTAAAAATATAGTTTTTAACTTTATTCAAATTAAAATTAAAAATTAAATTTTCGTCGAAAGTATAAAGGTACTTTCTATGTTGGGATAAATAAAGGATAATTACACAATGCATACATTTTTTGGGTATATTTTTGTTTTCGTATTTCGAAAACGATTTCAAAAAATATATGTATATTTTTATACCCTCTACACCTTGAAATATTATATCGGAGACTCCATAAAGAATATATGTTCTGAGTCGTAGTAAAATTCTAAAACGATCTTTCCGTGTCCGTCTGTCCGTTTGTGTCTGTTAAAAGTACGCTAGCCGGCGAACGAAATGAGCTTGGAGATTCAAATTGGTTGGGATTGAAAGCGGGCGAAATCGGCCCAGAGGGAAAATTTTTTCCTTAACAATGACTGGAAATACCCCCTAATATCACTGTACAACAATTTCAAACTTTTTCCAAAATTACGGGGTTCTGACAATAAATTCTGAAAGAGGAGACTAAATGTTTAGGGGAAATGTTGAGGAGGCAAAATTAATTGGGGTCAGTCCTACACTTCTCCCCTCTAGGGTCTACTGCGGGGCAGTTTTGGGCCTTTCTTTCATAAAAAAATATAAAAAATAGGCAAATGTATTGGGGCCGCCTTAAGGGTTGCAGATGGAGGGTAGATGCGTTCTGAAAAAATATAGGGGGTGGGTCTTACATTTGACCCCACTAACGGTCTCCTGGGGCCAGTAAAAGCGGTGGAACAAATTTTACAAAAAAAATATTTTCTTTGTATGGGAGCCCCCTTAAGGAGTGGGGATAGAGGGTATGTGTGTTCGAAATAAATGTTGGGGAGGGAAAATTAATGGGGGTCGGTCTTACATTTTACCCCTTTGGGGGCGACTCCGAGGCAGCTTTGAAACTTTTCCTGTATTTTTACCACTTACCTTTGATCCCGATGAGCCCCCACTTACACTCACCCCACCACCCCCATTTTTGGCTCATGGATTTTATTTCCGAACCTCACAAAATAGGGGGTTGTAGCATATCAAAATCCAAAAGTCGTGCACTATCCCACCCCGTATATTCACTTTGTCATTCCGTTTGTAACACCTTGAAATATTCCACGGAGACCCCATAAAGTATATATATTCTGTATCCTGGTAAAATTCTAAGACGATTTAGCCATGTCCGTCTGTCTGTCTGTTGAATGCACGATAGAGGCCGAACGAAATGAGCTATGAGGTTCAAATTTCCCCAAAATATGTCTTATGGTTGCAGATCGGTTGGGATTGAAACCGGGCAAAATCGGCCCAGAGGGAAAAATTTTTCCCTAACAAGGACTGAAAATATCCCTAATATTTAGACTATTTAAGCAATTTTTTTGAAAATTTCCAATTTTATACACTTGAAATTTGTTTCGTACATTCCTCCAGTAACGTGCAATCACAAAAAAGTACAAAAAAAGTTTTAGTGGATTAAATGGGACAAAAGGGATAAAAATAGTACCTTTGAAATAGTACAGCTAGAAACATGAAATTCGGTGTGTACGTTCCTATAATTACGTAGACAAGTAAAATATAGAGATTTTTTGAAATTTGTACTTTTAAGGGGTACAATTGGTAAAGGGGGATAAAAATGGTACCAACCAAACCGCTGAAGATAAAATCACGAAATTCAGTGTATGCATTTATCTGACTGTGTAGACGTGAAACATAAAGGATTTGTTCGAAAATTGTACTTTTAGGCGGAAAATGCGACGTAAGGGATAAAAATTGTACCAATTAAACGGTTGCAGTTAAAATAGTGAAATGTAGTGTGTATATTGCTGTGACTGTGTAGACACGAATAATAAAGATATATTTCGATATTTGTACTATTAGGAAAAAACGGGATAAAATTGGTACCTCGCAAACGGTTGTAGCTAGAATCATGAAATTTAGCGATTATACTCGTCTGTCTTCGTAGACACGCACAATATGAGTATTTCTCCCAAATCGTACTTTAAGGTCATCATTAAAATTTACTTCACTTCTTTGTAAAGTCGACAGGTGGTAATCCACCGGTAATTCTATGGAATGCACTCCGTGGTGGAGGGTATATAAGATTCGGCCCAGCCGAACTTAACGCCTTTTTACTTGCTTTAATATATTATTTATATTTATTTTTTTAATATATTAGATTTAATTTATTTTTAGGATTATTTTTAAGTTGTAGTCTGTAAGGAAGATTGTATTCCATAGGAAGTAAATAAATGAAAAACTTCCAAAGGTCATGGATGCAAGGCTCATATCTTCCTTAAAAATCGCAGTTTGTGTATTATAAATTCCATCACACATTTTTGCTGCTCTCCTCCTATCTGTCTGCAATGCTATGCTAACGCGTTGGGCGCCATTTACGCTAACCATACATATAAATATAAAACAGCACAACAACAAGTAAAATTTAAAACTACATAATTATATTTATATTTTTTTAATTTGGCAGATATTATTTACACTCTACTTAAAAGATTTTTCCTTTATTAACATTTTCTCCGAAACGATTTAAGACCATGGCATTTGTTGAAAACGTAACTCATTCCCATTAGCTTTTCTCTAAATTATTTGCCCCCTTTACAGAGTATGTGAATAAAAATACTTTTTTGTTGTTTGTAATGAAACCATTGAATTTTAATTAATTAACAAGCTTTTTTCTCTCAATTATCTCGTGCACTTTTAATTAACTCTAATTGATATTAATAACTTTTATAATCACGGCAGACTTTAATGACTTTATGCATAGCATATGTGGACTTGTCAGCTTCTCGGGGAGGTGGTAGTGAGTGGGAGTGAAGTGCATTAATAAAACGAAGACAGGGCTGTTGAAAGAGGGATGGGTGTAGAGAAACTGATGATGGTGATGATCTATCTAAGATAATGACATCTGTTGAGAGTTTCAAGGCACATAAGCTTGTTTTTATATCCTTCCCATCCAGGATGAAGAGGGTATTCCGTTTCCGAAATATCGATTTGAGACTTGAGAATTCGAAGACGATCTAGCCATGTCTATTTAAACGAAAGGAGCTAGGACGTCCCAATTTTCCGTAAAGACGTCTTCTAGTCATAGATCGGTTGGGATTGCACCTGAGCGAAATCGGTCCAAAGGGAAAAATTTTTCCCTCACAAGGACTGAAAATACCCATAACAGTCCCTAATATCTTAGAGTATTTAATAATGTTTTTTCAATACGTTTGCTTGTACTATAACAGAAACGTGATTCTTATTCGTAGGGGGTGAAATGGGCCAAAAAGGGATAAAAATGGTACCTATCAAACAACAACAGCTAGAAACACGAAATTCGATGCGGATATTCCTCTAATTGAGTATATACATAATAGGGCTGTTTGATTGGGCTTACTAGCTTAAAATTTAGAGACTTGATAAGGTGACAACATTTGTATCCATTGGTTTTTGGTATTTAAACAAATCGCAGATAAAAATCTGGCACTAACTTACTCGGTAAGTAAGAGAGTAGTAAGCTTCTTACTTGTTAAGCCAGTAAATTCCATACAAATATTAAAATAAAAATAAAATAAAAGTATTTTTCCAAATTCGTACTCTTAAGGGGTAAAATGGGAATAGAGGGATAAAAATGGTACCAACCAAACGTCTGCATCTAAACTAATTAAATTCGGTGTTTACATTCTGATTTCGTAGACACGTAAAATAAAGGGATTTTTCGAAATTCGTACTTTTTGGAGTTAAAATGGAAAAAGGGGATAAAAATTATACCAACCAAATGACCGCATCTAGAGTCATGAAATTCGGAGTATACATTCCTCTGACTGCGTAGATACGAAAAATAAAAAGGTTTTTCCAAATTCGTACTTTCAAGGGATGCAATGGGAACAGAGGGATAAAAAGTGTACCCTCTAAACGGCTACAGTTAGAATGATGAAATTCGGTGTGTACATACCTCTAATTGCGTAGGCGCATAAAATAAAGAGATTTTTCAAATTCGTATGGGAAAAAGGGGATAAAAATGGTACCGACAAAATGGCTGCAGCTAAAATCATGGAATTCGGTGTATACATTCCTCTGACTACAAAGTCACATTTTTTTCTAAATTCGTACTTTTTTTAATTTAACGGCAAAAATTGGTTGAATCATGAAGTTAGGTTATCTTGCACTGCATACGTGAGACATAATGGATTTTCAAAATTTGTACCTTTCGAAATAAAATAGGATGGAAATACAACCAATAAAAAGGTTGTAGCTGAAAATGCACCCACTATTCACCAGTATTTAGGGTATTTACAATATTTTTAAGATTACTGCCTTATATTTACTTTTTGAATTGACATGAAGTATTATTTCGATGTATATGAAATAAACATATTGGTAGCCTCCTTATAAGCGTTGTGTAAAATAATAAAAAAAAATATATTTATTTATAAATAATTTTAATTTTAGTTTTTTCGTTTGTATTTTTTTTTGGTCTGTATCAATATTTAATTTGAACTGGGATATTGTCCTGGCTCAAGACCATTTTGCATCTATATTTAATAGAATGCAAATTTATTTACAAATGGCATGGTGACATTTATTACTTGGCTGCAGACTACCACGATCATGATTTCGACCATGTCAAAAGTCTTTTCAAGTGGCTTCGCAGCGACTTTTCAACATCAAACCCGGCCTCTATAAGGATATGATTCTCACAAACGAACGAGAAGCACAACTCACTTGCCCAATTTGCGTTTAAAAAATCGCACCAAGTAATAGTAATTACAAGCATCTCATTGAGTTGCATATGTAAGTATGTGTATATGCAGGTATAGTTACCCAGCAATACTTCTGCAGTGCCAACGCTCATTTCTTTTAGTTTTTCGTTTGTATTTTTTGGTCTGTAGTCAATATTTGATTTGAACTGGGATATTGTCCTGGCTCAAGACCATTTTGCTTCGCAGCGACTTTTCAACATCAAACTCGGCCTCTATTTTTATAATTTAAATTATAATAATATATTTTTCAATATTTTTATTTGTTTCGGTTTGGCTATATTAAAAAATAAAATTTTCCTGTAATGTTACTGCACCGACAGCCTCTGTAGAATGCAATCCATGATGGAGGGTATATGAAGTCTAATTTAACAACGTTTTTACTTGTTTTACCTAAGATTATAGGTTTGCAAAAGCAGAGCATTCCAAAAACTAGAGTGAAGATAAGGATCTACGACTTGTCATAGGAAAGTTAATAATCACCAATGAATTTTACATGGAGCTGTCATAGGAGGTGTGATTTTTAACATGGAAAAAAATCGGTTAACTTCGAGTATTCGAGTATTTTGTGACCCGCCCTCGTAAACAACTCAACTCGGCCAGACTTAACACCATCGTTTAAGTTCTTTATATTAATTTATGTCCAAGAGCTTTGCTTCCTTCCAACCAAAAAGTCGTGCTGCAAGCTCTTTTCTAACGATCTTTTTTTCTTAGCCAAAATAAACCGCTCTCGTCCTCTATCGGAGGTGTTTGTAAAAATATTTGTTACCATCACTAACGAACAAATAACTTTTCATATTTAGCCTTTTCCACCCAGACGCGAGACGCGAAGAAAAGCCAACCAACCTACTCCGCAGATTATCATGATGATCATCATGATACAGCAACCACCGCGCGCAGTACACCAAAATTGAAGGCAAGCAATCCAACCACCACCACCAGCACAACATCCGCGGTAACTCCAACAACAACTATCACCTGTAGACGGAAAACAAATTGTGGGCTTCTTTCTCACCAAATAAAAATCTAACATTTTCCGGCTTATCGCCTCGCCCACCTCCTTACAATCTTCTTCACCCGCAATCGGTCTTTAATAAAGAGGAAAATCTGTTTTTTTTTGTGTTAAAGTTAAAGGTGAATTCGTTGCAACGTTAACCATCTTGCAACAGCAATATATTAGTTATTTTGGGGGAATATTGTTGTTGGGGGGTTTTTTGTTTTGTTGGAGATCCCAAAGAATTTACATAAATTTGGCCATTCGCCATTATTTTTTTTTTTTTGGTAAACATAAACCTAACATAATTGATTTGTACCCCAAACACCCGATAGTCTCTATTCTCGTCGTTTGACGTTGGATGGTGGTGGGATACTTTAAGGAGTAGTAGAAGAAGAGAAAACAGCGATTTTAAGCACGCGAGTGAATTTTTAATGAATTTCGGTTTGTTGGAAAATTTACATTAAAGATTTTGTTGAATTTATAATTGCTATGCATTTATAATTGGAGGAACGAGGGGGCAATGGAGATTCAGGAAAGATTTGAAGCTTTTTGCTGAATCATAGAATGGGAGAATGTTCATATTTTGAGGAAGAATCCTTCGATTTGATTTATTTCAATCTTCAAATAAAGATCCATGCAATGAACCTTTAAAATCAAAAATATAAACTTTAATAGGTTCACGAAGTTTTCCTGAAATTATCGATGAAATGAACCTCTAAAATTCACGCTTAGATCCACAAAATGAACCTTGAAATTTCTCTATTCGAACTTTAAAAGATCAAAGATTCCCCATTCGAACTTTACAAGCTTCATAAAATGATCTTTGGTTTACGTGGCCGCTCTCAGGGGAGCATCAAGTAGTGCCTTAAGGCACCATTTTGAATAAAAAATGAACCTTAAAAGATCCCTAAAATTTACCTCTGAAGATTGGAGAAATAAATCCGATTTCATGTTTAAAAGACACACGAAATGACACGCGATGATTGTTGACAGATTCACGATCCGAATCTTAATTCATTTGGAACCTTAAAAATCCACGAAATTAACCTTAAAGGTTAGATGACAGATCCACGATTCGAATATTAAAAAATCTACGAAGAGATCCTTAATAGGAACATCAAGAGATCCTCGATTCGAAACCTGAACAATCGACTGTTAGATTGTTTAAATGTATATGATCCGATCCTGAGAAAACTCATGATTCGAGCCTTAGAAGATATGGATTCGAATCCAGATCATCCTACGATTAAATAGTTGTAAAATCCTCGATCCTATTCTTAGAAGATCTGCGGTTCGAACCATAAACAGTCGACGTATAGATAATTGAAAGATCCGCGATTCGAACCATGATTCCATCCTTGGAAGGTCGACGATTCGATCCTGAGAAGATTCACTATTCTAACCCTGAACAATCGACAGTTCGATAGTTGAAAGATCCACGAATCGAACCTTAGAAGATTCAGGATACGAACTTTGATCAGAAGATAATTGAATTAATTCTCGGTCCTCAGAAGATCCACGATTTGAACCTCAAAAGATTCAAGATTCGAACTCTGAACAATCGACAGTTGGAGAGGTGAAAAATGTATAATTCGAACCCTGAACAATCGATGGTTAAATAGTATAAAGATGCTTGAATCGAATCTTAGAAGAATCAGAATCCCATACTTCGAAGATCAACGATTCAAACCTAACAACATTGTTGAAAAGAACACGAATCGAACCTTAGAAGATTCAGGATTAGAACCCTGATAGATAGTATAAAGATCCATAAATCGAACCTTAAAAGATTCATTATTCGAACCGTGTAAGGATCAATCGACGTTTAGATAGTTGAAAGATCCTCGATCCTATCCTTAGAAGATCCACGATTCGAAACTCAGAAGATTCACAATTCTAACCCTGAAAAATCGACGGTTAAACTGTTGAATGATCCACGGACCGAACCATAGAAGATTCAGGATTAGAACCCTGATCAATCGGATAGGTTAAATAGTTGAATGATCACTGATCCGATCCTTAGAAGATCCACGATTCGAATATCAAGAGAATAGACGGTAAGATATTTGAAAGATCTACTATTCGAACCCTAAAGAATCGACGGTTGGATCTACGATTCGAACCCTGAAAAATCGTCGTAAGATAGTTGAAAGATCAACGATTCCAACTCTGAAGAATCGATGGTAAGATAGTTGAAAGATCTGCGTTTCGAGTCTCGAAAAATCGACAGGTCTGTGATAAGATAATTTAAAGGTCCACGATTTCAGCCTTAAATATCCACGATTCGAACTTTAGAAGATTCTCGATGGAACCTTCGAAGATCTATGATTGGAAGAGATATGATAATTGAAAGATCCACGATTTGAGCCTTAATGATCGACGATTCGAACCTTAGAAGATTCTCGATGGAACCTTCAAAGATCTATGATAAGATAATTGAAAGATCCCCGATTTGAGACGTAAAGATCCACTATTCGAACCTTAGAAGATTCTCGATGGAACCTTCGAAGATCTATGATAAGATAATTGAAAGGTCCACGATTTGAGCCTTAAAGATCCACGATTCGAAACTTAGAAGATTCTCGATGGAACCTTCGAAGATCTATGATAAGATAATTGAAAGATCCCCGATTTGAGACGTAAAGATCCACGATTCGAACCTTAGAAGATTCACGATGGAACCTTCGAAGATCTATGATAAGATAATTGAAAGATCCACGATTTGAGCCTTAATGATCGACGATTCGAACCTTAGAAGATTCTCGATGGAACCTTCGAAGATCTATGATAAGATAATTGAAAGATCCCCGATTTGAGACGAAAAGATCCACGATTCGAACCTTAGAAGATTCTCGATGGAACCTTCGAAGATCTATGATAAGATAATTGAAAGGTCCACGATTTGAGCCTTAAAGATCCACGATTCGAAACATAGAAGATTCTCGATGGAACCTTCGAAGATCTATGATAAGATAATTGAAAGATCCACGATTCGAAACTTAGAGGATCAACGATTCGCACCTTAGAAGATCAACGATTCGAACCTTTGCAGGTCACCGATGGAACCTTCGAAAATCTATGATAAGATAATTGAAAGATCCACGATTTGAGCATTAAATATCCACGATTCGAACTTTACAAGATTCACAATGGAGTCTTCGAAGATCTATGATAAAATAATTAAAAGATCCACAAATCGAACCTTAGAAGATCAACGATTCGAGCGATTGGAACCTTCGAAGATCTATGATAAGATAATTGAAAGATCCACGATTTGAGCCTTAAAGATCCACGATTCGAACCTTACAAGATGCACAATGGAGTCTTCGAAGATCTATGATAAGATAATTGAAAGATGCACGAATCGAACCTTAGAAGATCAACTATTCGAACGATTGGAACCTTCGAAGATCTATGATATGACAATTGAAAGATCCACGATTCGAACCTTACAAGATGCACGGTGGAACCTTGGAATATCTATGACAAGATAGTTGAAAGATCCACGATTCAAACCTTAGAAAATCCACAGTGGAACCTTCGAAGATCTATGATAAGATAATTGATAATTGAAAGATCCATGATTCGAGCTTTAAAGATCCACGATTCGAGCCTTAAAGATACACAATTCGAATCATATAGAAGACCCACGATTCAATCTTTAGAAGATCCACGATACAAACCTAAGTGGTCCACGATTCGAACCATATAGATCCACGATTCAAATCTTAGATAACGACCTATGGTTACTTTATTTAGATATTCATGATTCGGACCATAGAGATCCTTAATTCAAACCATAGAAGACCCACGATTTGATCCATAAATATCCATAGATCCTCGATTTCAAACGATTGAGCATTTAATCTTAAAAGGTTCATGGTTAAATAGATGAACGATCTTCGATTCGAAATTAATCGATATACGATTAATCCACGGTTAGATAGACGAAGGTTTAACAATCCACGGTGAGATAGATGAAGGATCCACGATTCGAAACTTAATCGATGTACGATTGAAGGTTTAACAATCCACGGTGAGATAGATGAAGGATCCACGATTTGAACCATAACCGATCTACGATTGAAGGTTTAACAAGCCACGGTGAGATAGATGAAGGATCCACGATTCGAAACTTATCGATTAAGTTTGAAGGTTTAACAATCCACGGTGAGATAGATGAAGGATCCACGATTCGAAACTTAATCGATTTACCATTGAAGGTTTAACAATCCACGGTGAGATAGATGAAGGATCCACGATTCGAAACTTAATCGATCTACGATTGAAGGTTTAACAATCCACGGTTAGATAGACGAAGGATCCACGATTCGAACCATAACCGATCTACGATTGAAGGTTTAACAATCCACGGTGAGATAGACGAAAGATCCACGATTCGAACCATAACCGATCTACGATTGAAGGTTTAACAATCCACGGTTAGATAGACGAAGGATCCACGATTCGAACCATAACCGATCTACGATTGAAGGTTTAACAATCCACGGTGAGATAGATGAAGGATCCACGATTTGAACCATAACCGATCTACGATTGAAGGTTTAACAATCCACGGTGAGATAGATGAAGGATCCACGATTCGAAACTTAATCGATTTACCATTGAAGGTTTAACAATCCACGGTGAGATAGATGAAGGATCCACGATTCGAAACTTAATCGATCTACGATTGAAGGTTTAACAATCCACGGTTAGATAGACGAAGGATCCACGATTCGAACCATAACCGATCTACGATTGAAGGTTTAACAATCCACGGTGAGATAGACGAAAGATCCACGATTCGAACCATAACCGATCTACGATTGAAGGTTTAACAATCCACGGTGAGATAGACGAAGGATCCACGATTCGAAACTTAATCGATTTACGATTGAATTTTTAACAATCCACGGTTAGATAGACGAAGGATCCACGATTCGAAAGTTAAATGATCTACGATTGAAGGTTTAACAATCCACGGTGAGATAGTCGAAGGATCCATGGTTCGACAATTAACCGATCTACGATTGAAGCTTAAACAATCCACTGTTAGATAGTTGTAGGATACATGGTTCGACAACTAACCGATCAACGATAGAAACTTCAACAATCCACGGTTAGATGGTTGAAGAATCCATGGCTCGAATTTTAACCGATCTACGATTGAAGTTGAAACATTCCATGGTTCAACAGTTGAAAGATTGGCGTATAAATCATAAAATATGCACAGATAGCCCCAATCTGGCATTAAATGGAATCCTAAGATATCTATAAAAGCTTCATCGAAAGCTATTCCAAATTATCCTTAAAAGTCTCATGATTTAAAAATGAAAGATCCACGATTACAGCCTTAAAATGTTTAGCTAAATCCACGATTTGATTTTTACAAAGATCTCCATGGCGTTCCATAGTCGGAATGCCAAAAAAATCATTCATAGCCCACAGCGATACACCAGGAAGGGTTGTCCTTCCTTTAATACCAGGATAAGATGTTCCGCTGTAAACGAAAAAAATATGGCCGTTCACTTGTCAAGACAATAAACAAACGAAGCGAATGCAAAAAATCATGACATTAAACATCAAGCTGACACTTGGTGCATGTGCAAAATGTGCTGTCAATTATAAAAATGTCATTAAATTCGTGACATTTTCCGATAATGCGAACAAAGTAAATATTTAAATTGCTGTCTGGCTAAACGAATACATATAACCAATTACAACATTGTGTATTAGTTTTTTTTGTTTTTGAAGTCCAAAAGTTTGATCGATTTCAGGCACGTATACGAGTAATACGACAAAGACCAAACTAACAATATGTCTGTTGACTTTATTCACTAGTTTTGTTATCTTGTGGCAATACATCAT
Source organism: Polietes domitor (assembly GCA_947397865.1). Taxonomy (NCBI): domain Eukaryota; kingdom Metazoa; phylum Arthropoda; class Insecta; order Diptera; family Muscidae; genus Polietes; species Polietes domitor. The sequence continues at coordinate 23,982,345 of OX377622.1, read as the reverse complement.
CCTCATGTTCAGTTTGTTTAGGCGCTGCAACGCCACGACCCCTCTGGATAAATAATCCACAAAAAAAAAATAGCAAAATCCCCTTCCAAATCCGAGTGCAAATTTGCAAATGAAGTTAATTGTGCGAAAATTATTGCGTGTCGACGTTGAGAAAAGCAAAACAGCAACGAAAAGATTTTCATTTTATCCAACTTCCAACTTTAATTGGAAAAGCGTGATGTGGATGTTTACAACTCAACAGCCAAGAAATGAGCAGCGCAACCAACCACCAGCCAGCAAGCAGCCAACCAAACAACCGACCGGCCGACCCATTCAACCCACCAAACTGCAGCAGCAAAAATAGATACATATACATAAATTAAATGGATACCTGTGCAAACAGAGATAGTAGAACAATTTATACTTACTTGCATACAGACAGTAGACACTAGACACTGCAACAGAAACAGACAGACAGTCAGCCGTATAGAGGGACGGTCGGACGGTCGGCTAACTGCCTGAGAGTAGAGTGAATGAGCGAGCATTGTAGAGCCATAATATCAGTTAAATGTTATCATAAAGTTTAACAACAAACAAGCCACCATTTTGCCCAGATAATATAAATTCAAGCCAGAAAAAGATGAAATGAAGACCAAGCAGGACCAACTAGTATGTGTGTGTATGTCGAGATTAGCGATGGAGGGGACACTGAGATAGAGGAAAATTGATGTTTCTTTTCCAGGTTGGTAATTTATTTAAAGCATCGTCATGCAACCGCCGAAAAATGCAATTTCAAATGCTAGAGAACCAGTTAAATACTTTGCGTCGTATCTCAGATTAACCGGGCATGACATAGACAACCAGCAACATAGTGAGTACATCTGCATTTTCGCATACGCATGCACCTGAGTCAGTCAATCTGTCTGCCGTGGTGGAGTCACAATCTTCAACATTTCGACTACACATACGCGATACACGAGGCGCGATTAGACTTTTAGTTCAACGCACACATATCATCTGCTACCAAAGTCAGTCGTCAGTTTGTCTAGTTGTGGCACATTCATCTTCGAATGTAAATGTTGAACATAGCACATAGCCGAAAGCCCAGACATGCGCAAGCGCAACTCAATCTGCTTCATTACTAAGCAGCTCAAAAAGCAGAGCAGAGAAGAGAAGCATACATTGTTGACGGTGGTATGTATGATGGTCTGCAGGGTATTTGGATATATCACAATTCAAGTAGGGCAACGCATGCAGGTTTTCTATTGCTGATCTTCAAGTGCATCTTGATATGACAATTAAATGATCCTCATCATCATGAAACAATCAATGGTTAGGTAAGTGAAAGATCCACGTATCGAACCTTAGAAGATTCTAGATTCGAATCTTAGAAGACTCAGTTTTCGAACGCTGAAAATCGACGGTTAGATAGTTGAAATTTTCTCGATCCGATTCTTAGAAAATGCACTATTCGGATCTCAGAGGATTCGAACCCTAAATAATCGAAGTTGAATGATCCAGGTTTCAAACCATGAACCATTGAAGGTTAGATAGTTGAAAGTTCCAGAGTTTGAACCATGTACAATCGACGGTTAGATAGTCGAAAGATCCAAAGTTCGAATCATTAACAATCGACGGTTAGATAGTTGACAGTCCAGGATTCAAACCTTAATAGTCGACGGTTAGATAGTTGAAATTTCCCCGCTCCGATTCATTGAAAATCCACGGTTCGGACCATAGAAGATTCGCGATTCGAACCTTGGACAATCGACGGCTAGATAGTTGATCCACGATTCGAACCATAACCGATCTACGGTTTGAAGGTTTAACAATCCACAGTGAGATAGATGAAGGATCCACGATTCGAAACTTAATCGATTTACGATTGAAGGTTTAACAATCCACGGTTAGATAGACGAACGATCCACGATTCGAAACTTAACCGATCTTCGATCGAAGCTTAAACAATCCTTTATTAGATAATTGAAGGATTCATGGTTCGACAATTAACCGATCAACGATTGAAGCTTAAAAAATCCACTGTTAGATAGTTGAAGGATACATGACTCGAATTTTAACCGATCTACGATTGAAGTTGAAACAGAACCATGGAATGTTTCTAGATAGTTGAAAGATCCAGGATTCGAACCATGAAAAATCGACGGATAGGTAGTTGAAACATTCAGGATTCGAACCATGAACAGTTGAAGGTTAGGTAGTTGAAGGATCCAGAGTTCGAACCATGAAGAATAGATGGTTAAATAGTTGAAACATTCAGGATTCGAACCATGAACAATTGAAGGTTAGATAGTCGAATGATCCAGAATTTGAACCATGAACAATCGACAGTTAGATAGTTGAAAGGTCCAGGATTCAAACCTTGATAGTCGACGGTTAGATAGTTGAAATTTCCCCGAACCGATTCTTAGAAATACCCGATTCGAACCCTGACAAATCGACGGTTAGATAGTTGAAAGATCCAGGATTCGAACCATGAAAAATCGACGGATAGGTAGTTGAAACATTCAAGATTCCAACCATAAACCATTGAAGGTTAGGTAGTTGCAGGATACGGTTAAATAGTTGAAACATTCAGGATTCGAACCATGAACAATTGAAGGTTAGATAGTTGAAAGTTCCAGAGTTTGAACCATGTACAATCGACGGTTAGATAGTTGAAAGTCCAGGTTTCAAACCTTGATAGTCGACGGTTAGATAGTTGAAATTTCCCCGATCCGATTCTTAGAAAATCAATCTTCGGACCTTAGAAGATTCCCGATTCGAACCCTGAACAATCGACGGTTAGATAGTTGAAAGATCCAGGATTCGAACCATTAAAAATCGACGGATAGGTAGTTGAAACATTCAGGATTCGAACCATGGACAATTGAAGGTTAGGTAGTTGAAGGATCCAGAATTCGAATCATGAACAATCGACGGTTAAATAGCTGAAACATTCAGGATTCGCACCATGAACAATTGAAGGTTAGATAGTTGAAAGGTCCAGGATTCAAACCTTGATAGTCGATGGTTAGATAGTTGAAATTTCCCCGCTCCGATTCTTAGAAAATCCACGATTCGGACCTTAGAAGATTCCCGATTCGAAACTTGAACAATCGACTGTTAGATAGTTGAAAGATCCAGGATTCGAACCATAAAAAATCGACGGATAGGTAGTTGAAACATTCAGGATTCGAACCATGAACAATTGAAGGTTAGATAGTCGAAAGATGCAGAGTTCGAACCATGAACAGTCGACGGTTAGACAGTTAAAAGGTCCAAGATTCAAGCTTTGATAGTCGACGTTTAGAAAGCTGAAATTTCCCCGCTCCGATTCTTAGAAAATCCACGATTCGGACCTTAGAAGATTCCCGATTCGAACCCTGAACAATCGACGGTTAGATTGTTGAAACATCCAGGATTCGAACCATGATAAATCGACGGATAGGTAGTTGAAACATTCAGGATTCGAACCATGAACAATTGATGGTTAGGTAGTTGAAGGATCCAGAGTTCGAACCATGATCAATCGATGGTTAAATAGTTGAAACATTAAGGATTCGAACCATGAACAATTGAAGGTTAGATAGTTGAAAGTTCCAGAGTTTGAACCATATACAATCGACGGTTAGATAGATGAAAGCTCCAGGATTCAAGCCTTGATAGTCCACGTTTAGATAGTTGAAATTTCCCCGATCCGGTTCTTAGAAAATCCACGATTCGGACCTTAGAAGATTCCCGATTCGAACCCTGAACAACCGACGGTTAGATAGTTGAAAGATCCAGGATTCGATAGTTGAAAGATCCAGGATTCGAACCATGAAAAATCGACGGATAGGTAGCTGAAACGTCAGGGATTCGAACCATGAACAATTGAATGTTAGATAGTTAATAGATCCATAGTTCGAACCATGAACAATCGCCGCTTAGATAGTTGAAAGGTACAGGATTCTAACCTTAGAAGACTCAGGATTTGAACCGTGATAATCGACGGTTATATGGTTGAAATTTCATCTATCCGATTCTTAGAAAATCCATGGTTCGGACACTGGAATATTCACGATTCGAACCCTGAATAATCGACGCTTAGATAGATGAAAGATCCAGGACTTTAAATAGTCATTTTTCATCTTTTTTACATCTACCACATCGCTCAGTGGTTCAGAATCAAAATCCATCGGCCAAAATTCAATAAGCTTCCGCAGCAGTCATGGTGAAATATCTCAACTCTTTATGGTATAAGTAAGATGAAACGTTTGAGAACTATACCATGTTGTCATCTTTCATATGAGTGTTGCATACTCTGATGCGAAACAATTTATTTCAATTATCAAGTATAGTCGTAGTCAGACCGAATACAAATTTACTTGGTTTAAGGAAAATTTTAGTCAGGCTAAGTACAAATTTACTTGGTTTAAGACAAAATTTCCTCAGATTGTGTATAAATTTACTTGATTTGAGTAAAATTTCTTAAAAATGTTCCTCAGATTAAGTAAAGATGTTGAACTACGTTCAACAATAACGAACTCATACGAGTTTGTTTAGCTATAAGTTCATGAATTTTACTTTTACTTTGTTTAAATATTTGTTAATACCTAAAATCAATGAATTTCCCTATGAATTATAAGTATTTACCCTGAAATAATTGTTTCCCCTTACGATTGTGGCAAACTTCATGGCAACCCTACGTCTAATTGCACTCTAAAATAGCTTTTACTCAATCGGACGAAGGTTTTCCATGAAGTTTCCAATTGAACTGAACTCTAATTTTGAGCTCCATTTTCTTTGATCTGCAACAAGTCGTTCACTTGGATTTTCACGACTGCAGCGGTAAGAAGCAATACGGCCTCAATAAATCTGAATTGAAACTGACATATTCTTTTCTGTTTCTTTTATTTAATTTGGTTATACAAACTGATTTTACAATCTTGTGAGACCAAATCAATAATACAGTCCACTTGCAGAAGACCTCACAGGATTGTACAAAAGATTTACTTGATTTGAAGAAAAATTTTCCTCAGTTTGAGTAAATTTTACTTGCTTTGAGGAAAGGTTGAACTAGAATTAAGTTCAAAGCATGTCCTATTTTCAAGGAAAAGTTTGTACTTGATGTGAGAAATTATTGCCTTAGAGCAATTTTCCCCAGTTTTAGTACATATTTACTTAATCCGTGGCATACTTTTTCTTGAGTGAATGCATCGGAAATAGTTGAGGCGATTTTCAGGAGCCCATATGATTAGACGGATCCGTTGGATAAATCTCGAAAAAATTATAAATCAAAAATGTCATTTTAGGCATATTTGCAAAAATATCCAATTTGTATTTTTTTGTTTATCGTGCTCTAACGAAATTTATTGTCGAAAATGATCGATCTAAAATGTTCACGCTTAAATAGCAAAGATATACGCCAACTTATACAAAACAAGTAAAAACGGCGTTAAGTTCGGGTATGAGGGTATATTGCATTCCACAGAGGCTGTCGATTTTCGTAGAAGTGCAGTAATATTACAGGAAAATATATATTTTTTAATATAGCCAAGGCAAAACAAACACTATATATCGAAATAATAGTTCAAGTCAATTCAAAAAATAAATATTTTTATATTTATATCTTCAAAAAAGCTTTAATATAATAAATATTGGTAAATAGTGGGTGCTAATGTTCGATGTATTACCATTCTATTTTAATTCCAGAAGTATACATTTTGAAAATCTATTATCTTACGTGAATAGTGCAAAACAACCTAATTTCATGATTCAACCAATTGTTGCCGTAAAAGAAAAAAGTACAAATTTCGAACAATTTTTTTGTTTTGTGTGTCTATGCAGTCAGAGGAATACATACACCGAATTCCATGATTCTAGCTGCGGCCATTTGGTTGGTACCATTTTTATCCCCTTTTTCCCATTTGACCCCCTTAAAAGTACGACTTTCTAAAATCTCTTTATTTAAGTGTCTACGCAATAAGAGGCATTTACACACCAAATTTCATCATACTAGTAAGTAGTTTAGTTGGTACTATTTTTATCCCTCTGTACCCATTGCATCCCTTGGAAGTACGAATTTATAAAAATCTTTTATTTTTCGTGTCTACGCAGTCAGAGGAATGTATATTCCTAATTCCATGACTCTAGCTGCGGTCATTTGGTTGGTACTATTTTTATCCCCTTTTTATTTTAACCCCAAAAAGTACTAATTTTGAAAAATCCATTTATTTAACGTATCTACGCAATCAGAGGAATGTATACACCGAATTTCATTATTCTAGGTGCAGTCGTTTGGTTTGTACCATTTTTATCCCTCTATTCCCATTTTATCCGTTACAAAAGTACAAATTTGGAAAAATGCTTTTATATTATGTATCTACTCAATTAGAGGAATATACATACATATTTCGTGTTTCTAGCTGTAGTCGTTTGATAGGTACCATTTTTATCCCTTTTTGCCCCCTTTTTTGCCCCCTACGAATAAAAATCACTTTATGGTGTACTTTTTTGTTATAGGGAGAATGCGCATACCCAATATCAAGTAAGTACAAGCAGACATATTGAAAAAATGTGCTTAAATACTCTAAAATATTGGGGAATATTATGGGTATTTTTAGTCATTGTGAGGGAAAAAAATTTCCCTTTGGGCCGATTTCGCCCAGTTTCAATTTCAACCGATCTACGACTATAAGACTTATTTATGGAAAATTTTAACGTCCTAGATTTTTTCGTTTAGATGCTAGCGTGCTTTCAACAGACGGATATGGCTAGATCGTCTTAGAATTTTATGACGATCAAGAATATATATACTTTATAGGGCCTCAGGTCGATATTTCAAGGTGTTACAAACGGTATGTCAAAGTTAGTATACCCCCATCCTGTAGGTGGAGGGTATAAACATTATTATGGTAAAATTCGTCCATTTTTTTGATGCAAAATAACATTGCGGCTAAACTAAGTAACCGTTATAAGGTTGGTTAGTGACTCAGAATTATGTCCAGTTTCAATGGTTATTAAGTATTCTAGTATTACTTAAAAATTCTTTTTTGAATTAATCCACAGTTTTGGTACCAAATATCCCACCGTGCGAAGCCTTGAAAGTAAGAGTAAACTAATCAACATAATAAATACCTTTAAATTTCCTCAGCTATTTCTTCTAGCCTATGACATTTAATTATCGCCCAAAAAATAATTCATTTTATTCTATTAACTAATGCAAGAGCATGGATAACCGCCAAGTCGTTACGAAACAATGGCTATCGAAATGTACTTTCAAATTTACAAACTGTTTTTGATATTGTTTATTGATATGATTAATAAGGCATTTTAACTAATTACACTGCCATGAAATAAAAAAAGAACATTTAAAAAGTCTTTTGACATGGTCGAAATCATGATCGTGGTAGTCCGCAGCCAAGTAATAAATGTCACCATGCCATTTGTAAATAAATGTGCATTCTATTAAATATAGATGCAAAGCCAGGACAATATCCCAGTTCAAATCAGAAAATTAAATCTTACATAAGAACAAGCGCCTAAAAGTAGACATCCGTAATATGTAATATGACAACAAAGTGACATTTAGAGGGCGGTAAATGCCCCATTAACCAACGGCATCAACCATTTACCAAGTTCTGCAGTTTAGACGACAACCCAACATGAACTATTCACAATAGTCGCACTCATTATCTCATGAATTCCACTCCAGCTTGTCTTTCTAAAGTTTATAGGAATTAAAAAAATATGAACATGAGTCACTCAATATGTATCGTAATTACTCAATTTTTAATTTGTCCTTCATAAATTCCGAACAGAACATTGGAAAAGATTAGAAAAATCAACATGCCTGCCATATGTAAATAAATTTGCGTTCTATAAAATATAGATGCCGAAAGGACTCGAGACTGGACAACATCTCAGTTCAAATCAAATTGATTGATTACTCTAGTTTCCAACCATTTTATCGAAGATGTTTATCCATAGATCTTACTATTAAAAATAAAATATATTTTTTTTAATTTTTTTGACGAATGATCCTAAACCAATTAATTATTTTAAATATTTTTTTAATTAATTAATGTTTTATTAATTAATTTTATTAATAATTACATTTAATTGAACTTATAAAATTTGCCGATAACTATCTTAGCTATTGAAACATCGAAATTGAAATTCTAAAAATACGATTTTTTAATATTTTAATATTTTTAGGTCATTTGAATGAAAAAAATGGATAAAAATTTTCGATAACTTTTGAGTTATCGAAACTAAAAATATCGGAAATAACTGAGTGTGTTAATTGAACTTATAAAATTTGCCGATAACTATCTTAGCTATTGAAACATCGATATTGAAATTCTAAAAATACGATTTTTTTAATATTTTAATATTTTTAGGTCATTTGAATGAAAAAAATTGAAAAAATGGATAAAAATTTTCGATAACTTTCGAGTTATCGAAACTAAAAATATCCGAAATAACTGAGTGTGTATAATATTTGAGGCCCAAGGATCGGACTATATTTTTGGGAAAAGTAACTAAAAATAAGAATGTTATCGATATCTTGCCTAGTTATCTTTTTTGTAAAATATAATATAAAAAATAGGGATAAAAATTATTTTTTTCGATAACTAACCTTAGTTATCGAAAAATTTAAATTGAAAATTGAAACGATTTTTTGAATTTAGCTCATTTTCATTTAGCTAATTTGAATGAAAAAAACAAAAATTGGGTAAACATTTTCGTTAACATTCGAGTTATCGATACTAAAAATAGCGGAAAAAGGTTGGGATATATTTTTGGGAAAATGATCTAAAAATAGATATGTTATCGATACCCTGCTTAGTTATCGTGTTATCGGTCTTTAAAGTTTGACAAAAATTTCATTTTCATTTAGCTAATTTGAATGAAAAAAGCAAAAAATTGGGTAAACATTTTCGTTACCATTCGAGATATCAATACTAAAAATAGCGGAAAAAGATCGGACTATATTTTTGGGAAAATGATCTCAAAATAAGAAGGTTATCGATACCTTGCTTAGTTATCGTATTATCGGTCTTTAAAGTTTGACAAAAATCGGAAAAAATAATTATTTTCGATAATTACCTTAGTTATCGAAACATAGAAATTGAAAATAAAAACATTTTTTTTGTTTTTATGTCATTTCGGGTAAAAATTTTACGATAACTTTCGAGTTATCGAAACTAAAAATATAGGGAAAACTCACTTGGGGCAAGAGTGTGATATCCGAGGCCCAAAGATCGGCCTACATTTTTGGAAAAATTATCTTAAAATAAGAATGTTAACCATATCTCGCTTAGTTATCGAATTATCGGACATTAAAGTTTGAAAAAATAATGTTTTTTTTTTTTTTGTAAAATTAGTTTAATATGAAAAAACGGGAAAATATATAATACATTTTTCGATAACTACCTTAGTTATCGAAACATTGAAATTTAAAAAAATGATTCTTTTAATTTATTACTAGTTTTTAGCTTGAATTTCGATGAATGGTATAAAAATTATCGATAACTTTCAAATTATCAATACTAAAATTAGCGGAAAAAGAACGGAATTTTTAGGAAAATGACGTCAAATGTTATCGATATCTCGCTTAGTCATCGTGTTATCGGACGTTAAAGTTTGAAAAAATTAATTTTAATGAGGTTAATATAAAAAATACGGAAAAAAATAATTTTTTTTTGATAACTACCTTAGTTATTGCAAGAAATTTAAAACTAAAACATTAAGTAAAAAATTTCGATAACTTTCGAGTTGTCCAAACAAAAAATATCGAGTAAACTGACTTTGAGCAAGAGTATGATATTCGAGGCCCCAAGATCAGACTATATCTTTGGGATTTTTTTGGAAAAATAATGTTATCGATATCTCGCTTAGTTATCGAGTTATCGGACGTTAAAGTTCGAAGGTTAATATATAAAAAACGGAAAATATAAATTAAAATTTGTTGATAACTATAACTATTGAAATTGAAAATAAAAACTATTTTTTTAACTATTATTAACACATTGAGTGCCACGTCGTACGTTTCCGTACGACAGCGATTGCTTTTACTTATAGCCAAAAAAATGTTTGGCCTTCTGGGAAGGTTTGCGTCAAAACCGCTTGGCACTCAATGTGTTAAAAAATCAGTTAAAAATTTTCGATAACTTTTGAGTTATCGAAACTAAAAATAGACGAAAAAACTAAGGAAAACACAAAAAATAGACAGAAAAAGTTTCGATAACTAAATAAATTGTTTTAAATAATATTCGCTGATTTGAAAATAATTTTTAAACCTCAATATATATGTCCACCTATTATCTATTTGTTTTGAAGCACTGTACGATATTCCGAATATTCACTCTAATGTCAAAAGCTGCTGCTGTTCCCAAACAAAAATTCTGATTTTTTTCCAACAATTCTCTGTCGCCCCACATATCCCCCACTTATGCATCTGAGCAAAACAAACTTTTTATATTTATTTTTTTTTTTGTTTTAATAAGTTGTATTTTTATTCATTTTCTTGTTGTTGTTGTTGTCGTTATTATTATTTAGTAGATTAAGTTTTCCTTGCAATTACCATCATATAATTGTTAGAATTAGTATTTGTTATAATTTATTATGATTTTCTTTTCGTTTTTCACTTTTAAATATTTTACATGAACATTAAATTTTATTTTATGTTTATACCATTATAATTAATTAAATAATTAATTAGTATTTTCTGTGTTTTGCATGCAATATAAAGTTTCATTTTATGTTTTTTTTTTCATTTTTTTAGGTTAAAATCTTTTTTTTTTTTGATTAATTTTTGTTTTTTTATTTTTTGTTTGCACATAACTTATGGGAAATAATTATATAAGTCGTTTAGTTTGCAGTTGCAGTTTTGTTTATTTTCTATGATACAATTAAATTATTTATGCTGCTTTTGCCATTACAGCGCTCATTTGTAATTATTAATTATTTACTTTTTTTCTTGTTTTGTTTATATTCATTTCACATAGAGATTTTCAGTTGGTTGCTGATATTCTTTAAAAATATTTTAAATTTATTTTTTAATTTTATTTTGAATATTTTTAAAGAAAATTACACATGCAAATTGTTTCGTAAGTTCGTAATGAGAAGAAATATTTGGGAAAGAAAAAAAGTAATTACTTAGTTTTTTTGTTTTTTTTTTTTGTTTTGTTTTTCTCTAAATATTTTACACATAGATATTTGTTTGTTTGTTGTTTGTATCATGCACAATAGTTATTGTGTGTATTTTCCTCTGTTTAATGGTACTTAGAGGAAACAATTGGAAAAATTATAGAATTAAAAATTGGTTTTTGTTTTCAAAACCATTATAGGATGAAAAATTATTTTTAAATGCGATCTTTGCTTGAAAGTGGATTTAGGTTCGCCAGTCTATTTCATAACTCTTTGTGGTTCACTCTATGATCATGTCATTTGCAAATATATACAAACGGATCCGGGAACATATTGGACTATTGTATTTGTATTTTCAACCCAGCAACCACCTCGAACTCAAATCCACTTTCAGTCACAAAAAAGTATGTGGAATAGAACTAAAAATAATAAACAATTAATATTAATTTAGAATAAAATCATATATTTTGAAAATAAAACTAGATACAATTAAAGAAAAAATAAATTATTTATTTTCAGAATTACTATATTCCCCTAAAATACTTAGTGACCCTGATAAACAAAGTATTATTGTAAAACCCAGAATTGCTGTAAATCCATCGAAAAACACAATGAAATATAGTATTTATATAAGCTGTGCTTATTTCTATTTTAGTCATATATCAAATTTAAGGAAAAAATAAAACGGCCTTAGGATCGACCTGACATTCCAGCTCGAGCTGCATTCTACAGTTTCAACGCTAGCTCTTCCTTATAACATACCATAGTGCAGCCACTTCTATACCTGTAGAGCACAGATCATAACCCATCAAAAACTCTCATTACCAAGTAATGTGGGAAATAAGGCAAAACCAAAAACCTTCACTACTTATTTTTCGGATCCGTTTCTAATTATTTGTATAAAGGGATTGCAAAAAAAATAAGTACTTCCACGCACGCTTACAAAAAGTTGAGATATAAGTACTTCCACGCACGCTTACGAGAAATCAATAAATAAGTACTTCTAAACGAATTGCAAAATAAGTGGCCTTAGGAAAATACAAAATAAGTCATTATTCATAACTAGCCAAATTATCAACAAGTAAAAACGGCGTTAAGTTCGGCCGGGCCGAACTTTATATACCCTCCACCATGGATTGCATTCCACAGAGGTTGTCGGTTTTCGTAGAAGTGCAGTAATATTACAGGAAAATATAATTTTTTTAATATAGCCAAACCAAAACAAATACAAATATTAATTTTATAAATAAATATAATATTTTAATTATTTCAAACCACGCTTATAAGGTAATGCTACCGATACGTCAATTCAAAAAATAAATATTCTTATATTTATATTTTCAAAAATATTGGTAGATAGTGGGTGCTACAGTTGGTTGTATTTCCATTCTATTTGAATTCCAAAAGTACAAATTTTGAAAATCCATTATCAGACGTACATAGTGCAAAATAACCTAACTTCATGATTCAACCAATTTTTGTTGTAAAAGTAAAAAGTACGAATTTGGGAAAAATATTTTTATTTTGCGTGTCTATGCAGTCAGAGGAATGTATACACCGAATTCCATGATTCCAGCTGCGCCCATTTGGTTGGTACCATTTTTACCCCCTTGACGTTTCTACCCAATTAGAATTTCATCATTCTAGCTGTAGTCGTTTAGTTGGTACTATTTTTATCCCTCTGTACCATTGCATCCCTTGAAAGTACTAATTTCGAAAAATTCGTGTATTTTCCGTGTCTACGCAGTCAGAGGAATGTATACTCCGAATTGGATGACTCTAGCTTCGGTCATTTGGTTGGTACTATTTTTATCCCCTTTTTCCATTTTAACCCCAAAAAGCACGAATTTCGAAAAATCTGTTTATTTTAAGTGTATACGCAATCAGAGGAATGTATACACCGAATTTCATTATTCTAGGTGTAGCCGTTTGGTTGGTACCATTTTTATCCCCTTTTTTCATTTTAACCCCAAAAAGTACGAATTTCGAAAAATCTGTTTATTTTAAGCGTCTACGCAATCAGAGGAATGTATACACCGAATTTCATTATTCTAGGTGTAGCCGTTTGGTTGATACCATTTTTATCCCTCCGTACCCATTGTAACCCTTGAAAGTGCGAATTTGGAAAAAAAACTTTTATTTTTCATGTCTACGTAGTCAAAGGAATGTATACTCCGAATTTCATGATTCTAGCTGCAGTCATTTGGTTGGTACTATTTTTATCCCCTTTTTCTATTTTGACCTCAAAAAGTACGAATTTCGAAAACTCAGTTTATTTTCCGTGTCTACACAGTCAGAGGAATGTATACTCCGAATTTCATGACTCTAGCTGAAATGTACTATTTTTATCCCCTTTTTTCATTTTAACCCCAAAAAGTACGAATTTTGAAAATTTTGTGTATTTTACTTGTCTATGCAATCAGAGGCATGTATATACCGAATTTTATTATTCTAGGTACAGCCGTTTGGTTGGTACCATTTTTATCCCTCTTTTCCCATTTTACCCCTTAAAAGTACGAATTTGAAAAAAATACTTTTATATCATGTATCTACTCAATTAGAGGAATGTACACACCGAATTTCGTGTTTCTAGCTGTTGTCGTTAATATGTACCATTTTTATCCCTTTTTTGTCCCATTTCACGCCCTACAAATAAGAATCACTTTATGGTGCACGTATTTGCTATATTAGGGGAATTCGCATACCAAATATCAAGCAAATATAAACAGGTATGCTCATAAAATATGCTTAAATACGCTAAAATATTAGGGATTATTATCGGTATTTTTAGTCCTTGTGAGGGAAAAAATTTTCCCTTTGGGCCGATTTCGCCCCATTTCAATCCCAACCGATCTACGACTATAAGACGCATTTATGGAAAATTTGAACGTTCTAGCTCCTTTCGTTTAGATGCTAGCGTGCTTTCAACAGACGGACAGACGGACGGATCGTCTTAGAATTTTATGACGATCAAGAATATATATACTTTATAGGGTCTCAGGTCGATATTTCAAGGTGTTACAAACGGAATGACAAAGTTAGTATACCCCCATCCTGGAGGTGGAGGGTATAAACAAAATTTATTAACGTTTTTGTTATCGCAGCTTGTTATCCCGGCTTAAAGAAAAACAACCCTAATAAAATAAAACATCAAAATAGTCACAATGAAAAAACGCCCCAAAGTATGCAATATTATTAATGGAACACTACCCAAAGTAAGTAGATATGAATTGCATTGAACTTTGGTCGAATTTATGAAAAAATCCGAAGTCTACAGAAAATGATGGGAAATAAAACAAAATATTATTTTCTTTTTTTACAATTTTCATGGGGTTTTCATGCAGACAAAAACGATTTTTTAAATAAATAATAAAGTTCTTCGAGCATTTAAACACGAAACAAAAATATTGTTCATTTTTAGAGAAACGTTGTCCTCAATTTGGATCCTAATTTTAGATTTTTCCAAATTTGAAAAATTGTATTTCTTGCAACACTTTTTCCATTGTCACTAAATATTTATTGAGGATTACGTTTTGCTTTTGGCTCGGAAAATTAAAAAATAGAAAATCAATCAAATTATAATGCAAAAACATTAAAAATAGTCACCAGTGATCCAGGCAAAATGTGTTTTCTTGCTTTGTTGACTAGTGTAATTTGTGATCCCTAAATGAAAATTTCCACAAAACAAATAACAAATATGAATGTACATACATACTTATATGAATCTAAAAAGAATGTGCAATTAATATGAAATTGTTTTTGTATTAAACTCAAGGGAATTGATGACACCAATTCATAATGAATATTTTTTGAAACATCAAATATTCCACATCCGATTGAATGAACGTAAAAACAATATTTTTGCATGGCTGACCAGTTTCGTTTTAAATCAGTATGATTTACCCGTATAGTAATATAATTTGCTTTTTTCTTGTTCTCTCTAATTTTAAGTTGTGGTTTTTGGTTTATGTTTTTTTTTTCGTTTTCGTTTATTTTAAATACACTCATATGCCTATATGTACTCGTATTCAGAATATAAGACTTAAGAAAGATGGCAAATTTCTAACAATTTTCAATTTTTAAGCATTATATTTATAATTATATACAATTTTATTTTATTTTTATTTGTGATCAAAGCAAATCATTTGATTTGGTGGCGCAGAAGAAAAAAATAAATAAAATCTAAAGGAAGAAGCTTCACAATTTAAAATTTAGACAACTTAAATATGTTCTGTAATTCAGGATTGTATTGAAATTCAAATGCTTTTAAATGGCAGGGAGACCATTTCTTTAGGCCTGTTCGATTGGGCTTACTAGCTTAATTTTTGTATGGAATTTACTCGCTTAACAAGAAGATAGCTTACTACTCTCTTAGTTGTGTTGCCAGATTTTTCCTGTTTATCCATTAAAGAAAAACAACGTTGCCACCTTCTCAAGTCTCTTAATTGTAAGCTAGTAAGCCCAATCGAACAGGCCTTTTAATAGTCGATTTCCAGAAGACGAATAAATGTGAGTCGAACGTATCGTCTAAATTGAGTTCATAAGAAAGTGGATTTCTAGAAGCCAAATATCTTATTCTTCTGGATATATTCCTCTCGCAATGCAAAATTCAATTAATAACATCCTCATGTCAGATGATTCGTTCGTATTCTGAAAACCGGCCTTAAGTCGCTTTACACGCCCTGAACTCAAGAGAGTTCAGAATCAAAATCCATCCGCCAAAATTCAATAACTTTTTTTTAGTAGACATTTCTGAGTTCTGTAAAATCCAAAAAAATCCCAAGGATTATTATTTTAAGAGATTTTGAGTGTAAAATCTCCTAAAATGTATGAGAACCAGATCGACAAAGTCAAAAAATTAAATTACGTTTTTTAAATTTTCAAAATCTGGAAAAAGTGAAAATCTGTAATAGGAAAAAAATTAAAATTTCTTCGCAACAACAAATCGTAAAAATGTGTTAAAAAAACATAATAACAAAAAAAAAATAAAATTTTAATTTTCTTTAAAATCGAAAAATGCGAAATGTAATCAGCTTCGAGCCGATCTCTAAAATACATCCGGTTGTTAATGTTAATATCTCAAAATAATCCTTGGGTCCTTGTCAAATTTTGGATTTTTACAGAACTCAAAAATATCTAGTTATTGAATTTTGAGCGATTGATTTTGATTCTGAACCACTGTGCGCCGTTTATGTTAAGTAAATCTTTGCGGATACTAAAGGCGTTTTCTCTTCTTCGCGAAGAAGTCGAAAAGGGATAGATCGACGTCAGCAAAATGGCCTGGAATATTTTTTAGAAGTTTCACTTCGAGAGAGAGAAAATAACCGCCTATTTCAGATGTCACATCACGTTGGGCGCCGTTTATGTAAGGTAACTCTTTGCAGACACTTAAGACATTTTCCATTTTCTTCGTGAAGAAGTCGGAAAGGGATAGATCGACATCTGCAAAATGTCCCGGAATATTTTTTAGAAGTTTCACTTCACAAGAGAGAGAAAACAGCCGCCTATTTCAGATGCCACATCACGTTGGGCGCCGTTTATGTAAGGTAACACTTTGCAGACACTTAAGACATTTTCTTTTCTTCGTTAAGAAGTCGGAAAGTGATAGATCGACATCTGCAAACTATCCCGGAATATTTTTTAGAAGTTTTTCTTTTTAAGAACTCATAAGTAATCAGACAGCTTGGTTCACTCAAAGTAAAATTCGACCAAGTTTCGTAATATAAACGAAAAATGAATTAAATTTTTGGTTAAAATGTCTTATATTCCGATTTCGTTTAAATACATTTGCGTATGTATTTCATAGATTTTTTTCGAGATAAAATGTATGTAGATTATTTTAAAGAAATAACATACATATACATACATAGGTAATAACTACATTACATATATATTGTACATATAGATCATCATTATATTGATTATTTATTTGTTTTATTTATAATTAATTAGTTAATTTATTAATACAAACGTATCTTCTATAAGCGTAAAATTTATTTCTTAACTTACTCACTAAATTATCATAATTTATTATTTATAATATACTTATGTCTGTATGTATGTATGTCTATATATATACCATATATGTACTATATTTATTATGTACTTATGTTATTAATAAATTACAAAGCTTATGTTGTTGTGGTTTCCAGTAAATAGAGGTTTATTTAGGAGGAGAAAGACATGGTTTTTAGTTTGTGAAAAAAAAAATAATATGGAATCAAAGGAATAACAATAAATAAAATTCTGAAATTGAAAATTAAAGTAATGATTTTAAAAATAGTTTATATTTATTTTAAATAAAAAAACAAGATTTCGAACGCGCAGGAAAATCCAATAGAAAGGGAAAATGTGATATTAAAATTTGTTGTCCAGAATTGATCATTTAAATCAGCACTGTAACGCTATACTTTTCTCTGTGAAATTTTCGCAATATCGGCCTCCTAATTGTTCAATATTAATTTAAGTATAAACTCTCCTAACGAACGATCACTTTGTTATGTTCTTTAATTCACCGACGCACAGTGGTTCAGAATCAAAATCCATCGGCCAAAATTGAATAACTTTTGTTCTAGTAAACAGTTTTGATTTCTGTAAAAAACCCAAAATTAGACAAGGACCCAAGGAATATTTTGAGATATTAATATTAAAAATCGGGAAATCGGATATATTTTAGAAATCGGCCCAAAGTTGACTACTTTTCGTATTTTTAGATTTTAAAGAAAATTAAAATTTTTATTTTTTTTTTGTGTTTATGTCTTTTTAATATATTTTTACGTATTTGTTCATAATGCGAACAAAAAAATTTATTTTTTTTTGTATTACAGATTTTCACGTTTTTCAGATTTTGAAAATTGAAAAAAAAAAAAAAAACGTAATTTATTTTTTTTGACTTTGTCGAACTGTTTCTCACACATTTTAAGATATTTTGCACTCAGATCTTTTTTAGTAGAAATTGCTGTTTCTTAGCTTTATTATGACGTCAAAACTATGTTTGTGCCAAATACAGTTCGTTTGTAATAAATATTTAAAAAAAAACATCCTTTTTGAACAAATGTCTGACTTTGAACCAACACAACTTTTTCCATTCAAAAGCCTCTAACGAAATATATACATATTTAGAAAGGTTGAAGGGTTCCCCGTTTGTGTAGGGTAACTTTTGCCTGCACGAAATTGCACCCTTGGAAGATAGGATACATTTAGTGTAAAAAGTCAGATTTGTTAATTCCAAAACGCAATTTAGTCATTTTCGTGTCATTAAATTCTGAAAAGTAGGTACGCAGATAAAAAGGTGAGTAAATGTGACTATATGGGTATCAAATAAAAGAGAAGCATATCTGTTAAAAATACTTTAAATTTCACGCTTCTGCATGTATTAGTTTAGCATAACAATCATTTCAAAATTTCTTCTTTAAAAGTGAAACATGAATAAACTAAATAAGGGGGAAAACATGAAATGGTTGTTAATGTTAATCTAATACAGAAAGAAGCATAAGTATTTTGAACAGATATGCTTCTCTTTTATTCACTATTAAAACCACATGTGTACGACCCGCAAAAATGCGAAAATAAATTATTAAAACAGCTATAGGGTGGGTCATGTAACATTTTAAATTTGAACTACCGATTACTTTGACTTTGAAAGGTAGAATAAAATTAATTTTTATTTTCTGGTTTATGTTTGTCATTTGCAAAATGGGACCCAAATTGGGAAATATTAAAAACTTACTTTCAAAGTAGTGAGTCTTTAACGCAAACTGTAAGAAATTTACGTGGAAAATTTTCGTGTTTTCAGATGAAGCTCATTTTCATTTCGGTGGCTATGTCAATAAGCAAAATTGCCGCATATGGGGTTCTACACGTGACTATTGAGAAGCCACTGCATCCACAACGAGTCACAGTTTGGTGTGGATTTGGGACTGGCTGCATACAGAAAATTGGGTTGATCAAAAGAGGTACTGCCGAGCTAAGACGAGCGAATGTCGCGTTCGGGCCACTGGGAGATGCCCATATATAATTTGGGACAGAAAAAAGAGTAACGCATTGAAGGAGTGACTTAAGACCCCCCAAGTATGTTTGGACCAAGTCAGTTTCACGACTTTTTAAGTAGTTTGAACCATGAACCATGATAACTCTCGAAAGGAGCTAAGGAATCAATTCAAACTGTGCATATGGTAATATTTTCCCCAAATTTAGTTGAGGTTCGAAGATGGGCGAAATTGTCACACCCCTTCTGGTACCACCCACACAAAGTGGCGTAAACTTTGGTTACAATAAAACCGACATAACATCCATACGGGTAGTACAAATCAGTTGCAATTTGATATTTTTTGTTTTGATGTTTTTATAATCACTTTAAACCCAAAAAGATATTTACGCCCCTTCTTGTACCTCCCACATAATTGTCTCTCTCCTAGGTGATATTAAATCCTTCATACTTCTCTACTGTTGTATGGAATCCACTATGACTTGATATTTGATCATGTTTTTAGAAATGATTTCATAAATGTGGAAGTTGGGACCATGTGACACAAACCTCCGCACAAATTATAAAATTAATTCCTTATAACTTCCGTATATATATTCTCTGACAGTGAGGGTATATATATAAAACGGTTTAGCCGACTGAAACTAAAGCTAAAAGGGAGAAAAGATCACTAAATGACAAAGTGAGTACACTACATACGACCTCTAGTTTCATGTGTATATGGTCTTGTCTAGGTCCAATAAAAAATGTAAAATTGTCACACGGTTTTATAAAAAAGAAATACAATTTATATTTGTCCATTCCTTTAAATGGGTTTAATTGAATTTTAGATTGATTTACTATTAGTTATAAGCAATCCATAGACTCAAATAAATAAATAAAAAAGTTAAGCTATTTTGCAGTCAGACTAAAAAGGCTATTGCCCCTGTTGTAGCTTCCACTGTGGCTTCAAACAACTTTTTTTAGTATTTTTAAATTTGATATCCAACTTCAAAACGTCTAGTCGACTGTTGAGAATATCTTCAAATATCGATTTAAGCCGGAAAGTTTCGAAGTCAATTTCCAAATACAAAAACATGAATATAAGAAAAAAGCAGTGGTTTGAAAACTCCTTGAAACTCATCACATTCCTCATAATTTTGAATTTGCAGAACTCCCCTGTGATCAACACATTTCGACAGCACAACATTTGACGAAATTCTAAGCACATTAAAATAAGCACAAAAAAAAGAATAAACAATTACACATCGAACAGCAATAATTCAAAATATTTGGACAATTCTTGTTGTTCAGGATGTGTATATTGATATGCCCTAATATAGTAAAAATACAGTTCATTTTTTGCAAATTTCTTTCACTAAAAATTACCCTTCTTTGTCCATTCATATAATAACATATCAGCATAACAAAAATACGTCAGACCATGGACGACTTGACTAATCTTGTGGTTTCTCCCACATACCGTAAATTTTTCAGTTCAAACTTTGCCAATGTTTTCGGTGAACTCCCTTCAAGATTACAAATTGAAACCCATCGACATAAATAATACCACACAGTTGAATTTAGTGGTTATCGATGAAGGTTTAGAAAAGCGTGGGCTTAGTTTTCGCCATGCGAATCAGTTATCAGAAATATGTGGAAATTAGCACCAAAACAGAAAATTTATCAAAAATTAATTGTACGTCTAACGACATATGACCATGTCTGATGAATGTTTTTGGGCATTAGTTTCATACCGGCCGAAAGCCTTTTCTGGACATGCTCTATGTCGGAAAGTACAATCTAAACATAAAATGAAATTAGGCCTCAACTGTTAGACTGTTTGTCTAGGGGGTCATTTTTTATTACTTTGATTGGGCTTTATTTGCTTTATAAAATTGAGTTGCATGGCCAGATGAAACGGGACTCAATACATTTTTTCGCCTTAGGGAAATTACATCCTACTTTGGGGTAACTTTTGGGCTTTAATCGCATTATAAAATTGAGTTTCACGTGGCGACTGTACTCAATACATGCTTTGGTTCATTCAAGAAGCATTTCGCAGTAAAAAGCCGGACATTTGGATAGTCCCGAAAGGAGAAAATCTCCAAGTTACGGAGATCTGAAGTCTAGATGTACGGCATACGATCGTATCAAAATCTGAAATATTCAACGTCTTCACCAAATTTGTATTTTTATTCATTTGGGACGATTCAATTTGCCGAGATGATTTTTGTTTATTTTAACTACGGCATAGGTATCGTATCGAAACGCACATTTTTCATTAAATTAGTAAAGGGTGATTTTTTAGCTATTATCTTTTTGGCAACACTGGTTTAAACAGCTGACGCACGTTTCGTGTTTTGTTTCACTGTCAAACATCTTCAGTTTGGTCTATAATTTAACCATGAATCGTCTTACAAACGAACAACGCTTGCAAATTATTGAATTTTATTATCAAAATGCGTGCTCTGTTAAGAAAGTTCATCGCGCGCTTCCATTTTATGGTCAGTTTAATCGACCCACTGAAGCGGCTATTCGGGCTATTGTGACTAAATTTCGCACCAAATTTACATTGTTTGACATTAAACCACCAACACGCTTACGTAGAGTACGAACTGAAGAAAATATCGCAGCTGTATCGGCCAGTGTTAATGATGACCATCAATTATCGATTCGTCGCCGTTCGCAGCAATTGGGCCTCTGTTACTCAAAAACGTGGAAATACCAAAATTGGACTAAGCGTATGGACCATTTGAGGCGCAGTCAAGGTCAACATTTGCATGAAATAATCTTCAAACATTAAATTATATGGACCGTACTATCGATTCAAATAAAGATTTCATAAATTTTTCTGAATTTTATGTGTTTTTTTGAAAAACTTTCCTATAGCTTTTAAAAAATCACCCTCTATAATACTATTTGTCACAAAAATCTATTTTTTTAACTACTTAATTTTTTTCAGTGTTGGAAAAAGTAAAAATCATTGTCAAGAAAAAAAGATGAGTTTTCAAATTGAACGTGAAAAAATTTCGTAAATAAGGGCTACAGCCGCTGCCAAGTTATTTTTGCATAGTTGTTGATTTGCCAAAATTTTATTAAAAATTAAATTGTCAAACATAGAGCTGTGTGAATCAATAA
The DNA here is from genome assembly GCA_947397865.1 of Polietes domitor. Lineage (NCBI taxonomy): Eukaryota > Metazoa > Arthropoda > Insecta > Diptera > Muscidae > Polietes > Polietes domitor. The sequence goes on along the minus strand of OX377622.1, from coordinate 23,960,123 downwards.
ATACAAAAATATTCATGTGTAAACAACCCTAATGTTTCAAATCGTTGTAGGAACATTCGTTAATGGTGGTGATTGCTTTAACTGTAGTATTTACACAAAGAAACAGAACAGCGGTACAGTGGTATATTAGGGCTGTTTTTTTTCTTTAAGCCGGGATAACAAGCAGCGATGGCAAAAAACGTTAATAAAATTGAATTTTTTGCTCAAAATAAAAAAGTATTTTTTCACTTGTATTTTATTTGTATCAAAACAAAGTTTCAAAAAAATATTTTGTGTTGACTTTTTTGGACTTAGCCTCGATAACCATAAATATGACTTACAATGGATAATTATCCAGGCTAAGTGCGAAATATTTAACATAAAATTATTTTTTCAAAATTTGTTTTCATACAAACACATGTTGGCGCAAATTTTAAATATTTTTTTTATTTTGAGTGAAATTTTAACATTTGGTTTAGATTTTTGTTATCGCAGCATAGTTATCCAGTGTTAAAGAAAAACAGCCCTATTATCCGTGCGGCTATAATTATTTATTTTTTCGACTTCTTAACAAAAAAGATTTTGGGGGTCTATAGCCACCCTCGGAAGAATATCCCTCCTACGCCAATGACATTCATACTGCTAACGAGTCTGCTAAAAATAGCTGCTGTTAATTAAAATATAAAAATGGATAAAAATATGCGTTCATAATTTAAAAGCCTTTCAGATTGACGAATTTAGCTCAAATTTCCTTTTATATTAGCTTGATAATGCGTATCATTAAAAAGACAATCGCAATATCTTTCAGTGGTAATAATTTGCCTTTATTCTTAAAAAAAATTTTGTTAGTATGCATATTCAGCTGGACATACTTTTCTGGACAATAGCTTAAAGTATCAAGATAGCGTTTTATCTTTAATGCTAAAAACAGCAAACAAATGTTTGCCATTTCAGCTGATTCTGAAATCTGCTGTCTCTCTTTCAGCAGAAAATCTGTTCTTTCAGCAGTCTTGCTGTTTTCTTTTACCGGCAAAATTCCTTTGAGTGTAGAATATTCCTAAAGAAATGTCCAACAATATTCAGAAGTTATACTGTTTGATTTTGGATTTTCAACGAAAAAGAATGAAGCCCATATTTTAATATTTAGCAATAGTCCGGCCTTCTAGGCTAATTAGAATTAGTTCGGCTTTAATGTCTCCATAAGCTTAATAGCTATCGACTAATTAGTTTAAAAGTCTACCACAGAAATTTTGCAACGCGATGAAGTTCAATATGCCCTCAATGTCAAGATATCGCACCCAATTTGTGCAAGACCTTAACATGTATAAAGTTGTAACATTTTAGGAGAGCGATTAAATCGATCTAGCGATCATGCTCGATGTGATGGTTTTGTATTCTTTAAAACGCTTTTTTGAAAAGTTACTAAATCAAATTTTTGAATTTCATAAACTGTGCGAGTTCAAACTTAAAAGTTAAAGTTAAAGTTTTATGTTTTAATTTAAAAATTAAAATAATTTAAGAAAAAGACCATTCACCGCAAATTAAATAAAGTTTAGCACCAGAAGTAAATAATTCATCATAATTTATTGCCATATATGTATGTATGTATGTATGTATGCATGTGAGTGAGAAAATAAAATCAAGTACAAACCATTCAAAATTTAACAAAAATCAATGCAAAAATAAACTTCAACAAAACATAGGGTTGTTTTTTTTATCGCAGTATCTTTTGTATTTGTTCCATTTTTTTTTCAAATTTTGCTTTAAGGATTTCTTCATTTTTTTGTTTGTTTAAATAATTATCTTTCTTTCTTTTTTACTATAATACACTAAAGCTAAATACAGTGAAATTCCCCTAACTCGAATCGCCTAGGGCACGACAAAACACTTCGAGTTAGGGAAAATTCGAGTTATGGAAATTAAACATTTTTTAAAACTCTCTTACTCATGTTGTCGACTGAAGCGCTACCGATTCACTAAAATTCACAGCTCTAAAAACTCGCATATCAATTTTGTAACTGTAATTCCCAATTTTTAGCCGTCATATTGTCGCCACCTACGGTTGAGAAATTAAAGCAGTGATGGGCATACGCATACTATCATATTTTAAGCAGCAGAGAACAAAACGCGGCTTACGCCCGAAAAATATTCCATGTTTCAAAAGTATAACAAGCAATTAAATGAAAGTAACACACAAAACATGTTGATTTGAGTGTACACACAAAACTACGCAGCGAACGAAGCCACACGATGTGTACATGTGTCTCTCCGTGACAGAAGCAGCATTTTCATTCCTATGCACTGTGCATAGGAAAAGAGAGCGGTGCCCATCACTGAATTAAAGGCTTCGCAAAGAAGTGTTAACGAGAAAACGAGAAAACAATATTAAAATTAGCAAAACAAAAAATTCGAGTTACGGGAATAAACTCAAATAGTAAGTGTCACAAATTGTATCAGTTTTTAATTCGACTTACAGAAAAGTTCGAGTTAGGGGAAATTCGACATACGGAGAAAAACACATAAGAAAAAGCTATTGAGAATCCAAGATTCGTACATAACAGTTCGAGTTAGGGAAAAATTCGAGTTAGGGGACTTCGAGTTAGGGGAATTTCACTGTACTTAAATGTGGAGGGTTGTGGTGGTGGTGGAGGTGTTGTGTGGGAGAGGTTTGGGGTGAATTATTATTTTTTTGCTTATTTAAAGGAACACATTTTTTAAACGAAGTAATTACAATATCAAAAATTCGTTATTTAGAAAAAAGAAAATATTTAACAAAGGGGAGGGGTTATGATGTTAGGTGAGTGAAAAAAATGTCAGGTTGTTAATAATAGGTTACCACTGTGTAATAGTTAGTATATGAAGGATATAGGTAGGACCTAAAATAATATGTTTTTTTTGTTAAAGGCGTAAAAAATTAATAGTAATTAAACAAAATTATAAAATAAGATAAGTAATAGTAATAAGAATAAGAATATTTATAATAATAACTACAAGTAAAAACCAATTATTTCGAGTTTATCTTTTTTTGTTTGAGAAAAATTTAAAAAAAGATAAAAGTTATTATTTCTTAGTGGTCAAAATTCTTTGTTCGTTGGATAGTATTACTTTTTTGATATACACTAAAATACTGTGTAATAATAATAATTCAGTTTTACAGTATTATTTTCAATATACCAATAATGCGCTAAAACACATCAACTCTGTTCTTTGGGGGAGGGATTGTTTCGGACATATTAACAAAGGGTTTCATAAAATGGTTTCATAAATGGGTCTCAATTAGAAAATCGAAATATATTCGTGTTTTTCAGAACGAGATTCGTTAGTCTCACCTCCACAAAGTCTGATCTTCCTACAGTTAGAGCTAACCAACAAGTATAGCTGTCCGTTTGTGTGGAGTTTGACAAATATTACTGTTATCTCTAATAGAAGTTGGGGATTAGAGATTAGCAAAGTTAATCAACTCTTTAAGAAAATTACAATTTTCAAACATAATCAAAAAGTATTGTTGATGGTAAAGCAAAGTAGGCTTGATTCATTCTTGAGGCTCCCGAGAAAGAGAGCATCCACGAAAACCAATCAAAACCTGACTTCACCAACAGCAAATATTCAGGTGTGCTCTGACTTCCACGGTGGCTTCAAGAATTACACTTTGAAACATGTCTTTTTATATCGAAGTATTCTTAGATTATGTAAAAGAACAGATATGTTCAAAAATTTAAAAATACGAAACCATGAAAAAATCAGAACAAATCAAGGCATTCGAAATCGAGAATGTTACGATCGAAAAGTGTTTTTATTTATTGTAAAAAGGCAATAAATGTGAACAAAAATTATTTGTTTTGAAATTCACATTTGCTTCGAAATGGAACCCACAAGGAAACCCACTCCAAAAGGGGTTGGGGTTTTTCTTGAAAACCATCCGGAGCTATTTCATTCGGAATAACACCCCACTTTAATAACGAACCTAAATTTTCTTTCGATCAAAAGTGACAGGGTGAATACTGTTTAAGGAAAATTAAAATTGGCGGAGATAAAAAAAATCACTATTTTCCTTTTTAAGTTAAATTTAAATTTGTATTAAACTATGTGTATATTGCGTTTATTGAAAGAAGTTGAAATCGAAAATGAGTTTAAAGACCGATAGTTTTATTCTGCGGAATGGTAAGGCCCAAGTCAAGGCTCCAAAAGTAATAACGATGTTCATGATTTAAATTTGAACAAGTTTGCATTGTCGGCTTTTTATAAGTTAAACAAAAAACTAATGTCAAAAACAAAAATTTTAATAATAGCTGGGGACTATAATCATGCGAATCGATATCGAGAAGTTAAAATCGAAAATATTTTTATTTTTGTCAAAGAACATCGAAAACAAATAGGATATTTCGCAGAAAATATACACCCCAATCACGAATAAAATTTCCCTGGGAATAAATTGTTCCCTTCAAATTGTATTTTTTCCGGGTTTGTATTCAAATATTATCTAGCGCTTCCATAAGTGAATAAGTTTCCCTTTTGTTCGCGATAAGGGGGATAAATTTATTTCAGTCGTAATTTCTCCATATCTCGTATCCCGTGATTAGCCTCTTGATTCTCTGGGCTCCTTACCCACGAGTCATCGTGTTCATGGTGTATATGTTGACGTCAAACGAACAAGACAATGACAATTGAACAAAATTTAATATCAGCTTGTATTTCGCTGCAAAGATTAAAACTACATGAAAGTTGAGACCGAACCATGACTCTCGAACCCTACAATGTATCTCGGTTTTTAAACAAATTTTAACACCAATGCTGTGACATCTGCAACATTTTTTCACAATGATCCTAATTCTATGTAAAATAATCCCCATTACCACCTATTTACCTTTATCGTGAAAAGGGGAATTTATTCACGTGGAATTTTTTTATTTCCCTGCAGGCGTACATAATACGATAATATGACTATATCCCGGGAATAGGTTTCAGTTCTTTGCGATATAATAGGAATAAGGCAATCAAGTCGGAGTATGAAAGCTGAATAAATTTGAAAAAAATATCATAAATCACTCTTGGAAATTTAAGGGAACAATTCATTCCCAGGGAAATTTTATTCGCGATAGGGGTGATTGTCACCTGGTATACTTAAGGGCGGAAAATCGCAAAAATCCAAAATTGAGGTTTGATTAAACATAGTGCGGCGTTACACCAAAAACCCATCCTTCTATTGCATAAAATTGCGACTTTGACAATATTCAAAATGATCCAAATATTATTTTTTTTTGAAAAGCATACATTTTGTAACTGTGTAGTCCAAATTTATTCGGACCAATGATGGAATCCTACATACTTTATAATGTAATGTAATTTTCTAAGGGTCTGTTTCTGTAACTTATTTTCGTTCGTCTGGGGCGAACGATCCAAAATCACTCAAATATCATGAGAAATCTATAAGCCACTGGAGTCTATAATTCGTTGTGTCTATAGAAAAGCGCATAAAGAAATCGTAGTTAAAATATTTCTTATCTACGTTTCATAGAATTCATATAATATAATTTGCTGATTTTTGAATGTCACCTCAGACGAACGGAAATAAGTTATAGAAAAACATGCTTTAAGGCTTTTTGGCACTCTAACTCTAACCTTTTTATAGTAAAGAGTAGCGTTTTAAAAAAAATCTTAAAATTCCTAACATAAGTTGAGAATAATCATGAGGTTGTATTGTTTATTGATTAAACTAAGGCTCAAATATATAGGGAGGAAATTGGCATTATATTGTTTGCAGTAAATACAAAAATCGATATGTGAAAATACCACATTTAGTTAAAATTAAAAAAAAAACTTGACACGCTCCATCCGCCTTCTATAGAGTTAGGGGATTCGTCAACTTGAAGAGTGAAAAAGTGTCAATGTTTGTATGAACGACCTCCATTCGTTAACAGGCTGCAGAGTTCCAAAGGATATAAATTTTGCAAAAATTATTTTAAATACTTATTCGCACCCTATGAAACCGTTATAATTGCCAAATTAAAGAAGAGATTATGTGCTAAAAACAAATCAAATTGTAAGTTTCAATCTGTATTAGTTTTGCATTAAAACCCATTTCAAGTTCCCCTCTTAAAAAGTAAAATATGGTTGTTAATATTGAACTAATACAGATAGAACCATGATATTTGAAATATTTTTAACAAATACTCTCCGCTTTAATTTGACACTAATAGCGTTATCTTAGGGTGCGAATAACTATTTAAAATAAGTTTTTGAAAAATTATATCTTTTGGAAATTTGTAGTCCTGGACGAGGAAATGAAAACTAATAACGCCAATTAACTCAATTGTGCCTATAGTTTCAGACGTATATTTTTTAAATTGTCGTACGGTGTTATCAGGGCACTAATTAACCCATGCTATCGCAACACTTCTTGATTTGTTGTGTAAATGCCTAAATTTTGTTCAATGTAAATTTGAAGTCATGTCAAATCTTAACAAATATTTTTTTAGCGTCTAAACTAAAAACAAAAATCCAGTGCAATATGACGTAAGGTTAAATTAGGCCCCAGCAAATCTGTACCAATATGACCCTTTTGAGACTTTACTAAATGAACAATAAAATCTCTATCAAAAAACACATGGTGATTACAAACAATTGGGCGTATCTCAATACAAATATAACCCTATTCGAGAGTTTAAAACATTTTCGCGTCTCTCGAGGATTCTGGCGTCAAAATTTTTGATGTAGGATAATTTAAAGTGACTTTCAAAATTAGATCTCTGATTCAAAACCTAACGACATTAATTCCAATATATACAATATCGCTCTATTTGTTTTTGCTGGAAATTTATGCTTCTTTCGCAAAAAATACAAATTGATTACGTTGGTTACTTCTCATTTGCGAATCCCGAGATTAGATATCCCCGAATGAAAATAGTAAAATTATATATAACAACAACTCATGGCTTATTTATTTAGTTTCGAAGAGAAATGCCATTGAGTAGTTCTAGTGAACTTTTGTGTTTTTCAAATCGAACTTCTCCTAGAGGAGCTTGCAAGTAAATCAAGTTTGCTTTGAAACGTTCTAATGTAAAAACAGCAAAACAAACAAGCGCCCCTGTCCGTTCGGAATTGAGTTGATTCCTACGTATTCCGTTCGATTTTGTAAATACTTTTTGGTGTATTATTAGAAAATTGCGTGGCAAATAAGTATAAAATTGATTTATTTTAACTATTAGGGTTAATTGGGGATTTTATTCCAGAAGAATAAATCTTTTTACATTTTCTTTAGAAGCAGAATTCGGATTTCATTACACTTCCGAAGTAATTTAACACTCTCGAATTTTCTAAAGGTTTCATCATATCATTTGGTTAAAACAGAAATATGATGATCAAATCGAAGTAAGAAGCTAGAAACAAAAACTCGAAAAATATACCAAAAATCACGATTGAAATTTTAGGCGGAATAATTGATTTCCCGGGAAATTTTATTCACAATGGTAGGGTGAATGGTGGGACTATTAATTGCATAATTACTTACTTTAAACAGCTTTCAAAAAGTGGTCATAAGCTTAACAATATCCATTAAAAGAAGCCCAATACTGAATGGGTATTTCCAGATTTTTACCAATATATTAGAAATAAACATAGTACATAGTGCCAGTGCATTGTAAGAATTTCATTTTTCACTCCAAATGCCTAAGAATGTGGCGTTCGGGACCCTAGAAATGTCCATATTTATTTTAATAATCATTTTTATCGTGGAATTTTAGTTGTCCCTGTTTATAAAGCCTGGCAATAGATTTAAGTTTTTTCGTTGAGGCAGAAATAAAATGATCAAATTGATTGATTGCAATTATGCATTCCCAGGGGGAAATTTATTCACGATAGAGCTAAATGATATTTGATTGGATTTGATTAGATGCTGAAAAACACTAAAGCACGAAAACATGACCCTCCCTCCTTGCCCTTGCTCAAATACAAATTCTTGAATTCTCTTCTGAAAATGACTTCCCTTTTCGTTTTGAAAATATAGTGCCTCTTGGATTGTGCTTTGTCCCCGTTTCCCCCCTTTTTGTCCTCCTCCTCCCACCTCTTGTTGTGTGTGTTGTTTGTCGGTGAAAACAGAACAGAAAAAAAATTATAAATCTTTTCAATTAATATGTTTTTTGCATTGGTTTTTTATCTTTTGTTGTTTTATTATTTTAATACACATTTACTTTTATCTTTTTTTGAATTTTTTGTTTGTTTTGTTTTTCTTTAATTAAACTTAATTGTTTTGTTTAGAATTATTATTAAAAGCTAACTATTTACAACATAATCATAAGATTTTTATTTATTTATTTATATATATAAAAAAGTATATTATTAATTTCTTTCTTTTTTCTTTCTTTTCTTCTTTTTTTGTTGGTTTATAATTTTTGAGATATTTTTTTATGAATGAAGAGAAGAAGAAAACCTCTAAAAAAAACAAAAACAAATTAGCTTAAGTTGGCTGCTGTTGTTGTTTGTTAAGAAAAGCTAAAAAAAGGTTTTTATGTTGTTTTCCCTTTTTTTTTTAATGGAATATATATAAAGAAATAATGAAGTAGTAATAAAAACGAAAACAAAAAATAACGTGTTTTAGAGAAAAGCAAGAAGAATAAAAAAACTTGAAAGATGGAGGGGCAGGGGGTGTGTGTGTGGGGGTGTGCTTTGTTTTAGACTTTGAAAAAAGAAACAAACAAATTGTAGCTTTTTTGTTCAAAATAAAACAAAATAAAGAAAAGATCTTGAAAATAAGATCTTAAAATTTAAAAATTTTTTGTAACATTTTTATGTTGTTGTTTTATTCATTTTTTGTAGACTATTTTTTGTTTTGCTTTTTCGGCAGAAGAAAAATATATTTATATATTTTTGTTCTTTAAATAGAGAGGAGAGTGTTTTTGTTTTTTTTTTGTTTATGTTTTGTTTCCTTTAATCAAGGGTAATTTTTTACTTCATACATAGATTATTATTTGTTTGTTTGTTTGTTTATTTATTTAGTTTCTATACATTTTATTTAAGCATAAATGTAAGTGTTCTTTTTCTTCTTCTTCCTTGTTTAAATGTTTTTTGTTTGTTGTATTTATAAATTTATAGAATTATAGAATTGTGGTTTCTTTGTTGTTGTTTTTCATTTTAACATTAAATGATAAAAATTAAAAATTACAAAAAATCTAATTTTTGTTTTTTGTTTTTTTTTTTTATATATATATACTAAGAAGTTTTGTTTTTGTTGTTGGTTGGTTGGTTGTTTTTGTTGTTTATATATATCATACATTTCTAGGCTAACACAAATCTTGTCTCATAAGAACTATTTTTTTCTGAATTTTTGAATTATTGTGTGGCATGTGTGTTTGTGTGAGTGTGTGTTGTGTAGGCGTAAGACAGACACAGCCCGGGACAGAGAGAGAGAAAGAGAGAGAGAAGGTGTCAGAGTGTGTGTTTGCTGTGAACGGTTCCCAGCCGTCCGCGTTGCTGGGAACTGCCGGCCTTCTTTGTTGTTCTTTTAGTTAATCTAAATTTACCAAAACAAAATCTTTTCTTTAATTAACAAAACTGCTGCTCCGCGTGCGTTTCACATACATCATCATCATCACAACACACAGCATATAACCCAACCCAACAAACAACGAGACAGAGAAAACATTTGTTTTGCTTGCTTTCACTTTTAGCCCTTTTGTTCCGACGTGTCTGTCCGTCCGTCCGTGCGTTCGTCGTCCGTCCCCGATCCTCTTCTCTCCTGTCCGGTAAGAGGGCGGCCTCCGTCGTTCTGTTTCTGTTAATTAATTTATGAGTTTCTATTATTATTATGCTGTTAAGTGGAATGGTATTTGTTGTTGTTGTTGTGGTTGTTGTTTTAAATATTTTGTTTGTTATTGTCAAAAGTAATCAAAAACAGCAGTAGCAGCAGCAGCAGGAAACAGTTGTTCTAAGGGTTGTTGCAATTGTTGTTGTTGTTTAATACAATTCTTCTGGTTGTTGTTGTTGTTGTTGCTGGGTTGTTGTTGTTGGTGGTGGTGGCGGCGGCGGCGACGAAGGCGGCTGCTTGTGTCTAACAATTTCTCGGCCATTTGCTTGATATTTACATTGTTGAGGAAATCCATTTTTGTAAAGACCCTAAATGGTAGTTATCTTGCCTCGTCTCACCTATTGATTGTCGTGGTGTTGTTGTTTGCTGTTGTGATATTGTTGCTGTTGGTGGTGCCACCATTCGATGAACTGCTGCTGTTGTTGCTATTTGCTGTTGCAGGACTACTTGTTGCTGAATTGGAATTCTCCATGCCGGCAACGGAAACGGATTTCAAATCGGCCGTCGAATTTATTATCGTCAACCCTCCTGTCGTAGCATTCATATCTGAGAGATGATGTTGCTGCTGTTGCATCGGATTGCCATCGGAATTGTTCATGTTGGAAGCGGAAATAGTATTTGAGTTAAGATTTGTCGTTGGTGCTTGTGCTGTTGTCGACGATACAACCTGCACTGTTGTTCCGGCACCCGCCACCCCTGCGGAGGCCACACTGCTGCTATGGTTGTTACCCGACGCCGCCACGGTCGCCACTGGCACCGTTCTCATATTGGCGAATATTTGATTGTTGCCTATGCGACTGCGTAGAACAGCATGAGCCATACCCGGAGGACCTATCTGTACCTGCATTTGTCCTGCATTGTTCTTTTGCAAGTGCTTGACATTCAACAGACTCGTGTACAAGACGCGTTTGTTATTATCACCCGTGACCGAGCCGCCGCCTCCCACAGTGGTGGCTGTGACAGTGCCCGTAGCATTGGTGCCATCGACAGAGGTCGCCGCACCAATAATATTTAAAATTCGTTCTCTTTTCAGTTTACCCTGTTGCTGCAGCAGCTGCTGCGACAGCATTTGTTGCTGCTGCACAGTGGCCTTGTTCAGCACAACTGTTTGCTGCTGTTGCTGCACCGTCACGCCTCCTCCGCCCGACTGTTGACTGGCATTGGTGGCGGCCACAAAGTTCAACTTTAGGTTGGAATTGTTCGCCGCTTGTTGCAATTTCTGGGCGGCCGATTGCAATTCGGAGGCATTGGTAATGGTGAAATTCGTAGCTGCTCCCCCACTTGAACTTGTGGTCAGATAGATTTTGTTGCCACCGCCGACTTGCTGCGAAGCCTGAGAAGTTATAATGGCAGCAGTGGGCTGTAAACTATAATTATGATTGGCAGCTATGGCAGCGGCTGTGTTATGCTTTTGCTGTTGCAATTGTTGTTGTTGTTGCTGCTGCTGATGGTGTTGCTGTTGTTGTTGCTGCTGCTGCTGCAAATTAACCTCGGACACGAGCAATGGGAACGATGGCATCTTGATGACTTTACCACCAGCTACCTTTTGTATTTGCTGCTGGTGTTGTTGCTGCTGATGCTGTGTGGTATATGTTACGGCTGTGGTTGTTGTTGTGTCCTGGCCACTCATGGCATTCATTGCGGTTAAATCATCATCTTGTGACTGTTGCTGTTGTTGTTGTTGCTGCTGTTGCAAGTGCTGCTGTTGTAGAATCTGTTGCTGCGCTTGTTGCTGGGTAATAATTTTTCGTTGTGAAAACTTGCGATTTAATAACAACTTGTTGATGTCTGAAAGGACAAATATACAAAAGCAAGAAAGCTCATTAGTTTCGTCATTTAATTTGAATAAAAGTGAAAATAGCATTGTTGCTTGGTACAGTGGTGAAAAAAACTAAATTTTAGACAAGTCAGGAGCGTTAAGGATAAAATAGAAAAGTAGAATGATGGCATGTAATGACGATCCGTGACTATATTTGTCTAATTTTCCAGCAGCATAATTTGCTATATACACTTGTAAGGCAATCATTGTAAAGACAATTTTGTATAACAAAAAATAATTGCCAAGATATGTTTGGTTATACCTAGAGAAACCCGGTCTAAACCTTCGACAAGATATGATTAAAAATATGATATGTGATATGGTTTACAATGCCAGGAGCCTCAAGTTGCACCTTAAGCACCGTTTTAGTGTAATGATGGCTAATTCGAATTAACTTTCGTCGGCCTTATTTTTATTTCATATTAATTGTACTCAATTTAGAATCAACAATATTCCTTTCTAGAATTCTCACAACCGACATCAGAGTTCGACTATTCTCATAAAACACATCCAAGGACCTCAATGGTTTGCTTGGTAATTAAAATGTTAAGGAACAAATAATAACACGAAAAAAGTATGGGATCTATATACCCTAAACAAGGATGAAAAATTCAGTACTTTAGAACTTTTTCACCACCAAAAGTACCTCAGTATCTCCACGAGATTCTCAGTACTTTTCGACATATTGGCAACAAACTTAATTAACATTTTTAATCTGAGTACGAGTCGTGAATACCAATTGAAAAAAGATCTTAATATCGCAAAGAACACGTCTAAATAAAATCTGAAGTAAATCTCCAAAGACGAGGTGTCTCTAGATTCTGCAATAATTTATATTTCTTTAAACCGGGATCAAGCTTCCATAACAAAATCGTTAGAGAAGAGTTAATCTTTTACTCGAAATAAGAAATTATTATACACTCCACGAGAGTATTATGGCTTTGTGCATTTGTTTGTAACACCCAAAAGGAAGCGAGATAGACCCATTGTTAAGTATACCGATCGACTTAGAATCACTTTCTGAGTCGATTTAGCAATGTCCGTCTGTCCGTCTGTCTGTCCATCTATTGTTGTAATCAAATTACAGGTCGCAATTATAGTCCGATCTTAACAAAAATTGGCACACGTAAGTTTTGTGGAACAAGGACGAACGCTATTTAATTTGAGGCAAATCGGTTCAGATTTGGATATAGCCCCCATACAAATGTCGCTCCCGATTTGACATTTTCCGCTCTAGAAACCACATATTGTACCCAATTATCTTTAAATTTAGCACAACATCTTATAACCCAACTACAAACACCTATGCAAAAATTGGATACGATCTGTTCAGATTTAGATATAGCCCCCATACAAATGTCGCTCCTGAATTGACATTTTCCGCTCTAGACGCGACATATTGTACCCGATTTTCTTTAAATTTGACACAACATCTGACAATCCAACTAGAAACACCTATGCCGAAATTCGGTAAGATCGGTTCAGATTTAGATATAGCCCCCATACAAATGTCGCTCCCGATTTGACATTTTCCGCTCTAGAAACCACATATTGTACCCAATTTTCTTTAAATTTGGCACATCATCTTATAACCAAACTAGAAACACCTACGCAGAAATTGGATAAGATCGGTTCAGATTTAGATATAGCCCCCATACAAATGTCGCTCCTGAATTGACATTTTCCGCTCTAGAAACGACATATTGTACTCGATTTTCTTTAAATTTGACACAACATCTTACAATCCAACTAGAAACACCTATGCCTAAATTCGGTAAGATCGGTTCAGATTTAGATATAGCTCCCATACAAATGTCGCTCCCGATTTGACATTTTCCGCTCAAGAAACCACATATTATACTCAATTTTCTTTAAATTTGGCACAACATCTTATAATCCAACTAGAAACACCTATGCAGAAATTGAGTAAGATCGGTTCAGATTTAGATATAGCCCCCAAACAAACGACGCCCCCTATTTGACATTTTCCGCTCTAGAACCCACATATTGTACACGATTTTGTTTAAATTTGGCACAACATCTTATAATCCAACTAGAAACACCTATGCAGAAATTGGGTAAGATCGGTTCAGATTTAGATATAGCCCCCATACAAATGTCGCTCCCGATTTGACTTTTGCGCTATAAAACCACATATTGTACCCGATTTTCATTAAAATTGGCACAACATCTTATCCAACTAAACAAAACTATGGTGAAAGTTGGTAAGAGCGGTTCATATTTAAATATAGCCCAAATACAAATGTTGCTCCCAAAACTTTAGCCGATTTCGGCCAAACTATACATATTATATTTCACCTATTTCGTTCCAGATTTCAATATATCCTCATACAAATGTCCTTTCCGATTTAACATTTTTTGTCAAACACATACATTTACCGGATACAAAAAACCTTCCCGTTTTCAATTTTTCATCGAATTGTATTCGGATAGAAAGTGGAGTGTATCATAGAGTCGGCCCCGCCCGACTTTAGCCTTTCCTTACTGGTTTTTTCATATGCTTGTATTGAAATAAATTGGAAAAAATAATATTATGTTGACATTTTTGGAATCAGCCTCGATAGTCATAAATTCTACTTAAACTGAATAGTTTACACACTCGCAAACGTAGGCTCAGACAGACGCGACACGACAGTCGCTGTACAAATATTCTTATTTGAATATGAGAAATGGCACTACTGCCAAAGCGACTGTCGTGTCGCGTCTGCCTGTATCGGCCATAAAACAAACGATTTATTCTTGTCCAAATACGTTAATTTTAATGATTTCGTAAAATAAAAACCTTTCGTTTGAATCACACGATTCGAGGAATATGATTGCATAAGAAGCTTTTTCAAATAAACTTAATATTTTAAAATACGTATATATTAGAGTGGCTTCAAAATATAAGTAGTGGATGTTCCCGACTAAAATTAAAGATTGGTTTGTTTTATGTGTTCTGCCAAAATATTTCGCACTTATCATTGTCCGTTCGTGAGCTGGACGCGTTCAAAATAACCTCTATAAATCAGGTTTTTCATGAATGAAATTCATGGTGAGAATGGTATTTACAAAAAATCTGCAAGAAATTAAAATCTGGTCCGAGCCTTATCAAACCATATAAAAAACTTGCATTTTTAACCAAGAAGAGAAGGTAGAATTTTAACATTTTTGTGCAATTTTTGTTGCTTTTTTTATAAAAACCGCAATAACTTACATTTTTTTAGTTCGATTTGTTTTTTTTTGTTTTTATCGTTGAAGAGGTATTGCGATATGGTTTTCCTCCCAAGAACGAAATTATATAGAAGTGAAACTATAGGTCACTAATACGAAAACTCATACTCAGTTTTTTATTTCGTGGTCGTTTGTCTTTTTTACAGGACTTTTAATTTCCAAAGGATGTAAATGTTTCAATTATTTAGTTTCGTAATTTTGCGTGTCATACATTGGCATCAAATGAAAGAGAAGAACATCTGCTAAATATACTTTTAATTTCATGCGTCTATCTATGTTAACTTAGCATTAATAACCATTTCAATTTTTCCCCTTTAAAAAGTTTACGTAGACTATGCATGTTTCAATTTTTTAAGGGGAAAAATTTGAAATGGTTGAATTTCTTTCCAAAAATTAGCTTTATATAAGACTAGATTGTGTTTACGATGCAAATAACCCCATATTTCAGTTTTTACTTCACATTTAACCCACTGAGTATTAACAGTATGAACAAAATTTGCGTTCCTTTAAGGGTTAGAAAATCCTTAAAATTGCAATTGGTTATCAATACTTCGAGCCTCTAAAAACATAAATCGAACTAAAAATGTGGAAGTTATTGCGGTTTTTTTAAAAAATGCAGCAATAATTGCACTAAAGTAGTATAAATCTGTCCTTTATACTGGGTCATATTGCAAGTTTTTAATATGATTTTATAACGCTCGTGTCAGATTCTAATTTCTAGCGGTTTTTTTCTCAATACCATTCTTATCGTGAATTTTATTCAAGAAAAACCTGATTTATAGATGTTATTTTGAACGCGTACAGCTCACGAACGGACAATGATAAAAGCAAAATATTTTGGGAGAATACATAAAACAAACCATCCTTTCATTTTAGTGGGGAACATCAACCACATTTTTTCCTTCCTCACAAAAGAAGCCACACTAGTATATATACATGTTTCCTTTTTTATTTTGAACTATTTTATTATATTCTATACTATTTTAATATGAAAATAGTATACATTAATATCCAGTTTCAAATTTTTGTATGAAATGAATAAAACACAAATTTAGTATCATTTGGTGTATGAACAGTACTTTTTCAAAAGAGCCACAGTACCATTTCAACCATTTCGCAGACAAATTACCTGGATAAATCGGAAACTGGGTTAGTGGGTAACCTCTATAAATGCGAGTAAATAGCCTGTACATTTAGCTCCCACTTATCCAGGTTCGACTGTATTTTATTTTCGAACTAAACCTCGGATGAAGACCATTCATGAAACAGTGATTTCAAATTGTGTCAACATTTCTGGTCAAACGTTTAAATTGTCATTTGTGTCATCACGCATGACTCGTTATTGTTGTATCTTGTTTCAATATCGAAAACAATTATACAATTTAAAAGAGAAGACCTAGTCCAAAATAAAATAAATGCACCAAAATTGTATTAGGGCTGCTTGTTTCTGTAACTTATTTTTGTTCGTCTGAGCAAACGATTAAAAATCAATCAAGAATTCGTGTAATAATTCTATAAAACGTTGATAAGAAATATTTTAGCTACGAACTCTGCGTGATTTTCTATAAACACAACGAATTATAGACTCCTGCGACTAATAGCTTTCTCGTAATAATTGAGTGATTTTCGATAGTTCGCCTCAGACGAACGAAAATAAGTTACAGAATCAGGCCCTTAGATAGAATTCGATGACGGACAAAATTATAATAAATAATTACCAATTTGTGGATGGCAAGTATAAAAACCGGATCTTTTCGGTCACGCATCACATTCATGACACTTTTCCATTTGCGATTACAAACGCGAAAACAATATCAGTGGAAAAATTAAAAATTAATTTTATTTATGAGTTGTGAATCTGATGAGCTGCAGTGATGTGTTTCAGAAAAGGCCCACTGTTATTTCCAAAGTTATTTTTAAATTCACTTAATAATATTCACGGGGAATTTTAATAATTTTTGTAAAGAATTGAAGAGTTACTTTTTGCGAGGGTAGGTATAAAATGTAAAAAACACTATTTAAACACATTCATATTGCTTAAGGTCGATTAACACGATTATACTGAGTAAAACGACCTGTCAAATAAGGAATGTGCGATAGACAAATAATAGGGCTGTTTTTCTTTCAGCCGAGATAACAAGCTGCGATAACAAAAACGTTAATAAAAACTTAATTTGTACTCAAAATATTTTTTTCGCAATTTTTTATTTGTATCAAAACAAATTTTCAAAAAATATTTTGTGTTGGACTTAGCGTTGATAACCATAAACTTGTCTTACACCCAGCCATCGGGAGTCCCTCGGGGTAGTCATCTAGGGCCTGTTTTATTCTTAATATTCATAAATGACCTTCCAGGGTCTATTATTAACTCTAAACTTCTAATGTATGGAGATGATGTAAAAATATTTTTTTCCTATGATTGGCCAGAATTTTCTATCCATTGCAGACTGACTTGGATAGTTTTGGACGCTGGTGTGACATAAATTGCATGGAACTCAATCTAAGGAAATGCAAACATATGCGTTTCTTTAGATCGAACCCGAGATTTGTCAGGTATAATATTGGAGGAGCTGAGTTGGAGGTAGTTAGTTGATTCTTTCGTAGACCTTGGTATTCTAATGGATTCCAAACTGAATGTCAACAATCATATTATTACTGTGGTTAACAAAGCATATGGTGTTCTTGGTTTCATTAAGCGATGGGCTAAGGAGTTGTCTGATCCTTACGTAACGAAGCAACTATTTACATCGCTTGTCAGGCCTATTGTGGAATATGGTTCCGTAGTGTGGGATCCTCAGTATGGTATCTATATTGATAGAATTGAGTCAGTTCAGAAACAATTTTTGATTTTTTCATTAAGACACATTGGAATAGTGATTTTGTTCTTCCCCCTTATACTAATAGATTGAAGTTGATCGACTTGCCATCCTTAAAAAGCAGACGTGTTATGTTAAACACCGTGATGGTTTATAAGGTTATAAATGGTGATTTCTCTTCTGACTATATTATTTCTAGGATTAAGTTTAACGTGTCATTTAGACCTTCTAGATACTATCAATTCCTTCATATTGATTATTTCTAGGATTAAGTTTAACGTGTCATTTAGACCTTCTAGATACTATCAATTCCTTCATATTGATTTTCAGCGTACGAATTATGCTGTGTATTGATTTCAATTCATTATGTCACATCATAGATTTCGGATTAGGAATCGATATAATAAAGTCCAGGATTTTCTCCTGCTTGGATGTTTAGTTTTGTTATGATATGTTTACTTTAATATTTTTAGTTACTAACTTTAAGAATAACCATTATTTGCATGTGATACTAATATTTTGTTTAATAATATTTTTGTTATACCGGCTGTTGATATTTGATCTGTAGCCGGTGTCCACCCTCTACTGCTTGGCCGTCATGGTTCGAACGTTGTCCCTACGTTATGGGAAGGGGCGGGAGTGAGAGGCGTTGGGACCGTTCGAAGAGCTTTATTTACAACTTTTGTGTCTTTGGTGACCCCTGCTGAAATTTACCCCTGGTAAATTTTTTCGTAGAACATTCTTAAATGTCCTTTTTGAAAGGACTTTTTTGATTTTCTCAAAAAAAAATGTCAAGATTGTTCCATAAAGAGAGGAGTTAGAGGGTTAAGATCTTCCACAAAAATTATACTCATAAAATTCCACAATATAGTTCTGATAATAAGAATTCTCTCAAGACATTAACTTACAGAACGTTCCCTTTGACCAAAAAACGAAGAAATTGACCCACTGTAAAAGAAACTCAGACCAGCTGGACTTTAAGTTTATTCTACAAAAATGATCTACTCAATATGCCCTTTCAGAAATACAGGGTCGCTACTCATTTCCAAAAATGTTGTTGGACAGTGCTATTATATCAGTATATATACAACAAAAAATATTTACTTATAATTTATTGTTGGATTTTTGATTTATCCAAGGTTCCTTAAAAAGGATAAATAAAATACGTAAAAAAATAATAACATGCATACATTAAATAAAAGCGACAAAATAAAATATTAAAACTAATTTTTACAAAGGATAGAAGACCACTTTTTACAAAAAATAAAACATAAATATGTATTACAAAAACAACGTAAAGCTACCACAACCACCGAGCAAAAGCAAGCAAATATGTACATATATAGGCAAATTTAAAAATATATAAAAATAAATTAAATAAGTTTACAATTGCAATTTTATTAAACTAGTTGTTAATAAACAACATCTCCACCCAGAAATAAAAATATGAATATTGCTCTACATGTCTTCTGTATTCAAGGAAATGACCGTGACACTGATCCAAAAATTACTCAGTGTACCAGCAAATAAGAGAATAATCACCACTTTTATAAAATATGTTTCCCACAATTTAATCTGCATTTTCTTTCAGATTGAACCAACAGATCCCTAACAATCCATATCCCCCCACTGTATCTGTTCCTCATCCAATCATTTCGTTAATTCCCTCCTATGTATATTCCCAAACTCAAAAACATTCAAATGCACAATTGCTGTCTTACCTGTACTCTCCGGGCCATTCAATTGCCGTTTTTGTGCCGGTCGATTTGTCCACACAATTTTATTGCCCGCTCCTGTCGTGGCCGTCACCGTGCCATCGGCATTTGTAGCGGCGCCCGCCAACATGCCGGCCGGCGTTGTTGTAACATTTGTCGAGCCGATTTGACGCCAAACTATCTGCTGCGTTGACTGGCCCACGAGTTGTTGCTGCTGCTGTTGTGTAAGCTGTTGGACGGCATTTCTCGCGGATGTGGTAACGATGAGTGGACCTGTTGTATTGGAACCATTGCCCGTAGCGTTTATATGCTGAACGCCAGCTATGTTCTGCACGGTCAGCTGTTGTCCACTGCTGGTGTTGATGATGTTCACACCCTGCGTGGTGGAGGCGAGCGAAACGGGAGCCTTTTGCAGATAGATCTTCTGCGAACCCGAGGTGGCTATAACATCTCCCGCTGACGTGGTGGTGTAGATCATTTGTCCCGTACTATTATTTACAGTCGATGCGCCAATTGGCGTCAGCGTGGGTTGACGCATAATCGTTGTTGAGTTGCTACTGCTAGTGGGCACGTACTGAGCTATCACCGAAGCCCCACCAGCGCCACCTCCGGCGCTATTGGACGATGCGTTCACAAGATCACCGCGTTGCATCAACAGTTTCTGTTGTTGTTGTTGCAATTGCAATTTACGCTGTTGTTGCTGCTGCAGCTGCAATTGGTGCAGCTGTTGCACGGTAACGTTGCGTATCTGTTGTGTGGCCGGCTGTTGTAGTACTTGTATGGTGGTGAGTTGCTGTGACGTTTGTTGTAGCTGCGGATTGGTGGCGGGAACAGGAGCTGTAGGTTGCAATTGCTGCTGCTGTTGTTGTTGCTGTTGTGTTGCAATCGATTCACCCGGATTTATCGTAATGGCATTTCCTATCACTTGCAGCGGCGTCGTTGAGTGTGTTATTAAGTGTTGCTGTTGCTGAGGTTGTTGTTGATGATGCTGTTGCTGTTGCAGCTGCTGCTGATGCTGATGCTGCTGTTGGGCCATAGGCTGTGCAATAACAATGGGCGTCTGATGCATGACCTCCCGATGTGTGTTTAAGTTGACGCAACCCGATGACGCCGCAGACATAACTACTGATGCGGAGGGTAATTGCTGTTGTTGCTGCTGCAGTTGCTGTTGTGGCATGGTAACAATCATATTGTTGCTGCTGCTGCCGCTGCTTGTATGGCTTACGACGACTGCTTTCGTTTCCGCAATTTCCATCGGTTCTACTTTAACTGCCACCTCATCTTCTGGTTCAGCCGCGGCCGTCGCCGCCGCCGTCTCCTCATCGCCAGGTTCCTTCTTCGGTTCTTCTTTTCTAAAGAATGTTTCATCCTTGACCGTGGCCGTTTCCAGAGGAGAACAGTTAAACGCTGAACTGCCCACGGGCGCTAAGAGAGCACAAGACTTCTTGCCGCCCTTGGCTTTAGTGGGTTTCTTGCCTCCCAGAGATTTGTCCACCTTTTTCGTGGCATCATCGATGCCATCCAGCAAACCGGCTGCCGCTTCAACATCACCATCGACCTCAGCATCGACATTTTCACCATCCAAAATACCATTCCAGAAATTTGTGGCCTGATTCAACGTTTTAATATCATCTATTTGAACCTCCTGCAGAATGTTGTCCAACATGTCGGCATCATCGCCATCACCCAAAAGATTGATGTCATTCAGTGAATCACCACTGAAATTCAAATCCAAACAGCCGCTGTTATTGGCCTCGGGACTTTTACTGCTGCCTCTCGTAATGTCCGACATAAAGGAAGAATTCTGCAAGAGCTGAGTGTCAGCCTCTAAATCTTCATATTTAAAAGCGGGGGTAATAAATGCTGAGTTTCTATTCTCCGGATCCTTCCACAAAGAAGATCTAGCCTTCAGCGGGGATTTGCCGTCGTCGTCGGCGCTCAATGTCTCCCTAACCATTTCCACGGCTATGGGTGCCTGTTGGGACCAATCGACCAGCGGCGAAGATAGTT
Organism: Polietes domitor; assembly: GCA_947397865.1. Lineage (NCBI taxonomy): Eukaryota > Metazoa > Arthropoda > Insecta > Diptera > Muscidae > Polietes > Polietes domitor. Next base: position 23,938,751 of record OX377622.1, on the reverse strand, counting down.
TGTAATCCATGTCCAAGGACCAAATGTCTTCCTTTTCGGTTTCCGTGGGTGTTTTCGGCCTAAAGTGCAACCAATCTCGGCGTATCTCGGACAACAGCTCATTGCAAATATCTAAACGCTGCGAAGAGGTGGGAGACAAACCGCCCATCATGGTGAGCTCCTCCTCCTGGTCATATTGACCCTCATTGGCCACATCTTCGATCAAGATACTGACACCGCCTCCTCCCTTCAAAGCTTCCTCGGCGTTCACCAAAGACTTGGGACGCCTTCTTAGATTTCTCTGTCGTATAACATCGGCCATTTGATTGAAACAGGACACTTCGTCGTCATCTTCACTTTCCGGCTTGATCGTTGCATGCTGCAGTTGTCCGCTTCTTGACGGCAGAGTGAGGTCGCGCGAGTCTTGCGAGTCCTCACAGACCTCTTTCTTGATCTTTATCAAATTGCTGAGCTGGGCCAAATTAACATTTTCTTCGTCTTCAACGATATCGGCTGCGGCCGCCGATGACGACGACCTCATCTTTTGTATGCTACTCAGGGGCTCGTTCGAATCGTCAGCCGAGGCTATCGAGGGCGCCGAGGAATCAATCAATTCTTGTTTAATAACTCGTTGTTGCTGCAGCAAATCACCTGGAGCACAAGAGGACGTAGATGCATTCTCTGAATCTGCATCCTGTACGATTTCCGTTTTTATCACATTCGTTTTGACACTTATACTACAGCTATTACTTCTACTACCGTTGCTAATGTTCATATTAACATTATTACTACTATTGTTGTTGTTGTTGGTGTGGTTGTTAATGCCAATATTTGATGAAGAGGACGCCGCCGCCGACGACAGCGACGTGGAAATGAGTATGAGGCTGTTATTCATTTTATCCATGGCAGGGGGTGTACAACGCTGATGATTGGGCCACGGTGGCACCAAACTGGTGGCATCATCTTTATTCAAGCCATTGACTTTTTCTTTCTCCTGCTTGATGATGTCCGTCGTCGTCGTCGGTATGATTGCTGCTGCTGCTGCTGCCGCTGGGGAGCTAACTAAATTATTTACACGTCCATTACTACTACTGCCGCCAACAACAACGTTGTCCACCATCAGCGATTGAGACAATTTGTACAACAAACGTCGCTGGGCCATCTCCATGTTCTTCTGTTGCTGTGTGTAGCTGCTGCTGTTCAATTTGCGTCGTTTCGTATTCGTTTCATTCTGTTGTTGCTGTTGCTGTTGCTGCTGCTGTAACTGTTGTCTTCTTCTTCGTCGTCTTCGGCGAGCCATAGATATACATGAATGGTAAACACGATCCCTTTGTATGTGCAAGCCATGTTCGTCTTCCAATTCGTCCTCATCGTCCGAATATTCGTACTCACAGCTACGACCATTGACATCATCAGCGTCTTCGGCTGCTGCATCATGATCGTCGTCGTCGACGTCGTCATCGTGATTCGTTTCTATGACTTCTTTCTTAATTGTAATGGCGGGTGTATTTGCATTATTTACAGTAGTTGTGGTTGTTGTTGTTGTTATTGCTGTTGCCGATATTAGCGCCCCCACCCCGGAGATGGTGGTTGAGGGCACTAAATCGACAACAGTTGGTGGTGAGGCGGGTTTTGTAGTAGAATCATTATTTTTAGTGGTGGTCGTCGTCGTCGTCGTTGTGATATCGCTAATGCTATCCGGTGTTTTGCTCTCCAGTATTGTGTAGTCAAGCTGTGACCAAAAATCATCGAAATTCGATGCAACACGATCTAGTAAAACGCGACCACCACGACCCATACGACGGCGGGCAAAGCCAATACAACGAGGTCTGTAAATTCGCGCAAAAGAAAAATGAAATGCGTACATTAAGGTGATGCTTTAGTTTCCTTGGGGTTTTTTTGGTCGTTACAACTACTTACCTTGGATGCTTTATGGAGGTTAGGGTGTAACGATATTTAGTGTCACCGAATCCATACTCCTCTTTAGGCTCCCAAGGCCAATTGCCGGTATGTGATCTCGACTGGAAAAGGGAGGAAGAGGAAATTATAAGTATTTTGGTAAACAAAATCCAAAAATTATATTATTTTTAATTGAAAAATATCGTCGAAGGCAACTTTGGGGTATTTCATGTGAAGCGATTGTAGACACTAGGGTGCATCGAACAAAAAGTATTGTGGTATGAGATACAAATGTAATTTTTTTTTCTAAATTCATGCACATTTCCACTAGTTTCACAGAACATTTTCAAATCTTAAAAAAATATTTCTTCATTTCATAAACAAACAAAAATATTTTGTAGAAATTTTCTTGAAATTCGAAAAAATATATATTTGTATCTCATACCACAAAAAAGTTAATTTTTCAAGCTGGGACAGTTTCATCCGAAACATTTGTTGTCCTCACAATTACCTTTAATTTAACGTTTAACCGGACATAATCGGGTTTATAGTCACAAAATTATAGTACACATAGTAAAGGTACCACCTCTTCGACGAAAAAATGTGTTAAAAAAATATTGGTATTGATTTTATAGAACACCAAATCTAATTTTTTAGGTCCCCGCTGCAACTTTTTTCTTTTTTTGTTGCGTAGTGCAATTAGCAAACATTTATTGCAGTTACTTCCACGGAAAATGTTAAAACTCCTACTACTACTCACCCTTAAATAATCGCAGCCTTGTCTTCTTCTAAATGCAAATGGAGCCTCTTCTTCACTCTCCGACCCGATTTTGTGCGCTAAATCTTCTTCCTCGGTTTCGATGTTGGATTCATTTGGCGCAGGCGATGAACTTTGACGATGCAGGTGATGATGCAGATGATGTGGCAGGTGGTGCGGCAGAGTCGCTGTACCCGGTACACCAACGCCACCGACACCACCAGCAACCCCAACACCCAGAGCAGCTCCTGTGGTTGCCGATGTTGGTATCACACCAATATTGGCTAAATACTGTTGTTGCTGCTGCAGATGCTGCTGCTGTTGCTGGTGATGCAGTTGTTGTTTATCACGGGGTACTTTATGTTTACGCTTCTTATACTGGCGTTTCTCCTTGCGACTACCAGAATTTAGTGTATCTATGTGGGAAAAAGGTAGGTTTTGAATTATATAGAGTATTTCAAAAAATATTTCAAATAATTACCCATAACAATATTCGCGGAATTCAGGTACTGCGATGCCGATGAATACATATGACCGCCGCCTGGCGTTGTTACACTGCCAGCCGAGCCCGGCGTCAACAATCCCGTAGAACCCACGACATTGTTAAGGCCGGCTGCCGATGAGGCCACACTCGGTACCACCGCTGTCGGTGTGGCTCCCGACGAGGACGAATGATGCGAGTATTGGTTTGCATACAAAGGAGCAAAGGCAGGTCTGCAAAACAGAGAAACACAGAAATATAAACACAATATAAATATTGAAACCCTGCCGCTGAGAGTTGGTAAACAACCTTGAATTCTTAAGCGTAGCACTGAGCTCGGACAGTAAAGCGCCATTAAAGTCTCTGAGTTGTACACGTTTCTCAAAGATTTCTATGGACAAATGCAGTTGTTCACGCTTAGTCTTCTCACGCCTCTTGACCATCTCCAACACGGTGGTGGCTCTTTGCAGATCGCGCCTATACGAAAAAAAAGATAATTTATTATTACTCTTCTATTATGGGTTTGTGGTGTTATAAACTTACCTCAACTTGAGCATCTTCTCATAGGAAGTCTCATCATTTTTACGATTCTTTCGCGTTTGCATTTTTTCAGTGCGCCGGCGAAATGCTAAGTACGGATTATTTGATGAGGCTCCCGGGCGATTCTCTGTCTTAACGGCGAGAATCAACGGATGTTGCTGTATTTGATTTGAAGACAAAAATGAAGACATTTCGGAAATGAAATGAATTTGTTGCAACAAAATTTCAAAATGAAATAGAACAGAATACAATAAAATGGAAGAAGAGAGGAGGGCATATTTGTATTTGTTTTTGTGTTTTTACCATTGTCAGGCGCTTGTTCAGCCAGTAGTCGTAGACGGCTATGCTGACCTCATCGTCCTGTTTGAGCAGCGCTTTTGCCTCATTCAATGTAACCACTGTCTGGCCCGAACTCTTCTCTAGACGATCCATCATTTGTTCAAATTTGAATGGCGTTAAATCTAAACGCTTTCGTTGTTGAGTTATCCAAAATTCATCCTCGCTATCCATATCATATTCGGGTACGTCTTGTTCCAAACCAAGTGCTGTAAAAGTGGAAGTGAAAGGATAAGATATGCGAGAGCCCACATGGGATTGTTACTTACGTTGCATGTGGATCAACTGCCGTGGCATGCGGTAATTTGGTGGATAATTTCTATCATAGAAATCTTGTTCGGTGGTATAGACTTCTGGAGTCGGTATAATAAGACCTGTACATATTGCTCGTTGTAAATGATGTTCCTGAAAAACACAACACACACACATAAATTTAAGTACAATTTAAAAATATTTGTTGTCATGCAATTTTCAGCGACATTGTTTATTTATACAAAAATATATTGGGTACAGAGTTTAATAAGCGTCTGGACTCAAAAAATCTTTAGAGTAAATATCGTTGTGACGTCATCCATTGTGGTTGGAGGAATTCACTGTTTTGTTTTTGTGGAATAAATTTGAAATTCTGCTTTGTTTGCTTGTGATTGTGCAAGAGAAATTCGATTTAGAAAAAAAGTATTCAAGTCATTGAACGAAATTTGAAACGTGATTCCATGAAAAAAACTTGGGAAGTCGTCACAGGGGAGTTATGATTATGAATTTTCTAAGCATCGAATCATTTTGGTTTAGAGAGGGTTTTCCAATTGAAATGGACAAAATTTGAATGATCATTTGATCAAGTTTTCAATACAATACAATGTAGAGAGAAAAGAAAAAAATTGTCGTCGTCATCCTCCTCCTTTTTGGATGAGCGAATTCTTCAAGAAGCAAAATTTTTTCATTTGGGACGATATCAAGCAGCACAAGGTCCTCCAGAGGCAATGCATCCGCACAAAATCATTGCGGATTGCGGGGATTGTGGCATCATCGGCGGAACTTCTTCGAAAACTTTGGTGGCATTGTTAACACCTCTCGAAGCGAACCAATTTCTTTTGACCAAAACGAACGAACACGCACACAGCTGATGTCCGAATGACCACCGTAATCGTATGATTTCACCCTATCAGACTTTGTTCTCTGGGGTATTCTTAAATCACAAACGACTAGTGCCCTCAATGCCAGCATAACACGAGCCATTCAGTCTGTTATAGTACCAGAGTCAACGAAATATGTACCTCTAGGATAGTTTTGGTGGATCAGTTCAGTTTCTCACTCAAATTTTCTGGTTTTTATCACTCCTCGGGTTTCATATGAATCTCACAAGATTGAAGAGAAAAGGAGGTTTTCAAATACATTTTTAACACTATCGAGATGAGCTGGAGTTTTATGAATTGATTGCCAATAAGTCGGGTGCACCGATTTCAGAATTGTTTTTCCATTACCAAAATATGTTTTGGTGATTTAGAAGTAATCATAATTTAATTTTCTTCGTACTTTGTTTTTTTCTTAGTTAACTTTGAATACTGAGAAACACCACAATAAATATTATATGAAATTCGAATACATTATTAGGCTGGGTCACAGTGCATTCAATTAAAAAATAAAACTCACACCCCAGAAATTTAATTTCAATTGTTTGTTTATTGATGATGAAGCAAAATATTTTGAACACAGGTCGTAAAATGTTTTTGAAAAAAAAAACCCCTAAATCATGTTTTTCGAGTGCTTATTTTTTATTTTGCACTTTTGTCCACATTTTATTTCTGAATACATTGTTTATTATAATTAATTACAATAAAAATCTGATTATATTTTTGAAAAAGAGGACCTCAAATAAGAAAAAAGGAAATACATGTTTAGTTAGAAAGTTTGGAAAAAATCGAAAAAAAAATATTTTGTAAAATATGGGCGGAAACCCATAAAAATAAAAAATCGATTTTTTAGATGTTTTATTATTTTTCTCTCATTTAAAAAAAAAACGAAATATTCTCGATAAATTTCGAGTTATCGAAATCAAAAATATCGGAAAAAGTAGAATTTTATAGAAAACTGAAAAATAGACAGAAAAAATGTTTCGATAACTGACGTAGTTATCGATACAGTGTAACATCACTATTGCTGTATTTGATATTGTGGTCAAAATTATTTGGAAAAAAAATAATGACCGATTGTTTTAAACAATTTTTCCTTTGAAGTGCAAGTGTAAAATTATTTTTGTTATTGAATTTCTTTGTAATTTAAAATTTTGCTTTAACCCATTACCGCTCTCTGTCTCCATAAGAGGACACCTGTTTAATGTCAGACATTTGAACAACAGTTTTTTCTGGTCGTTTAAGGGTTAAATAAAAATACACATCATTTTTATTGAATGTCCACAATCTGTAACTATGGAAATTATCGCTTACTATCATCGGCCACTAAAACAGTTATCGATTTTTTTCTTCTTATTTTCGATTTTAAGTTCATTGAACGAAAACTTTAACATCCGATAACTAAGCGACATATCGATAACATTCCGACCTATTTTATATATTTTTATCATCTATCCAAATATGTAGCCCGATCTAGGGAATGAATACACCGAATTTCACGATTCTGGCTGCAGTCGATAGTTTGGTACCCATTTTGCTTTTCCCTAAATAAATGACCGATTTTTTTTAAATAATTTTTCCTTTTTGTTTTTCTTTGAAGTGCATGTAATAATTATTTTTGTTATTGAGTTTCTTTGTAATTTAAAATTTTGCTTTACAGATACCAGACATTTGAACAACAGTTTTTCTGGGCGTTAAAGGGTTAAGTAATCATTTTTATAGAATGTCCACAATCTGTAACTATGGAAATTATCGATTACTATCATCGGCCACTAAAAAAGTTATCGATTTTTTCTTCTTATTTTCAATTTTAAGTACATTGAAAGAAAATAACGTTTTTTTAAAACTTTTACTTCCGACAACTCGATAACTAAGCGAGATATCGATAACATTCAGACCTATTTTATATTTTGGGTCATCTATCCAAATATGTGGCCCGATTTAGGGAATGAATACACCGAATTTCACGATTCTGGCTGCAGTCGATAGGTTGGTAACCATTTTACTTTTTCCTAAATTTACAAATTTCCCAAAAAATTAAAGTTATGCGTAGTGGGCTCCGTATTATAAGTATACACTTTTTGTTTTTCACGTCTACGCAGTCAGAACGACAATCGATTTTAATTATTCTAGCTGCATCCGATTAGTTGGTAATAATTTCCCACTAAAAGTATAAATTTCGAAGAAAAAACCTATCGAAATGGACTACGAATTTCAAGATTTTAACTTCATTCGTTCGGTTGGTTTCATTTTTATCTCTTTTTTCCACCTTTTGAAAAGGTGAAAATAAAATTCGAAGTACGAATTTTGACAAAATCCCTTATTTTATGTTTGTATGTAACTAGAGGGATGTACACACCGAATTACATGCTTCTAGTTGTCCTTTGATTGGATAGGGAACCATATTTGTCCCATTTCACCCACTAATAGTATGAATGAATCGCTTTATGATGCGTAATCAAGACAAAAATCGTCAAAAAATTTGCTTAATAAAACTGTAAATATTAGTGTTAATTAGGGATATTATCTGTCATTGTTAGGGGGGAATTTCCCTCTGGACCAATTTTGTCCAACCGATCTACAACTATTACGCGCATTCTTGGAGAATTTGGACATCATAGCTCATATTTGTCAAGAAGTGTGTGTGTAACTCACAACAATTTAATTATTATTTTTTAACAGCCGCAAACACCATTATATACATATATAACTCTAGTGATTAGAGAGAGAGAGAAAAACTAATAAAGGATGTCCTAAATTTTACGCAAGTTGTTGTAAAGTAAAAGCTAGAATTTTTTAAATTAAAAATTGTTATTGATTCATAAAGAAAGTAGGAGCTAAATAACAATATCAGTCTTCAACTTTTCATTAAATTATGGTGACGGGGTAATCTTTGTTTACATTTTTATACAAATGTGTTCGGACGTTTTGTGCATATGTATGTATGTACTATCATATATTAGTAAACTTATTTGTCATTTAGTAATAGAATAGATTAGAAAGCATTAACTGCATTGAAAACAAGCTATCATTGATAAGACGTGAACACTAGTTTACAAAAACTCAACTGTGGGACTGGACTGTTTTATCGCAATAGACACAGATCTGTTATAAGGCCGAACATTTTGGATTTACAGCATTTCATATTTGTAATGGAAACAAGTTTATTTAAATGACAAGATATCTGATATCTAAGACGCCACGATATGATTATATTATTGGATAGAGTACCTCAAAATAAGAATATCGAAATCTTGCTTACTTATCGAGTTTTCGAAAAAAAATACTTTTTTAAAATCAAAATAAATAAAAAACGAAAAAATAATATAAAATTTTCGATAACTATATTAGTTATCGAAATCAAACAAAATCGATTTTTGTACTTTTTTATTATTTTGAGAATATAAACTATCTGACCGTTTTATTGGCAATTTTTTAGAAGAATATCGAAATCTTGCTTAGTTATCGAGTTATCGAAAAAATACTTTTTTAATAAAATCAAAATAAATAAAAAACGAAAAAATAAAATAAAATAAAATTTTCGATAACTATATTAGTTATCGAAATCGAACAAAATCGATTTTTGTAATTTTTTATTATTTTGAGAATAAAAACTAACTGACCATTTAATTGGAAATTTTTTAGAAAAAAATTTTCCTTTTTAGTTTTTGAATAATATTTAATAGTTATTTTTTTAACGAATTTCTTTTCAGGAATACTTATAATTATGATCAAATTTCCACAATCAATAACTAATATTGATTACTCAGGCAGTTGTCGATAACTATAAAAATTTGTCGAATTTTTCTTCTAACTTTCGAAATTGTGTCCATTAGGAAAGAACAAAAATCTATTTTTCAAACTATCCGAAATATCGGTAACATGCCCACCATGCCCTTAATTTGTCTACAATCTACAATCTCTCTCCGAGAAATGAATACGATTGTAAATCTTCAGTCTGGGAAAAACGTGCACAAAAATGTGGCATAAGTTCCACAAAAAAGGAAATACAAATAAAATACTATTTTTTTTGTTATATATCAAGGTTAAAACAAAAAAAAAAACATTGTGTCGCTTTCCAGTTATATAGATCCCACAGATCATACGTTTTGCTTTGGAATTCAATACTAATATCTTCTTAGAAATACTAAGAAGATTTGTCTGAAGAAGACATGTCTTGTCATTTTTAGAAATCAAAGGAGTAATTAAAAAATAAAAACTTGTCAGGATATCCATATTCATTTAATAGAGATCGAGGCTAATTTTAATTACTAATAGTTAGTTACTTCCAAGATTTCGTCCTTCTTTGAAAGACATCTTCAGAAAATTCAAAAATTAAAGCGAAATCTACGAGTTGTTCCCGCTTATATAAAATGGTTAATTATTCCGGAATTATATAAAAACAAAGTAATTGAAAGATTAACTTTCGAGATGAGTTTTGCTTCCGACCCTAATTCGTATTATTCGTTTTTATCTAGTGTAATATGTCCCAAATATTCAATTAATCGATATTATTCGTAACTATAAAATTTCGTATAAAAAATACTTAAATCGACAGACACCTCGTTTAATACTATAATTTGATTTAGAATGGCCTGTTTGTATCCATTTAGCAGTGTTCTACAATTAAGCAATTAAATTTGCACTAGGTTATTTCAATGATCTATGATCTGTGCACTTAGCTGAAATGTACAAAAAGGTACACTAAAATGGGATCAGTATTAAATTCGACTTTGAAACTAGATTGCCTATTTTTTAAACAATATTAAAAAAGTATTATACAAGTTACAAGTTTTGTAACTTAAATCGGGCAATTTTAAACGCACATAGAGTAAAACAATTTTTCATTAACATCTCAATATTGAGAAATTCTAATATAAGCGTTTATTTTTGAAAGCTACAGTATTTTGAATGAAATTGCCAATTCATAAAAAGTGTGACTAAAATTAATTTTGAATATCGACTTTAAGACTTTGTTCTACAATTCTTTAGAAGTGGTTTTACCGATTTATTTGATACCATCCCGTGTTTTTTTTGATAAATAATTATTTTTTTGTTTGCGGAAAAAAGATACGTTTTTTCTGCATTTTGCCCTGAAACTGCATTTCCGTTTTCATTTCTAAAAAATCCAAATTGAAAAAAGGTTTTACATTTTTTTCTAAAATGTTGCCTTCTGATAGTGCAAAACTTCAGCTTTATCAGCTGTTTTTCAATATTGTACGCTTGCTTTACGATTAACCAAATTAAAGTTTTTTTGAAATTAATGTTTTCTGATTTGAACTGGGATATTGTCCTGGCTCAAGACCATTTTGCATCTATATTTAATAGAAGGCAAATTTATTTACAGATGGCATGGTGACATTTATTACTTGGCTGCAGACTGCCACTATCATGATTTCCACCCTGTCAAAGGCTTTGTCAAGTGGCTTCGCAACGACTTTTCAACATCTAACCCGGCCTCTATAAGGAGATAATTCTCACAACTCAACAACAGCACAACTCACTTGCCGAATATGTGTTAAAAAAACCGCACCAAGTGATAAAGTACACATGCCATCTTACAAGCATTTCATTGAGTTGCATATGTAAGTATGTGTATATGCAGGTATAGTTACCCAGCAATACTTCTGCCGTTTTAGTTTTTTTCGTTTGTATTTTTTTGTGTGTAATCAATATTTGATTTGAACTGGGATATTGTCCTGGGTCAAGACCATTCTGGATCTATTTTTAGGCTGTTTACATTACGCGACATATTTCAAGGGTCCATAACTCAAAATAAACATTCGCGATAAATATTGTATATATTTACGAAACAACTGTAAACTAGTGTAATTTGGTATAATTGGTGCATCGAATCATGATTAAAGGTGTGATTTGATTGGCAACCACCACTGCAATCTTGCTTGATAACATATCGTATAAATTTAATTTTAAAGTATAACGAGGAGGGCTATCTATATAGACGACACTAATGGGTCTAACCTAGTAGTAATGACTTTTGTCTAATTATGTACTCAACATACTACACCATTTCCAATTGCAATTTAAGTTATTAAATGTTTTCAATCCATTCTGTAGGTATACGAATATTTACTGCTTATTTGTGGCTTTGTGTCAAAGATCATCTTTGTTATTGAGTTAACCTTAATCATAGGTTAACTCACATTAAATTTTTAACTATAAAACCAGGCATAAAACGAGTCATAGATTGACTTATCTCAACATTAGATAAAACTGACATCTATATCTGTTAGTTAGTTATTACTTCAGGTATGTTGAAAATGGTATATAGTGTCGTCTATAATAACCCTACGGGAAATTAATGGCAATTGCTATAAACCTACATATCCTGGGATAAGTCGCTATGGATTTATCACAGAACTCGACCCAAAGTGTGAATAAATTGTCAATTTACTTCTAATTTATGTATATTTAAATAAATGTTTTGTATTTGTTTATAAAGGGTGTATTCTTAAAAGTTATAGGAAAGTTAAAAAAACGCATAAAATTCAGAAAAAAATGCATGAAATCTTTATTTGAATCGAAAGAACGGTCCATGCATTTTGGGCAAAAAAAAGTTGTATATCATCTCACGGTAGCGCTCACCATTCACAGTTACGTTACGATTCGCATCATCTTAGAAGAAGTACGGTCCAATGATGCCACCAGCCCATAAACCGCACCAAGCTGTGACTTTTTCTGGATGCATTGGTAGCTCTTGCAATGCTTCTGGCTGATATTCACTCCAAAATCGACAATTCTGTCTATTTACGTACCCATTGAGCCAAAAATGAGCTTCGTCGCTGAACGCAATTTTTCTTTCTTCAGAGCACGCATTTTGATAATAAAATTCAATAATTTGCAAGCGTTGTTCGTTTGTAAGACGATTCATGGTTAAATTATAGACCAAACTGAAGATGTTTGACAGTGAAACAAAACACGAAACGTGCGTCAGCTGTTTAAACCAGTGTTGCCAAAAAAAGATAATAGCAAAAAAATCACCCTTTACTTACAATAAGATATATTGTCGCATAATAATAAAAATAGTGGCAAATTCCAGAAAAAATGTGCTAATCTCTTCAGCTATCTAGCATATTCGTTAAAAATTATATCTGAGCGATCTTCGTGCCAGGCCAGCATACCTCGACACAGTTAAGACCTCTGTCAACTATTACAACAATTTAGATAATATTATGCTATGATTTTCAAACCGAGTGCGGTTCTTTTAGAATGGTTTTAAGACTTTAAGTCCAAGTCATGTCCTTTGAAACCGATTTCAGATCATGTCCTTTGAGACCAATCCTATGGTATGTCTGTTGAGGTATGCTCCAAGTCATGACCTGTGAGACCGGTTTTAAACTGGTAGTTTAGAACAGGCAGCGGACATGTCCAAGATATATAACAGGGGGTCAATTTACCCCCCTCCAATGACAAACACATGTAACAGGTACCAGTCTCCTTCATATATTTAGGTTAGAACCAGGACCTCTATTTACCCTCCAGTGACTAGTCCTATGACTTGTCCTGAGACAGTTCATTTAGAGAAACGGCGCTAAAAGGGGAATTTTTTAGTATTTGCCTTGAATTGGAATTTAAATGATGAATGCACAAGGGTATAATTATATGCAATTTCGATTCGTACTCATTAAATGTAACTTAGCATGTGAATTCTAAGTCGCTAGAGTTCTGCGTCTGAGAAAAATGCTCCTTAATAATTTTTCAGACCAAAATCAATAATGAAGGGAAGATGTAACATGGCGGAAATTCAATAACAGAGACTATAGAGTTTGCTTCGAATATGGAAAGGAGTGAGAAGAAATAGATTTATTAAAATTGTCGTTTAATATATCTTTTTATTATTATTTACAATGAGGGAAAAAAGTCAACATATGAACCAAATTTCGGCTCCCGGACAAGTACAGAAAAATAATGAAGAAATGTAATGATGTAGGTTTGCTTGAAATCTCTTTTTATTAATAAGTGTCAAAAAATCCGTATCTATACGTCATGCGTCTTTTGGTTGATTTCTGCAGGATAATAGCGGAAAATTAACTATTTTTGAAAGAAATTTTAGCAAATGTTCGAAAATTAGTTGTAAAATGTATTTCAAAACAAGGTTACTATTGAAAATAAAGCCCGAAATTATGTAAATCAACAGTTGAAACTGTATTTCAAAACACAATTACTATTGAAAGTAAAGCCCGATGAGACGACCCAAGCAGGAAGATTCTAGCTTTTATCCAAAAGAAGTGCACAAAAAATCGAATGCTGTCCGCAAAGCTTGGAAACACAATTACTATTGAAAGTAAAGCCCGAAGAGACGACCCAAGGAGGAAGGTTCTTGCTTTAATCCAAAAAAAGTGCACAAAAAATCGAATGCTGTCCGCAAAGCTTGGAAAGTGTTATTTTACGATACTCAAAATATTAATGAAATTAATTCAAACTACAGTTATGTTCAATAGTTTTACTCGCTTCCATTTGTCAAAGGTCAAAAAGAAGTTGTTGTGTTTACCTGTCATTGATTCAGATGATTCGTTCGTCTATTTTAAAATATTTTAAAGAAATAGGGATTTAATGTTTTTTGAAAAGTTTTTTTAAGCTTCATATTTGCGCCCACCGATTTAATATTTCATTTTTACTCTGACAATAAATATTTACCATTTTTGCAGGTAACCCAAACATAATTAATAAATAGATAGAAATAAGCTTAATTTATAAATAGATTGTCTCTCATCGTGTGAAATTACTTCTGTAAGAGCTGTGAGGACTAGGAGGGGATTGATAGCGAAAACCTCTCTCTGTATGTGCTCGGCTATGGCTAAAATACGTTTTGTGAGACTGGGTTCAGCTTGTGCGGCTTAGCCAGTGTAGACGTCGGTAAGATAAAGTGTTTCTTGATTCGCACAAATTACTTAAAATTTTATCACATATTAACCTTGCTCTACCGAAGGTTAAGCAAGACCTGAAGTGTTTTAAAATATAGGTCAAGGCCTAAGGCGTCACATTTAAGGACACAATGTCGCTTTGGCTGAAGTGATATCGGTTTTGTTTTGATATTCGTGATTTGCGACGTACTATTATACTATATATACATTTCTTAACATATGCAGTGTTTATCAAATATACTCCTACATATACTACAAATGTCCAGATCCACAGTAGGAGTTCTAGGCTCAGCAGAATACTATGATTATATTTCCAAAATTATTTATTTCCTATGTTAGACCTGGACCATCTAGTCTGGTATTTCCAAATTTATTACTACTTCTCTATAAGCTTTTAAATGGTAGATAGAAGATATGTTTTTTAAAACTTTGCAGGTTCCTATACCGTCAATATTTTGTTGACAGCTTTTATGTGAACTTCAGGATCAATTCATTTTCAATATCAGTAGTAAAATCTCTGAAACAAATAAACTATTCATGCAATTTGTCTTCATTTGAAAAACTGTAAATAGAACATGCAAGCATTTAATATCGAATCTGCAGTACAGAAACACTGAATCAGCATTTCAACCAAGTCCTTTGTAGCTTAAAACAAAAACTAAAAATTTACCTTAAATAGTGCATACATTTACTATCTAAAAATATGTTTAAAAAACTCACCGACTCTTCCTCTTTTTCCATGCCACTGGGCATTTGTGGTACCGCTCTATTGATCGCTGAATATTCCGGCAAATCCGGCAGTTCCTCGGCCAAATATATGGGCATTTGCTTGGAGGGATCAAGGGCACGAGCCCTAAATGATAATTTCGACATGATGATGATGTCGTGTTTTCCGTCCTTCCTCTTTTACTTCTTTGTTTGTTGTTACGAACTAAATTTGGCTTTTGTTAAAGTTGAATTTTATAAAAATCAGAATATTTTGTTTTTATGTTTACGGGGAACTAATGAGATGAGTTTTGTTGTGGGAAGGAGTTGCTGTTGCTCGATAATAATAATTAATAAAAAAAAACAATCCAAGGTACACACGGCGGCCTTCTTATCCTTCTAGAGTAAACCTTAAATAGCCTTGATGATAGTAGTTATGAGGACAATGTGAAGAATGCTGGTAGTAGTTACAACCGGGATGGTTGGGATGGAGCTGGTGCAGATGCTGGTGCTGGTGCTGACTGTGGTGAATAATACAAAAGCCTGGGGGAGAACTGTGTGAGATCGCCGCCGTAGGATGATATCGGTTAGATAATTTAGATTTAAAAGCCTCCTCCTTTTTGAGTGGTAGCAAAGCAGCACTGCTGCTTTGTGAAGGTTTACCGGCTAAATTACTCCACCGACTCGATGACGAGGATGATGAAGAAGAGGAGCAACAGTGATCCAGTAGTGATGAGTCTACTCCTTCTGCTACCCTTCTACAATGTAGAACCTTTAAAAGGTATAAAACTACAATAATGTGTATTTGTAGTAGTTTTTGTTTACTGGATGAGGACGACGGAAAATCCTCCTGCTCGTACAATATGTAATGTTGTTTTTTGTGGTGTAGTAAAGGTATACTGGGATAGATCTTATCGTCCACCTCCACCTCCTCCTTTGTTATTACCGCTGTTGTACACGTTGCTGTCGACGTCGTCGTCGTCGTCCTTGTTGTCTTCTTCGTCGTCGTTGTTGTGGTTTTCGCTGCTGCTGCTACTGCTGCGGATGAGTGTACCACTCCAAAAGCCGGCTCGACGTATTTCTTCTCCTCCTTCTCCTCCTCAACGCCTAGTGGTGTTGCGGTTGTTTTTCTTGTTGTTGCTGTTGGTTTGTTTGTAGAGATCAGCAGTGGCACGACTAAGAACCACAATACTAACTGCTGCTGCTGTTGTTGTTGTTGTTGTTTATAATGTTGTTGTTGTATTAGATGTTGTTGCTCTTGATAGCTCTTGTTGTTGTTTGTGTTGTTGTTCGGCTTCGACAACTGATGCTTATTATTATGACAACTACGACTTTTTTGCAATGGAAGCAACAATAACAAATCGTGTGGGCTATGAGACGACGACATTTTTCAAATTGAAATCGAAAAACTTAAATAAATTTGCATAATTACAACAATAATAAACGTTAACATTTGTATACATTTCATATTTCTTTTACAACAACAGCAACATTTAGTAGCAGCAACAGCGGCGACAGCAACGGAAGCGCCGGTAACAGCAGCAATGATGATGGCAATCCAACAACACCGATCACAGCAACACTAAACTGCATTTTTTACGCAAAACATGATACCGATGTTTTATTTTATTTTATTTTATTTTTCTATTTATTCTTTTTGTTTTAAATTCTTCCACGAAATTGATACTCTTGTTGTTGAGTGAGTGAGTTGTGAGTTTTCTTTGGGATTCTCTTTCTTGTTCTTCTCGTTTCGTTTTACACCGAATATAAATTTTCTTTTGTTTTCAATTTTGTTGTTGTGTTGTTATTGTTGTTGGTTGGTTGGTTGTTGTAGTGTAGAAAGCAATGTGTAATGTGGTTGGTTTTTAATTAATTTCCGAATTCCTTTTTTCTCTAAAGCGAATTCAATTATATTCTTTGTTGTTTCTTCGTGTGATTGATGACAGTTTGCCACGCTATTTCATCTGTCAAAATTTAGGGAGAAAAAAATGCACACATTTAAATTACGTACGAATTACAACAACACTGCGCTAATGTAAAAAATGCACTTTTTATATGAGGGAGAGAGAGCGAATTGAATTGACCGACCGACCGACCATGAGAGCCAGAAATGGCGGGTTACTTTTCATAAACACTCAATAAAAATATACCAAATATTCGCTTTAAATCACATATTTTCAACTAGTAGGCTCTGTATTATTATTATATTTTAGGAATTTTCAAAAGAAATTCATATTTTATCACTGTAGCTCCCACCGAATGACCAAGTAAACAAAAACTTCTTCTAAGGCAAGGCGAATATCATTTCATACACAAACATTTATTGCGGCGAATTCACACAATTTTTTTCTGGTCGTTTTTTTTGCATGGAAAAACACAATGCAAAAACTTTTTTTCACCGCACGAAAATGCTTTGTTTTTCTCACCGTTTCAAGCTCAAATCAAAGAAATCAATTTTCAATTAAAATTTTCTACAACTTTTCACAAATATTTACCAATTATTTTAAGGGAAATTAACAAAACGAAAAAAATATTCTGTGTAAAATGTTTGGTACAGAGATAGCGTGGTTAGGCAGCCGAAAACGAACTAACAGCTTCGTCAAAAAACAAAGACAACAAACACACGCAACACCTATAGGCATCCCGCTCTAACGAAAATAACACCGAATCATGGCCCCTGCCCTATAGACATTTCGTTCAGTTGACCGCATTCGGTATACCAACTATTGTGCACAAAACTATCGCGTATTCACTCTGCCATGACTCCGAAAAATGTTTTTGACGCACTCACACACACACGCACACTCGCTCGCGCACACATCTACACAACCCTTACAAAAGGCGCGCGCATTTTTCTTTCGTCGTGTTCCCACTTTACACACTTTTCAAGCAGCTCTCTCCCTCTGCCGCACTGTTTGCTTATCCAGCAGTTAGAGCGAGATGTTTACACATTCCCTTTACGACTTCATTCGTCTTTTTTTTCTGTACAAAAAAAAACAACGACCGATAGAAAAAAAATTTTCAACGAAAAAAAAATCGATTGTTCTCAAATGAATCTCATACTTTTTACATTGAATTTTCCATTTTAGACACTTGTTTTTTTCATAATTTTATTTGAAATTTATTGCAAATGCCTTATCGTGCATTGATTCGTATAGATTTCTTGAGAATTTCTATGAATTTTGCGTAAAATTCTTTATTTAATTGTGCAACGACACGAGTTATTCACAGGGACACGTTTTGTGTGTAACGGCGGCTACAATACGAAAAAACACGAACGAACGAGTCGACATGATGACAAACAAAAAAATTTTCGGAGTAACTAATCTCGCAAAATAATAGAAAAATATTTTCCACACCATATATTACCGAAAATGAGCATATATTGCACAAATGATTGCACCAAAATTAGGGAAATTAAAATCTGATCCCTGGATCGGATTAAATAGTTTCAAATAAAATTAATTAATTGTTTTGGAAAATAAAATAAAATTTATTTTTTCATTTGAACCCGGCAGGCTTGCCAGATGTTGGGATTTGTCCCCAAACCATGGTGGTTTTCGATGGTCAAAAGGACAAAAACTGAAATGGGACAGAATTTCTTATGATTCAACCTAAATCCGCACGTACTGCCTGTTAAATTGGCCTTATAGCCTTGTCACACTGTATGCGAAATTTAGCTGAAATGGCATATGGTCGATTTTCTAATGTTAAATTTATATAGGATCTGACATTTGGGTAAATCGACCTTATTTCATTTCAGCTAGATTTCACATGCAATGTGGCAAGGCTATTAATATACTAGCTTATAATTAAGTTACTTTATGATAGCCTTACTTTAAGATAATTTATGCACGCAAAGAAAAAATGTGAGAAATCATACAAAAAATTTACCTAAGTTTCTTAGGTGAAATACAACTTTAAAAGTTCTTTGGCAACTCATACAGAACACTTGGGTAATTTGGTACCAAAAAAACTACTGCCAGTTATACAATAAAACTTGTGTAAAATTACCTTGTATGTTTTGGCTGTATTTCAAAGCACTTTGTTTTCTTAAACAATTTGAGTTTTCTCAATACATACAAATGAAGAAATAAATCAACTAATTTATACAATAAAACAACCCCAAGATATTGGAAAATTTTTACCATTTTAATTTATGTAATTATTGTAATGTTTAATTTATGTAATTTTTAATGTTTTTTTACTAAATTGAATAAAATAAATGACCAAAAATCATTTAATTAGTATTCTATTTCCATCCCAAATAAAAACGCTGATAGCTTTAATCAAAAACGTATTTATTTAATATATTCACTAAAAGGTGTTGAAGACTTACATTAAAAAAGGACGGCTTATCAAAGAAGAGATTTAAAGAATATTCTGCTACATCATCAATATTACACCAACAAGGCCGTTTAAGAGTTTTAAGATGGGGCAAGAGGAACCATGTCACAAGCGATATAATTTTGTCGCCTTTGTAAATAAACAAACAAATTGGACCATGTTGTTTATTGGAAGTTTCGTATGTGAAATAAAACGATTTCAGCTCAAGGTCGATTTACAAATGTCAAATTGTGGAATCTGACATTTGTAAATTGTCCTTATGTCATTTTTTGCTCACATTGTCGCCAATAAATATTTGTATCAAAACAAATTTTCAAAAAAAAATATTTTGTGTTGACTTTTTTGGACTTAGCCTTGATAACCATAAATTTGACTTACACTAGATAATTATCCAGTCTAAGTCAAAAACACAAAATTATTTTTTCAAAATTTGTTTTCTCACACACATTGATATTGCTTTTGACGACGATTTTAAAAAACATTTTTTTTGAGTGACATTTTAACATTTTTTTTTTAGATTTTGGTTGACTTTTTTGGAATTAACCTCGATAACCACAAATTTTCCTTACGCTGGATAATTATCCAGGCCAGTTTTCATAAAATTCTAAGACGATCTAGCCACGTCAGTCTGTTCGTCTATTAATCCGTCTTTCCATCTGTTGAAAGTACGCTAGTATGTTTTTACTCTTTTTACAAAAAACCATTCACAATAACTCGAAAACACCAAAATGACAAAAAATTACAATCTGGTAACATAGTAGTCTACAATAATAAAGTAAACACATAAATCGATTTAACTAAAAAGTCGATTTTTAACTACAATCGGAATTCATTTAACAATCACTAACTTCAGCCAATATTTTGTAAACAATATCGAAGAAGAAGAAGAAATATTTAGGGGGACGGACGTCGTTTAACGTTTTGGAACAAAAATAATATAAATATATTTTCGCAGAGTGCCTAATAATTGGAAATAAACAAAAATGTATCCTCTAAGTTCACAAAAGAAATATTGGACGTTTACAAGCTTGGAACAATTGAATGAACTACGTTTGAAAAGAAATCAAAAGTTTGTGGAGATACATGGAGCACAAATGGATGTAAGTGGCGAATCCAGGAATAAATTGGGTAGACTTTGAAATTTCTATTATTGTCCTTCTTTAGGAGCAACAGCGTTTGGATTTCTTTCTGGATGCCACGGAAGAACACCTGTTTCTAAAGCAATATGAAATTTATTTAAATGATTTTTGTCGGCGTTTTGAACCTATGATGCCCAAGTGCGTTGTTGGTACAGCAATACATTATTTCAAACGATTCTTTTTACACAACTCACCTATGGATTACCATCCCAAGGAAATATTGTAAGTGCATCCGAAATATATGTCCGGTATAGTTTTGTTTACATCTCTGCCTATCTCTGTTTTGAGGTTATGTCCTTGTTTACATTCTTCGAAGGACTCGAAACACATGTTTATGTCTCCTCTTATTTTAGGGCAACGTGTGTTTATTTAGCCTGTAAGGTGGAGGAATTCAATGTATCGATTGGCCAATTTGTCAGCAATATCAAGGGTGACCGCAACAAAGCCATGGATATTATTTTGTCCAATGAATTACTGCTCATGCAACATCTCAACTATTATTTGACCATACACAATCCCTACAGACCTATTGAGGGATTTTTGATAGACATAAAGGTAATGTACCCGGTCTGTAAATTCTGTTTGTGGACCATGTATTAATTGTTTACATTTTCCCACAGACTCGCAGCTCTATGATAAATCCCGAACGTTTAAGACCACATATTGACAGTTTCATAGAAAAAACATTTTTCACAGATGCCTGCCTTCTGTATGCACCTTCTCAGATAGCATTGGCCGCCGTTCTGCATGCTGCCGGACGGGAGCAAGAGAATCTCGATAGTTATGTTACAGATAATTTATTGAATGGCGCTCGTGAAAAGTTGCCAGCGCTTATAGAAGCCATAAGAAGTGAGTCATTTTCGTGAAACAAGCGATTAGGCTTTAGATTGATTATGTTTTTAATTTTTACAGAAATTCGTATTATGGTTAAGCAGTATGAGCTGCCACTCAGAGATAGGGTTAAGTTGATAGAAAAGAAATTGGAGAAATGTCGAAATCAGGAAAACAACCCAGATAGTGATATGTAAGTATTAATCCAATAATCATGTACGTAAATTGTAGCTCAAAACATTCCCCTTTTTCGAAGGATCAATGTACAATTTGGACTAAAATATTTTTGTTATCTTCTGGATTTCAGTTACAAAGAACGTATGCGTAAGATGTACTGTGATGATGATCTTGAGGTAGTCGAGGACACATCGTATTACATAGCCGATTCCAGTGCGGATATGTCCGCTTTAAATATGAGCCAATAAGTATAATATAATGTTTTGTGCTGTTTTGTTTTGTACGTCCTTTTATATAAAAAAAAAACAATAAAAATGTTAAAATATAGAAAAGAAAAAAGTAATATGTACCACGTTACTGTTATTTTATCCCGAACAGCAACATTTACTATCAAATTTAAAATTTTGATTTAAAGACAGCGTTTTCTGTAGTGGGCAGCCAATTAATAAATTTGCATTCTAGAAAATATACATGATGCAAACCGAAATAAAACTAACAAAAATAATTAAAATAAATGCACGGCGCGTTAATAAAGGTATGCTGGGTAAAATATACAAGCATATACATACACACTAGGCTCGATCGCAAAAAATATCTTTTCATCACCCAGGAATAAAATTTGGAATGTTTATTTTCGTTCGTCTATGGCGAACGATCAAAAATCACTTAACTTTTACTTGAATTCTATAAAACGCAGATAAGAAATATTTTAATAACGAGCTTTTTACGCGCTTTTCTATAGACATTACGAATTAACGACTCCTGTGGTTTATAGATTTCTCATAATAATTGAGTTATTTTTGATCATTCGTCATAGACGAACGAAAAAAAAAATTTAAAAACAGTCCTTAATTATTGTTTGTGAGCTAAACTCCTTTAAGCTTGTGAGCAAACACTCATAAAAATCATGTTTTACTGTTTATTTTTTCATGTTGCAATAACAAGGTTCTGATAATGGATTCTGATAGAGAGGGTAAACAAAGAATATACGTGTATCGTCGTTTTGGTTATCATTTTGGAGGCGTGTCAATATTTACACCCTTTAGCATATTCTTATGTTGAATCGGCATAGGAAACCTTGTGATCCTTACATTTTAAGTATAGGATGTTTTCAGCATTATTACTTAAAATTCTACGAGGAACATTTTTGTGGAACATTTTAACCCTCTACCTACTCAATGTAGGGGTCTTTTTGGCACCTTTTGTGAAAAAGAGTGAAAAACACCCCTAAAGCAGGGGTTTAAAGGGACAAAATGTCCTATAAAAATATTTGACTTAAAATTCCACTATGTCTCTGAATACACCAAAACTCAAAACATAACTTAAATGCCAGAAAAAAACTGCCAAAACTGAATTTTAGGGAGGTAATGTGAATGCAAAAAGTTATTCTACGTCAAATTTCACTATAAGTCACCCAACAAAAGAATGCTTTAGATATAATATATAAATAAAATATCAGTATCAATTTGGATCTTTCAACAAGAAATTATTTATTAAATTTTTCTGTTAGTTCTTGGTAAGTAATGACCTGCATATGACAGCTATAAGAGAAGGAATACTCTTGTCTTTATTGTTATCTGTTTTGATAAGTTTTAGGTACTTTTATTCGAATTCAATTCGTAAAATAATGGAAGATATTAACTGGAATGACCAAAACTTGTATTTTTGCAAAAATTTAGTATTAATAAAAACTTCAATAAACCAGTCAATTATTGACGGATTTAAATAAATTTACATTTACATATGGTTACCAAACAAAATAATATGCAAAAACATGGCCAAAGTTGAAAAAGGTTAATTTAAAAAAATGCGTTTGTTGGACAGAAGCACACATTTTCTTAAGTTTTCTTTTCGATTGAAAGTTCCAGTTTTCTTCTTTTCAAATGCGATGAGAAAGTACAAATCGGTTGTTAACCAACTAAGTTACAGGCTTATAAGCGCACAAAGGTACGAAAAATCGGGTTTGACCCGTAATCCAACAAGCAAAGTAATACGAAAACGATTCGAAATCAATCATATTCGTATTGTGGAAGTTACCTCACTTAGAGAAGTTTGTGCGGCCAGGTCGATACGCCAAGGCAATACGAAAGCAATACTTTCGGATAATAGATCGGCGATATTGCCAGATTATCGTCCGGAAGAAATCTATATGATATTGCCAAAATATCAACTGGATGATAAAAACGAGATATCACCAGATAACCACTTGGAAGACAACAAAGCAATTTTTCACATTTTCATATTTTAATTCAGGCTAAATTAATAATTACAAGAAGAGGAAAGAGAAAGTAAATGCAATACAACAAAATGGATGCAATTACAAAAAGCTATGTTAAATTTTACCACTGTTGTGCTGTTCGCCCGTATGGCTCTGGTTAATCAAATTGACATTTTCGCACTTGCGTTTGGAAAGAACCAAAACATGAACTTGAAAATAAAACAAATAAAATGTACATATACAGTGGCCGACAAAAGTCAACATACGACCCACATTTTTGCTATTTAGCGAGTTCCAAAACATATTTGAAACAAGTAAGGAAAGGCTAAAGTCGGGCGGGGCCGACTATATAATACCCTACACCACTCCCTGCGTATGTACCTCACTTTGATTACTAAACCCAGGTATTTCATGGGAACAATTTTATGTAAAAATTAATCTTTAGTCAAATTTAACGAATATGGTAAATAATATGGTAATTGATCCAATTGTCCGACAGACAAATACAAATTATACAGTAGTATACCAAAGTCATACCAAAGTATAGACATATGGGCATCGCCCAAACAATTCTCATTGCAATTCAATTCGGTAAAAATTTAAATCGGGAAGGATTTTTGCATCCTGTAAATGTATGTGTTTGACAAAAAATGTTAAATTGGAAAGGACATTTGTATGGGGGTATATTGAAACCAGGAACGATGTGACGCGCTTTCACCATGTCTGTTTATTGGTGAAATATAATATGTAAAATTTGGCCAAAATCGGTTAAACATTCGGGAGCAACATTTGTATGAGGGCTATATCTAAATCTGAACCTATCTTATCCACTTTCACCATTGGTTTTTTGTTGGATTATAAGATGTTGTGCCAATTTTAAAGAAAAACGGGTACAATAACTGGATTTTAGAGCGGAAAAAGTCAAATCGGGAGCGACATTTGTATGGGAGCTATATCTACATCTGAACCGATCATACCCACTTTCAGCATAGGTGTTTCTAGTTCGATTATAAAATGTTGTGCCAATTTTAAAGAAAATCGGGTACAATATGTGGTTTCTAAAGCGGAAAAAATGAATTCGGGAGCGACATTTGTATGGGGGCTATATCTAAATCTGAACCGATCTTACCCAATTTTTGCATACGTGTTTCTAGTTCGATTATAAGATGTTCTGCAAAATTTAAAGAAAATCGGGTACAATATGTCGTTTCTAGAGCGGAAAATGTCAAATCGGGAGCGACATTTGTATGGGGGCTATATCTAAATCTGAACCGATCTTACCCAATTTCGGCATTGGTGTTTCTAGTCAGATTATAAGATGTTGTACCAAATTTAAAGAAAATCGGATACAATATGTGGTTTCGAGAGCGGAAAATGTCAAATCGGGACCGACATTTGTATGGGGGCTATATCTAAATCTGAACCGATTTTACCCAATTTTTGCATACGTGTTTCTAGTTGGATTATAAGATGTTGTGCTAATTTTAAAGAAAATCGGGTACAATACGTGGTTTCTAAAGCGGAAAAAGTGAAATAGGGAGCGACATTTGAATGGGGGCTATATCTAAATCTGAACCGATCTTACCCAATTTCGGCATAGGTGTTTCTAGTCAGATTATAAGATGTTGTACCAAATTTAAAGAAAATCGGGTACAATATGTGGTTTCTAGAGCGGAAAATGTCAAATCGGGACCGACATTTGTATGGGGGCTATATCTAAATCTGAACCGATTTCCTCCAAATTCAATACCAATGGTCCTTGGCCAGAAAAAATAACTTCTGCCAAGTTACATGACAATCGGACAACAATTGCGACCTGTAGAGTGCGAACAAGCTTAGATGGACAGCAGACGGACGGACGGACGGACAGACATCGTTAAATCGACTCAGCTGGCGATTCTAAGCCGATCCGTATACTTAAAGGTGGGTCTAGCTCAATTATTTCTTGGTGTTACAAACATTTGGCGGAAAACTAACTTATAATACCCTAGACCACGAAGTGGTGTAGGGTATAAAAAGTAATGATGCGGTTTTGTTTGAAATCGTGTTTTATTCATATAACAATAACAAAATGCATTACTTCAATATAAACACAAAAGATATTAACAGAATACGCAGAAAAAACCTTGACAAAAGTCTACATACGGTTTGAGATGAGACATAAAAAATGCAATTTAACGTGACAAAATGATACTATTATATAATTTAATATTTTGTTGGTCCACCATGAGCATCTACAACAGACAGCAATCGTCTGGGCATTGATGCAACTAAGTTTTTCAATTCCGCAGGTGATATTTGTCGCCATTCCTCTTCCAGCTTGTTTTTTAGCGTTTGGGCGCTAGTTATGTGATGTTTTCGGATCCTGCGTTGCAGAATCTCCCACACATGTTCAATAATATTCAGGTCGGGGCTTTGTGGCGGCGAATAAAGTTGTCTTGGAGCATGGTAAATCAGCCAATCTTTAACAAATTGGGCTGTGTGCTTCGGATCGTTATCTTGTTGGAAAATCCAGCGCTCTCCGAGGTTTAAATTATCGACCGATGCCTTCAGATTTTGTTCCAATATGGATTTATATTGATAGCGATCCATGTTACCCTCAATAAACGCAAGATTTCCAACTCCAGACGCCGCGACGGCACCCCAAACCATTACGTTGCCACCACCATGCTTTACCGCAGCAAGTAAATTCTTCGGATTCATTGCCGTATTCGCTTTTCTCCATACTTTGGCTCTCCCGTCACTTCTAAATATATAATACTTCGACTCATCCGTAAATAAAACCCGCTTCCAGAAGTCTAATCCCTTGTCCAAGTGTTGCTGGGCGAATTCAAGGCGAAGCTTACGATTCTTTTCACTTATAAGAGGTTTTTTGTGTGGCGTTCTGCTTCGGAAACCATTATTATTCAGACTTCTTTGAATTGTTCTTGGATGTACAATTGTATCCGACCTTTCTGCGAATTGTTTGGACAACATTGTAGTATTCACTGTCGGGTTTTCATTAACTTCTTTTAAAATAAAGCTTTCATCTCGTCGACTAAGTTTTTTTGGACGCCCACTTCTGGGCTTATTTTCAACAGTACCCGTATTTTCGAAGTTTTTGCATATAGTTTGGACAGTTGATTTACTTAAATTAACCATTTTAGCTATTTCGACTAAAGATTTCCTTTCGTTTCTGCATTTTATTACTAAATTTCGAATATCAGTTGCAATTTCTTTACGAGAAGCCATTTTCGCGGACTAATGTTTATTGAATTATATTTATTTAAAGAAGAGCAAGCACAAGACAAATGACAATACAAATTTCGTCAATTCTCCTATAAAGTACATTATAAAAAATGACGTAAAGCATGGGATGCTATGTCGTATGTAGACTTTTGTCAAGGTGTTTTTTGTTTATTTTGCCAATATCTTTTAAGTTTATATTGAAGTAAAGCATTTTGTTATGAATAAAAAACGATTTTAAACAAAACCGCATCATTACTTTTTTCAAATATTTTTTGGAACTCGCTAAAACGCAAAAATGTGGGTCGTATGTTGGCTTTTGTCGGCCACTGTATAAGCGCAGAAAGGTACGACAAATCGGGTTTGATTCGTAACTCAATATTTTTTTGGGGGTGTACGGGAAACTTCAAATATAGATTCTTATTGTACCCGACTATACCTACAAGAAAAATAATATCACTTATCAGTGACTTCTATTGCATTCATTTTTGTAGCACAATGTTATTATAGACGTTCAATAAGTTATACTATTAAAAGAATAAAAAATTATATTTGAAGTGTTTTCAAGTCTCCACTGCGTCAGAAAAAAAATTGACACAAAAGCCATTGAGTCATTACAATATCCCAGTTTAAATCAAATCTCCCCTCATATATAGTAAGGTCAATAATAAAATTGTTTACCAAATTTGATCGAATTTGGGTTAGATATAATAAACAATTATAGATGCTAAATTCATAAGCAATACTTACGTTTGATTCTGCATTACATACCTACCATCCAAAATTTACGAAATAATTAGTTAACATAGTTTTTTCTGTTCTTTTCTTGTTTTCTACATATCATTTTTCTTTATTTTTATATGTATGCTAACAATTTTTATTCTGAAGATAAGATCTCTTGTAATGCGTGTGTATTGTGTTTTCCATTTAATAAGATAGTCTTTACTTAACATTTGAGTTTTGGGGTTTGTTTTATTTTTTTTTTTGTAAAAAGCTTTTCATTTAATCTTTTTGTTTTTCTTTTCTCGCATAAATCTCAAAACGTAACAAATTTGTCCTTTTTGCTATTTTTCCGGTTAATTTGAAAAATTAAATGTTTTACATTTTCATTATCTTTATTATCTTTCTTATTATATTAGTTAATGCTTGTTATTATATTAATTTATGTATTTTTCTTTGTTAGTTTCTTGATTTAATGTCTGCGATAAACAAAATAATACAATTTATTTTATTTTGGTTGTCATTACGGAATTGTATTGGAATTTGCTCTTGAGTAAATTAATTAATGACCAATCACCCGGTAACCGGGAGTCGTCGTCATGGCTGTTAATAATAATTGAATGAATTTACAAATATAATTTGAGTTTTACATACAATAAATATAAAACAATTGTTGTTATTATTTTTGGTTTTTGTTTTCATTTTTATTTTTTTTTTCTATTTTAATGGTGTTTGCTGTTCCTTTTTTAATGGAAGATTTAGTGAGAGAGAGGGAGAAAAAATGTTAACAATATTTGAACTTAATTTGGTAGAGAAGCTTGGAAACTCTTAAATCTGGTAAAAAGAATTTAAGGTCTGGTGAATGGTTTATATTGATTATCTGTCAGCATTCACTATTTTGAAGTATCTTTCAAATCCGTAATCGCGTAGGGAATTTACTATTATAATGTTTATTTTGAATTTGATTATATTCCATTATTCTCCCCTATTATGAATAAGAGGGGAATGGTTCCACGTGGAATTTAGTTTGAAATGCTTGGATTACGAAGAAAGTTTACATAGAACAGAACCGAATAGAATATCAAGCTTTTGCAGCATCAATATGTTAGTGAGCAGCTTATAAAAAAAGTGAATAAAACTTTGAGCCATACAAAGTTATTGTATATATTTTTTAGATTGTAATGTTTCGTGTAAAAGCTTCCCATGAGCGAAATTAGACAAACGTCATAGAAAAGCTTTGTGTTTGTTTAATCTAAACAGTCATAGAATACTAAGCTTTGAAAGTCCTCAAGAATTTAGAACATTAAAAAAACATGTCTAAAGAGATTTAGCGCCCAAAGCTGGTAATAGCTTGCTTTAAACATATTCAAGCTTCGCAGATAAGATTTGTAAAAATGTTCTTATTTGAGCCATATTTGGCTTTATAAATATTAATTTTAGATAACAAAGAGCTTGATAAATCTTCTTATGAACGAAATTAGACGAGTGCCGTAGAAAAGCTTCGTGTCTAAGCTCTTTGTACATTGTGTGATTTGAAACATGTCCAATGTTCATAAATTGAGTCTCAGATTTAGTATTCAAAGCCAGCTTTAAATTTATTCAAGCTTCGTAGAAAAATTTTGTTAAAAAGTTCATATTTGAGTGATTTTAGATAATAAAGAGTTTGATATTGAAAAGAGTTTTAAACTTTTTAAATATCCTGTAAAAGGTTTCAGATATTGAACAAATTAAGGCGATTTATTTAAAAAACAACTTTAAAATATACTCCAGATATATGGTTATAAAACAGAACAACTGATCATTTAATTTAGGAAATTTTAAAATTTCTTAAAATATATAAAACTGTCGAATTGGAAGCGTGCTCAGTCAGTGTGAGTGTTGTGGATTCGCATCAGAAGCTCCGTTCCGTAGCTGCGAAAGCTCAATCCTTTAAACTACAAATTGGAATATATATTTATGTGCTTTATTCAGTGATTAAATTTGAAGATTCTTAATGCTTCTGCATCAAAGCTATGAAATCCAAAGCCGATTCTTTGGATATTCTCAAGCTTTAGAATACAGTGAAGTGTGGCTTCTAAATATGCTATGACAATTGAATCATGAACATTTTTGTAAAAATAAACGCGTAATCTCGCCTTATTTGATGTGTGAACATGTTTATGGAACAACTACCGAGCGTACAGAAAATAACGCGAGCTTTTTTTCAAAATGAAGGGGATAATTTTGTCTATTATCATACAAATGCAATGCTCGAAAGCTCGCATTATCTTCTATGTAAATGGTTGTTGTGGTAAAACCAAATCACATTAAAAATAACACGAGCTTTCACTTTGCGTTTTGTGTTATAATTCCAAGTCCTCATTTTGTAATATGTGAGCTTTCGCGTCGCTTTATTTTCTATGTAAAAACAATAACAAAATGTACAGAAAATAACGCGAGCTTTCGCCTTATGGTTTACAAAATGAGGGGGCTGAAAATAACACAGCTTTCGCGTTGAGTTAATGCCCTCATTTTTTAAAAATGCGATCATTATTTTCTATGTAAGATGTTTTTGTAAAAACAACAAAATGCACAGAAAATAACAAGAGCTTTCGCGTTACGTTTTAGAAAATCACAGCTTTCGCGTTGAGTTAATGCCCCCATTTTCTAAAATGCGATCATTATTTTCTATGTAAGATGTTCTTGTAAAAACAACAAAATGCACAGAAAATAACAAGAGCTTTCGCGATACTTTTTAGAAAATCAGGGGATTAACGTTATAAGTCAGGTGATTTGTCTCCTCATTTTGTAAAATGCCAGCTTTCGCGTCGCTTTATTTTCTATATAAAATTTTATTGAAACTATAGCAAAATATACAGGAAATAATGCGAGCTTTCGCCTAATGATTTACAAAATGAGGGACTGAAAGTAACATGAGCTTTCGCGTTATGTGAACCCCCTCGTTTTTTAAAATGCGAGCTTTCACGTTGCGTTATTTTCTATGTAAATTGTTATTGTAACAACAACAAAAAACGCTTTCGCGTTACGTTTTAGAAATTCAGGGGGTTTGGCAAATCCCCTCATTTTGTAAATTGTAAGCTTTCGCCATATTTTATATGTAAACTTTTATTGTAACAATAAAATATACAGAGCATAACACGAGCTTTTGCTATGCGATTTTGAGAAATAAGGTGAAACTATTAGAAAGCTCTTCGTAGTCCAGTTCGAATTTCATGAAACGGGGTTCTTCCTCTTCCGACGTCTATATATTTCAATTGCCTTCGGTGGAAAATATTTCAAGTTGGGAAATCCAAAGGCGATTTGTTTATTACAAAAGCTTTTTCAATATTCTCAAGCTGATCTCACGAGCTTTTGCTTTGCGATTTTGAGAAATAAGGTGAAGATATTATGAAAGCTCTTCGTAGTCCAGTTCGAATTTCATGAAACGGGGTTTCTTCCTCTTCCGACGTCTATATATTTCAATTGCCTTCGGTGGAAAATATTTCAAGTTGGGAAATCCAAAGGCGATTTGTTCAATACAAAAGCTTTTTCAATATTCTCAAGCTGCTGGCTGGACTACTATATAGTATTTCAATTGTCTTCGGTGTAAATTTTTGGGAAAATCCCAAGGCGATTTGTTCAATATAAAAGTTTTTTCGATATTCTCAAGCATTATACATAAAATATTAGCAAAGCTTTCGAAGTATTTCAGAATATTTAGCTGTCTATGCATTTGCAAAAAAACTTTCAAGCTTCTCTTAAATCTTTTGTTTCGTGTTAATGTAGATACGATTGATTTTCTTATGCAAAAAGTAATGTGAAAGCTTTAACATGTTTTATCTTGTTAAATAGTTGTCAATTATATTAATTATCATATTAATTATATTATCAAAAATGTTTTGTTTTAAAAAGCTTTTTTTCTTAAATAGTGAAAAAGTTTTCTAAACTTATATTGACATAATGAAAAGCTTTTTGATGTGTAAATATAAAAAAGAAATAACTTAAGTCTAAGTTAATGTTATAATATCAAGTTTTAAGGTACGATTACAATAATGTTTTTTGTTTTTGTTTTTTTTTAATAAATTTCAATTCAATTGTTTTTTGCTGTTTTGGTGTTTCCTTAAAACTAATTTTTAGCTGTCCTGTTGTCATGATATCTTGCTTTTCTTGCCTACGATCATACGAAAATGCTGCTGATTTGGTGTGTGTGGCGGTAGGTTGTTGGTTGGTTGGCTGTTCTTGGTTTAGTATTTTTATTTTGGTTAAAAATAAAAGAAGCTTTTTTTCGGGGATTTGGGTTGGGTTTCTCAAAATCCATTTCGTTCGTGTGATTTCGTTAAGCTTTTAAGCGACACTTGCTTACGTTTTGCCCCGTTATGATTTGTAGACTTTTGTGTTTTCGTTTTCTTTTTCTGATATTTTCTCTTTTTTGGTAGCTGGTTTGGTAGCGTATTTAATAATGATTTTAACAAACTATGTTGTTTATGTCTTCGATTGCAACGTTTTTAAGATTGTATCCATAAAAAACATATTATTTGCCAAATTCATTTTTAAATCTCTTTTTTGTTTGTTTTTTAAACGGTTAGTGGAAGCTTTCAACAATCAGGACGTAAAGCTTTTCATATTGGTTGCTTGGTAGGCTGATGGGATTTCGTTACTTTTTCTGTTTTGTTGGAGAGGGCTTTTTTCGATTTGGTTTAGTTTGGTTTGGTTTCATTTGGTGCGATTTGGTGGTACATGATGAAAAAATTTGTATCAGACCACTGGTATCGTATGTGAAAAAGCACTATTTTTGACGATTTCTTTCATTGAATTTTTTCGGTGAAAAGAAAAGACAATAGGAAGAAATCCGGACAACACATCGTCAAGTGGCACTGTGGTTTGTAGTTCCCTTAAGCTCATACAACTAGGAGAGGTACTTTTTGGGGAGATCTGATCTGTTCAAGTTCCTTGGTTCTTGGTTCAAACTATCAAAGCACGGCTCCACTTGTGATGGTGTTTTCTTACGACGAATTCTTATAAGCTTTGCGTACTTTTTTCGTTCTTTTTTAGGGAATGATTTCAAAAAAAAAAAAAAAACAACAAAAAACTTTATAGTTTAAGTAGAGTAGAGTTAAGGCCGAATCACTAACACGCTCCGCCAGTGTAGGTCACGTCTCCGACCCGAGTAATCCTATGCTATCCATGTATACAAACGTTAGGCATTTTTGAAAGACATAAGCGTTTTTGTCCAGCCAGCATAAGTTGGGACCTTGGAGTCGTCACCTACGTTACACGGTGGCCAGTGATTCGTGCTTTAGAGTGATAGAGTTTGACCTTACGACAGAAAGAGAGAGAGAGAGAGAGTAATGTGGTGGCTAATTACTAAATTGGTCTAAAAATGTTTAAGCGCTTGAACATGCTTTGGTGTGCGAGTGTGTGTCTGTGGGTGGTGGAGGTGGTTGTGGGGGCTGTGCCGATGTACATATGTGGTGTAGGGTGTCGGGGGGGTGTATTATGCGTATGTGTGTTCTTCTAAGGACAATTGTGTATGTATATGTTTGTGAGTGAGTGGGGGAAGTGATGTGAGGGATAAACCCTTAAAAGCTTTTCAGTGAATGGTGGTGTTGTTCCGAAATGTAAACCAAAACAATAGAAAATAAAACAACAAAAGTCGTTAAAAAAAACTAAATAAACTAAAACTTCAACACAGTTTGAACGAACGAAAAAAAAAACTCCAAAAAAATACACATAGTTCTTTAGCGTTTTACATTTAAAACATTTAGCTTATACTTTGTTTTAAGCTTCTTTAGAAGTTTACAGTGCTTTTTATATTGTGAGGAATCTATGGATGAGTATCGCCTGCTGCTATTTTACCCCGAACATTTTTTATCAGAGGATGGATGGTTTCAAAAAAATCTATTTCTTCTTTTCTTTTTTCTCTACTTTACTTTGTTTTCCTTTTTTGTCTCTATTATTATATAGTTTGTAGTTTGTCTGTATTTCTACTAGCGCGTTTTAGTAAAAATTTACTTTTTTTTTTGCATTAGTTTTGATGTAATTCTTGCTACTCTTCTCTTTTTGGAGACATGGTCGCTAACATGGTATGGTGGTTGATGGTGGTTTTGAAGAGAGGGTTTTGAAAATGTTGTAGATAAGATTTCTATTTAGATATAATGTATTTACTATATAAATAGGTATGTTTATTTTTTTTTTCAACTAATGACTGTAATTTGATTTTGTTGTTGTATGTTTCGATTTGGTGTGTAAATTTTGTCGACAATTCTTAAATGGTCGTTTGAAATATGGCTGTGGAATTTTATTGGCTAAATTAAAATATTAATAATAATTTTTGTGGAAAAATAAAATTTTTTTATTTTTGAATTTGAATTATTTACGGGAAATCAATTTAATTTAATTTCCAATTTTTAAATATACGGAAATTGTCATTAAAATAGTGAAATTGGGAGTGAAAGTATTATTTATTTAAAAGTTCCCAAAAAAATCCCAATTCAAGAATTTTTCTTTAAATTAAAAAAAATAATAAAAATGTTCTTCAAATTTCTTACAAAATAATTATTGATATTTTATTTTGAAATAATCAAGACATATTCAACTTTAAATCTGCAATGCTATAAAAAATTAAATATATTTAAATTTCTCCTCAAAAATCAAAAACTATTTTATAAGAAATTTAAGATTTTTTTATTATTTTTTAATCAAAAAAATCTTAAAATTTTTAATGCTACAAAAAATGAAGTATTTTAAAAAATCTCCTTGAGAAAATAAAATTTTATTTTTAAGAATTTTGAGAATTTTTTATTATTTTTTAAACAAAAGAAAAATATTTTAAATTTAAAATTTGTAATGCTACAAATGCATTTATTATAAAAATTAAATAAATAAAATGTAAATAAATAAATAAATAAATTTGTAACATTACATTTTTAATGCTACAAATGCATTTTTTATAAAAATCAAGAATTTCTTATATTTATTGACGTTGTTTTAATTAATTATTAATTAATTAAACATTAAAATATCTTCAATAAATTCTTTTTTTATAAACAAAATTATTTTGTAGCATTAAAATTTTAAAGATTTTTTCTTTTGATTAAAAATAATAAAAAATCTTATATTTCTTATTAAATAAATTTTGTTTTTTAAGGAGAAATTTGAAAATATTTAATTTTTGTAGCATTAAAAATTTTAAATTTATTTTTTTTTGATTAAAAAATAATAAGAGAATCTTTTCAAATTTCTTACAAAATATTTTTGATATTTAAGAGAAATTTCCAATAATAATTATTTTAAAACTTTAATGTTACAAGAAATTAAATATTTCTAAATTTCTCCTTAAAAAATCAAAAATTAATTTATAAGAAATTTAAAAGTTTTTTTATTATTTTTTAGTCAACCGAAAAATTCTTTAAATTTTAAACAAAATAATTTTTTTATAAGAAAAATAAAATTTTATTTTTTCTAAACTTTAAAATTTTCGGAAATTTTTATTAATTTAGTTAAATTGGGAACAACATAATAATAATAATCTAAAAAAAGAAAAACAAATATTCAATTTTAAATTAGTTCTGTATTTTTTATAAAAATGTATTTTGTAGCATTAAAAAATTTTAATTAAAAATTTTTTCTTTAGATTGAAAAATCATAAAAATGTTCTTTAATTTTGGTTTAAAGTAATTTTTGATTTTTTAAAGAAAAATATTTATATTTCAAATTTTCGGAAAATTTTTATTAATTTAGTTAAATTGGGAACAACATAATAATAATAATAATCTAAAAGAAGAAAAACAAATATTCAATTTTAAATTAATTCTGAATTTTTTATAAAAATGTATTTTGTAGCATTAAAAAATTTTTCTTTAGATTGAAAAATCATAAAAATGTTCTTTAATCTTGGTATAAAGTAATTTTTGATTTTTTAAAGAAACACTTTCAAAATATTTTATTTTTTAAATAAATAAATAATCTGTAATTTTTTATAAAAAATAATAAGTGTAAATTGGGAAGTATTTTTTGAATTGTAATTATCATTTTAAATTTATTTTTGACTAGGGCAGAAATGTTCTTTGAATTTTAATTATTATTTTAATTGTAAGGAAAAAGATTTATTTAAAAGTTATAAATGATGATATTTTGTTTTTTTTATGAATTTTAAAATTTTTGGAAATTGATATTTAGTTAAATTTGGAACAAATTTATTGTTAGTCTAAAAATTAAACTTTTAGATTAAAAATGCATAATGCAAAATTTCTATAATTTATTTAAAAAATAGTATTTTTAGCAAAAACAAAATTTATAAATGACTTTAGAAAATCTCAAATTTTTTTATAAAGAAAATTTTAATTTTTAAGTTTTTAACAATTGAGAAATGTTAGTAGAATTTTAATTATTTATGGATTTGAATTAAATGTTGCAAAAATATATTAAAACATTTTTTTTCTTTTTTGATAATTTCTGTAATTTGTAATTCTTCAAAAAAAAAATAGAAATTTTTTTATATATTTATTTTTTTTTCGGGAATAATTTCTTGAAAAGTTCCTTTACTATAAACTTTTTTTTTTGAAAATTCAGGATGCTATCTTTAAAATTGCTAATGAATAATTTCAGTTCAGTTTTTCAAATTTAAATTTTCTAAATGAAAATCCCAAAATTATCTTCCAATTTTAAAAATGCTAATTTAAAATTTGTCATATTTAAGAAATATATTCCGATCTGTAATTTGTAATTCTTCAAAAAAAGAAAAATTAAAATAGAAATTTATTTATATTTATTTATTTTTTTTTCAGGAATAATTTCTTGAAAAGTTCCTTTACTATAAATCTTTTATTTTTTTTTTGAAAATTCAGGATGCTATCTTTAAAATTGCTAATGAACAATTTCAGTACAGTTTTTTAAATTTAAACTTTTTAAATGAAAATCCCAAAATTATCTTCCAATTTTAAAAATGCTAATTTAAAATTTGTCATATTTAAGGAATATATTCCGATTATGGGACTAACTAGATGATTATTTTCCAATTTTTAATGAATATTTTATAATAGAAAAAATCTTAAGATTTTTATTTTAAATTTTAATGAATAATTTCACCAAAATTTTCGATTTTTATAAATTCCATAATTTATAAAAATCGAAATTCATTATTTTTTTCTGATTTTATTATTAATTTTTTATTTTTTTTTTTTTTTTTTAATTTATTTTATTTTACGCACCCATAAATAAGCTGCTTTCAAATTTTGTTATATGAAAATGTTTAAAATAACCTGATGTTTTTTATATTTTAAACATGCAAATTTTAAATATTTCTCATATTTTTTTTGAATTTCATGGTAGCTTATTTTTATGGGTGCATAAAATATAACCAAGGAAAATATTTACCCTGAGTTCAGAAGACTATATTTCCATTTAAAAGAATTAGAATTAATATTATTAATTTTAAGGAATGATTTCACCAAATTTCCACTGTCTATTTTTTAAAATGTAAAATTTTCATGGGCTTATTCAGAAAAAAACCTAATTTTTATGGAATTCTCCTTAAAAATGTTCAATTGTTTTAAATATGAATGAATTAATACGATTATTTTCCGATTTTTATTTTAAAGGAGCAGTTCATGAATTTTCCGAGCCGAAGTCAGAAAACAGAAGATTATTTTCCCATTTTAAATGTCCAAAGAACAGTTCATCCAATTTTCCGGGTTTTCATCCAAAAGTTCTTGGAAATAATCTGAAGAATATCTCCCATTTTATATTAAGGAATTTCAAAGTTTGAAAGTTTTAAGAAATATTTTCATCAAAATTTTTCATGATTTTCAAATTATGGAAGAAATTCATGTTCAATTCTGAAGATTAAAAATTTTAATTATCAATCTTATAATATTATTTTTTGAATACAATTTTTTATTGAAAAAATTGGAAGACTATTTCAGCAAATCTTTTCTTCTTTTTAATTCATGTTTTATCATTTCATTTAATTTATTAGGAACAATTTCATTAAGCTCTCAGATTTTTATTATTAAATTTAAATTTTTTTTGGAAATATTAGAAATATAATTTCTGATGTTAATTTTTAAGGAATATTTCATAACATTTGAGATTTCTTTAATTGTGGAAAAATTCCGAAGGTTGATTTCCCATTTTAATTAAATTTTGAAGAAATCAAATTGTCCGATTTTTATTTAAATTTTCTAAAATTTTTGGTAAAAGTTTAAATGTGATTTTTTGATATTCGGCCTATATTTTTAATTTATTATTGGTAAAAGTCTAAATTGTTGGAATCCGGATAAGACCGATTTTTATTTAAATTTTAAAATTTTTATTGAAATTATTTAATAAATTTTCTAAAATTTTTGGTAAAAGTCTAAATTGTTGGGATCGAGATAATAACCAGATTTCCAAATACCTCCTTTACAGCCATATTTCAAACGTTTTGAGAACTGGATAAAAATTGTTTATTGTTTGTATGTATACACAGAGGGAGAGAGAGAGAGATGTAACTAACTAACATGCCTCCTGTTTTTTATTTTAGAATACAGTATTTTATTGTTTGAATTCTAAACTATGTAAAAGTGCGTAGTTGTTTGATTTTGAAAATTAGTTGTTTTTCTTTTTGTTTGTACAAATTACATCATGCCATGAGAAACGATTACACACAACGCTGAACGCTTTTTTCTCACAGTGCAAGAATAAGTGCAGTAATGGTGATTTGAATGTGGGTGGGTGTTAGGTTAGGTTATCGAAGAAAAAAAAACGGGGTGCAATAGAATTACTTTTTAGATTCTAGATTTTGTTTAATACTTTTCGATTTTCTACCAATTGAAGACTACGAAATCAACAAAATACTTTAGAATTTATTAAACTTCAGCCTAAATACGTGAGTTAATCGAAGGGCAAGACCCTCAAAGAACGCATGCTTCAAAGAAAGGCAAGTAGGGTAGGCAGGTGTAGGGTAATGACAAAAAGGGTAAACAATATACATACAGAAATTTACAAGAAAAAATAAACAAATCAAAACCGACAAATCAAAAAAGGAAAACAAATTTACAGAAAACAGCAGCTTCAAGAAAATTCGGTTTTTTTTCTGAGAGAACCAATAACAAAATGAAGACGTTCACTGAAAGATATCGGGCGGGGGAACTCGCTAAGAAGACTACATGAAAAAGAAAACAAACAAACAAACGAAATTATATAAAATTTCCATTGTAATGATGAATTTATTATTATTATTATTGTTTTAATGTATTTTTCTTTTCGGTAGAATTAAAAAAAAATATTTAAATTTAAATCATAATCATAAGAATTAATGACTAATATATATTTATATATGAGTAGATCTATCTATAGGCCATAATGCTACGTTGTTCTTTAATTTAACTTATAAAATGTAAATGTTTCAAATTATATTAAATAACATTAAATTAAAAACTATTATTTAAAAAATAAATTATTATGAGTGTTTTTCTTATGCTTCGTTCTTTCTTGGTTTGTTTTAAAAATAATCATCATCTCTCTGCCGAATGATGAAAAACATTGCCTTTTTAATGTCATTTTTACTGCTTCTTCTTTTCTTTTTCTTCGTCTCTGTGAATACAGTCGTTTTGTGAAATACATAATAATGATATGATCTATTTGATTTGACTAGACTAAATTAAATTAAATTTAATTTAATTAAACAACTAAATAACAATAATGTATAGATACGAGTACGAGTAACTATGACTGAACGATGATGTGCGATGTGAATGTGATGCGACAAGAGGAATGAAACTCTTTCACAAGGTTGGTTGTAAGGATCAATCGATCAATGTAAAAGGAATTTCAATTTAATTTTTGTATGTTTAGCGCCTTATGCTAGTTAATTATAAAAAATTAAGGAACAAATTGCAACCGAATCAAGTTTTATTTTCGAAGTAATAATACAAATTTAGCTACAGAAACCCAGTATTTTTTTACGATTGTACTTAGTCCCATATCATAATAACTGACGCATTTATAATGATGCACTTCGGCATCAGAAGTGGGATGAGTCCATGAGAACTACATCATCAGCTCTTCGGTATACAAATAAATTTGTCATCTTTCTCATTTTTTTAATTTTTTTCGAAGTAATGATATAAATTTACCTACAGAAACCCAGTATTTTTTTTTAGGATTGTACTTAGTCCCATATCATAACAACTGACATCATAATAATAGAACTTCGACATCAGAAGTGGGATGAGTCCATGAGAACTACATCATCAGCTCTTCGGTATACAAATAAATTTGGCATCTTTCTCATTTTTTAATTTTTTTTTCGAAGTAATGATATAAATGATGAATGATATGATTGTACTTTGTCCCATATCACAATAACTGACGCATTTAGAAATCATGCACTTCGACATCAGAAGTGGGATGAGTCCATGAGAACTACATCATCCGTATACAAATAAATTTGCCATCTTTCTCATTTTTTTGGATTTTAATTAACGAAACGTTGTATTTAAAAAACGATACCAATTGTATTTTGAACTAAATGCTGCACTTCGGCACCAGAAGTGGGATGAGAACTACATCATCATACAAATAAATTTGTCATCTTTCATAATTTCTTTTCTGATTTTAAATAACGAAACGTTGTATTAAAAAACGCCGCAATTGTATTTTGAATTTTTCTATCGATAATCAGAAGTGGGATTCCACTTCGAGGTATATATCAATATCATAACAACTGGCACATTTAATAATACTACACTTCGACATCAGAAGTGGGATGAGTTCATGAGAACTGCATCAATCATCATTCGATATACAAATAAATTTGTCATCTTTCTCATTTTTTTGATGTTAAATAACGAAACGTTGTATTAAAAAACTATACCAATTGTATTTGATCTAAATGCTGCACTTCGGCACCAGAAGTGGGATGAGAACTATATCATCAGTTCATTGGTATACAAATAAATTTGTCATAATTTTTTTTTGATTTTAAATAACGAAACGTTATATTAAAAAACGCCGCAATTGTATTTTGAATTTTTCTATCGATAATCAGAAGTGGGATTTCAATTCGAAGTATATATACATATAACAATTAATAAAAATTTATCTCAACAAGCTCAGAATTTTTTATAATTGTGCTTATATCAATATCATAACAACTGGCACATTTAATAATGCTGCACTTCGACATCAGAAGTGGGATACCAATTGTATTTTGATCTATCGATAATCAGAAGCAGACAATAAATATGATTTTTGCAAACATTATATGATTGCTGATTACAAAATTTTGTCGAAGGGTCACGTATAAAATTTTCTGATGTATTTTGGCTTTCTAAACTCGAAAACGATATTAAAAAATTTTATGATATTTTTTTAATTTTTTTACTTTTTTTTAATTTTTTACTAAAATTTTTTATTTTATTTGTTTACTAAAATTCCAATTTTCGACGAATGTCCCTTAAATATTTGTACTCTCATTTTGGAAATATAAGTGCGATAAAACGCGGTTATATTTTAAATTAAAGCTACTCATGATGGTTACAAAATTGTGGGAATTAAACTGTGATTTAGGAACAGTCTTCAAAAATTTGGGAAAATTTTTTTTTTTCTTTTGAAAAAAAAATATATATATATATATATATATTTTTTTGTTGGCACGAAAATCGTAAAAATAAAAAAGTCGTAAAAAAATAAAAAAAAATAGGTCAATTTTTTTTTATTAAAATTCCAATTTTTGGCAAAGGTACAAATATGTGTACTATAATTTCGGAAATATAAGTCCGATTATATGTTAAATTAAAGGTACTAATGATGGCTACAAATGTTGGCAATTACACTTTTACATAGAAACATTAGTTTAGGAACAGTCTTCGAAAATTTGGAAAAAAAAATATTTTTTTTTTCGAAAAAAAAAATCTATTTTTGCTGTTACAAAAAAATCATAAAAATAGAAAAAAAGTTGGAAACAAGTATTTTATTTTATTTTTTAATAGCTAACA
This sequence comes from Polietes domitor, assembly GCA_947397865.1. NCBI lineage: Eukaryota > Metazoa > Arthropoda > Insecta > Diptera > Muscidae > Polietes > Polietes domitor. The sequence goes on along the minus strand of OX377622.1, from coordinate 23,897,424 downwards.
TTATGATGCAAACAAGATTTTTATATGTAAAATATGATAATGATATAAATGATGAATGATATGATTGTACTTTGTCCCATATCACAATAACTGACGCATTTAGAAATCATGCACTTCGACATCAGAAGTGGGATGAGTCCATGAGAACTACATCATCCGTATACAAATAAATTTGCCATCTTTCTCATTTTTTTGGATTTTAATTAACGAAACGTTGTATTTAAAAAACGATACCAATTGTATTTTGAACTAAATGCTGCACTTCGGCACCAGAAGTGGGATGAGAACTACATCATCATACAAATAAATTTGTCATCTTTCATAATTTCTTTTCTGATTTTAAATAACGAAACGTTGTATTAAAAAACGCCGCAATTGTATTTTGAATTTTTCTATCGATAATCAGAAGTGGGATTCCACTTCGAGGTATATATCAATATCATAACAACTGGCACATTTAATAATACTACACTTCGACATCAGAAGTGGGATGAGTTCATGAGAACTGCATCAATCATCATTCGATATACAAATAAATTTGTCATCTTTCTCATTTTTTTGATGTTAAATAACGAAACGTTGTATTAAAAAACTATACCAATTGTATTTGATCTAAATGCTGCACTTCGGCACCAGAAGTGGGATGAGAACTATATCATCAGTTCATTGGTATACAAATAAATTTGTCATAATTTTTTTTTGATTTTAAATAACGAAACGTTATATTAAAAAACGCCGCAATTGTATTTTGAATTTTTCTATCGATAATCAGAAGTGGGATTTCAATTCGAAGTATATATACATATAACAATTAATAAAAATTTATCTCAACAAGCTCAGAATTTTTTATAATTGTGCTTATATCAATATCATAACAACTGGCACATTTAATAATGCTGCACTTCGACATCAGAAGTGGGATACCAATTGTATTTTGATCTATCGATAATCAGAAGCAGACAATAAATATGATTTTTGCAAACATTATATGATTGCTGATTACAAAATTTTGTCGAAGGGTCACGTATAAAATTTTCTGATGTATTTTGGCTTTCTAAACTCGAAAACGATATTAAAAAATTTTATGATATTTTTTTAATTTTTTTACTTTTTTTTAATTTTTTACTAAAATTTTTTATTTTATTTGTTTACTAAAATTCCAATTTTCGACGAATGTCCCTTAAATATTTGTACTCTCATTTTGGAAATATAAGTGCGATAAAACGCGGTTATATTTTAAATTAAAGCTACTCATGATGGTTACAAAATTGTGGGAATTAAACTGTGATTTAGGAACAGTCTTCAAAAATTTGGGAAAATTTTTTTTTTCTTTTGAAAAAAAAATATATATATATATATATATATTTTTTTGTTGGCACGAAAATCGTAAAAATAAAAAAGTCGTAAAAAAATAAAAAAAAATAGGTCAATTTTTTTTTATTAAAATTCCAATTTTTGGCAAAGGTACAAATATGTGTACTATAATTTCGGAAATATAAGTCCGATTATATGTTAAATTAAAGGTACTAATGATGGCTACAAATGTTGGCAATTACACTTTTACATAGAAACATTAGTTTAGGAACAGTCTTCGAAAATTTGGAAAAAAAAATATTTTTTTTTTCGAAAAAAAAATCTATTTTTGCTGTTACAAAAAAATCATAAAAATAGAAAAAAAGTTGGAAACAAGTATTTTATTTTATTTTTTAATAGCTAACATTATGATGCAAACAAGATTTTTATATGTAAAATATCTATGGATAAATGTGGAAGTTATGATACTTTTTGTAGACGCAATACGATTAAAAAATACATTTTTTTAATTTTTGTTTAAATAGCGCCAAAAATTCCCTTACATATTAGATAACAACATATTTTATTTTAGCTTGTAATAGCTGGCATCTTAACGAAGAAAACAAGGCCAAGCCAAGGTTAAAGACAATCTAAGGATAAATTTAGAAGTTATGGCCCTTCTTCACGTGTGAAGACGACAAAAACTTCGTAAAAATGACACAAGATTTTTTAAAAGTTTCTTACTTCAACATAAGGGTCATAGCTTCCACATTTATTCATAGATTTAAAAAAAAATGCTTTGTTTTTCTTCATAGAGATGCCAGCTATAACAAACTAAAACAATATATCCTTTTATACAAATTTTAAAATGTCTTTTCGCGCTATTTAAACAAGAATTAAAAAATCATGATTTTTTTAAAAACTCTTGTGTCTACAAAGTATAATTTCTACATTGATCCATAGATTTTTTACAAATAAACATTGTTTTTTTTTCATTAAAATGCTAGCTATTAGCTTAAAAAAAGAAAATACTTTTTTCTATTTTTTATAATTTTTTTTGTGCCTGCAAAAATATTTTTTCGTTTTTCGAAAAAAAAATTCCAAATATTTCGAGGCTGTTCCCATACCACTGTTTTTATGTGAAAGTGTAATTCTCAATATTTGTAGATTTATCATAATTACCTTTATTTGAACATATAAGTGGGAACGATCGAACCAATATACCCATCATGACAGTACAAATATTAAAGGTACATACGATGGATTGGATTTTAGCAATTTTTTATTTTTTTAAGAAAATTAATAATTTGTCTTGATTTTATGAATCAACTTGCCTCAATGCACACAAAAAATATATTTTTAGGGCTTGGACACACATTTTTTTGTTGCTTTGTTAATCAGAAGTGGGATTCCACTACACGCGAACAAGACATATGATTGTTGCAAGCAAGCATATGATTACTGCTAAGACAATTAAAGGCCATCATATTATGGTTGAAAGTTATAATGATGGGTAATCATAACATAGTTGTAGCTAAACATGAAATGGTCATAATTATCATATTATGATTAGCTACACCCATATTATGATTACTTCAACCATAATTCTAATCCTAATATGATGCTCTTTGAATATTGTAGCAGCTATCATATCTCTTATCTGCGTGTATGATGTCATTTCTAATACCGACTTTTCGAGAGAACATTTTAAAATAAAGTGAGATTAAACTTTTTTCTTTTTTCATAATTTTAATATATATAAAATCAAGCTAAAAAGCTTTGCAGAAAAGGCACAAAAAATTGAGTTCCGTTTACACAACCTTTGTCCCGGGGAAAAGTTTCAAACATTCTCTTTTGGAGTTGAGGGGGATTTCTCTCTTTTTCTTTTACATTGTCTTTCTTATGAAAAGTTTCGCATGATAAAAAGGAAATCAAAGTAATGCGTGATAATCAAATACATAATGAGCAAATATTGGTAACTTTCCTTTTGTTATTTTGTTGATCAACTTTTGAATGGAGAACGATTTCTTTCGTTTCAATTACTTTCTATAGTTATATTTATATGTTTATACAAGCAAAAAAATATTTTAAATATTTTCAACTCCTTTTCTTTTCCTTTTTTTTACTTTACATGCCTTATAGTTAAAAGTAATAAATAAATATTTAACAAATTACGAGTAGTACATGCACAAAACTCTTAAAGCCTCTTTTGTTATCTGTTATCATTTTTTGTTGTTGTTGTCGTGTTTTTAAATCTAAGTTTTTTTTTGCTTCCACTTCTTAGTTTGCGAAAAAGGGGGACATATCCCTTTTTCTTTGTTAACAAACAATAATAAGGGGAAGGTTTTAAAACTTAAGAAAAAAAATAACTAGGTTTGTCTATGCAAGCTTCTTTCTATAGAAATTTGTTTGCTTTCTTTTGTTTTTTGGTTTTTTGTACGTGAACATGAATTGGTGTTTATAATAAATATATGTAATTATATATGTAATTATATAATTAGAAAACATATTTTGAACTTTAGAAGAGAGTTATGTTAAAAATGCCATGAAGCTTTTGTGGGTAGTAATAATTGAGGACGGAGAATTGTTGAGATAAGAAGCTCGCATTATTTGAAAAGATAAGATTTTGTAAAATAAATAAAAAACAAAAATATGTAGATATATATTAAATCGACCAAATTAAAAATAAAAACTAAATGATCCGAATATGGAATAAATAACTGAAATTTATTTTATTTAGTATTACTTTATTATTAATTTTATTTAATTTTTGGAATTTATTAAGATTTTCAAATACAGCTAAGATAAAAATGGAAAATTGTCGATATTAGTAATAGCTAAAGCTAATAGCTAATAGCTAATAAATAAAATAAAAAATAGCTAATAGCTAATAGCTAAAGCTACTAGCTAAAGCTAATAGCTAATAGCTAATAGCTAATAGCTTATAGCTAATAGCTAATAGCTAATAGCTTATAGCTAATAGCTAATAGTTAATAGCTAATAGCTAATAGCTAATAGCTAATAGCTAATAGCTAATAGCTAATAGCTAATAGCTAATAGCTAATAGCTAATAGCTAATAGCTAATAGCTTATAGCTAATAGCTAATAGTTAATAGCTAATAGCTAATAGCTAATAGCTAATAGCTAATAGCTAATAGCTAATAGCTAATAGCTAATAGCTAATAGCTAATAGCTAATAGCTAATAGCTAATAGCTAATAGCTAATAGCTAATAGCTAATAGCTAATAGCTAATAGCTAATAGCTAATAGCTAATAGCTAATAGCTAATAGCTAATAGCTAATAGCTAATAGCTAATAGCTAATAGCTAATAGCTAATAGCTAATAGCTAATAGCTAATAGCTAATAGCTAATAGCTAATAGCTAATAGCTAATAGCTAATAGCTAATAGCTAATAGCTAATAGCTAATAGCTAATAGCTAATAGCTAATAGCTAATAGCTAATAGCTAATAGCTAATAGCTAATAGCTAATAGCTAATAGCTAATAGCTAATAGCTAATAGCTAATAGCTAATAGCTAATAGCTAATAGCTAATAACTCTAATAGCTAATATCATCTTCATAGATCTACAAATTTCCAAAGGATACAATATTTCACAAATTATTTCAGATACTTATTCGCACCCTATGACACCGGCCTAGGTGGCAAATGAAAGAGGAGAATATCTCTTAAAAATACTTCAAATTTCATACTTCTAATCGTATTAGTTTAGCATTAACAACCATATAAATTTTCCTCCTTAGAGTATTTAGTTTATTCATATTTAATTTTTATTATATTTTTAAGGGCGAAACTTGAAATAATTGTAAATGCTAACGTAATACAGATATAAGCATGGAATTTTAAGTATTTTGAGATTAAATTCTCCTCTTTAATTTGACATCTACATTGGTATCATAGGGTACGAATAATTATTTAAAATAATTTTTGAAAAAATTGTATACTTTGGAAAACTAAAAACGCCAACTAACTCTATTTTCAGACGTATATCATCTGGTTCAAGTGTAATGTGGCCTGTCGGGCGGTGTTAGCATTCTTACAAAATTTTTAAAGTCTCTGATTCGACCGGACAATATTTCTTTTGATTGGACCTGATCCTATTGATTTATTATTATTATTATATATTTATATTATGAAAAATATTAATAAATTAAATGAAAAAACTTAAAATAATAAAAAGCTTCATGACATCGAGGCGCTAGAAAACAAACAAATTATGACAAAAAACTTCCAAACAATTATTCTCTTCAAAGCGAACAAGAAAGATACTTCTAAGTTGAATGGAGGGAGGGAGGGAAAAACAGTTTACATAACAAAACCAAAAAAACAAGGATATTACAAACTTATTGTTTAGCTAAGATAATATAATGTAATGTAGAAGATAATCTATAAATGTAGGTATGTATGTATGTATGTAAGCTAGTATCTATGTATGTAAATTATTACTCTGTGGTTGTCTTTAGCATTACAAAGTCTACGAAACAAATCAAAACTCAAAAATACAAAAACTCTCAGTATGAATTAGAATCAGAAATAGTTATTTTTGTTAGTTAGTATCTATGTAACACTAAGTACGATTATGTGTATGTGTAGGTGTGTGTGTGTGTGTATTTGTGTGTAAACTAAGAATTCAAACGCAACTAGATGTACTTGGTATTTATGTATGTATTGAGTAGAGGGTATGTACTAAGTAGTTTAACTATTTATCTGTGATTAACAACAGGAGGAGGAGGATTATAAGAATTAAAGGAAGTTGAAGTTGTTGTAGTAGCAGTAGTAGCGGTAGTAGTAGTAGTAGTCGAAATCGATGATGAGAACAACAACGATGATGACCATAATGTTTGTAAAATAGTTGAAGTTGGTGAAAGGAGTAGTGAATGCACTAAATGTGTATTTAGCAGTACTAATAATGTCATTAATGTGGCGAGTATGTAGGGTATGTTGGATGATGTGTATAAATTTTTACTAGAATTGCACATATCTTCCTCACAAAAGCACATATGTCCATTGCCTGAACTTTCCATCATGCACACATGATCGACCATAAATAAATTTATTTGTAGTTGTGACGTACACATACGTCTAACAACTTCATAGGCTGAAATATAGAGAAGAAGAAGAAGGAAAACAATAATAAATTATTAAATCATTCAACAGACAGATAGTATTTAGTATTGATTCAATTGGAGTTTACAATAAGGGAACTCACGTTAACATTTCACTGTTCGGCAGTCCATATTACACTTGAACCAGATGATATACGTGTGAAACTATAGGTGAACTAGAGTTAACAGGCGTTTTTAGTTTTTCATTTTCACATCCTGCTGCCCCTTAAAAGGACTGCAAATTCCCAAAGGATACGATTTTTCAAAAGTTGATTTTATACTAATTGGCACCTTATGACACAAATCAAAGAAGAGAATATGTCCTAAAAATACTTTAAATTTCAAGCTTCTATTTGTATTTGTTTAGAATTAACAACCATTTAAAATGTTGTCTCTTAAAAAGTAAGATATGAATAAACTAGAAAAAATAAGGAGTAAATAGTTGTAAATGCTGAATTAATACAGATAGAAGTATGATATTTGAATTATTTTTGATAGATATTCTCCCCTTTAATTTGACACTACTAAAGGGTGATTTTTTAAAAGCTATAGGAAAGTTTTTCAAAAAAAAAAAATAATAAAATGGAAGCGCGCGATGAACTTTCTTAACAGAGCACGTATTTTGATAATAAAATTCAATAATTTGCAAGCGTTGTTCGTTTGTAAGACGATTCATGGTTAAATTATAGACCAAACTGAAGATGTTTGACAGTGAAACAAGACAGGAAACGTGTGTCAGCTGTTTAAACCAGTGTTGCCAAAAAGATAATAGATAAAAAATCACCCTTTACTATTATCATAGGGAGCGAACAAGTATATAATATCATTTTTCGAATAATTGTATCCTTTGGAACTTTGTAGTCCTGCGAAGGGGCAACAGGACGAGGAAATGAAAATGAAAACGCCAAGTAACACCCTTTCACCTATAGTTTCATACTTATATCATACGGTTCATATGTAACGACTTTTTTAAAAAATTGTCGAAGACGAAAGTCAAAAAATACAACTCTGTGATGTGTTTGCTTGAATGTGAAAAAGTGTAAACTAGACTATACAAGCAAACAAATCAAATTGTATATGAAGAAAGTTAGTTTTAAAATGTATGTATTATAGAATGGGTCGCGGTCCATTCAAATCAAAACAATAATTGTCTGTCACCCCCCAGAAATGAAGATTGAATTGTTTCAAGATGATCTGCAAAACGAGCTAGATGCTCCTGAAAAACACATATAAAATCATTTGTAATTTTTATACCCTCCACCTCCAATATCTGATCTGCAAAACGAGCTAGATGCTCCTGAAAAACACATTTAAAATCATTTGTAATTTGTATACCCTCCACCTCCAATATGAGGGTATACTAACTTTGTCATACCGTTTGTAACACCTTGAAATATCGACCTGAGACCCTATAAAGTATATATATTCTTGATCGTCATAAAATTCTAAGACGATCTAGCCATGTCCGTCCGTCTGTCCGTCTGTTGAAAGCACGCTAGCATCTAAACGAAAGGAGCTAGAACGTTCAAATTTTCCACAAATGCGTCTTATAGTCGTAGATCGGTTGGGATTGAAACTGGCCGAAATCGGCCAAAAGGGAAAAATTTTTCCCTCACAAGGACTAAAAATACCCATAATATTCCCTAATATTTTAGAGTATTTAAGCACATTTTTTCAATATGTCTGATTGTACTTACTTGATATCGGGTATGCGCATTCCCCCTATAATAAAAACAAGCACCACAAAGTGATTTTTCTTCGTGGGGGATGAAATGGGCCAAAAAGGGATAAAAATGGTACATATTAAACGACAACAGCTAGAAATTCGTACATTCACATAATATAAAAGTATTTTTTTTTCAAATTAGTACTTTTAAGGGGTAAAATTGGAATAGAGGGATAAAAATGGTACCAACCAAACGGCTGCCCCTAGAATAATAAAATTCGGTGTATACATTCCTCTGATTGCATAGACACGTAAAATACACGGATTTTTCAAAATTCGTACTTTTTGGGGTTAGAATGAAAAAAGGGGATAAAAATAGTACCAACTAAATGACCGCAGCTAGAGTCATGAAATTCGGAGTATACAATCCTTTGACTACGTAGACATGGAAAATAAAAGTTTTTTTTTCAAATTCGTACTTTCAAGGGATACAATGGGTACAGAGGGATAAAAATGGTACCAACCAAACGGCTACATCTAGAATAATGAAATTCGGAGTATACATATACAGACTGCGTAGAAAATTTTTCGAAATTCGTACTTTTTGGGGTTAAAATTTAAAAAGGGGATAAAAATGGTGCCAACCAAATGACCGCAGTTAGAGTCATGCAATTCGCAGTATATATTCCTCTGATTGCGTAGAAACGGAAAATAAACGGATTTTTCGAAATTCGTTCTTTCAAGGGATACAATGGTACAGAGGGATAAAAATAGTACCAACTAAACGACTACAGCTGGAATGATGAATATACATTCCTCTGCCTGCATAGACACGCAAAATAAAACGTTTTTTTTTCAAATTCGTACCTTTTCTATTACGGCAAAAATTGGTTGAATCATGAAGTTTGGTTATTTTGCACTATGTACGTCTGATAATGGATTTTCAAAATTTGTACTTTTTGAATTAAAATACAATGGAAATACAACCAACTGTAGCACCCACTATATACCAATATTTATGGTATTTAAGCTTTTTGAAAATATAAACAGAAGAATATTTATTTTTGAATTGACGATTTGGTAGCCTTTTCATATTATAATTAAAGTATTATTTTTATTTATAAAATTATTTTTTTAATATTTGTATTTGTTTTCATTTGGCTATAAAAAAATTATATTTTCCTGTAATATTACTGCACTTCTATGAAAATCGACATCATCTGTGGAATGCAATCAATGGTGGAGGGTATATAAAGTTCGGCCCGGCCGAACTTAACGCCGTTTTTACTTGTTTGTGTTACATTTTTGTCCAATTTTTTCTTAATTAATAGACCATTGAAAGCACTCTAAATATAAATTTAGATTCTTGTCTTAGAATAACTAATTAGTCGACTTATTGGAATTTTGTATAGGCAAAATTGGGAAATATTAAAAATTTACTTCCAAAGTAGTGAGTCTTTAACGCAAACTGTAAGAAATTTTTCGAGAAGAGATCGATCTTCAGTTCAACCTTCATGAAACTCATTTTCATCTCGGTGGCTATGTCAATAAGCAAAATTGCCGCATAAGGGGTTCAGAGAACCCACACGTGACTATTGAGAAGCCAATATATCCACAACGAGTCACTGTTTGGTGTGGATTTTGGGCTGTACTGAAAAATTGGGTTGATCGGATGAGGTACTGCCGAGCCAGTCATTGGTGATCCATTTATTGTGTTCCATTTTTAGTTGACAAAGTTTAACCTTTCCAATTAAATTTAATTACAATATCCCAGTTGAAATCAAACATTGATTACAGACCAAAAAAATACAAACGAAAAAACTAAAACAAATGAGCGTTGGCACGCAGAAGTATTGCTGGGTAACTATACCTGCATATACACATACTTATGCATCTCAATGAGATGCTTGTAAGATGGCATGTGTACTTTATTACTTGGTGCGATTTTTTAAACGCAAATTCGGCAAGTGAGTTGTGATTCTCGTTCGTTTGTGTGAATTATCTCCTTATAGAGGCCGGGTTTGATGCTGAAAAGTCGCTGCGAAGCCACTTAAAAGACTTTTGACATGGTCGAAATCATGATCGTGGTAGTCTGCAACCAAGTAATAAATGTCATCATGCCATTTGTAAATAAATTTGCATTCTATTAAATAAAAATATCAACTTTTATGATTGAATTCTTAAAAAGTGCAAAAAAATTACAGAAATTGTTAAACAAGTGAAATTGTTGAAAAACCAGTGGACGATGATGAATTTTATTTATTTTACTTTTAATTCGTAAAATAATGAGAAAGGCCATACAAAAACTTGGCCAAAACTTGAATTTTTTGCAAAAAAAATATTTTTAATCAAACCTTTAATAACACTATGCAACAATTTTTTTCGAAGGATCATGTATAACATTTTGTGATGTATTCTGTCTTTCTAAACTCGAAAACGATAATAAAATTTTTTATGATATTTTTTTTTACTAAAATTGCAATTTTCGGCGAAGGTACCTTAAATATTTGTACTCTCATTTTGGAAATATAAGTCCGAAGGCAACCGGTTATATGTTAAATTAAAGGTGTGCCATCATGAACACCTATTTATTGCGAACTACACTTTCACATAGAAACAGCGGTTTAGGAAGAATTTTCAAAAATTTGGGAAAAAATATTTTTTTTTTTCGAAAAAAAATCTATTTTGCTGGCACGAAAAAAATCATAAAAAATAGAAAAAAGTGAAAGAAAAGTATTTTGCTTTATTTTTTAATAGCTAAAATTCTAACGCCAAAAAAACATTGTTTATATGTAAAAAAACTATGGATAAATGTAGAAGTTGTGATACTCTTTGTAAACGCAAAAGATTTTTGAAAAAAATTTTAATTTTTTAATTTTTGTTTAAACAGCTCAAAAATCCCATTATAAATAAGATACAAGAACATTTTATTTTAGTTTGTAATAGCTAGCATCAGAATGAGGAACACAAGGTCTAGTTAAAGAAAATTAATAAATGTAAAAGTTATGGTCTTTCTTGTAGAAGTACATGTCGCCATCACGTATGAATAAATCAATTTAAAATTCCCTTACTTCTACAATAAGGGTCAAAACTTTATACATTTATTCATAGATTTGCTACAGCAAAGTCTTGTTTTCTTCGTAAAGATGCCAGCTGAAACAATATATTTTATATTTTATGTTTATATGTAAAAAACTATGGATAAATGTAGAAGTTGTGATACACTTTGTAAACGCAAAAGATTTTTGAAAAAATCTAATTTTTTAATTTTTGTTTAAATAGCACGAAAAATCCCATTATAAATAAGATAAAAGAATATTTTATTTTAGTTTGTAATAGCTAGCATCAGAATGAAGAAAACAAGGCCTAGTTAAAGAAAATTAATAAATGTAAAAGTTATGGTCTTTATTGTACAAGTACATGTCGTCATCACGTATGACTAAATCAATTTAAAATTCCCTTACTTCTACAATAAGGGTCATAACTTCTACATTTAGTCATAGATTTCCTTCAACAATGTCTGTTTTCTTCGTAAAGATGCCAGCTAAAACAAAGCTAAAACAATATATTTTGTTCTATAATTTGTAATGGGACTTTTCGCTCTATTTAAACAAAAATTTAAAAAGTCATGATTTAAAAAAAATCTTTTGCGTCTACAAAGAGTACCATAACTTCTACAGTTATCCATATTTTTTACATAAAAACACATTTTTTTTGTGTCGGAATGTTAGCTATTAAAAAGTACAACAAAATATTTTTTTCCGATTTGTTTTCTATTTTTTATGACATTTTTTTGTGCCAGCAAAAATAGATTTTTTGGAAAAAAAAAATAATTTTTTCCCCAAATTTTTGAAGACTGTTGCTAAACCACACCAGCGGCGGAATTTATAAGCCTTCCCACTTTTAGGCATGCGAAAGGCCTTTTATGGTAATGTCTCCCATTTGTAAGGCCTGCGAAAGCCATGATATGTAAAGTGTGATTTTTTAACTATTATCTTTTTGGCAACATTGGTTTAAACAGCTGACGCACGTTTCGTGTTTTGTTTCACTGTCAAACATCTTCAGTTTGGTATATAATTTAACCATGAATCGTCTTACAAACGAACAACGCTTGCAAATTATTGAATTTTATTATCAAAATGCGTGCTCTGTTAAGAAAGTTCATCGCGCCACTTTTTTACCGAAAAATTGTGTTCAGCGACGAAGCTCATTTTTGGCTCAATGGGTACGTAAATAGGCAGAATTGTCGATTTTGGAGTGAATATCAGCCAGAAGCATTGCAAGAGCTACCAATGCATCCAGAAAAAGTCACAGTTTGGTGCAGTTTATGGGCTGGTGGCATCATTGGACTGTACTTCTTCAAAGATGATGCGCAACGTAACTTTTGATATCCAACTTTTTTTGTCCAAATTTATTCGTGAGATACAGGCCGAAATGTTGGAAAGAGTATGCCAAAATTGGACTAAGCGGATGGACCACTTGAGGCGCAGTCAAGGTCAATTATATGGACCATACTATCGATTCAAATAAAGATTTCATGTTCATGCATTTTTCTGAATTTTATGTGTTTTTTTTGAAAAACTTCCCTATAGCTTTTAAAAAATCACCCTTTATGGGTCACGAAAATAAATTGCAGCGGTCATCCCACAGAAATGAAGATTGGATTGTTTAATGATGATCTGCAAAATATTTCGTCACTGGGTCAAGGCATATGTGAGCTAAACGCTCCTGAAAACACCTTAAAAAAATCATGTTGCTCACGTGCAATTTTTTTATGATGCATTTTTGCCCAAATTTTTTTCTGAGTCAATAGCCCCTTGGAAGCACTTTAAATGCATATTTTTATTCTTGTCTTAGAGTAACTCATTGGTCGTATTATTGGACGTTTATATTGATTTTTTGTTGTTTTTTAAGGTGACAGCTAAAAACCCATATTTCTTGGAAACATTTTTTAAGAGGTGTTACAAAAAACGAATACATTTCGAATGATGCCTAAATTATGAATATCGGACGAAAAATGACGTCACTGACTCCATGTTTGTGAAATCATTTAATACAGGAAATGGATTTTCAGAGCCAACATTTTTAAAACTCTTTTTACAAAAATGAGCTCTGCGGCGTCAATTTCCTTCCGATGTTCATCATTTGAAAGGTTATTTACTGCAGCTATTTATTTTTTATAAAATACTACCACCAAATACGAAAAAGTTTTCAGTTGCCACTATGAAAAACATAAAAAAATACTATAAACATCCAACAATTCGACCCATAAGTTACTCTAAGACTAGAATCAAAATTTGTATTTAAAGTACATCCAAGAGTCTATTAATTCAGAGAAAAAATTTGGACAAAAATGTAATGTAAAAAAATACACGGGAAAACATAATTTTTAGAGGTGTTTTCAGGAGCGTTTAGCTCACAAACGGCTTGATCTAGGAACGAAATATTTCATCGTTAAACAATCCAAACTTTATTTTCATGGGGTGACTGGAAACTGTTTTTCCATTTGTATGGACCGCGACCCAGCCATGTCAGAAGGCCTTATCAGCCCTTCCAAAAGTATACATTCACATTCCCCTCTCGTTGTTTTAAAAGAGTAATTCCATGTGAAGCGATCACACAAATACTTTTCGATATGGTGAATAAAAATGCATTTCCAATACACATTGGGGTGGATCTAAAAAGATATATATTTTTTAAAATATTTCAACATTTTGCAGGTATCAGATACCAATATATCTTTTTATGTAATTTCGACAAAATTGCTTCTAGTTTTACAGAAAATTTTCATATCTTAAACGAGATATTTTTTAAGTTTTTTCTTATTTATTTTTTATAAACAAAGAAATACAGCTTCAATTTGCGTGAAATACTAGGTATTTACTCAACAACAATTATAAACGTGATTGCAGTTGAAATTACATATAGATTGTGCATATCGAATACCTGTAGAAGGCCTTCTAAAATGCCCGATTTTCATGGCCTTCATTATAGAAGCCGAATGTGTCTGGAAAGCCTTCTGGCCTGATAAAAGGCCTTCCAGGTTATGAGATCCGCCGCTGGGACTGTGTGTGTGAAAATATAACTAGCAACATGTGTATATATCATAATTATCTTTAATTGAGCATACACTGAATAAATTATCTTCATAATATTTATGATTTTGTCTTAACCCCAGTGAAAATTTTCATTAAAAAATCGCCACAGAAACATTTCATAAAATGTATGAAACATGTTTCATACAAGCACAATCAATCAAAAGTGTCATAGAATTTATGAAACATTTCTTAGAAACTATGAAATGCAGTTCTTCATTCGAAGAGCTTTTGTCATAAAAATTCCTTATTTTTCATAATATGATTTATGAAAATTTTCACAGATTTTATGAAGAAACTTTATTAATTTTATGAAAAAGTTTCATAAATAGTAATAATTTATACTAACCAATCAACACACCACCATTGCGAGAGTTTTTGCAATGAATATGTCTTTCACCTAAATCAGGGTTCATACTTATGTCAGAGTTAACAGAGTACAAATGAGAATTGCTAGCATTCAACGAAAAAAGTCGACACACTCAAAGTGTAGTTGTAAGTTATGAAAAATTTCATAAAAACTATGAAATCCTTCATTATATTTATGAATACATTCCATAACACAAATATTTTATTGATTATGACATATTTCACAATATTTATGATTTGTTTCTTTAATACTATGAAATCTTTCTTTGATCTTATGAAACTAAGTTTCACTAATTTAACAATCTAGTTTTATGAAATATGAAATGTTTATGAAACATTTCATGTTATTTATGCATTTTTCAGACATATTAAGAAAAAATTCACAAAATTTATGAAAAACCTTTTATGAAATCTCTTCATAAATATTATGAAGGAAAATTCTTTCAGTGTGTCGACTTCAGAATACATTCCAAAACACAAATATTTTATTGATTATGACATATTTCATAATATTTATGAATTGTTTCTTTAACACTATGAAATCTTTCTTTTATCTTATGAAACTAAGTTTCACTAATTTAACAATTTTGTTTTATGAAATATGAAATGTTTATGAAACATTTCATGTTATTTATGCATTTTTCAGACATATTGAGAAAAAATTCACTAAATTTATGAAAAACCTTTTATGAAATCTCTTCATAAATATTATGAAGGAAAATTCTTTCAGTGTATAAGTCCAAAATGAGAGTACAAATACTAAAGGTACCTACGGCAAAACAGTTCAATTAGAATTAACAAAAAATATATCCATTAACATTTTTTGTGTTGATTTCATGAATGCCTTTTTTGTTGCACAGTGTAATTGTTTGATAGCAAACATGCTGTTCAGAAAGAAGATATATTTAATTTAAGTATAAGTATAAAAACTTTTGAGTGAATATTTATTACTTTGTAATATTGTAAACTCCTTATTGAATCATTTAATATATATATATTTTTGTAATTTCTATGAGTTTTCACACTCAACTTACGTGTTTTTGAGTGTCGCACCATCTTTACACAACAGCCGTTACATGTCATCAACGGTGGCTGGTCTCTAGGCAATGCTGTATAGTTGAAAGGATCCTTGCATCTGGCATCTGTCCACGAGTCACATTCATAGCAGTATATGGAACGTGCTGTACGGTTCGATTTAGGTGTTTGTTTGTTTTTGTTTATAGATAAAAAATTAAATATTAGTATTCTGTATAGACAAAAATTTATTGTTATTTGAATTTTGTTTACTTTTTTTCCAAAATAAATAAATAAAGAGCAACTTTCAATGAAACCAAAGATCAAACTACACAAAATACTACGAAAAAAAGAAAAGCATTTGTGTCACGCACTTTTTGCCCGAGGCCTAAACTAAAAACGGCTAAGAAGCATTATGTCGTATTTGATTAAAACGTGCAAACGACGCTACGAGTTCTACTACTATCAAAAAATCGGTTTAGTGATTAAAACATTCCACAACACATGGACAACACATTGACTGTACAGACAGACATAAATTATTTGCAAATAAGATTAACACATATTATAATAAATTTGTTGATAAATGTGGGGGTATGTATATAAAAAGTGACTGGTTTTATTAATTGCGATTATAAGGATTTTGCAAAGTAAAAAATGTAAAAGGTGTGTATCGAAGACTCAATTAGGGGCTATTAAAAGAATTATTTCATATCTATGTATATTGAACAAAGATTGTCATCTAGAAATCAATCTGAATCATAGGGGGTTATTAAACTAATTATTCTTAATAGGCCATTCACATGCATGTGATTTGAAAAATTAACAAACTATTATCACGTTTTTTCCCATACATTTTCACCCCAAATATATCGTTATAATTTATCATGATAAATTAATAATCACTTCAAACGCAAATCATTTAAAACGCAGTGTTGTATTTCTAGTTTGTACAAAAACTCTGAAAATGTACTTCACTGAACACATACAAAATGACACTTCATAAGGGGAGTTCACATTTAAAGATTTATTGTACAACTTGATAGATAGATTATTATGAAAACTTACTGCCTGGCCCACGATGTCGAACGTTGTCGTTCGCATGCATCTCATGCGACAAACAGCTGATGTGGGACCCACTAACAGGCACCTGAACGACAAAGCGAACGAAAATCTATGCGAAAGAAAACGTAAGCACTTCAGTGTAAAATCGGGGCCCACTAACTTTTTCTTCTGTACTTGAGCGATTGAAAATGTCAATCACTCAATTGTGTTTTGTCTGTCGCAAGCATAAATAAATAAAGCATAAAATAAATTTATTTTATATTTTTATTGCTCTCCACTTCATACACTTCTTCCTTGGCGTTCGAGATAATCTCGCCACGACCTTCATAGGTACCAATTGTGTTGTCGAGTCACTTGTTATTGCACATATTGAGCAGAACGCATCTCGCATTTATACTCTCCGTTGCTCCGGAGTGTTTTTGTTGTAGGGTCTTTCAATTGCGTTCCTTGTATTGCTAAAGGGGATCTTCAGGAATGACTTTAATTTGTGGCTCCTACCTCCTAAAACCCAAACGTTTCATTTTCCCGGTCGAAGTCTTTTTGAAAACGTCGGTGTCCTGCAGGCATGTGACAGAACTTATATATGTACATATGCATCTACATGTGAAATAAGTATATTCTGATCATCTCAAGAACATTAGAAATGACCAGTAGCTGCCTACGGGGATCTCGAAATTAGCATTCCTCCAAAATATGTGCGCGTTGGAAAAATTTATATTTTTCGACAATACACAAGAACAACCCCAAATATTGATTGTTTACATTATTTTTTCGAATTTTGTTTTCAGTTATTTCAGCTGAGAAAAAGTTGTGTCAACTTTTTTATTGTAAGTTAGAATTTGGATATTTAACGTTTTTTCTTGGCATATTTGCGATTATTTGTAGTTTTTTTATCTGGCAACATTTTCATTCACTCACAACACGTAAGGCTATGCTGACGAAAAGTCAGAAGATAGTGGGTCGCTTTTTGATGAGAAAGTGAGTGACTGGATTTCGTTCGCACAGATTTTCTTTCCATATCGTGGGTCTTGCAGTTAACAAAATTTAGCATTTTTCGACCGAAAATAAGATTTATCGGTAACATAGATTAAGAATGATGAAAAGTCTTCACAGAAGTATAATAGGAGACATAGTTTCACATGTTCATGTGTAAGCAGCCCTATGCTAAAAAAACGAGTTAAACAACTTTTTATGGTATTGTGGTTATAACGATATTATCATGATAATGTAGTGCATGTGAATGGCCTATAAAAACTCGTCAATTACTATAAAAATCTAATTTTTCCCCTAACAAAAGCTGGATTTTTCTAAAACTAACTTCCTTTGTCTGCTATTCTATTTGTTAAGATAAGATATCTTTGCTCTAACAACTATTCAAGTGCAGATACAATTTATTTACCATAAACAATGTAAATTGTGCATATTCGAATCGAGTTTTTATCATTAATCCTGACCAAGGACTGCTCCATTAAGCAACTGGAAGCCACAGAAGACACACAAACAACTTTTAACAAATAAGGAAAAGTGTTAAGTCAAGTATAGCTTTACTTGCAGCTTCATAACAGTAGCATTGTAAATTAGGATAGATTGCAAAATGTTCAAAGTTGAAGTAGACATTTCTTTATATAATTATATTTCCTACACTCAAAGGAATTTGTCAGAAAAAGTCTGCTAAAAGAGCAGGTTTACTGCTAAAAAGAAAGTAAATTGTATCTACTGAAATAGCAAACAGTTGTTTGCTGTTTTTAACAACAATGAAAAAACGCTATATTGTATTCAGCGCTATACCACTGAAAGATAAAGCTAATTGAATTCGATGTTCGAGCTAAACTTTACCGGCAATTTGAAATCTAAATTCTAAGGGCCATTTTCTCATAGTCCGATTAAAGTGCCAATTAACTAATCGGGACATTAGTTTTTCGAAGAGATAAAGTGCCGGTTAAACATTTTGGTTTTCTCATTCTACGGTTAAATTGTTCTCAGATAAATGTGTGAGTATGGCAACACCGCTGAGAATTATAAACTGAAATGAGAATGTATTGGTAATGCTGCGCTAACTCAGCTGTTAATTTTATTGTTGTTTGAGTCGATGTGAAAAAAAAACTGAAAATACATGGAAAATGCAAACAAAAAGCAACGATGGAAACATACGTCGCAGGAGGTGAAACACCTACTTCCCAGGCTGATGAGGAGCACAAAATTAATAGTCTTGGGAGCAAACAAATTTAAGTCCGGCGCAATTTAATGGAAAACATTTTTAATTGCAGCAAAATACCACCAGCTGTTCGAGTTTTTTCGATTCGATAAACGCCTAAGCGGCGGACGAGTGCCGGTTAGCGTTTAACGATCGTATAACCTCTAACCATATATTGAGAAAATGAAATCGTGGTAACCGGGAGTATATCGTTACGATAAATTCTAGCAGGAATATGAGAAAATGACCCTTTATGTTTGTTGTGAGAAAATATTGGGGCTGGAATAATATTAAGTCCATTAGGGGCCTCCTTGGGACAGTTAGAGCGGTGCGAGCAAATTTTTAAAATTGTAGTTTTTGTATGGCCGTCTCCTTAAGCCGTGGAGATAGGAGACAGGTATGTTTGTGGAAAATGTTGGGTAGGGAAAACTAATGTGAGTCGGTCTTAGGTATCTCCCTTCTAGGCATGACCTTGGGTCAGTGTTGAGCCTTTCTTTCATAAAAAATGTATGGGGGCCAACTTACGGGTTGAATGTAGCGGGTATGTTTGTTCTGAGAAAATATTGGTTCTGAAAAAATATTGGGGTTGCTGATACATCTGACTCCCATAGGTGCCTTCTTGGGGCAGATAGATCAAATTATATAAAAAGTTTTTGTATGGGAGCACCTTTAGGGAATGGGGATAGGTGGTAAGTGCGTTCGAAAAAAATGTTAGGGAGGGGAAATTAATGGGGGCCAGTCTTACATTGAACCCAGCTAGGGACGACTCCGATGCAGTTTTGGGCCTTGGTGTCAAAAAAAAAAATTAAAAAAAATCGTATGGGGACCTCATGAAGGGTTGAAGAGCAAATTTCATAAAAGATGCAGTTTTGGGCCTTGGTGTCAGTTTTGGCCTTGGTGTCAGTTTTGGGCATTGGTGTCATAAAAAAATGGGGACCTCATGAAGGGTTGAAGAGCAAATTTTATAAAAGTTTAATTTTTGTAATGGGGTCCCCTTCATGAGTGGGGAAAGAGGGTATGTGCGTGCGAGAAAAATGTTGGGGAGAGAAAATTAATGGAGGTCGGTCTTACATTTAACCCCTCAGGGGCTACCCCAATGAGCGGCCACTTGCACACAACCGTGCATTTTTTCCGAACTTCACAAAATAGGGGGTTCTATTCTAGCATATCCAAAAATGTCCATACAACGCTATCCCACCCCTAATATATACATATATATATATACAATCAGCATATATACTAGCACCTGGAAACTGTTTTGTCGTTATACCCTAATCTACAATGATTTTAATTAATTTTGTTTATGGAAATATGGAATATTTATACAAGTACCACGAAACTTTTTTGTCGGGACACCCTAATGTACAATAATTATAATAAATTTTGTTTATGGAAAAAATCATTAAACTAATGAGCATTAATTTAAACTCCGTTTATCGGGTTTTCCCGTGGAACTGAACTGTGACATCTGTCATTACAAATTTTATATAAGGGGAGTTCACACTTTAAGATTTGTAGTAAAAATTTAAAAATACAACGACAATTTGCGGCTATTGTACCATTTTTGATATTTTATAAATAATTTTTAATAAAACTAAATAATATCATTTTTGCACGACAATAAATCCTAAAGTGTAAACTCTTCTATATTAAAAATCATTTGATCGGACAAATAAATCATTAGTATTATATCTCTCAAATGAGTGGATAATAGAAAAAAATTAAAAAAGAAATGAAATGAGTTGACAATTGTATATAAATTGTGTTCATTTCCAAGAAAGCATTCATTTACAACACTGATGTACCGCAAACAACTAGTCAATTAAACTACTCGTGTACACTCAGAGAAAAACAAATAAGTATGCCAAAAAATTATAAGTAACAAATATAAAGGCTTGGAAGAAGACGGATAGATAGTCGTATAAAAGGTAGATACTTAGAGAGAGAGAGTGATAGAGATAGATAGATATATTGAAGGCAGGTTTAAGTAAGGAACTGGTGGAAGTAAAATTTAAATAAAACTATTTTTTAATTTGATTTTTTGGTATTATTAAGCTGAAACCTGTATGTGTCTTTGGTAAAATTGAAATATTTCATTATAATTTCTTTTTTTTTATTTTTCTTTCAAAATTGGTATTCATTTGATGCTTTGCAAATTATAAAAATATATCGATATCATTCAATTCGTTTTTTTTTTCGCCATAAAACAAAGAAGTATATATTTTGTTTTTGGTACAAATAACATCAAAAATTTGTCGAAAATAAAAATAATATAAATTATTATTTTCTTTTTTTGTTGTGTGTGTGTGTTTTCTTTGGGTATACATAAAAAATTACACCATTTTTTTGATAAAAAAGAGAGGAGGTATTTTTCTTTTCTTATTAAAAAAAACAATGAATAATGGATAAATTTCTTTGTTTTGAATGTTTTTGTTTTTTTTTTAACTAAAAGATCAGTAAGAAATTTTCAATAAAATTCATACTTTGACATTCAGCTGAGACTTGTGGAACCCAAACGAATAAAATTACTCCAAATAAGGCTGCAAGAGAAAGAAAGAAGTGAAGAAAAAACAAAAAAAAGACAAAACAGACTATGACCAAAACTGATTTCAGGGTGTGGTGGTGGTGGGTGATGCATGATGGAGATGATGGAGGACTATGACGAACGAATCGAAATGTTTACTAACTGGTCGAACACAATTTTCAATTCAATGTTTGAGTGATACCCTACATAGCTGATACGTTTTACAAAATCCTGCTTGCGGTTTTCAAAAATTCAATTCTACTAGTATCTAAAATTTCCTTTTCCAAAAAAGAAATGCCATAGACATAGTTAAAGATAAACCTATTTTCAAAAACAAAGAACAAAAAAGAAACAGAAACAGAATAGTATAACAATTCAAAACATTTGTTTTCCAAAATGTATGTATATTTTTTTACAGTGTATGCAAGTAAGTGTTTTTGTAGAAGTTGGTATTTTTTTTACAAAATTTAGCATCTACATTTTGTTAAATATCGATTGAACATAGAAACAAGAAATCAAATTGAAACAAATATTACAGTAAAAGTTAAATAATTGCGGTGAGTTTTTTTTTGGGGGGAGGACGTTGGGTTAGTTTGAACACATTGTTTTTTTTTAAATTACAAAACATAAAATGTCATTTGAAAACAAAAAAAGAAAGTGTCTTAATCGTTGACATTTCCTTTGGCAGAGTTCTCAGCCGAGTTAATTTAAGCGGAGACGGATATGGCGCCAATACGCGATTGCATGCGCGCCGCCACTGTCATAAAAGTATGCGGCGGGAAAAGCGGAGCCAACAAATTTAGATTCCAGTTTCGTATATATATTTCGGTTTTGAGTCGATATTTCTTTTAATATAGTTAAAAGTTATATTATAAGCTGTAAGCAAAAACCTAAATAAAAAAATTCTCTCAAAATAAAAAAATATTTTTTGTTTTAAATTTGTCGCCAACAGCAATATCAATGTGTGTGTGAAAACAAATTTTGAAAAATAATTTTACGTTGACATTTTTCCTTAGCCTGGATAATTATCCAGTGTAAGTCAAATTTATGGTTATCGAGGCTAAGTCCAAAAAAGTCAACAGAAACTTTTTTTTTAAATTTGTTTGTAATTGGCGACAAAGTGAAAAAAGAATTTTTTATTAAAGTTTTTATCGCTGCTTATTATCCCGGCTTAAAGAAAAACAGTCCTAATATAAGAATACGCATTATCGTTGCGGTTGGCAACACTTTCCCTTCCCCGTTGGCTCTTCATCGGGGGAGCGTCAAGTAGTGTATTAAGGTTAACGGTAATAAATTAACAAGTTATGAATCTAAACTATATTTTTTGTAGTCAAATATAAGAGTTGTTCGTTTTAATCGACAAATATTGAGAAAAAAGTTATTTTTTGGGTTAGTAATTTACTATCTTTTATTAAAAAACAAATGTATAAAACACTTAGTTATTTTTAATTATTTTATTAGAAACAACATACATATAAATCTCGACATAAATAAATCCCCGGACCCGGATGGTATTTCTTCAATTGTGCTCTTAGACGATAGCCCACCCACCTCACAACCTTGCAGGGTCTTCCCAGCGCTTCGAATGGTTTCGAAACTACAGTCCATCCCTAAAAATGGTTAATAACCCTGTGACCTAACGCCCGATTGAGATTTGCTCTGCTCTCTCCAAGGATATGGAGAGTATGGTTAATCACGATCTTATGAAGTTTCTGGAGACCAATGTCTTACTTAATGGTCGATAGTAGGAGTTTCCGTGGGAACCGATCTACATGGGACCTGATGATGTTGCTGTCACAACAATGGAGTCGATCCATCCAACAGTTTGGTGAAAGTAGGGTCATTGCTCTAGATATCTCCAAAGCCTGGCACGGCGCACTCACATCAAAGATGGCGCTCATGTCAAAGCTCTTACGTGTTGCTGTATATGGGTTTTCATCCGGCTAACGCCCAATTGCGATTTGCTCTGCTCTCTCCAAAGTTATGGAGAGTATGGCTAATCAACATCTTGTAAAGTATATAGAGACCAATTACTTACTTAATGGTCGATATTATGAATTCCGTATGAACCGATCTACGTGGGATCTGATAATGTTGCTGTCACAAAAATGTAGTCGATCCATCCACCAGTTTGGTGAGAGTAAGGTCGTTGCTCTAGATATCTCCAAGGCTTTTGGTAGAGTCTGACACGGCGCAAACATATGAAAGCTCATGGATTTTCTCTCGATCTCCGACAAGCATACATTGGTCAGATAAGTGCACAGGGCTCTGTTCTTTCTCTCTCCCGTTGAAAGAAGCATTCAAGGGTCTAGCATCTTTAAAGCCCTGTGATATTAACAATATCTACACTTCTTACAACAGATTTATGATGGAATCATTCACTATCATTCATATATCCTACAAAAAAAAACTAAAGAGCAAGTAAATTGCTCTGTTTAATTCATCAATCAAAAACAATCGTCGTCATCCCACTTGAGTGTCGCTGTTCCATAGATATGTTTATGGTGTTTTTCTTCGGATATTCGGAATCATATCTTTGACGCGAGGACGTTCGGTAGAGATACGCGACTTTCAAGGAACTCTCATCACAACATACGAATTAAAGAATGAATTCGTTTTTTGATCGCGCAATTTGTATATGGAATCGACTTCCCTTTACTACACGCAAAGAAAAAGTTCGTTTCCCACAAACGAATAGTTAGACAAAAATTTAGCGTTTATCCCAAACCCTATGAAAAGTTACTGGTTAAGGTTACTGTGTTTGTTGTAAACGGTTATTATCACAAATAATTTATGTTTATCCCAAACCGTGTAAAACGTTTGTAGCAAACGGTTATTATGTTTGTCCCAAACGACGTATGTTTATCGTTTAAATATAATATTTGTTCTTAAACGAATTTCGTTTAAATTTATGGACATTCTGTAATAAAAGAAAGTTCGTTCACAGCGATAGAAACGTTTTCATTTGCGGGAAACGTTTCAAATTTTACGGTAAAAGTAGATCGTTTGCGACAAATAAACTATGTTTGCGATAAAGGTCTTCCTACCGCTGTGGACATTCCCTGAACAAATGTTTTTGGCTTAACGAGCAACTTTACTAAACCTACATAAATAAAATTTAATTGTATTCAAAACTGAAGAACAAAGTAACACGCACAGTAAACAATTTCTTTCGGGTATTTTGTGGGTACTTCGTCTAACCAACAAAACTATTTAAAAAATATTGGATTCCCTAGCTTATAATCTAAAAAAGCTTAACATAGGTTACTTTCTACACAAATTAAACACATAATTAACAAATTAGATTGATGCATAAACAACAGCCAAACTCGTTTAGTAGCTTAAATTCCCGCCGCCCACCAATGTTAGCATTACCGCCGTCAACTACTCTAGACAACAACCGTCTGAGAACTCTACTTCCGGGTTGCCAACTCTTTCTCTCGCATGGCGGCGAGAGAGTTGAAAATATTAACTTACATGGAAAACAATTGTCGGCTTGGGTGAATTTTGTTAAGGCGCAAAAAACTGAAATATTTGTTTGTGTATTTTTGTTTTTCATTTTCAACCAATCCATATACACAAAAAACATCAGATTTTGTTTTCATAAAAATAAAATAAAAAAATGTAAATAAACATAAATTAATTAAATTAATTTCGAAAATAAAAATTATTTCCACTCTAAATAGTTGTTTTTTTTTTTTCTGTAACGTAATAACGCAAAGAAGCTTACAATTTTTAAAAAATTACCTCAACTTGTTTTAATTCTGTTGTGTTTTTTTTTTCTTGTTATAAATATGTCTGTATATTTTCACTAATCAAAAATGCCTAAAATGTAGCATGGAAATGTTTCTTTCAGCTTGATATGATCTTACTAACAAATATGTACGTACGCGCTTTATTTGAAATGATAAAACATATTTTTGAACAAAAACAAAGCCAGAAAACCGACTGCTTTGATGTTACTTTTAATTGGTTTTAAATGATATTTGCTTAAAGTGTGAAATAATTTCACTTAATTACAGACAACGAATCAATGTTTTATTTTCTTTGTTTTTAAATAAACACACACAACAGTATTTCGAAATCGTTCATATATTTTGTGGTAATTCTGAAGATCGAATATTTGTAATTGTGATCTCGAATTTCATCGAAGATTTTTGGTAAGAGAACTTGCGTTTACACTTATCACACAATTGTAATGCTAAATTTGATAAAAATTAAATTAAAAACATTAAACTCGCCGTTTTAATTTTTGCTTACTTTATTGCTCATTTCTTTTGCTTGCCTCGTGAAATAGAACCCTGATCGCACTAAAAGTGTGGGGTTTCTGACAAATTTCAATAAGAAAAATCATGTCCAAAATTTACGTGCGATCCTCTCTCGTGTGGTTTTGTTTACACTATACGACTTTCACGCTATCTGTAATTTTTTGACACATCGTGCGACTGCATCGCGTAATGTAAAAGCTGAATTAGCAAAAGGCGTGTGTTCCTAATCACTTTTGACCTTTGAGACCGGTTCTAAGGCTGATAGTATAGAACAGACATCGGACAAGTCATACCATAGGGAGTCAATTCACACCTCCAATAACAATTGCATGTAAAAGGAATCGGTCTCCTTAATATATTTACGTTAGAACTACAGGGTGATTTTTTAAGAGCTTGATAACTTTTTTTTTAAAAAAAACGCATAAAATTTGCAAAATCTCATCGGTTCTTTATTTGAAACGTTAGATTGGTCCATGACATTTACTTTTTGAAGATAATTTCATTTAAATGTTGACCGCGGCTGCGTCTTAGGTGGTCCATCCGCTTAGTCCAATTTTGGCATTTCCACGTTTTTGAGTAACAGAGACCCAATTGGTGCGAACGGCGACGAATCGAAAATTGGTGGTCATCATTAACACTGGCCGATACAGCTGCGATATTTTCTTCAGTTCGCACTCTACGTAAGCGTGTTGGTGGTTTAATGTCCAACAATGTAAATTTGGTGCGAAATTTAGTCACAATAGCCCGAATAGCCGCTTCAGTGGGTCGATTAAACTGACCATAAAATGGAAGCGCGCAATGAACTTTCTTAACAGAGCACGCATTTTGATAATAAAATTCAATAATTTGCAAGCGTTGTTCGTTTGTAAGACGATTCATGATGAAATGTCAAAGCATACTGAGCATCTTTCTCTTTGACACCATGTCTGAAATCCCACGTGATCTGTCAAATACTAATGCATGAAAATCCTAACCTCAAAAAAATCACTCTTTAGTACCAGTCCCTATCCATCAAGAACTAGTTACAGGAATTGTCTTGGAACAGTTCATTTTCCCGTAGAGTTGAGTTTGTATGGAAAAAGTACTCGATTTGAGGTCGATTTGCCCATCAGTCAGAGAAAGCTATAAGGCGCTGTTTACACTTTATGATTTATTGTACAACTTGAAAATGGATTAAATTTTGTTTTTCTTTAAGACTGGACCACTAAGCCGTGATAACAAAAACGTAAATAAAAGGTTAAATTTATAAACAAATAATTGTTTACATTGAAGTCATCAACGAAATGAAGATTTGTGTATCAACAAAATTTTCAAAAAATAATTTTATATTAAATTTTTTTTACTTAACCTGGAGTAAAAGTTAAAAAAAATGGTTTATGTGAAAGGCCTTCAGTTGTACAATAAATCTTTATGTGTGAACAGTGCTCATAACACGATGTTATTTCGGTTGGCAACACTTACGCGTTTACTTTTACGTAGGTAAACTGTGCAAGTTAGAATGATAGTGGTCTCTGTCATATCAGGAATGTTTGGGAGATCGGTAGATTACGACTTCTGCTATAAATATTGGATCTTAATCTGACTATTGAGCCTTAACAAGTGATTATAGAAGCCGGTAAATTTTAATATTACACCGTGCAACAGTTTTTTAAGAAAGTCGTTACACTAGAACCAGATGATATACATATGGAACTGTAGACAATATGGAGTTAATTGGCGTTTTTAGTTTTTCTTTTCCTCATCCTGTTGCCTCTTCACAGGACTAAAAATTTGCAAAGGATACCAATTTTCAAAAATTATTTTAAATAATTATTCGCACTCTATGATAACGGTATAAGTGTCAAATAAAATACATAAAAAATAGGAAAATGTATGGGGGCCACCTTAAAGGTTGCAGATGGCGGGTAGGTGTGTTCTGAGAAAATATTGGGGCTGAAAAAATATTGGGAGTTGGTCAGATTTGACTCCACTTGGAGCTTCCTTGGGCAGTTAGATCGGTGGAAGCAAATTGTATAAAAATTTAGTTTTTGGTATGGGAGCCCGATTATGGAGTGGAGATAGGGGACAGGTATGTTTTGGGGAGAGAGAAATTAATGAGAACTAGTCTTACATGTCTTCCATCTAGGAGTGATTAGGGGCCCGTTTAGGGCCTTACCTTTTTAAAAAATATAAATGGTGGGAGCAAATTTTATAAAAATTAGTTTTTGTATGGAGTGGGGATAGGGGGTAAGTTTGTTTGGAAAAAAAATGTTGGGGAAGGAAAATTAATGGAGATCGATCTTACATTTAACATAGCTCCTTGGCAGTTTTGGGCCTTACTGTCATAACAAAAAATTATAAAAAATTAAAAAATCGTATGGAGACCATCTTAAGGTAGGTATGTTCAGAGAAAATACGGGGGTTGGAAAATTTTTGGGGGTCCGTCATACATCTGATTCCACTAGCGGCTTCCTTGGGCCAGTACGAGTGGTGGGAACAAATTTTATAAAAAAATAATTTCTGTTTGGGAACCCCCCTTAACGAAAACAAGTAAGAACGGCATTAAATTCGGCCGGGCCGAAATTTATATACCCTCCATCATGGATTGCATTCCACAGAGGATGTCGATTTTCGTAGAAGTGCAGTAATATTACAGGAAAATATAATTTTTTTAATATAGCCAAACCAAAACATTAACAAATATTGAAAAAAATAATAATTATTTCAAATTACAAATTTTGAAAATCCATTATCAAACGTTCATAGTGCAAAATAACCTAACTTCATGATTCAACCAATTTTTGCCGTAAAAGAAAAGGTACGAATTGGAAAAAAAATATTTTGAGCGTCTATGCAGCCAGAGGAATGTATATACCGAATTCCATGATTCCAGCTGCGGCCATTTGGTTAGTACCATTTTTAGCCCCTTAAGAGTACGACTATCTAAAATCTCTATATTTGACGTTTCTACTCATCTCTTTATCCCTCTGTACCATTGTATCCCTTGAAAGCACGAATTTCCAAAAATCCGTTTATTTTCCGTGTTTACGCAGTCAGAGGAATGTATACTCAAAATTTCATGACTCTAGCTGCGGTCATTTGGTTGGTACTGTTTTTATCCCCTTCTTCCATTTTGACCCCAAAAAGTACGAATTTCGAAAAATCCGTTTATTTTCCGGGTCTACACAGTCAGAATGTATACTCCGAATTTCATGACTCTAGCTTCGGTCATTTGATTGGTACTAATTTTATCCCCTTTTTTTCAACCCCAAAAAGTACAAATTTTGAAAAATCCGTGTATTTTACTTGTCTATGCAATCAGAAGAACGTATACACCGAATTTCATTATTCTAGGTGTAGCCGTTTGGTTGGTACCATTTTAATCCCTCTGTACCCATTGAATCCCATGAAAGTACGAATTTGAAAGAAACCTTTTATTTTTCGTGTCTACGCAGTCTGAGGAATGATTATTCCGAATTTCATGACTCTAGCTGCGGTCATTTGGTTGGTACTGTTTCCTTTTTCCATTTTGATCCCAAAAAGTACGAATTTCGAAAAATCAGTTTATTTTCCGTGTCTACACAGTCAGAGGAATGTATACTCCGAATTTCATGACTCTAACTGCAGTCATTTGATTGGTACTATATTTATCCCCTTTTTTCATTTTAACCCCAAAAAGTACGAATTTTGAAAAATCCGTGTATTTTACGTGTCTATGCAATCAGAAGAATGTATACACCGAATTTCATTATTCTAGTTACAGCCGTTTGGTTGGTACCATTTTTATCCCTCTATTCCCATTTTACCCCTTAAAAGTACGAATTTGGAAAAAATTATTTCATATTATGTATCTACTCAATTAGAGGAATGTACACACCGAATTTCGCGTTTCTAGCTGTTGTCGTTTAATATGTACCATTTTTATCCCTTTTTTGCCCCATTTCACCCCCTACAAATAAGAATCACTTTATGGTGCACGTTTTTGCTGCAGGGGAAATGCTCATTCCAAATATCAAACAAATATAAAAGACATATTCAACAAAACTGCTTAAATACGCTAAAATATTAGGGATTATTATAGGTATTTTTAGTCCTTGTGAGGGAAAAATGTTAGCGTGCTTTCAACAGACGGACGGACATGGCTAGATCGTCTTAGATTTTTATGACGATCAAGAATATATATACTTTATAGGGTCTCAGGTCGATATTTCAAGGTGTTACAAACGGAATGACAAAGTTAGTATACCACCATCCTGGAGGTGGAGGGTATAAAAATGTTGGGGAGGGAAAATTAATGGGGGTTTTGCTTACATTTAACCCCCCTGGGGCGAATCCGAGGAAGTTTTGGGGCTTTTTTGTGTATTTTTACCCCGTTTCCCTCACCTTTGACCTTGATGAGCGCCCACTTACACTCACCCCACCACCCCTATGAATGATTTTTTTCGGAACCTCACAAAACGAAGGGGTTCTAGCATATCAAAATCAAAAAAACGTGCACTATGCCACCCCTATTCTACAAGTTTTTAACCCATTTTGACCCGAACAGTAAACATTAAGAAGCAGTACAAAAATTATCTGAGCTTTAATAAGTTAATAAGCATTTCGTTTGAAAGAATTAAGTTTAGTGCATTTTTTCCGAACCTCACAAAATGAAGAGTTCTAGCATATCAAAATCAAAAAGACGTGCACTATGCCACCCCTATCCCACAAGTTTTTAGCCCATTTTGACCCAACATTAAGAAACAGTACAAAAATTGTCTGAGCTTTAATAAGTTAATAAGCATTTCGTTCGAAAGATTTAAGTTTATATGACCAGAGTTACAAGCCGACCCATAATTATCGGCGGCGACGGCGCTACTCAAAATGGATCGGCGGCGGCGGCTTTCGGCTGATTTGCCGGCTCGTTCTGTCTTTCGTTCACCCCTAATTATTTGACAATTTTGGGAAAATGGAAGGAACAATTTGCATTGGTTTTATCTACATGGAAATAATACCACTTCCCTGAATTTTCTGCTACGATAATATAATCTACTGTTATATGTATATAAAAGCCGCAGATTACCACAAAATTGTTCGATTTCAAAATACTGTGTTCTCTCATTAAAATATCATCATTGTTGTGTTTATTACCGAAACCGAAAGAAAAACATTTTTTTCTGAAAGAAAAAAATCCGCATATGTATATATTTAAAAGTAGTTTATTTTTAAAACTAAACAACTCGATGGTGGGTTGTGTCTGTTTTATTATTAGCTAGATCAGACATTCGACTTTCTATCTATATATGTATGTATGTATGTATATATGTGGTGTGTGCATGTACGAGTATATGTATATGTGTGGATATGTGTCTGGTTTTGTTTTGTTTTGATTTGAATTCTAGATTATTATTAATTATTTCCAACTTACCTGTTATTGTTATTAACAATTTATTTGTTGTTAATTGAGTTTGTATAGAAAATGCCATTTTTAATGATGATGAGATTTGTTTGGTTCTGATTGGATTTGACTTGATTTGTACAAAGAGTATTGAGTTTTTTTGTTTGTTTGTTTGGATACGAAGACTTCGAAATGAAGAAAAAAAGAGAAAAACTATTTTTTTATATTAAAATTATTTACAATAGTTCACGCATGTGAGCATTTTCATAGATATATGTTTGTATGTATGTAATAAGCAAACAGCAGCAGTAGTGATTTCTAAACACCATACCTTTGTCTTCGGCTTGTTTTTCGGTTGCTATTGTTGTTGTAGTAGTAGTGCTACTTAGGCTTAGGCAGGCTTAGTTGTTCTGGATGCTGTCGTAGTCTGCGTTTGAGATCTTTAGTCCACGTTTCGTTTTGAAATACTTTGTTGGTGTAAATTTTTAGAGAGAGGGGGGGGGGGTTTGCAATGCAAGTAAGTATTGACTTCGAATACTTGTGGTAATTATTTACAATACATTACATATGTACGAGTATGTTTGTATAGTTGTGAGTGTGTACATTTTTGTATGTACTACGTATGTATATAATATATGTGTTTGTATGTAATTTCCTTAATACTCGTAGTTAGCTTCTGTAGATGCTGGCTGTCATTCCTCTATTCATGGCTTCATTCCTTCATTGCTGTGTGGTGTATCATGTTTCTTTCACTTGAATGCTTAAGGGTAACGGGAAGAGACAAAAACAAAGACACACTTGATTTTAATGACACATAGATACTGATACTCTTCTAATATTCATAATCATGATAACATAACATTGAGCATACAAATTAATACTTTGTTTCTAAAATCCTAATAAAGCCAATTAAGGATATCTTAATAATGTGATAATGAAATTATGGCCCGCAATTAGAGTGGTCAAAAAGGAAATATGAATAGTTTCGTTTTTATAGGCAACATAAGGCAGCAGAAAATTTCAAAATGGGACTCCCAATGGAGGAAATTGAGACAAAAAAAAGCGGGAAACTTACATTAAACACCGACTTTCGAAAATCTCTTTATTTTACGTGTCTACGTTATTAGAAGGATGTACCCACTGTTTAGTGGGTACAATTTTTATCCCTCTGCTCCCATTGTATCCCTTGAAAAAACGAATTTGGAATAACTTTTTATACCCTCCACCTCCAGGATGGGGGTATACTAACTTTGTCATTCCGTTTGTAACACCTTGAAATATCGACCTGAGACCCGTCCGTCTGTTGAAAGCACGCTAGCATCTAAACGAAAGGAGCTAGAACGTTCAAATTTTCCATAAATGCGTCTTATAGTCGTAGATCGGTTGGGATTGAAATGGGGCGAAATCGGCCCAAAGGGAAACATTTTTCCCTCACAAGGACTAAAAATACCCATAATAATTCCTAATATTTAAGCGTATTTAAGCATGTTTTTTCAATATGTCTGTTTATATTTGCTTTATATTTGGTATGCGCATTTCCCTTATAGCGAAAACGTGCACCATAAAGTGATTCTTATTTGTAGGGGGTGAAATGGGACAAAAAAGGGATAAAAATGGTACATATTAAACGACTACAGCTAGAAACGAAATTCGGTGTGTACATTCCTCTAATTGAGTAGATACATAATATAAAAGTATTTTTTCCAAATTCGTACTTTTAAAGGGTAAAATGGGAATAGAGGGATAAAAATGGTACCAACCAAACGGCTGTACCTAGAAAAATGAAATTCGGTGTATACATTCATCTGATTGCATAGATTAGTAAAACACACGGATTTTTAAAAATTCGTACTTTTTGGGGTTAAAATGAAAAAAGGGGATAAAAATAGTACCAATTAAATGACCGCAGTTAGAGTCATGAAATTCGGAGAATACATTCCTCTGACTGTGTAGACCCGGAAAATAAACGGATTTTTCGAAATTCGTACTTTTTGGGGTCAAAATGGAAAAAGGGGATAAAAACAGTACCAACCAAATGACCGCAGCTAGAGTCATGAAATTCGGAATATTCATTCCCCAGACTGCGTAGACACGGAAAATAAACGATTTTTTTTCGTTTATTTTTTTCGAATTCGTACTTTCAAGGGATACAATGGTACAGAGGGATAAGAATAGTACCAACTAAACGACTACAGCTAAAATGATGAAATTCGAATTGCGTAGAAACGTCAAGCGGGTAAAAATGGTACCAACCAAATGGGCGCAGCTGGAATCATGGAATTCGGTGTATACATACCTCGGTTTGGTTTGGCTATATTAAAAAAAATTATATTTTCCTGTAATATTACTGCACTTCTACGAAAATCGACAACCTCTGTGGAATGCAATCCATGGTGGAGGGTATATAAAGTTCGGCCCGGCCGAATTTAACGTCGTTTTGACGTCAGTCACCCCACGAAAATAATGTTTGGATTGTTTAAAGATGATTTGCAAAATATTTCATCCCTAGATCAAGTCATCCCACAACAAATCAATATAAACGTCCAATAATTCTACCAATGAGTTATTCTAAGACAAGAATATTTTTTTTTATTTAAAGCGCTTCCAAAGGTCTATTAATTGAGAAAAAATTTGGACAAAAATGCCACTTAAAAAAGTACACGGGAAAAACATGATTTTTAGAGGCGTTTTCAGGAGCGTTTGTCCCAGTGACGAAATATTTTGTAGATCATCATTAAACAATCCAATCTTCATTTCTGGGGGGTGACCTCAGCAATTTATTTTCGTGACCCATCCTAATAAACATTATTAGACGCAGCGGCTGACCGTGAGGACCCCAAATGACAAGGTGCAAACTATCCACGCAGTAGGGTGATGGTATGAGTTAGGATTTTGCCACTTTTTTCTTTTTAACATATTGCTGGGCTTTAATTTCATTATCATAAACCACAAAAAATATATTATTACTCAAAGAATTGTCTAGAGAAATAAATAAAAAAACTAAAACATATGCAACTGAAATTAGAATAGTAGAGGTGCGTTATGATAATAGTTCAAGATAATAGTACCTAGCTCTAAGAGTTTTGAAAATAATATACCATACAGACTGTAAACTGAAAATCAATTTCTACGAAAAATTGTAAAATATTGACAGATTGAAATTCTGGCAAACGTAGATTTCCGTGAACAGTCTAAACTAGGCCTAAATAAAGGGTATTTCAATAGACATGTCTGAATATCGATAGCTTTGCTTGCTCTCCCTTTTCAGTTGGCAACGCTGACACGCGTCACTGTCAAAAAACATAAAGAGTGAATTACCAAAATGCGCGAACATATGCCCCACTGCAAGCGAAATCTATCCCAGGGGTATTTCAGACCCCATACAAATCTCACACTGGAAATCGAGTTAAGCTCGAAAAGGCTATAAAACCGAAATTTGCATTAAGTCTCGCAGATACCAAAGTATTTTATTTCTAACGCTCCGTTTTTTTTCTTTCTTTTAATGACTGATAAATGACTTTTTGGCCACAACTGGAGGACGTGGGCCTAGACGGAGCAATGTGTCAGACATCGGTTGCTTTGAAGTTGTTGTTGGCAGTGTTACCGGATCGAATTGATTTCAGATGTGAAATAATAGATCGTGTGATTTAACCTCCTTAGGAGCAAACCTAAATCCGCACGGAATCAATCCAATTTTGATATTCAGACACGCTTATCGGAAACCCTTCATAATGAGAACCTATCTATGACATGCAAATTCTAAACTATTACTATTCGATATACAATATTTTGATGTTGCCAATACTCATTGGAAATTGACATAATGAGAAGATGATGAATGGTTTATCTAAATGAGAGAGAGTTAACCCTCTATGGACTAAACTACATCTGACACACACTGTAACTGACAACTAAAATGATGTCAAAGAGATGAGGAGAATGTTCTGAGAATTAGCTATGGACGTGACAAAGAAATTATTTTAAAGTCTCTCACAGACCATGTCGCAGTCGCTCTAATAGTATTTTTGAATAAGAATATATGCTTTAACCTTTAACTATGGAGTGGTCGTAAAAATTATCCTATCTTGACAATTTTTCAATAAATCTTTTCTGATTCCCTCTAGTTAAAGGTTAACAATAATCTTGAATATACGAAACGATACACTTGCCACAAAGAGTGCGACGGCACAATAGGATTTATTGGCAACTTGGAATGCGATAGTAAATCAAGTAATGTAGATAGAAAACAAAATTAGACAAGGACCCAAGGATTATTTTGAGATATTAAAATTATAAATCGGGCAATTGGATATATTTTAGAAATCGGCCCAAAGTTGACTGCTTTTCGTATTTTTCGATTTTAAAGAAAATTAAAATTTTATATTCTTTTGTGTTTATATTTTTATACACTCCACGAGAGTATTATGGCTTTGTGCATTTGTTTGTAACACCCAAAAGGAAGCTAGATAGACCCATTGTTAAGTATACCGATCGACGAAGAATCACTTTCTGAGTCGATTTAGCAATGTCCGTCTGTCCGTCTGTATGTCTGTCTGTCCATCTATTGTTGTAATCAAATTACAGGTCGCAATTATTGTCCGATCTTAACAAAAATTGGCACAAGTAAGTTTTGTGGATCAAGGACGAACGCTATTTAATTTGAGTCAAATCGGTTCGGATTTAGATATAGCCCCCATACAAATCTCGCTCCCGATTTGACATTTTCCGCTCTAGAAACGACATATTGTACCCGATTTTCTTTAAATTTGACACAACATCTTACAATCCAACTGGAAACACGTATGCAGAAATTCGGTAAGATCGGTTCAGATTTAGATATAGCCCCCATACGAATTTCACTCCCAATTTGATTTTTTTCACTCTAGATACCACATATTTCAACAGATTTTCTTCAAAATTGACAAAACATCTTATATTTCAAGTAGAAACACCTGTGGTAAAAATGTGTTAGATCGGTTCAGATTTATATATAGCTCCCATACAAATTTCGCTCCCAATTCGCTCTAGAAAGCACATATTTTAACAGATTTTCTTCAAATTTGGCAAAATATCTTATATTTCCACTAGAAACACCCATGGCGAAAATGGGTCAGATCGGTTCAGATTTAGATATAGCCCCCATACGAATTTCACTCCCGATTTGACTTTTTCTGCTCTAGAATCCACATATTTTAACAGATCGTCTTCAATTCTTGCAAAATATCATATATTTCAACAAGAAACACCCATGATGAAAATAGTTCAGATCGGTTCTGATTTACATATAGCTCCCATACAAATTTCGAATTGACCGAATTGACTTTTTCCGCCTCAAAAACCACATATTTTCACCGAATTTCTTCAAATTGAACATAACACGTTATACTTGAACTGGAAGAGCCTGTTGTGAGAGTGGGCCACTTAATTACATGTTTGGATATAGCCCCGATATAAATATTCTTCTCGATTTGACAAATGGGTCAGGTCATATTAGCCCATGATTAGGAAACATATAAAAATACTTCCAGTTTTTACTTTTTTACCGAATTAATTTATATTCGGATGGAAAGTGGAGTGTATCGTATAGTCGGCCCCGCCCGACTTTAGCCTTTCCTTACTTGTTTTAACATATATTTACATATTTGTTCATAATGCAAAGAATTTTTTTTTGTATTACAGATTTTCACTTTTTTTTTGATTTTGAAAATTGAAAAAACGTATTTTTTATTTTGTCGAACTGTTTTTCACACATTTCTAATAAAAAAATTGAGTGCAAATTTTTTTATTACAAATTGTGGTTTCTTAGCTTTATTATAACGCCAACGTCAAATATAGTTTGTTTGTAATAATTATTTTAATAAATATACTTTTTGAACAAATGTCTGACTTTGGACGAACACAACTTTTTTCCTTCAAAAGCCTTTAACGAAATATAGGGTCCGGTATCTAACGTTTTTTTTTTCAACTATTCCACCGTTGGACTATTATTTGTGGAATGCCCGAGGCAGCCATTTGAATGAAATTATTTTCCATTATTAACCGGAAGGATTGTACTTTCAAATAAAAAAAGAAATTTGAGAAAATATTCAGTAGTTTTTTTATAGCATTTTCAAAAAAAAAAAAATACATAGTAATAGTAGTATATATACATAGTAGTAAAGGTTGAAGTGTTCGCCGTTTTTCAGGGTATCGAAATTGACCCCTTGGAAGATATGATATTCATTTCCATCTCATTAACTTCTGAGAAGTAGATACGGATATAAAAAGATGAGTAAATTTCCTTTATCATCATGCTAAATTGTATAACAATCGGAGAGAATACCTGATTTCGCAGACAAATCGAATTACTGCATGAAAGCTGCACACAGGTGTACTACCTGCAATTCATTCAGGAGTAAACATTGCCATCGTTTTATTGATCGTATACCAGAATATCAATTAATATATCACAAAATAATTGGGTACTCGTCTAATTTTGGGTTTTTACAGAACTCAAATATGTTTACTAGAACAAAAGTTATTGAATTTTGGCCGATGGATTTTGAATCTGAACCACTGTGTGCCGCAGCAGATAATTTTGATTACTTGTATTCTTATCGTTACTACCCAAATCCGCTGCGGCTAAAGTCTGTGAATAAGATTATTCACAGACTATCACAGCTATCAAAAAAATATATAAAGAAAAATAGGAAAAATGTTAAAATTAGTTTGAAAATTTCTTCGATAAAATGGATAAAAAAGAACGGTAAGTGAAGAAATAAAAGAAGACAACATTATTTTTTAATTTATTACATCCGATTCTGATTTCGAGCGCAACTTCCACAAATGCGGATTCAGCTTGTGTCGACGGTCGAGACATCAGCTGATCGACCGCAGCGGCAGTCCGTGCGGATTTAGGTTTTTGGGTGGGTATTAAATACCACATTTTGTTAAATAAATGAATACATTGGCATTGGCTGGACCCTTGTCTGCAATATAACATTTTATTGAAATTTTTTGAAGTATTTTTAGTAGATGTTCTCCTCTTTAATACTAATACCGTTAAACAAGTATATAAAATATTTTTTTTTGAATAATTGTATTCTTTGGAAATTTGTAGTCCTATGAAGGGCTAACTGGATGAGGAAATGAAAAACTAAAAACACCAAGTACATATATCATCCGTTTCAAGTGTAACGACTTTTTTTTAAATTGTCGTACGGTGTAATGGGAACAGAATTTCCGTAAAATATTTTTATTTTCGAATTTAGCACAGTCACCACATGTAACTTTATAAAGCAAATATTTCAAATTCTTTTTATGTTTTTTGCCCGGTATTTTTTCTAAAATATTACGTACGATAAGATGACCATTAAACGTTGTTTTTGTTCGGTTCTTATGTTGCATTTTAGTTTTATTCATCTAAAGTACAAATAATACGAAAAGTGATTGGACAGTAATTTAGCACAAATTAAGAAAACTTTAATCAAACCGGAAAAAAACTGAACTAACCAATACATTTCATTATAAACTTAATATTTTGTTGGATAACCACTATTTTGAGTAAGAGCTGTACATCTTCTGGACATACTCTCCACTAGAGACATAAAACGCTCCATTGGAATAGCATATCAGGAATTTTGAGTTTCATTCAAGATATCGGGCAAATTTTTGGGTTTTATTGCTATAATATGTTGTTAAAGTCCATTCCATAGATTCTCAATAGGATTGAGATCCGGTGACTGTGCTGCACCATTTTTAAAAATCTATTCCGTTCAGCTCCAAACATCTCTTCACTGGCGTTAAGTGTGTTTTGGTTGGTTGTCGTGCATAAAACGCCACTTAATTGGCATGTTTTTATCTGAATATGCTATCATAGTATCAAGAAGTAGATTTTTGTAAATATACTGATCCATTAGTGCATCGATTTTGTGTATCGGACCAACGCCGTGTCCAGAAAACGCAGTATACACCATCAGATTTTCGCCAACAAGCTTTACCGTCTCAGATTTGTACTTCTGGTTGTGCTGCATGTTTGGAGGACACAATTCGTATTGTTTTCTATTAGATCCGAACCGCCATGTGTTCGATTCACCAATCCAGGCGATATTTTCCCAAAAATCTTGGATTTTTCTAAATGCTCCTGAGCAAATGAAATTTGACACTGTAAGTCATTTTTGATACGTGTGGCTTATGTTGAACAATATATCCAAGTATTTTTTTTTCATTGGTTCTTCTTCTTATGGCTCTTGAGTAAATTCTAATGTTAAATTTGGCCGAAAGGTTTCTCTGAATCACAGTTGAGCTTTAAAAAGGATCAGCTACGCAGGTTCTATCAATTAAAAAATCCGATTTATTGGTTGTTTTTCCCGGCGTAGGTCATTGAGCGACATTTTTGAAGCTCCCATAAGTGCCAATATGGCTTAGTATATTGCACACAATCTGTCTGGATCAATTTAGAATGTTTGCATAATAACCTGACTCAATGCACAATTTTCCTTTAGCAATGTCTAATTATAAATTTTGTTAAATAATAACGTCTATTTGAGTAAAAATGACCGAAACATATTAATTAATTAATTAAAACGCAAAAAGAAACAGAAAATAACAACTTTTATCAAATGTGCAAAATTTGTGTCCAGCCCAGATTTTGAATTTCTTGCAAATACATTAGAGTACGAGAAAAAGGCACAAAAGAATACGAAAAAAATTATTGGGCTTACTGATCACACCATAAGCAACAGTAAACAAGTAAGGAAAGGCTAAAGTCGGGCGGGGCCGACTATATGATACACTCCACTTTCTATCGGAATACAATTCAATTCAGTAAAAAAGTGAAACGGGAAAATTTTATGTATGTTTCCTAATCACAGGCTAATATGACCTGCTCCAATTTGTCAAGTCGAGAATAATATTTGTATCGGGGCTATATCCAATCATGGAATGAAGTGACTAACTTTCACAATAAGTTCTTCTAGTTGAAGTATAACTCAAGTATGCTCAATTTTAAGAAATTCTCTGAAAATGGACGGTTTCTGGGGGAACGAAAATTGTATGAGAGCTATATGTAAATCTGAACCGATGTGACCCATTTTCACCGTGGGTGTTCCTAGTTTAAATATAAGATGTTTTGTCAATTTTGAAGAAAATCTGTAAATATGTGGATTCTGGAGCGGAAAAATTAAAATTGGGAGCGAAATTTGTATGGGAGCTATATATAAATCTGAACCGATCTAACACATTTTTACCACAAGTGTTTCTAGTTGAACTATAAGATGTTTTGCCAATTTTGAAGTAAATCTGTTAAAATATGGATTCTAGAGCGGAAAAATTCAAATTGGGAGCGAAATTTGTATGGGAGCTATATATAAATCTGAACCGATCTAACACATTTTTACCACAAGTGTTTCCAGTTGAAATATAGAGTGTTTTGCCAATTTTGAAGAAAATCTGTTGAAATATGTGGATTCTAGAGTGGAAAAATTCAAATTGGGAGTGACATTTGTATGGGAGCTATATATTAATCTGAACCGATCTAACGCATTTTTACCACAAGTGTTTCTAGTTGAAATATAAGGTGTTTTGAGAATTTTGAAGAAAATCTGTTAAAATATGTGGATTCTAGAGTGGAAAAATTCAAATCGGGAGTGAAATGGGTATGGGAGCTATATATAAATCTCAACCGATCTAACACATTTTTACCACAGGTGTTTCTATTTCGATTATATTAGTCTCAAAATTAATTTTTTTGCTTCTCGAAATTAAAAATGTACACATTTTTGTGTATTATGATGTCCTAGTTCTAAAATAAAAAAAAAAAAAAAACAATTTTATGGACATTTTTTAAATAAATTTTTCTTTATTTTTTCATGGTCGAAAGTAGTTTCAAATTTTTAACTACTTTTAATTTGAGGCAGAATTATGATCAAGTAAATATTCAAGTTGAAGACAACTGTGCGGGCGACATATGTACTAACAATAGTATGCTAATCAGTTAATAGTTCAAATACAGTGAACAAAAATTAACCGTTGACTAAAGGTGGTGAAAAAAATCTAAGCGAACGTTAGCGCGTCACTTACTTTCGCATCGAAAAGTGACCCACTATATTCTGACTATTCATTCGCTAAACAAATGCTTACGTTTTCGTTCGATTTTTTGCTCTGAAGCTTGTCAGGCAATTAGAGAAGAAATTGTTTTGGAACATTATGGCACCTAATAAAAATGTCCAGAGTAAAATTGAAATCATGTTTTTTTTTCGCTGCGGACCACTGTTAGTTACATTTTGCCACAAATTAACACAAAAATAAAACATTAAAATGTTGATTTTAAGATTTTGGCAAAGGAAACGGATATGTGTTGTGCTTTTGTAGCATGTTGGCCAGTCGTATTTTTATTTTTATCTACAAATGTAGTTTAATCATGACAATGTTGCACTTGTATGGAAATCGTAATGGGCAGTCCAACCTCCGTGCAACTACAATATGAAACTATTTTAGTCAAGGAAAAATCACGACGCTGTTTTTTCTTCCTTTCTTTAAGCAAAAAGTACGACATATTTTCATACGAATTTATGAATGAATAATGTTGAGTGGTGGTGTTCATGAAATAAATTGTATTGTATTGTATTATATTATTATAAATTGTCGTTATTTTTAAAAGAGAGGAATTAAAACACACACAAAAAATGCTATGAAATGAAAAATGCTAAAACTTGCATGTCATTAATACTTATTTTGTTGTCTACCGACCAACTTACCCCACCAGCAACCAGCTGAATCGCCTACAACAAATCACCCTCCCCAAAAAAAAAGCAAAATACTTTGAGAGAAAAAAATCAAAAAAAGCGTATAATAAATATATGTACTTTGATACAGAAACGAACAACCGAAATAAAAATATAATCACGCGAAATGAAAAATATTTTTGTATTGCAAAAACGAAATCCAAAAATAATTTGTCTTTTATTAATAAGAACACCGAAGGAAACAGACAAATGTCATAAAAATTCAAATAAAATTACCTCATGTTATACTACTATTTGCTGCTTATTTCTAGAGCGCGCACGTATGGCTGTAGCATGTATGTATGTATGTAAAAAATAAGAAATTTACATTTATGCATGTATGTATATATATATGTGTACACATATATAGTATGTATTTATTTGTAATTAAAATATTAACATAAATGAACCATAAATTCCAAAATAGGATTGACGTCAAAAAAACTGTTCAATCGTAATTATAATTAAGTTATTTTAAATGTATCCTTATATTTAAATTTAAGTGAAGAGGAGAAGGAGGAGGAGGCGAAAGAAAAATGCCTTTAGAGCGAACGACATCAATCCGACAACACCACCGAAATAAATAGCATCATTCTGATTTTTGTCTTTCTTCTCTGGCCTTTCGCAATTCACACATAAATCTCACTGTGTTAGAGAAAATGCATCGGTAATTTTTGAAAAGCTCAAAAAAGGCAATACATTTTCCTCACAACATTAACAAGCTAATAATTTAGTTAATTTCACGCTAAAAGTTAAGAAGAAATCACCCAGAAATCCCAGCAAACAGTGCGTGTTACGTAGCGTTTAAGCAATGAATGCAAGTTTGGTTATATGTTGCGTATACGTAACGAGTCATGACAATAGCTATATGTTGCGTATACGTAACGTACCAGTATTATAATTTAATGTTGCGTATACGCACATATGGACATGACTCAGTGTATACATCCCACTTATTTGGCGTGTTTTATTTAAAAACTAGCCGCTTTCACGCGTAGCAGTATTTCTTCGATAAAGTGTCAGGATTTTAGAAATTTCAAAAAATGTTTTTGAAAAGCTTAAGAATTAAACTAAAATTATAAAATTGCATATGATAAGAAAAAATATTATTCCAGTAAAAACTTCAGCGGTATCGCTTATTACCCATTTAGTGTTTTAGTTGCATATTTTATATTCTGAAAATTGTAACTCAACAAAATTAATTGTTTGTGGTGTAATTACTCATATTTTATATTTTTTATAATCCTATAATCCGGTAAATTTATCGAACATATACTGCTACGCGGGAAAACCGCTAGTTTGTAAATAAAACACGCCAAAGAAGTGGGATGTATACACAAATACTATCAAGCG
Source organism: Polietes domitor (assembly GCA_947397865.1). NCBI lineage: Eukaryota > Metazoa > Arthropoda > Insecta > Diptera > Muscidae > Polietes > Polietes domitor. The sequence goes on along the minus strand of OX377622.1, from coordinate 23,854,339 downwards.
GGAAAGTCGATTGCCCTATGCATCAAAAAAGAAAAAATATTTTTTGTGTGTGTGCTGAGGCATGCTGATTCATAAAATCAACTCAAAAAATTGTTTATGGATATTTTTTTACTAAAATTTAAATTTTAGTCGTAGTTACCCTAAATATTTGTACTCTCTCATATATATATTGGTCCGATCGCAACCGCTTACGATTTTTTTTGTGTCAGCAAAAATAGATTTTTTTCGAACAAAAAAAAATAATTTTGGAGCGGCACAAAAACGGATAAAGGGATATATAAATATAAGTGCCCGCTACTTCGCTAGTGTTTTTATACCCTCCACCTCCAGAATGGGGGTATACTAACTTTGTCATTCTGTTTGTAACACCTTGAAATATCGACCTGAGACCCTATAAAGTCTCAGGTCGATATATTCTTGATCGTCATAAAATTCTAAGACGATCTAGCCATGTCCGTCCGACCGTCTGTTGAAAGCACGCTAGCATCTAACCGAAAGGAGCTAGAACGTTCAAATTTTCCATAAATGCGTCTTATAGTCGTAGATCGGTTGGGATTGAAATGGGGCGAAATCGGCCCAAAGGGAAAATTTTTTCCCTCACAAGGACTAAAAATACCCATAATAATCCCTAATATTTTAGCGTATTTAAGCATGTTTTTTGAATATGTCTGTTTATATTTGCTTGATATTGAGTATGCACATTCCCCCGATAGCAAAAACGTGCACCATAAAGTGATTCTTATTTGTAGGGGGTGAAATGGGGCAAAAAAGGGATAAAAATGGTACATATTAAACAACAACAGCTAGAAACACGAAATTCGGTGTGTATATTCCTCTAATTGAGTAGATACATAATATAAAAGTATTTTTTCCAAATTCGTACTTTTAAGGGGTAAAATAGGAATAGAGGGATAAAAATGGTACCAACCAAACGGCTGTACCTAGAATAATGAAATTCGGTGTATACATTCCTCTGATTGCATAGATAAGTAAATTACACTGATTTTTCAAAAATCGTACTTTATGGGGTTAACATGAAAAAAGGGGATAATGAAAGGGGGTCATGAAATTCGGAGTATACATTCCTCTGAGTGTGAGGACACGGAGAATAAACTAATTTTTCGAAATTCGTACTTTTTGGGGTTAAACTGAAAAAAGGGGATAAAAATAGTACCAATCAAATGACCGCAGCTAGAGTCATGAAATTCGGAGTATACATTCCTCTGACTGCGAAGACACGGAAAATAGACGAATTTTTCGAAATTAGTACTTTCAAGGGATACAATGGTACAGAGGGATAAAAATAGTACCAACTAAACGGCTACAACTAGAATGATAAAATTCTAATTGCGTAGAAACGTCAAGGGGGTAAAAATGGTACCAAAAAAATGGAATCATGGAATTCGGTGTATACATTCCTCTGACTGCATAGATACGCAAAATAAAAAGTTTTTTTCCAAATTCGTACTTTTTCTTTTACGGCAAAAATTGGCTGAATCATGAAGTTAGGTTATTTTGCACTGTGTACGTCTGATAATAGATTTTCAAAATTTGTACTTTTGGAATTCAAATAGAATGGAAATACAACCAACTATCCAGCAATATTTATGGCTGTGAAAATATTTTTGAAAATATAAATATAAGAATATTTATTTTTTGAATTGACGTATTGGTAGCATTACCTTATAAGCGTGGTTTGAAATAATTAAAATATTATATTTATTTATAAAATTATTTTTTTAACATTTGTATTTGTTTTGGTTTGGCTATATTAAAAAAATTATATTTTCCTGTAATATTACTGCACTTCTACGAAAACCGACAAACTCTGTGGAATGCAATCCATGGTGGAGGGTATATAAAGTTCGGCCCGGCCGAACTTAACGCCGTTTTTACTTGTTTGTTATCAGTTTTATCCATCTCTGTTTTTGGATATAGTATTTATTAAATTTTCTTTCACTATTTGAACTTTATTTTCCATTTTAATCGCTCTTTGTCCCGCTCACTCATTAAAAGTAAAAATCCCAAAAAATCAATTTATGTTGCGCGTCTACGTTGTCGGAGGTATGTACACGACGAATTTAACAATCCTAGCTACAATACTTTAGTTGGTACCATTTGTATCCCTTTTTGTACCGCTCACCCCTTATAAGAACAAATTTCGAAAAATCCATTTAGATTGCGCTTCTACTTTGTCGAAGGAATTTACACACCGAATTTCACGACTATAGCTGCAAAGCTTAAATTGGTACTATTTTTATCCCTTTTTGTTACAAGTCTTCGTTGTCAGAGAAATGTAAATATCGATTTTCACGAATATAGTTGAATTTCTAAAATTGGTACCATTTTTATCCCTTTTTGTCTCTTTCCTTCCTTAAAAGTACAAATTTCGAAAAATACCTTTTTGTAATTCGTCATGTTTCTAGCTACTGCCGTTTAGCCAGGACGAAATATCGATGTTTATCCCTTTTTTGGCTCAATTTACCCCCTATCCCCAATTTACGATCCTAGCTGCAATACTTTAGTTGGTACCATTTTTATTCCGCTCACCCCTTATAAGAACAAATTTCGAAAAATCCATTTAGATAGCGCTTCTACTTTGTCGGAGGAATTTACACTTAAAAGTAGAAATTTCGAAAAATCCATTTATATTACAAGTCTTCGTTGTCAGAGAAATGTAAATATCGATTTTCACAAATATTGTTGTATTTCTTAAATGGGTTCCCTTTTTGTATCCCTTTTTGTCTCAATGCATTTTGTCAACAATGCATTTTTGAAGAAAATCTATTAATAAATATAGAAGTTATCACCCTTATGTAGAAGTAAGGGAAATTTAAAAAATCGTTCTTCATTTTTACGAAGTTTTTTGCTTAATTTGATTTAGTCATACGCGAAGACGACATGTACTTCAACAAGAAGGATCAAACCTTCATTCATTTCTTTCTTTAAAAAGGCTTTGCTTATAACAAATTAAAATAAAATATTATGTTATGTAATTTGTAAAGGGATTTTTCGAGCTTTAAAAAAATAAGAGATATGATTTAAAAAAATTTTTGCTTCTACAAAGAGTAGCATAACTTCTATATACCCATAGATATATAGAAACATTTTTGCGTTAGAATGTTAGCTAATAAAAAATAAAACAAAATATTTTTTTTCGACTTTTTTCTATTTTTTATGATTTTTTTTTCGTGCCAGCAAAAATATATATTTTTTTCGAAAAAAAAATCCTCAAATTTTTGAAGACTGTTCCTAAACCACTGTTTCTATGTGAAAGTGTAATTCGTAATATTTGTAGCCTTCAGGAGTACCTTTCATTTAACATATAGCCGTTATCTGATTATTATCTGACTTATATTTCCAAAATGAGAGTACAAATATTTAATGTGCCTTCGTCGAAAATTGGAATTTTAGTAAAAATTAAAAAAAAAAATCATCTGTTATTGAAAAGTCGCTGCTAAGCCACTTGAAAAGACTTTTGACATGGTCGAAATCATGATCGTGGTAGTCTGCAGCCAAGTAATAAATGTTACCATGCCATTTGTAAATAAATTTGCATTCTATTAAATATAGAGGCAAAATGGTCTTGAGCCAGGACAATATCCCAGTTTAAATATAATATTTTAATTATTTCAAACCACGCTTATAAGGCAAGGCTACCAATACGTTTACATATCAAAATAACACTTCCAGTCAATTTAAGAAATAAATATTCTTATATTTATATTTTCAAAACGCTTAAATACCATAAATATTGGTAGATTGTGGATGCTACAGTTGGTGGTATTTCCATTCTATTTTTTGATTCCAAAAGTACAAATTTTGAAAATCCATTATTAGACGTACATAGTGCAAAATAACCTAACTTCATGATTCAACCAATTTTTGCCGTAAAAGAAAAAGTACGAATTTGGAAAAAACTTTTTATATTGCTTGTCTATGCAGTCTGAGGAATTTATACACCGAATTCCATAATTCCAGCTGCGGCCATTTAGTTGGTACCATTTTTACTCCCTTGACGTTTCTACGCAATTAGAATTTCATCATTCTAGCTGTAGTCGTTTAGTTGGTACTATTTTTATCCCTCTGTACCATTGCATCCCTTGAAAGTACGAATTTTGAAAAATCCGTTTGTTTTCCGTGTCTACTCAGTCAGAGGAATATATACTCCGAATTGCATGACTCTAGCTGCGGTCATTTGGTTGGTACTATTTGTATCCCCCTTTTTCATTTTAACCCCAAAAAATACGAATTTTGAAAAATCCGTGTATTTTACTAGTCTATGCAATCAGAGCAATGTATACACCGAATTTCATTATTCTAGCTGCGGTCATTTAGTTGGTACTATTTTTATCCCTCTGTACCATTGTATAACTTGAAAGTACGAATTTCGAAAAATCCGTTTATTTTCAGTGTCTACTCAGTCAGAGGAATATATACTCCGAATTGCATGACTCTAGCTGCGGTCATTTGGTTGGTACTATTTGCATCCCCTTTTTCCATTTTAACCCCAAAAAGTACGAATTTGGAAAAATCCGTCTATTTTCCGTGTCTACCCAATCAGATGAATGTATACACCGAATTTCATTATTCTAGGTGTAGTCGTTTAGTTGGTACTATTTTTATCCCTCTGTACCATTGTATAACTTGAAAGTACGAATTTCGAAAAATCAGTCTATTTTCCGTGTCTACACAGTCAGAGGAATGTATACTCCGGATTTCATGACTCTAGCTGCGGTCATTTGATTGGTACTATTTTTATCCCCCTTTTTCATTTTAACCCCAAAAAGTACGAATTTCGAAAATTACCTTCATTTTACGTGTATACGCAATCAGAGGAATGTCTACACCGAATTTCATTATTTTAGGTACAGCCGTCTGGTTGGTACCAATTTTATCCCTCTATTACCATTTTACCCCTTAATAGTACGAATTTGGAAAAAATACTTTTATATTATGTATCTACTCAATTAGAGGAATGTACACACCGAATTTCGTGTTTCTAGCTGTTGTCGTTTAATATGTACCATTTTTATCCCTTTTTTTGCCCCATTTCACCCCCTACAAATAAGAATCACTTTATGGTGCACGTTTTTGCTATAAGGCATACCAAATATCATCAAGGGGCATACCAAATATCATCGGCTTAGAAACTTTTTTGGAATCTTTCTCGCTTTGTTTGCTGGGAGAGGTTTAAATATATATTAACACTTGAGGTAGGCGGCCGACTACGTACCACAAAAACACACACACCCACACACCTACGCATATCGGCAACACACAGAGACGCATTCAAGACAACAAACGTACAGCGTCGTCTATTGATGGACATGTCAGACAGATGGACGTACCAGAATATATCTACACAAGATTGGTGTGAAGATCATGATGTACGTAGTATGTTGTACATACATACATACATGCATGTCTCTACATACATATTATTTGCATACGCAGACACATACATACATTGGAAAATATATTTAAAAAAATGTGAAAACACTTTTTAGGAGGATTTATCTGGTACGAAAAGTGGCCATAATAATGTTCACATTGAACTTTGGCAAAAATTCAAAAAAGCACAACGATAACGAATATCTTTCTCTCTCGCTGTCGTTTCTGTTGGTTGTCGGTGTTGCTGTCGTACATTTTCTAAATAATAAAACGAGGCGCTTCTTTTGTTTGTTTTTATTCAAAATCGAAAATCGAACAAGAAAAAAACTAAGAAATGAAATTGACAACAAATTCTATTGAAGAGCCGTTACCGAACGTGAGTAAATCTTGTCTAGATATTTTGACATAGTGCAACAAGGGGGACATGTGAGTGTGTTGCACCCACACAAAAGAAGTAGAAACAAAAAAATAAAATAAATAAATAAACGTAGAAATGTGTCTACTACCAGTAGTGAAACGCTTTTTATGCAATTACATTATTTATTAACCCTTCAAGATCCGCCACCAAGGCAATAGCGGGTTGTGTATGAGTGAACTACGGATTACAATGTTTACAACCACTTTGTCCTCAGACAAATTTTAATACATTTTTAAATTTGCTTACGAAGGTCGAAAGAAATGTAAACAAGATGTTTTGGACGGACCGAGTCTTATAAACCATCCGCGATGCCAACCTTCCATACAGTCACAATGTGATTTCAGCTGCAAACAATTGGTTGGTTCCATTACTATCGATTATATTTCGCGATTCCAGCTAAAGACGTTTGGTTGGTACCAATTTTATCCCTTTTACACCGTTTTAATTTGAGAATCAAGAAAACCTTTTTTGCACGTCTACGCAGTCTATGAAATGCAGAAATCGAACTTCATGATTCCTAAAAGTACAAATTTCAAAAAATCCCTCTTTGTTTTGGTACTAATTTTATCCCTAAAAGTCCCATTTGATCCCATTTTGATCCTAATAGTATCCATATCGGAAAGTAGTTTTATGTTTCGAGTCTATGGTGTCAGAGCGAAGTATACACCAACTTTCATTATTGTAGCTACAGTCGTTAGTTTGGTACCAGTTTTATCCCTTTTATCTCTCTTTATCCCTAAAAGTACGTGTTAGGAGAAAGCCTTTATTTTAAGTGTTAAAAAGAGGTAAAATTTGTATCCCATTTTGTCCCATTTCATCTCCTGAAAGTATGGGTCATTTTATGGTCCAATACAAAATAATACACCATTTTCAATTGAAATTGAGAAAACACAACTTTAAATTGAAAAATACAAATTGACATTGAGAAGATAAAATTGAAAATAAGAAATGTAAATTTAAATTGAGAAAATACAAATTGAAATTAAGAATTGTAAATTGAAATTGAGAAAACACAACTTTAAATTGAAAAATACAAATTGACATTGAGAAGATAAAATGAAATTAAGAAATTTAAATTGAAATTGAGAAAATACAAATTGAAATTACGAATTGTAAATTGAAATTGAGAAAATAAAATTGAAATTAAGAAATGTAAATTGAAATTGAGAAAATACAAATAAATATAAAATATAAATTGAAATTAATAAGATAAAATTGAAATTAAGAAATGTAAATTGAAATTGAGAAAATACAAATTGAAATGGCGAATTGTAAATTGAAATTGAGAACATACAAAATGGAATTCAGAAATGAAAATTCAAATTGAGAATATACAATTTGATATTGAGATTAAAAACAATTGAAAGCAAGTAAAAACGGCGTTAAGTTCGGCCGGGCCGAACTTTATATACCCTCCACCATGGATTGCATTCCACAGAGGTTGTCTGTTTTCGTAGAAGTCCAGTAATATTACAAAAAAAAATATAAATTTTTTAATATAGTCAAACCAAAACAAATACAAATATTGAAAAAATAATTTTATAAATAAATATAATATTTTAATTATTTCAAATCATTATTTATTTAAAATCAAAAAATAAATATTCTTATATTTATATTTTCAAAAAGCTTAAATACCATAAATATTGCTGGATAGTGGGTTGGTTGTATTTCCATTCTATTTTAATTCCAAAAGTAAAAATTTTGAAAATCGATCGTATCAGACGTACATAGTGCAAAACAACCTAACTTCATGATACAACCAATTTTTGCCGTAAAAGAAAAAGTACGAATTTGGAAAAAACTTTTTGCATTGCTTGTCTATGCAATCAGAGGAATGTATACACCGAATTCCATAATTCCAGCTGCAACCATTTGGTTGGTACCAGTTTTACCCCCTTGACGTTTCTACGCAATTAGAATTTCATCATTCTAGCTGTAGTCGTTCAGTTGGTACTATTTTTATCGCTCTGTACCATTGTATCCCTTGCAAGTACGAATTTCGAAAAATCCGTTTATTTTCCGTGCCTACGCAGTCAGAGGAATGTATACTCCGAATTTCATGACCCTAGCTGCGGTCATTTGATTGGTACTATTTTTATCCCCTTTTTTCATTTTAACCCCAAAAAGTACGAATTTCGAAAAACCTGTTCATTTTAAGTGTCTACGCAATCAGAGTAATGTAAACACAGAATTTCATTATTCCAGGTGTAGCCGTTTGGTAGGTACCATTTTTATCCCTCTATTCCCATTTCACCCGTTAAAAGAACGAATTTGAAAAAATACTTTTATATTATGTATCTACTCAATTAGAGGAATGTACACATCGAATTTCGTGTTTCTAGCTGTTGTCGTTTAATATGTACCATTTTTATCCCTTTTTTGCCCCATTCCACCCCCTACAAATAAGAATCACTTTATGGTGCACGTTTTTGCTATAAAGGGAATGCCCATACCAAATATCAAGCAAATATAAACAGACATATTCAAAAAATATGCTTAAATACTCCAAAAAATTTAGTCCTTGTGAGGGAAAAATTTTCCCTTTGGGCCGATTTCGCCCCGTTTCAATCACAACCGATCTACGACTATAAGACGCATTTATGGAAAATTCGGACGTCCTAGCTTCTTTCGTTTAGAAGATAGCGTGCTTTCAACAGACGGACGGACGGACATGGCTAGATCGTCTTAGAATTTTATGACGATCAAGAATATATATACTTTATAGGGTCTCAGGTCATAACTTTGTCATTCCATCCCCATCCTGGAGGTGAAGGGTATAATGAGAAAATACAAATTAATTTCAATTTCCGTTTCTGAATTTAAATTTTATTTTCCCAATTTCAATTGAAAATTGTGCAGATAGAAATCTTCAAAATATTTCATTTAACATAGGGTGGACGATTTAATATTTTATATTAGAATCCGCTATAAAAATGTATTGAATATTTTTTAAAATTTCTGCTTTTATTGGAAAGGTTGAAATTTGCCATTTAATAATGGAACACAATAACATTCGTATGGCTAGCACGGCTGACTCGGCAGTACCTCATCCGATCAACCCAATTTTTCAGTGCATGGCCCTATGATGTAGCCAGCCCAAAATCCACACCAAACAGAGACTCGTTGAGGATGCATTGGCTTCTAAGTAGTCATGTGTGGGTTTTCTGCTTATTATTTATATTTTGCTTATTAACATAGCCATCGACATGAAAATGAGCCTCATATGAAAATACGAAAATTTTTCACGTAATTTTCTTACAGTTTGCGTTAAAGACTCACTACTTTGGAAGTAAGTTTTTATATTTCCCTATTTTGTTTGAGCGTTAGAGTTAGAAAATATCAAATATATCCCTATTTTCACGATGATGATGGGTTTATTGACATTTCTCTTGTACAATTTTCAAATTTATATTTGCTTGAATTAAAAAAGTCTTTTTGCTTGACTTTTTTAATTCAACCTCAAATTTTCATTTTCATGACTTTTCTTCTCTATGTCAGTCGCCTACAAACTCGAAAGTCGTGACTTTTGAATCAAGCAAAAAAGTCACCGTGTAAATTGGGTTTCAGTATCGGAGTAATTTGGACATCAACAAAGTGAAGCTGACTCAAATCGATGATGATATATATATTTTTTTCAAGAATCGAAATTACCAACGACAACTAATACAAATTGTGGAAAAAACAATAAAAATGTATATATTTCTTCGCTATTGAAGTCCGACCTGACCGAATGGATACACCATTGGTGTAGGCTCAGTAATGTTCAATATAAAGGGTGATTTTTTAGCTATTGTCTTTTTGGCAACACTGGTTTAAACAGCTGACGCACGTTTCGTGTTTTGTTTCACTGTCAAACATCTTCAGTTCGGTCTATAATTTAACCATGAATCGTCTTACAAACGAACAACGCTTGCAAATTATTGAATTTTATTATCAAAATGCGTGCTCTGTTAAGAAAGTTCATCGCGCGCTTCTTGTGTTTCAATTGTGTTCAGCGACGAAGCTCATTTTTGGCTCAATGGGTACGTAAATAGGCAGAATTGACGATTTTTAGAGTGAATATCAGCCAGAAGCATTGCAAGAGCTACCAATGCATCCAGAAAAAGTCACAGTTTGGTGCGGTTTATGGGCTGGTGGCATCATTGGACCGTACTTCTTCAAAGCTGATGCGAATCGTAACGTGACTGTGAATGGTGAGCGCTTCCGTGAGATGATATCCAACTTTTTTTGAAGAGTTTGACTTGTATGACATGTGGTTTCAACAAGACAGTGCCACATGCCACACAGCACACGCAACAATGGACTTATTGAGAGGCGAGTTCGGTGAACATTTTATTTCACGTTCGGGACCGGTCAAGTGGCCGCCTACATCGTGCGATTTAACGCCTTTAGACGATTTTTGTGGGGCTATGTTAAAGCTCATGTCTATACAAACAAGCCCGCTTCAATTGACGTATTGGAAGTCAACATTGAAGCATTTATTCGTGAGATACCGGCCGAAATGTTGGAAAGAGTATGCCAAAATTGGACTAAGCGGATGGACCATTTGATGCGCAGTCAAGGTCAACATTGGCATGAAATAATCTTCAAACATTAAATTATATGGACCGTACTATCGATTCAAATAAAAATTTCATGTATTTTTCTGAATTTTATGTGTTTTTTTGAAAGACTTTTCTATAGCTTTTAAAAAATTAAGTGTTAAAAAAGTGTTTAAACCTCTTGGTGAGGTCCAACTAAAATCAAAATTAAGTCCTTAGAATATGCCAACGAATACTAATTGAATTGAAAACAAGAAAATTCAAATGTTCTTAAATATTTTCAATGACACTCTTATTGGCCCGTAAAGGACAAAGTATGTGTGTTGTTGGCACTACAGAACAACGATTTTTTTATTGTTATATGAACACACACAGTTTGGCCTAAACCTTTTAACATGTGACTCAAAGTGGTTAAGATTTTATATTGTTTGCAAACACTCGTTGGCAAATTTCCTCAGACATTCATACATACATACATGAACATTTGCATACACTGTGAGTGGTTTGAGCAAGGAATCGAATTTATGAAAGAATTTTGGAATACTAAAATGTTACCACAACATGTAACATTTTAAATATTTACTGTCAGTTTCTTTGACTTTGAGCATTCATTTTCATTTTCAGGTTTATGTTTGTCATTTGCAAAATGGGACGTTATACGCTCAAACAAAATTGGGAAATATTGTAAACTTACTTCGAAAGTAGTGAGTCTTGAACGCAAACTTTAAGAAATTTACGTGGAAATGTTTTGTGTTTTCACATGAAGCACATTTTCATCCTGGTGGCTATGTCAACAAGCAAAATTGCCGCATATGGAGTTCAGAGAACCCACATGTGACTATTGAGAAGCCAATGCATCCACAACGATTCAGTGTTTGGTGTGGATTTTGGCCTGGCGGCATCATTGGGCCATTCACTGAAAAATTGGGTTGATCGGATGAGGTTCTGCCGAGCCAGTCGTGCTAGTCTTATTAATGATATTGTGTTCCATTATTAAATGACAAAGTTCAACCTTTCCAATAAAACCAGAAAATAATCTTTACTTTAAGCCGATTCTAATTTACATTTTTAAATGACCAACCCTATATTTTGCAATTGTTACAAATGTCTCTTTCACGTAGAAACAGTGGTTTAGTTGCTCTCGTTAAAAAATTAAAAAGACGTGTTTTTTTAAATCGCGTTTTCTTTAGACCATTTACCGAGTTAAACTAAATTTTATCACAAAATATAATTATATCTGTGAAAGGCAACGCATTTCAAAGGTTTTTGTTTAACTACACGTTTTGGAAAATCTAAAATTTTATAAAATCAACACAACCTACTTCCTATACCAATAAGCCGATTGGAAGTGGTGCAATTCCTTTTTTATCATATTGGTGGCGTATAAGTAATGCTAATATAAGAATAATATTACTCATTCGCTAAGTTATCGGTTCTTATCAACAAAAATGTTGTCGAAGATTCATGTATAACATTTTTCGATGTATTTTAGCTTTCTAAGCTCAAAAAAAAAAATAATTAAAAAATGTTTATGGTATTTTTTAATTTTTTTACTAAAAATCCATATAAGTCCGGTTATATGTTAAATTGAAGTAATCGTGATGGCTACAAATATTGTGAATTATACATTCACAAAGAAATAATGGGTTAGGAAAAGTCTTCAAAAATTTGGTAAAAAATTACATATTTTTCAAAAAAAATCTATTTTTGCTGCTACGAAAAAACCATAAAAAATAGAAAAAGAAAAAAGTATGCAAACAACAATGTTTATTTGTAAAAAAATATGGAGAAATGTAGAAGTTAAGATACTCTTTTTCTACAAAGAGTATAAAAAATGTTTTTTAAATCATGATTATTTAAATTTGTATAAAAAAATTGGAGTTTAGTAAAAATTAATAAAAAATTTGTTTAATATCGTTTTCGAGTTTAGAAGGCAAAATAAACCAGAAAATGTTATATATGACCCTTCGACTAATTTTTTGTTGCATAGTGTCAAATCGCACGATCTCGGTGGCCACTTGAATGAATACATTTCGAGAAATAACGTATTCGTCGAATGTATGTTTCCTTCAATAAGTTAATTTTGTGAAGCTATGCAGGGTATGTGACGCCATACAGTGTATTATCAGCGGCAAAAACGCCCAAATTTCATGCCACCAAATTTCGTCTTTACTGATTAAATTTTGCAAAAAACATTCCTATTAAGCATATTCTAAATGATAATATCGCGGCTAAATTTAGCCACATTTAAAGTTCGTAAATGCTCAAAAAGTTGACATTTTCATCATAATAGAGGTTATTTTATTGTGATGTTTCTCGGAAACCATGTATCGTATTGGAATTTCGTTTAGTTTGTAGAAAACAGGAGCTCTTAAGGTGTTCTGTTGCATTTAAAAAAGTGTAATTACGTTTTCGTTTTCCTTTTCAGACAGTGTACCTGCAGATTAAATTTACTGAGTATGGTTACTTTTCTACAGTATAAAACAATATTCGATGTCTCGGCATTTACAAATATCGTTAAACTATTGCCTTATTTATCCATTTTAAAAATAATATTCTGCTTACGGCTGCAAACATCGATGTATTTACTGAAATGGTAAAACCTGCTAAGTCAAAAATGAAGCAATAATTTCTTCGGTGTTCCCTGTTAATGTTATTTGGAAAAATTAGGTAAAGCATACTTTAGGGATGTACGGGTTTATGGCATGCGAGCGCTTGTAAATATAGAACCGATATACAGTTGTGGTCAAAATAATAGCAGCGCACCACAGCTTAATATACATTTTCATATATTTGTTTGTGTGATATTTTTTTTATTGCTCCTTCTGCATTAAGTGCTGCGTTATGAGGTTACAAACACAAAATAATTGTTTATTTTGTTATATGATTTTAATTACTTAAGAAATTTCACATTTTTTGGATTATTCGACATTTTGGACCGTTCAAAATAATAGCAGTGTACAAAAAATCTCAAGAAAATGGAATTTTATCTCAATTTTTCAATTCGATTTGATGTTATAAGTAAGATATTATGAAATTTACACTACTTCTGAAATGTTATTGTATTATTTTTATTCATAAGTAGGGCGACGAGAGCATTGTGGAGAAGAAAATCGAGTTCATATCAAAAGGTTGAAATCTGAGGGAAAATCATATAGTGAAGTTCGACTTTTATTCCAGTGTTCTATTAAAATGATTCGAAATTCGATATTATAAGAGGAAAAATCAAAAACTCGTGAAAAAATCCGTTTATATCACCTACAACCATTCGCCGAATAATAATGTCTATTACAAAAACCCTCTTACGCCCGCCACCGAAATAAAAAATAAAATGTTCGTAGAATACTAAGAAAAAAATCTCTAAGCCAGAAGTCCGAAAAAAGTCCCACTTATAAATAAAAGACATGGCACAAAAAATTGGAATTAGCAAAGGGTGCACGTTTTATGGTCAGTTGAATCAAAAATTGTTTTGTATGGTGGGACAGTCCCTCGATAGTTTGTACGAAGCCCACAGAACACGGAGTACATCTCCAGGTATAGTACCAAAACAGTCAAATAGGGAGGATCAAGCGTAATGGCTTGGGCGTTTTTTTCATTTTCAATTTTTTTTTATGGTTCAATACATTGGCCCAGAACTACCATGGACTCTGCCCAGTACATCAAAATACTGCATAATATTATGCTTACGTATACAGAATACGGAATGCCCCTTAAATGGGTCTTCTACCAGGTCATTTATCCCGAAAACACCAGCCGACTCAATAATATCGATGTTATGGAATGGTTCGGGCAGACACCGCACCTAAATATAATCAAAAGTTTTAAGTGTAATGACTAAAATGAAGTCTCACTAGCAATACTGAAAAACAATATCGAGCTTTGACACGATATTATAGTGGTATGGACAAAAATATCGGGTAAAAATTGTAAAAGACTAGTCGACTCTAAGAAACTGCCTTATATAGCAGTAATATGCCATAAAGACAGTAAAACTAAGTATTAAATTCAAGGAAATATCCTTATTTAACTTATTATTCAAACAAGTTTTCAATTAAAGTGAATTGAAAATATTTTTAGTTTTTATTAGCGCTGCTATTTTTTGACTGTTCTCATTTTTGACATAAATGGTTCTAAAGGCCTTTAAAGCCAGATTAAGAATGGCACAATACCACCTTTCAATCACCGTAAACACTTTTAGGATTTTCGAAGTAAAACTAATATTTTTCTTTGTTGACATTTTTTTATCTCGTCGCTGCTATTTTTTTGACCGCAGCTGTATTTATCTTAAGATATTTAGCCTTTTCTCAACGATTAAAAATAAAATATTTTTTATCAAAAATTTCGAAAATCATAAAAAACTTAAATTTGTATGTGGGCGTTGGGCGTGGCACTGACAATTTTCATTTAATTGTGGACTCAAATGAAATCACTGATAATGATTTATATTAACATATATATTAAAATAAGAATTTTATGACGTTTTTTCAATTTATGTTACATGGGTCGATTTTTCGACTTTTGGAAATATATGAATAGTCGTTTTTTCGACTTTTGAAAAAATCGATTTTTCGACTTTTGAAAATTCGACTTTTCGACGACATTGCAAATGAATGAAAAGACGAATAGGCCAAATCAAAACCAAATCGAGAGACATTTATATTGGATATATAAATCTGAACCGATCTTACCGACTTTTCGCATAGATGTTTCTAGTTGTTGTGACAATTTTGAAGAAAATCGGATAAAGGATGTGTTTTCTAGAGCGAAAAAAGTAAAATCGGTATTCAATAACTTAAATTCATTGATGCGCAAAGTCGAAAAAAGTCGACTTTTGGCAATGGTAAAGTCGATTTCGACTTTTGGACTTCTTCATCCCAAAAGTCGATTAATCGATTAGTCGAAAGTCGATTTATAGATCCCTAATGGAAGGTAGGCGTGGTTGTGGGCGAATCTAAACAAAAACTTGTTTTTGATCTAATTTGACGATATAAGGAGTGTGTGCGAAATTCCAAGGTCCTAGCTCTATTCCCTGTTGGAAAAGCATGACCTCAATCGACATTCCATTCATTGAGTCGTCTATAGCGCTCGCCGTTGTCATTTTTAAACGATGACGGTTTTTCTGGATGTAAACGTGTCACGTGAATCTCTCGTGGATTTTCTTCACTACAAATGCGACAATTTTGCATAATTGACATGTCCATTAAACCAAAAATGAGCCTTATAATTTTTAAATTTATGCAAAAGTTGACAAAGTTTTCAGAAAAGTTCCTATTGAAATGATTCACAGTGTGCAAATATATACATACTGCAGAGTAGTCGTTTAAAATCAATGTGAGATTTTAATTGAAACCTTGTAATAAGTGGCTTTTAGACATTGTGTGCACCCATAGGGCTATATACACACATACATACAAGCATACGTACTCATGTAACGAGTTTAATAAGCAGCTTAGCCTTTAATTAAGCCATTAAATAAAAAGCTTTAAAAATCATGAAACTAAAACACAAAACATATTAAATAAATACAGACATACACGCACACATCGATAAATACTATTCCTTAAACGAAGGAACTAAAGAGGTCTAACCGAAGCAAAATAAATTAAAAACATTTAGATGACACACGCACACACAGACACACGCACATTCACACGGACACACAGGAAGGAAAATAACAAAAAAGTTTAATTTTGATTTTATTACTTTAGTAGCAGGCTGGGCTGATGATGATGCTGCTGCTGCTTTTTTCTTGCTGCTGCTGTTGTTGTGGTGTTTTTTTGTGTATTATTTTGTTGTTGTTATTGTTGTTTTTGTTTTGATTTTTATATCCTATTTAGATTTCTTTTCCGACGCCGCGGTGTTCGTTCTATTTCTTTGCTCCGCTTGCGTATACGACACTCTCTTAGGCACATGCACACTCATACACACCAACGCACACTCTACTCTGCAAGACGACACACACACGGTCGGTCACGCTGTTCTTGTAACGAGGAGGACTATCACGACGACCACTGCACCACTGGTTTTTTATGTTTCATAATTATCGATTGCGCTGGGCTGCCTGACTGGCTGGTTGGCTGGCTGCACAACACAGAACACACACGCACACACAGTGAACGGAGAAGAGTAAGGTGACAAAAAAGCGAGCACAAAAATGGAACCGAAAACTGAAAAAGAACCAAGAACCGTTGTTGGCCCACTTGTGTTCCACAGTCAGTCAACCACAGCGCTGCGCCGCCCCTCCTCACCCAGCACACGCACGACGACGATGTTCACACCACACACCACCACCAAAACACTGAAAAACTCAACTCAACTCAACTGAACAGAACTGAACAGAATTTTCTTTTTCACTTCATTGATTCGAGTCCAAGGAATCGAATAAATTTTAATATTTTCTTAAAATATATTTTTTTCTCAAAGAAAACAAAATTATAATTTTCGCAAAAACAAATACATAAATTATAAATTGAAATTGAATTTTAGTTGTTGGTGTGCTTTTCGTCGTTTTGTATAATATGTAGAACCACTAGAACCACTTTTTTCTTTTATATCATCGAAGTATATGTGTTAATTGTGTGACAAAGGTTGCGTCGTTTCCGTTTATCGGTTGGTATTTGCGATATATTTTTTCTCTTCTATTTTTCTTTATTTTGTTGCATTTCCAAATTGATTTCTTTCTTTTTTCAACACAAATTGCTTTATTTTTTGCTTTGTAACAACATCGGCTATGCCTGTTATGTTTTATGTATGCATATGTAGAGGAGATATTTTAGTATTTAATAAATATATTTTTTTCTTTTTTTTCTCTCTTTTCAAGTTCACGCGTTATTCTCATCTAGCGATTTCTACTGATTTTTTCACTTTCGGTGCTTAAACGACACTAAAGGGAAATTTTCTACAGCCACAAAACATACCGTAAGCAGCAAAGCAAACGAGAATGGGAGCATGGCCAGCGAAGAATTCTTAAGGCAGGCAGGTGGTTGTTTTGCCGAGCTTTGTCGTCGGACGACGCACGGTTGTGTGTGAAAGCTCCATGGCTCCATAATGACAGACGAAAAAAGCTCCGTATGGGGGGCGAATGCAAAACAAAGCAAAATGAATAACAATATAATGAAAAGAAATTATTTTGAAATATAATTTAGTTTGTGTTTTAACTGAAGATAGGTAAGCCGGTTTACACAGTGCAACAAAACAAAAAATAAAAAAATATGTTCGAAACCCAAAATCTTATTTTTTATGTGCATTGAGGCATACTGATTCATAAAATCAACAACAACATTTTTTCAAAATTTCAATTTTCGCTGAAGGTACTTTTAATACTAATTTTGGGAATATACAACTGTGGTCAAAAAAATAGCAGAGACGAGATAAAAAAAGTCAAAAAAATAGCAGCGCTAATAAAAACTAAAAATATTTTGTTTCAATTCACTTTAATTGAAAACTTTTTTGAATAATTACTTAATAAAGATATTGTCTTGAATTTAACACTTAGTTGTACTGACTTTATTGCTTAATATTGCTACATAACGTCGTTTCTTGGAGTCAACTAGTATTTTGAACCTTTCATGCGGTATTTCTGACCATGCCTCTATAATTTCGTGTCAAATATTGTTATTGTCTTTCAGTATTGCTAGTGAGATCTCATTTTAGTCATCACACTTAAAATTTTAGATTATATTGAGATGTGGTGTCTGCCCGAACCATTCCATAACATCGATATTATTGACTTTGAACTAGAGATGGGCGCGTGAGTGATTATTGGCTCACGTTCACGCACGCTCACAAAGGAAAAAAATTGAATCACGCACGTTCACGCACGAAGATTTTTTTGTTCCTCACATTCACGCACGCTAACGTGAGTAAAATAAATTTTGCTCACGATCACGCGTGATTCACGCGTGAATCACGTAAATCACGCAAACAATTTCCACATAGAAAATAATATATCCTTTATCCGCTTTATTTTCTATTCTAAATCGAAGTGAGTAACGAATCGCAAATCTGAAAAGTATATTATTTAAATCAGTGAGGTGTGTCTTATATTCTTATTTTTAAAGTAGTATTAAATCTTGCAGAGTTAAAAAATAGGACACTGACATAAAATCCAAGTATAAAACAAAGCATATACCCCGACATCACTTATGTGAGTTTTTATGTGAACTAACACTAAGGGGGTCTCCCATATAAATGCAGTGCATAGTGTTGGCACAAGCAATACTTGCTTAAATAATAGAAAAATTAGAAATTATTCGTGCATTGAAGCACTTTGTTTAGAAATAAATATATGTATATATATGAATGTTATTTTGAATGGAAAATTTCGGATTTTTAAACGAAATAAAATGAAAAAAAAATGTGTCACTCACGAAAAAATCACGCACAAAATTTGACTCACGCACATTCACGCACGAACATTTTTTCGTTGCTCACGTTCACGCACGCTCACGTGAGTAAAATAAATTTTGCTCACGATCACGCGTGATTCACGCGTGAATCACGTGATTCACTCAATTCACGTGAGCCGCGCCCATCTCTACTTTGAACCACCTTTTTGCAAATCGGCTGGTGTTTTCGAGATAATTGACCTGCTAGAAGACTCATTTAAGTGGCACATTTTGATGAATTGGACAGAGTCCATAGTAGTTCTGGGCCAATTTATTGACCTAACTCCATAATATGAAAAGCAAGCCCAAGTCATTATGCTTGATCCTCCCAATTTGACAGTTTTGGTACTATACCTGGAGATGTATTCCGTGTTCTTTGGACGTCTTACAAACTGTCGAGGGACTGTCCCACCATATAAAACAATTTTTGATTCAATTGACCATAAAACGTGCACCCACTTTTTGGTTAGCTACTGCATGAATGTTTTTGCGAGCTGCAATTTTTGTGACATGTCTTTTATTTTTAAGTGGGACATTTCTCGGACTTCTAGCTTACAGCTTATGTTTTCTTAGTATTCTACGAACATTTTAAAGTCTCAAATGTGGACAGACATTGTTTTTTATTTCGGTGGCGGGCGAAAGTGGGTTTTTTGTACTAGACATTACTATTCGGCGAATGGTTGCAGGTGATATAAACTGATTTTTTGACGTGTTTTTGTTTTTTCTTCTTATAATATCGAATTTCTGATCATTTTAACGGAACACTGGAAAAAAGTCGAACTTCAGAAAAATAAAACAATAACATTTCAGAAATAGTGTACATTTCATAATATCTTATTTATAACATCAAATCGAATTGACAAAATGAGATAAAATTAATTATCACACAAATAAATATATGAAAATGTACGCTAAGCTGTGGTGCGCTGCTATTATTTTGACCGCAACTGTAGGTCCGATCACGCCCCCTATATGTTCAATCAAAGGTAATTATGAAAAAGGTTACAAATGTTGTGAATTAAAAGTAAGTAGAATTAAGAGAATGTCAAAAATCGTGTCATTTTTACCAAGTTTTTGCTAAAATTAATTTTGACATATATGAAGACAATAAAACCTATTCGATTGGGCTTACTAGCTTAATTTTTGTATGGAATTTACTCGTTTAACAAGAAAGTAGCTTACTACTCTCTAAGCGTTGCTGCCAGATTTTTCTTGTTGATCCATTTAAGTTAAACCAATGGGCAACAATGATGCCATCTTATCAAGTCTCTTAATCGTAAGCTAGTAACCCAAATCGAACAGGCCTAATATATCATTGGTGTAGCACAACTTTTGTATTCAAAAGAACGCAAATATTACTACTTACATATTTAAGATTGCCAATATTGAGAATCGATGATCTTAGCCAATGATATTTTTTTGCAAATTAGTTTTGAAACAAATTTCTAGTTGCCAGCAATTACAAAAAATGTTTTTTTATACCCTCCACCTCCAGGATGGGTGTATACTAAATTTGTCATTCCGTTTGTAACACCTCGAAATGTCGACATGAGACCCTATAAAGTATATATATTCTTGATCGTCATAAAATTTTACGACGATCTAGCCATGTCCGTCCGACCGTCTGCATCTAAACGAAAGGAGCTAGGACGTCCAAAGTTTCCATAAATGCGTCTTATAGTCGTAGATAAATTGGGATTGAAACTGGTTGAAATAGGCTTAAAGAGAAAAATGTTTCCCTCACAAGGACTAAAAAATACCCACAATAACCCCTAATATTTTAGAGTATTTAAGCATATTTTTTCAATATGCCTGCTTGTAGTTACTTAATAGTGGGTATGCACATACCCCCTATAACAAAAAGGCGCACCAGTAGACATTCTTCTGATTGCGTATACACCTAAAATGAGGGTATTTTTCGAAATTCGTATTTTTTGGGGTTAAAATGGAAAAAGGAGATAAAAATAGTACCATGAAATTCGGAGCATACAAAGAGCGTTTTAACTTCTACATTTATCCATAGATCTTTTAAATATGGACATTTTTTATTCATGCTAAATATTACTATTAGTCCGGGAGCCAGCAACGTTTTTGTTACACTATAAGTATTACGGCTTAAACGTTTACAATATGTTCCTTTATTTTTGGAAAGAAAAAAATACATGTCTGGCAAACCTTCGGGGGTGGTTTTGGCCCCCCTGCGACTTTCAAGGTCGCAAAAAATGGGTAGCATTTACACCATTTTATCATGGCTGGAATATATATATATGAAAGCTCTTACCCCTACGAGTTACCAACCAAGCAGCCACAATCAGGGGGTGGAAAGTGCGTGCCAGATAGGGTCAAAGTCCGGGACCAGTAACGAATTTCTTTACGCTATAAGTAAAACGGCCCAAACTTTTATGGCCACTTCCTTACATTAGAGAAGAAAAAAATCCATGTCTGGCAAACTTTCGGAAATGGCTTTGGCCCCTGCACCCTTAAAGTCGAATGGAAATAGTGATATTTCTACCACTTCCCAATAAGTAAAACTGTCAAAACTTTTATGGTCACCTCCTTACATTATGAGCAAAAACAATATGCTTGTCTGGCAGGACTACGAGGGTGGCTTAGGCCCCCTGCAATTTTTAAGGTAAAAAAGGTAGTGTTTTTTAAGGACGAAAAGGGTAGTGATATTTATAATATTTTATCATAGCTGGTATTTGATTATTTAGATAGCTCTTACACCTACGAGTTATCATCCAACCAGCCAGACCAGTCTGGGGGTCGAAAGTGCGTGCCAGACAGGCTTAAAGTCCGGGGGCCAGCAACGAATATCCTTAAACTATAAGTAAAACAGCTAAAACTTTTAAGGTAATTTCCTTCCATTGCACAAAGAAAGAAAATCCATGTCTGGCAAACCTTCGAAGGCGGCTTTGGCCCCCCTGCAAATTTTATGGTCGAATAAAAATAATGTTATATCCACCACTTACCTATAAGTATAACTGCCAAATTTTTTATGGTCAGTTCCTTACATTATGAGAAGAAGAAAACCAACCAATCGAGGTTGGCTTTGGCCCCCCTGCAATTTTTAAGGTCAAAAAAGGTAGTGATATTTCCACCACTTCCCTATAAGTAAAATTGCCAAATCTTTTATGGTCGCTTCCTTACATTGTAGAAATAAAAAATCCATGTCTGTCAAACCTTCGGGAATGCGTTGGCCCCCCCGGTCTATCAATTCCTGATACAAATTTCTGTGCAAAAAACTGCTAAAAACTGTCCTCTAGTGTGGGATTGCGCAGAAATCGACGGAATTGTTTGTTTAAAAAAACTTGCTGACTCCCGGAATATACAAAATATTTTTTTTTTCATTTTTTTCTATTTTTCTATTCGTCTTTGCAATAACATATTTTTTTCGAATCGAATTTTATCAATTAAATTAAATGTTAGTGGTATGTATGGTTGACCTTTTGATGTGTTGCGTTTTGTATTTTGTTCGACTTGAGGTCAGTTTTTTCAAATAATAAAACAAAAATGACTATTTTATTATTTATTAACAATCAAAAAATATCACAATATTTATATTTACATTTTTACAAAAAAAGGAAACAATAGGAAATTCTCCTGCCACTCTCTGCAAGCTTTTGTCAACTACTGTCTAATTTGTCGTCTATGTTTTTCCACCGTGTTCCTATATATTTGAGCACAACCGTCTGTGTCTCTCTTATAATTAAGCATTTTTCCAGGGGAGACGTCAATTATATTTAGCATTTCCAATGTGTATCTCCTTGTATAATTATTCTCTTCCGCTAATATTTCGACGTCATTAAAGTTTGGTTTATGTCCCGTCAAGGTACAGTGGGCTGCAAGGGCCGTTTTTTGCTCAATGGGTTTGTCAAGAGATTTGTATTCGGTTTTATGTGATGAAAGTCTGGTTTTCAATTTATTTTTCGTAGTGCCGACATATACATACCTTCTGGCATATGTCGGACTTGTCACCATTGCATTTTATCTTGTACACGACGTTTGGTTTCTCCTCTTTCTTGATTTTTGATCTTGTCCTACTAAATAGTTGGTTGACGGTTCTGTGTGTTTTATATGCCAACTCAAATTTTTCCTTGTCGTAAATATTAGAATGTTTTAGTCTTTCGGATAGTCCTGGAATGTATGTTGTGGATTTATAAATTTTGCTTGGTCTTTCGTCATTTTTGTTAAGTTTTTCTTCCGTCGTTCGCTTGATTAGATTATTTATTATTTTTTCGGGAAAGTCGTTCATACGCAGTATATTTCTAATTTTGGACTTGTTTGTTTCGTGGAATTCCTTATCACTGGTTTGTAGGACCCTGTTTATAAAATTCCTCGCGGTGTATAGTCATTTTTGTTTTATTATTTGAAATTTTAAATTATTAAAAACTGACCTCAAGCCGAACAAAATACAAAACGCAATTAAATTAAATTTTAAAACACTATTCATAAACCACTGTTTCTATGTGAAAATTGAATTCGCAGCATTTGTATCCATCATTATTACTTTTTATTGAACACATAATAGGGTGTTCTCGAACTTATATTTCCTAAATGAACCTTCGGCGAAAATCGGAATTTTAGTAAAAAAATTAAAAATAAAATATCCATAATTTTTTTATTGTCGTGTTCGAGTTTAGATAGGCAAAATATGTACATCGGAATTGTTATACATTCGTGATGTTTATACTCATAATACATATTTTCGATCATATTTCATAAAAAATGTCAATGAATGTACATGAGTAACGTGGTTTTTCCGCGAGTCGCACATATTTATTAAATTTGTTGATACTTTTTAACCATAGTTAATTTAAAAAAAACTTAATTTCCACTTGCGGAAAGAAACGATATATTTATATGCGAATTAATGTTGGCGCCTTTAGGAAAAAACGATACAAATTTGACCTCTTTTGGATGTTTTGTTTTTAGATGCGTATAACTACCAATTGAAGTAAATCATTTGCACCAATCGAATCGAACAATATAACAAACGGAATAATAATGAGATTACAACGTTCAAAACACAAAACCAACCTCGCCAAAAATATGTTTTTTCTTTCCCTATCTTGAAGCACTTTCTTTTGTATATATTCACGAGCACTTTATTTGCAATATCAAAATAACTTTACTTTTGGCATCAATTTGGAAATTTGACATGACCGAGCTGACCAAATTTTGCAAATCATCTGGAAAACACCTCTACCTAAGCATATGAAATTTCGGCAAGATAACTCTATCCACTCAAAAGTTACAGAATTATGTCCAAACATACAGAATGTCTGGAATGTGATAAAATCAAAATATTTTTTTAACACATTGAGTGCCACGTCGTACGTTTCCGTACGACAGTGATTGCTTTTACTTATAGCCCAAAAATGTTTGGCCTCCTGGGAAGGTTTGCGTCAAAACCGCTTGGCACTCAATGTGCTAAATAAACCAAACATTAATTTTAGTTTTTTTTAGCTTTTTTCACCATTAAATCGCAAAATGTTTGTGTTTTTAATGTAGCTGAATTCGTTATCCTTTTCAGTTTTGAAAAAAAATCTTAGAATCTAACACCAAATGGAATATAGCATTTGTCTATATTCTTATAATGCCATCTGTCCAAGAAGTATAAATACGCCCGATTTTTCATTTATTTAAATCACACTTTTTATAAAAACAAGTAGGGTCCTGGACCACTGTGTGGTACCCTCTATTCAGTATTTAATATTTCAAACAAACGACCGTTACAATTGGTTGCCTTCACTTCAGCAAGCACAAGCTGTTCCGCACAGCTGCTGTTCACAGCTGTTTGCTGCTAAACATGTGTTTATGGGGAACAACTTGGAATCGATATACAAATTAACATTATTAATTCTTTTATTATTTTTTGTTTATCTCTTCTTTTTATCAACAAAAATCCAAAATCCGTAGTGTTTTGTCCTCCCTTAAAAAATGAGTTATCACAATGATGAGGATGAGGAAAATGACGATCCGGGTATGTTATTGAATTTGAGCCAAAAATCCAGTATATTTGTGGGTAAGTAAGATTCCAGCTAAACATAAGCAAATCATTAATGAACAATTTTTGCCACCAGCTGATCAAACTCCCACTCCAACGAGGCTTATTAAGAACTGTGAAGAAGTTGGCCTTTTTGAAGATCTACACGTTAACCCATTCGAGGAGACATTTCGACGAGCCTGTCAAAATGTGCAGCAGCACACCCCCCGATCACATCCGAATTTTCAAACAGATGAAGAATCATCGCTACACACGCCACAAGTTTTTCCCCAATTCGATGCGGCTGTAGAGGGTGGCATCAGTGGCGGGACCTTGAATACTCCTGTAGTCTTAGATGTTTCCGCGGTCGACAATATTTTAGAAGCTCCCATACCTGTTGCTGCTAAGGAAGACGATGATTGTTCAAGCCTCACTAAATATCGGGCTATAGCCGAAAAGCCAGCAGCTGCTGTGGATCCACAAAATCTTAATAATGGTGGTGCTCTGACATTTCTGCCTTCAGCCGTGCAATTTATACAGCCTCAATTGATTACAGTAACGTTTCCCACAACCACCAGCAACACCACAGAAAGTGTGCACTCCCACAATACTGTCCATTTAACTACGACAGCACAAAAGTCCACTACAAAATCAAAATTACTCTTGCCAAAATTAGCAACTACCGTCAACTCCAGCACCAAAGATGCCTTATTAAACAATAGCTTATCTTCCTCCTCGATAACATCGACCACACCACAACCAGAAACTACCAGTCCCAGCGCTAGTAGTGCTAGCATGACACCCACGTCGCAGTTGCCCATAAAAGAGCGTCTAAAGGCTATACTCAACCAGTCGAGTAAATCGAGGCCTCCAGAATGGCCCGAAAAAACAACTAATAAATACTCTAGCAAATCAATTAACAATTCCTCCACGAAATCATCATCATCATCTTCCTACCACAAATCCTCCTCCTCCAAAGATGATACTATGGAACGAAGGCGTGCAGCTTCTACCCGCTATAGGCACAAAATGCGTAACGAACATAAAGAATTGAAGAAACGCAACACAGATTTGCAGACGGAAAATGATAAATTAAAACAGAAGATCAAGCAATTAGAAGCCGAGGTGGCTAAACTGCAGTCCTCTGCACTGCAACCTGTTTTAGGTGAGTTGCTTTGTATACACGAGGACAGATTGGAATTTGAACGAGGATTAGTGGTGTACACAATATTTATACACTCCACGAGAGTATTAGGTCTTTGTGCATTTGTTTGTAACACCCAAAAGGAAGCGAGGTCAATGGGTCTATATTGACCCGATCGATTTAGAATCACTTTTTGAATCGATTTAGCAATGTCCGTCTGTCTGTCCATCTATTCTTGTAATCAAAGTACAGGTCACAATTGTAGCCAGAACCAAAGAAACTTAGCATAACGAAGTTTTTCGGGATAAGGACGAATGCTATTTAATTTGAAGAAAATTGGTTCAGATTTAGATATAACCCCCACACGAAATTCACTCCCGATTTAAATATTTTCCTTCTAGATACCACATATTTTAACAGATTTTCTTCAAAATTGGCGAAACATCTTATATATCAACTAGAAACACCTGTGGTGAAAATATGTTAGATCGGTTCAGATTTATATATAGCTCCCATAAAAATTTTGCTCTCAATTTGAGTTTTTCCGTCCCAGAAACCACGCATTTTCTACGAATTTCTTCAAATTGAGCATAACACGTTTTACTTGAACTGGAAGAACCTATAGTGAATGTGGGTCACTTTATTCCATGTTTGGATATAGCCCCGATACAAATTTTCTTCTTGATTTGACAAATTGGGTCAGGTCATATTAGTCAATGATTAGGAAACATACAAAAATCCTTCCCGTTTTCGTTTACCGAATTGATAGGAAGTGGAGGGTATCATATAGTCGGTCCTGCCCGACGTTAACCTTTCCTTACTTGTTTTTCCTATTTTTTTTAATTTCTACACCATTTTCAAGTGTAATTCAAAAGACGCCATTTGAAATTCAAAAATTCCATTTGATATTCAAAAAATTCAAAACTCATCGTTTTGAGTTTCAAATGAGGAGTTTTGAATTTCAAATGAAAACTTTTGAATTTCAAATGGTGCCTTTTGAATTACTTATGACGAGTTTTGAATTGCAAATGGCGAGTTTTGAATTACAAATGATGGCTTTTGAATTACAAATGACGAGTTTTGAATTACAAATGAAGAGTTTTGAATTTCAAATGATGCCTTTTGAATTTCAAATGATGTCTTTTGAATTACAAATGACAATTTTTGGATTTCAATTGACATTTTTTAATTTCAAATGGAATTTTTGAATTTCAATTGATATTTTTTGAATTGCAAATGGAATTTTTGAATTTCAACTGGTGTCTTTTGAATTTCAATTGATGTCTTTTGAATTACAATTGAAAAAGGTGTAGACAATTTATAAAATGTATTTGCAATTGGATTATATAATACAATTTCCCCCTTCATATTTTGATAGATATCAATGCAATCAGGAAATACAATATATTTGACTAAAATCAATTCATCAGATCCTCGAAAATATTCAATCGAACGTAAAGTCATAGCTATAGCTATATAGATTTTTTAGTTGAGGATTCTCTCAGAACATCCTTTATTAGGCCTGTTCGCTTGGGCTTACTATCTTAAAGACTTGATAAGGTGGCAACATTTAAAATTACATTTTTTTAAATAAATCACAATCGGCCACCACCTTACTCGGTAATTAAGAGAGTAGTAAGCTACTCCATACAAATATTAAGTTGGTAAGCCCAATCGAACAGACCTATTATAGCTCAAATTGTTCTCAAACGGAGTCTGTCGGAGAACATGTATATTCTCTGGCGACAACTTTTTAACGATATAAAGGTTTTCGCACACCAACGCTTTTTATTAACGAGGCTGCAGTTTTCTTGAACAGCTGACTCGTCAACCATTAAGAACAACCCACTCACTTCAAAACGGCAAATAAGCAGCTTTGGTGTGCGTGAACCTTATTTCCAATCCACCCACTCTCTAATCAACTATAGCTGAATGATGTACTTATTAATTTTTATTTTCTATTTTTTAAGCATCTTCGACTGCCCCGGCTTTTGGCGTTCCAGCTCAAATACAAATTCCTGCCTCCACCATACACTTGGTAATGAATATTCCAAAACTAGTAGTGCCCTATGGTAATGATGTAAATAATACTCAAACGATTTTAAAAAATCCAATTACTTATCGTATTGATAAGTGAAATTGACAGAATTGAAAGAAGGTTCTATCAATCATTGTAGCGGAGCTTATTAGTCTAATTGCAGTGCCTTATTTTTGTTTAATTTATATATTTTTGTTATATTGTAAATTGTATGTATATAAAAAAACCTTAAATATTTATTTAGAACATAAGCTAAAAAAATAATATATATAAAATATATATTTTTAAATTATTACAAACCCAATTGATATAATTTTTTAATTTCTCCCAAATAGTTTTTTTGTATTACTACTACCCCTTTTGTTGTTTGTGTTTCCAATTCCGGCCATAACAATGAACACATTTTCAATTATTTAACGTTTCCCGCAGGTTTAAAACGCGAGTAAAAAGAGAGAGAACATAAACCCATGTAAGGGAATGTAAGAGAGCCGCTGACCGAGAATAGAGAATAGGAAAATGACGGTGTTGTATAACACTCATGGCATTGGAATGTATTCCGTGTTCCTTTTTTGATTAGTATATTGACGAGCATGATTTCGGGGGGGAACCAAAAAATTATGTAACAGTCAGATTTGTCCGTTGGGGGGAGAGAAAAAATAAATCACAACAATGACAACAACAACAGAAATAACTTCATAGAAGATATATCGACTTTCTTTTCGAACATTCAATTTTTAACTATAATTCGATATTGATTGATTTTTCGTTTAAAGATTGCATAAATATTTGGAATATAGTTGGAGTCGAGTTATCCTTCATACTCAAACTTGCAGTCGAAATAAAGTTTTCCCACATGACCATATTTTTAATTTATAGTTCATAATTTCAAATATAGAGTATATTTAGAGTATGAGGTTTGGGCTAATAATCTTTAATATACAATAAACTAGCAGGAGGGTGTACTAGGGATGTTATTTCAGGACTTTTTCCATATTGAACTATTATGCTCAAGAATCGGGAATAGTAAGGGTATTTTTAAATATATATCTATACATATTCCCAGATGGTTCTCAAGAATTCTAAAACAGTTCCTTGGCAAAAAAAGATAAGAATTGGTCCTACTACGCATGTCCAAACATTTTGATTTGTGGTCCCAAAATAAAGCCACCACCATGTAAAACAATTCATTGTCATATGCCTGCTAGAGTTGTAAATTATGATTTCGTCTCAAATACTTGAATGAGTACTCGATACCGTATGTACAGCATACATAATAAAATTAGATTTTTTACATCCTATTTGTATAGCCAAGGAATCATCTAAATTAAATAACTTGATAAAATTTTGAAATCACAGGGACCATTATTTTACACACACAGAAAAAAGTTTGTTGGAAAGCACCGAATTAATCAACATTTGCCCTCACTTAATGTGAAAAATAAAATGAAATTTTTAGCTCCAAAAAGCACAATTCAGTATTCAGCAGGTCCATGCAATTGGAGTAACATCGAATCAAAGAGGCATCCTCGTATACATGCACTTTTAAAAAGGTAGGAAATTGTATGCTTTTTAGTAGTAACAATTACAAGAATGGCATTGGTTCTTAAAAAAATGCAATTCCTAGAGGATGTTAAGAAAGATTAGGAGGTATTTACAAATGGGATCCGTGAAAAGCCTTTGAAAATATTTTCATTGGATGAACCAACCCATCCGTGAAAAGCCTTTGAAAATATTTTCATTGGATGAACCAACCCTATACATGGAGGACTTGGAGAATATGTTGCCTCTAACTTCGAAGAGAGATCGTGCGGATACTTTTGATGAAGAAATAGACGATGCGATGGAAAATTTTGACAACGAATTTGCGTAAGAAGGATTATATCGTCACACGAAATGCAAAAAGAAGTAACAGGAAGAATTGCAAATCAAGTTTTGTATTGATAAAGTTATATTTGCCTAAAATACTCAAAATTTTAGACTTCTTCGCCGAGAAATGCATTTTTTATAACGAAAATATTCAAATATGTTCTTTCATAAAGTTGCGTTGCTACAATTAAATTTACATATTTATATTTGCGTATTATTGAAGAACACAATCTCAGAAAATTGTAGACACATACGTCTAAGAACGTTTTTCGCTTCTCCTGAAAACGTATGAAAATGTAGGTTTCGTCATTTTGCATTTCAGGTGACGATATACTGAAATTATGTTTTCATAAAGGCTGTTTTTCTTTAAGCCGGGATAACAAGCTGTGATAACAAAAACGTTGATAAAAATTTATTTTCTTGCTCAAAATAAAAAATTATTTTTTCACATTGTCGCCAACTACAATATAAATATTTGTATCAAAACAAATTTTCAAAAAAATTATTTTCTGTTGACTTTTTTGGACTTAGCCTCGTTAACCATTAATTTGACTTATACTGGATAATTATCCAGGCTAAGTCCAATATTTCTAATATAAAATATTTTTTCAAAAATTGTTTTCATACACACATTTATATTGCTGTTGGCGATAATTAAAAAAAAATAAGTTTTTATTTTGAGTGAAATTTTAACATTTGATTTAGGTTTTTCTTATCGCAGCTTAGTTATCCAGTCTTAAAGAAAAACAGTCTTATTATAATTTGTAATCCTCGAAGGAACGCAGCAGGCGAAACATTATTTTAAATAATTCTATTTTTTAAATTGTTTTTTTTTTTAGTTTTCTTTGAAGTGCATGTAATTTTATTTTATCTTTAAATAAACCACACATATAATTTTTATTTTAAAAAAAGTTGTCGAATTTTTGTTTTGTATATTCTTCTAATTTTTTATTTGGAGCCCATTGGAACGAAAAAATCTATTTTTTTTTTTTAATTTTTTAACTCCCGATAACTCTAAAACTAACATTTCTTTTTATTCTGAGGTCCTTCATACTCTCTCCAATTTTCAATTTTTTCTTTATTAATTTAATTTTTTTTCTTTTAATTTTTGATTTGGAGCCCATTGGAACAAAATAATCGATACTTTTCATCTTCGAAATAACTCGAAAACTAATCAAGATATGGATAGCTTTTCTTTTTGAGGCCCACTTTTCAAAAATATAGTCAGATCTTGGGGTCTCGAATATAAAATTCTCCCAAATTTGCAAATTTTACCAAGTTTTACAACTGTTGCCAAAGATCTTCTTCATTGAAGTCATCATTCAAATCTGACGAAAATTTTAATTGTTCAAGAGAATAAAGTATGTTCAAATAATCCAATAACACAAAAAGACGATTTTACAAAGTTTTTCTTTATAAAAGGCAATTGTTTGATGTAAAAAAGTTGTATAGAGCTGGATAACTGAGCTGCGATAATAAAAATCTAAACAAAATGTGAAAATTTCATTCAAATTAAAAAAATATATTTTTTTTAAATATCCACCAATACCAATATGTGTGCGAAAATAAATTTTGAAAAAATAATTTTATGTTAAAAAATTTGAACTTAGCCTGGATAATTAATTATCCAGTGTAAGTCAAATTTATGGTTATCGAGGTTAAGTCCAAGAAAGTCAACACAAAATATTTTTTGAAAATTTTACAAATATTTATATTGTAGTTGGCGATAATGTGAAAAAAATATTTTTTTTATTTTGAGCAAAGAAATAAATTTTTATTAACGTTTTTGTTTTCCTGACTTAAAGAAAAACAGTCCTAATAAACTTAGGTAAACCCTATGCGTTTTTGTATGATATCCCATACGTTACTTTTTTAACGTGTTTGGGCGCACAGTTACATAAACGTTTTTAGGCCATCTTGAATACCATCATAAAGCCCCTTAAAGGGCTCGCTCATACATCTTAAACACATACAACAAATGTAGTCAAAAGCAATACTATACAGTACAGTACAGTACGAAAAAATTAGCTGTTTGTTGGAAATCCTTAAAAAATAAGGTTAGCCTTCAGTCGCAATAGATATTACTTCTCAGAACTTTCATTTCAGTTACCGGGTAACCGATACTCAGTTACTCAATAGTTAACCAACCCTAATGTATACAAATAAAATTCATACATTCGCAATATCATCTGTGTTTTCTAGTACTTTGTTTCCACGCATGACACATTTGTTTTGGTGGTGTTTCAAAGCTCAGGCTGTTCCTGCCGTCATTATTTCTCTCATATCGATTTGAACAAGAGCAACGAAGAAAAGAAAATTGAAAATTTTCATTTATTTGTCACAATATACACAATAAAATTTGCTAAAAACCTACAAGAAAAACTAAAAAACAAGTAAAAAGTGATAAGTAGAACAAAAATGGGTGATAGCAATGAACAAAAAGCTATGCAATTGATGCAAGATGCTGAGAAGAAATTGAGTCAGCAAAAAGGATTTTTCGGTAATATATTTGGGGGCTCGAATAAAGTCGAGGAGGCCATAGAATGCTATCAGAGGGCTGGCAACATGTTTAAAATGTCCAAGAACTGGACTAAGGCGGGTGAGTGCTTCTGCGAGTCGGCCGCCCTACACGCCCGGGCCGGCAGTCGTCATGACGCTGGCTCTAACTTTGTCGATGCCTCGAATTGTTACAAGAAAATCGATGTGGAGTTGGCTGCCCAGTGCTTATTGAAATCCATTGATATCTACACGGACATGGGCAGGTTTACCACGGCGGCCAAACATCATCAGAGTATTGCCGAAATGTATGAGAGTGACCCCAACACCTTGTTGAAGGCCATCGAACACTATGAAAGGGCAGCCGACTACTTCAAGGGCGAGGAGTCAAACAGTTCGGCCAATAAATGTTTGTTGAAGGTGGCCCAGTACGCGGCCCAATTGGAAGACTATCCAAAGGCTGTCACCATATACGAACAAGTCGGTTCTTCGGCCTTGGAATCGTCTCTACTCAAACACAGCGCTAAGGAATACTTCTTCCGGGCCGCTCTCTGTCATCTCAGTGTGGATGTTTTGAACTGTCAACATGCCATCGAAAAGTATAACCAACTATATCCAGCATTCCAAGATTCGCGCGAATTCAAATTGGTCAAGGCCTTGTGTGACCATTTGGAAGAGCAAGATATCGATGGCTTCACCGAGACGGTGAAGAACTACGACAGTATTTCACGGCTCGATCAATGGTATACTACCATACTATTGCGAATCAAGAAGGCCAACGATGATAATCCCGATCTCTGTTAAGCTACTAATTGTTAATTAAAACAAAAAAGAAAAGAAATGGTTGATAATATAAACCGAATCCCCCAGAAAATATATATCCCCTTAAAACCTTTTTACTCACATTTCTCGACAAAACTTAGTATAAATTGGAACTAAACTAAAAGAAACCAAAAAAGGAAGAATATTAAATTAAAGAAAAATTGTTTTTGTCTTTTTAAATATAAAAACGTATTCCATATTATATAATGATAATATATAAAACTAACAAATAAACGCAATTATTAATTAATATATACAAAAGAAATCAATCCATGCATATTAATTACTATATTTAAATTATTAACTAACACATACACACACATACACAAAGTAAATGTATACATGTGTGCAACTTAATTATATGTAATGATGATAAATTTAAAAATAAAATAAAAAAAAAAAAAACAAAATGTGAAAATACAAAAAATTGAAAAATTTTCGCCATATGTTTAGTCAGTCATTCCTTATAACTAAAGTGTACTAGAAAACTTACCTTATTAAAGGTCAATACATCAACAACAAGAACAACCGCAAAACAAAAAGGTATTTAAATAAAGAATGCTTTAGTCGCCACCAAATCGTATGTCCTTTTTGGGAATTTGTTTTATTTGTAGGTTCATTTGGGGTTATGTTTGTTTATTAATTTGTTTTGCGTCCTGTTAACGTTAGAAATTCCAATTGGCATTTTTCCAATTCTCTCTCGAAATTGTCCAGGTGCGCAGTTTTATGTTTTGTCTTGGCTTTGGGTATTGTTGTTGCAGAAATCTGAAAAGAAAATCAAAATAAGGGCAATCGGTTAGAGAACATTTTTGTTAAGAGTACTTTAGTCCTTTTCATATACACAAATTGTAATGTTAAGCTAAAATCTGAATTTTGCTTTGTGGAGACATACCTTCTAACAACAAAACATACATAAAAACCTACTAAAGATGGGGTTTCGGTGCGCGTTAACTGATATTTTTCGACAAAATTTATAAACAAAATATGGTTCTGTCGATCTGTGGGCTGTGCAACATATAATTGTTAAATCCATGAAAGGATCGCACTGTTAAGTGTCATCCTTAACGATTTATGCCACTCATTAGGCTATTTAATCATTAAATTTTTTTAATATATAATTAAGTTTGTTTAATATATAATTAAATTTGTTTAATATATAATTAAGTCCGATGATATTTGCCAGTCTGAACCTAGAGTCTGCTCTATTTCACGTGATATTGAAAATGGAGCAGCTGCCAAACATTTACTATAAATGAGGGTCTGAGAACAAAAGTGGTTATAATTTGGATTCAAGCAAAACCGCATTACGGAAATGAGTACGGACAAAAACGTTACAAATTATGTTCCAAGTTCGCTAACCCAGGGATGTCCCTTATAAATGCTATACATTGTCCATAGTCGAACACTCTCTGAATATTAATACGCTTAAGCAAGAATTAGGAATTTTGGTGATTACAATATGCAACAACAAATCTGTCGAAGGGTCATGTATAACATTTTGCGATGAATTTTGGCTTCCTAAACTCAAAAACAATTTTTTTACTAAAATTCCGATTTTCGGGGAATGTACCTTTAACATTTACAAAATACAAGTCCGATAACACCCAGTTATATGTTAAATTAAAGGTACTCATCATGGTGTCTACAAATATTAAAAATTATATGTTCACACAGAATCAGTATTTTAGGAAAAATCTTAAAAAAATTGGAAAAAAATATTTTTTTTTGAAAAAATCTATTTTTGCTGGCACAAAAAATTATAAAAAATATATATCTAAAAAATCTATGGATAAATGTAGAAGTTATGATACGCAAATTTTTTCTTAATTTTTAAATTAAATCCCTTTTCAAATTAGATAACAGAATATTTTATTTTAGTTTGGAATAGCTGTCATTTTAAAATGAATATTCTGTTATCTAATTTGTAATGGGGGTTTTCGCGCAATTTAAACAAAAAAAACTAAAAAAACTTTCGGATCTACAAAGAGTATACTAACTTCTACATTTATCTATAGATTTTTTACATATAAACATTTGGCGTTTGAATCTTGGCTATTAAAAAGCAAAACAAAATATTTTTTCCGACTTTTTTTATAATTTTTTTTTTTTCGAAAAAAAAAAAATCTCAAATTTTTGAAGACTGCTACTAAACTATTTCACTGTTTCTATGTGAAAGTGTAAATCGCAACATTTGCAGACATCATTATTACCTTTAATTAAGCATATAAGCGGGCGATCGGTCTAATATATTCAAAATCAGAGTACAAATATTAAAGGTAGGTTTTAGTAAAAACTAAAAAAAAATATATGTGGAAAATCAATGTCACAAATATGAAGTTTTTAGAAAATTTATCCTTTCCGTTTAAGTGTCGTCAAACTTTTCGGGTATCGTTTTTTAGAGAAGCTAAATGTCATTATTGTTTTTGAATAATTTCGACCGAAATTTATACCCTTTTTACAATAAATAAAAACACAATTCCATCGTAGCTTTCCCGATTTTGAATGTAGTGATTAGACCCTGGTACTTCATCAATGTAGTTTGTAATTTGTTTTTGTAGCCCTAGTCTCATTCACAGAATTTCGTTCTTTTTCAGTCAGTGGTTGCTTCAAGGTCTTGTTTTTTGTGATGTAACTGACTATTCTAATAATGCGGAATGCTGTTGTTGTAGCAGCTTTAGAGGGAGCTGAGGTGATAATCCTTAAGTCTGAATTGTACTAGACTTCGTACCGGCATGTATCCGATTATCGTGGGAACCTTTGTTCATCATCGTTCTCATGTTGTCTTCTTCAAGGTTGATGTTAATGTTAAGGGAATGGGATGTTAATCGAGTTGTACCACTATCCTCCACTAGGGGCGCTGCTTATGTTAACAGCCATGCTATGTATCGCTAATGACTATTTGTTTCTTCCCTGGACCTTGGAGCAATCGAAATTACAATTTTTATGTGAAAGTGTGTTCGGAAACTGCAGAAACTCTTATTTTGTGATGAAAAGTGAAAATTTGTTGATGTTGAATTTTAACAGTGCGCCGGCCGGGAATCGAACCCAGCACCTTCAGATTGCAAAATGCGCACACTTCCACTCAGCTATGAAGGCGGAATGCTATTTCTTTGTACTCAAACTAGTGGATTTGAACTTAAAATTTTGTGAATAGATAATTCTAGGGTTTCCCTTAGTATTTTTGGCAAATAAATTAAATTCTTTTTGAAGCCATAATAGTCATTCACAAAGTAAAAGTATGCATTACTCACCTTCCTGAGTTCATCATTCAGTAATTTTTGTTCCTTGCAAAGTCTTTGAATGTCTTCGTGATACTTAGTGGTCATCGAAGGTGTTAAATTCTGTCCCTTTGTTTTCTGTGTCAGTAATTCCAAGTCTTGATTGTACAATTCTTCCTCGGCCCACATTAAATTAATGTCATTGCGCATGCGCTGTTTTGAGTAGAAATAAAATTAAACCAACATACAATTTTCTACTTATAAGAAATGCCCACCTCTTGTTCTATATAATTTTGCAATGAATTGAGTTCGTGTTCCTTTTGTAAAATACTTTTGCGCTGTTCCGTCTCCTGCAAAACTACCGCAACTTCACCTTTTCTTTGGCGTATCTCCTTCTGATAGACGAGCAGCATTTTGCGTTGACAATTTATACGCTCCTCTTCGCGTTTCAACGAGTCTTGATAGTATTTCTCAACTTCTTTGAGACGTTTCGTGTGTTCCTCCTGCCGTAGACCGTTTTCTAAATTTCGCACAACGTTCAATTCCTCTAATTCTAGTTGACGCATTCGCGTATCTATGGCCGAATGGATTGTTTGCATATCCTGAACTTTCTCCACGTATTTGTTTAGGCATTTATTGGGAAAACTGAGAAATTTCGGATAAACACTGGGAGGAATTGCTTGGAAATTTTGCATGTAACGTTTAGGATGTAAGGCATTGGGACATTTGTCGAGTAATTTGTAAGCTTTTGAGATCAGTTTTCGGACATCGATGGGATTCTGTTCGTGGTAGAAACGTTCGATGATAAATTTATCGGGTAGCCGTAAAAAGATCTCCCTCTGCATAATGTTATAGGCAACCACTACGAAAATAAGGTAATAGGCAGGAGCTGATAAGACATTATCCCACAGACACATCCACTGATCTTCGTCTAAGACCTCGCTGAAAGAATTCCTCAAGAGATTCCAAGCATATATGGTCGGGGTGACATCTTTGGCTTGGAAAAAATCAAACAGTTGCTTGTCGTAATGCTGTAAAATGTTGGCACATAAACCCAGATAGTTTGAGGGTTCCAATGGATGGTATTCGAAAAACAATTGGAATTGGTTGAGAATCAAAGTGACACAAATTTCAAATGTCACTAAGGGATTTTGTAGGAACATTTTAACAAAGGGAAATATTAGGTCGGGCATAGCATCGTTGTATGCCAAGACTTTGCACCATTGGCTCAAAGATGACCAGCATTTTACTAGAGCTCGTTTCAAAGTGTCATTTTTCAGCTGTATACTTCGGGTTCTTTTCGAAACTGTAGGCGGCACACCCATTTGTACGAGGTCCTGATATTGCAATTTATTATTGGGCAACTGTAGCAAGGAACACCAGATCAAGGCACGATACTTGGCGGGATAACAATGGAATTCTTTTAAGATCTGTTGTAATCTGTGGGGTGTCAACAGTTTTTTTACTTCATCTTGGAATTTGCAATCTATCTCAGTGGTTGATGATGGTTTGAGGGGTTTGCTTTGTTTAAAGGCTGAACGTAAAATAGACATACATTCTTTTTGGGACTTCAACACAGTAACCAACGTTAGTAAGGACCAAACCGACAGTTCCCCCGTTGAGCGGCATATGGCCAACTTTTTACCATCTAATGAAGACCTGAACGATCTTGAAGGGCCCAATTCGATGATCAATTTGAATTCGATATTACCACAGTCCAATAAGACCACTAAACCACGATCGGTCAAACCCACTATGAGGCTATCATTTGGTTTCGGCATCAAAGCCAGCTGCACTAAAACAAAATCCTTAAAACGCAGCAAGGAAGTCAGCTCAAATGTATACGGACTTAGAAATAGCAAATAATTGTCCCAAGTGGTGAAGGCCAACGACGAACCATCAGTTTGATAAGCATACGATGCAATTAGGCCATCACATAAATTGTAATTTATTGCTACGCCCTCAGTTGGCTCGTAATCTAATGAAAATTCAGGTATTGGTTCCGGGGACGAGGATGTTTGTAATTGAAGTTGTTTGTCTCTCAGCCGAACTGGATAAACTACACGTACTACCTCTAAAGAAACACCCGACCATATGTGCATGGAGTCATTGTTGAAACAAGTAAAAATGTGTTCCGACTGGGGGAGATATGAGGCAAATTTCAAAGACATCTGCAGTTTGTCGAAATCTAAACGATGTGTGCAGGCGAATGTATCTAAATCGATAAGAACTGCCGAGTGGCCGGTGCGAATCAAGGCGAGATGTTTGGGTTCCAATGGTTGTCCAGGAAATGAAATTTCATTTATGGCATCTTGCGAGACTTTGCGGGAATGCAGGAATGTGGACTTTTCTTAAAGATAAATGGAATGCAAATTTGAATTGAAGACATAAAGTGGACTCAGTCTTACCTACATCCAATAACACTACTTCACCTTCTTTGTTGCCCACAACATATTGATTGTGTTCCCATGCAGAGGGCACTATTGCACTTGGTTTTGAAAACGTTTGCGTATGGCGCCAATAGCGCCTCGGTGTAAAATCGAATACAAAAATGGTGCCCCTAAGATCGAGTAAAAATTGTATCATTGGTATAAACTTGAGCCATGAACACTGATTTACTTACCTCCTATCCAACGCCACCAGTTGCGACGAGCCAAAGCTGGCCACATAAATAACAATGCGCAGCATTTTTCCATTTTCTCTTATAGTATGATGTATTGTTAAAATATTGCTTAAATAGATAAACTGTAGTCAATAAACGCACAAATAAATAAATAAATTAGCAACATTAAATCTTACCCACTGTTTTCTTCTTGGAGGTAATGAAACGGTATTTTCTTTATTACTTTTGAAGCCCCCTTTTCTGTTTCGCTGTCGATCTGCTTCTCTTCTTCCGCTACATTTGTTTCTAATTCAAGTTCCATTTTTTATTATTAAATATTAATTTTTATTTTTCAACCGTATTTCTCGCGGGATAAATATAAATAGTAAACAAAAAAAGAATAAAGGTCAGGTATCAGGTATACCAAAGCAGGTTGCTATGGAAACGTTAGAAAACACTAAAATAGGAAGAGGTCACATGAGCGAGCGAATTGAAACAAAACTCACTTGAAAAACACAAATTTGAAAGTAAAGTCCATAATTTTCAATACAAAGAGGTAGAAAAATAAATTATGAATCAAATAAAAAATAAAATTGAAAAACCCAATCGTTCACTCCTGAGCAAGGCGTATTTATACAGGTGATAGCACTAGAACAACAACAAATTCGGCAACAAACAAAATATATGGGATTTGACAGTTTCGGTTACTTTTGAATGAAAAAAATTTCAGTCAGCTGGGCTCCTGCTCTCACCTTTATAAATACGCCTTGCTCCTGAGTATACTACGGAAACCAGCCACAATTGATGTCTTCCTAAATTGTATTTTTATGCAAAAATACTCAATTTAGGAAGATGTCACTTCACTCCTGAGTTTTTATACCCTCCACCGAAGGAAGGGGGTATATTCACTTTGTCAATCCGTTTGTAACACCTTGAAATATTCATCGTAGACTAAAGTAAAAGACTAAAGTAAAGTATATATATTCTGGATCATGGTAAAATTCTAAATAATACGATCTAGCCATGTCGGTCTTTCTGTCTGTCTGTTGATAGCACGCTAGCTGCCGAACGAAATGAGCTAGGATGTTCAAATTTTCCCTAAATGGGTGTTATGAATGCAGATCTGTTGGGATGGAAAGTGGGCGAAATCGGCCAAGAGGGAAAACAATATTTAGACTATTAAAGCATTTTTTTTTAATTTTTGCTTTATATGCACTTGAAATTTGTTGCATACATTCCTCTTGTAGTCAAAAAGCACCAAAAAGTAAATAAAAGTTTTAGTGGACGAAAGGGATAAAAATGGTACCAATGATACGACAACAGCTAGAAACATGAAATTCGGATGAAAGTCTCTCTAATTGCGTAGACACGTGAAATATAAGGAAATTCGTACTTTTAAGGGATACAATTGAAAAAGAGGGATACAAATTGTACCAACCAAACCGCTGAAGTTGAAGTCATGAAATTGTATAAACGCGAAACATAAAGGAATTTTTTGAAATTTGTAATTTTTTTAGTTTTTGCGTTTGTATTTTTTTGGTCTGTAATCAATATTTGATTTGAACTGGGATATTGTCCTGGCTCAAGACCATTTTGCATCTATATTTTATATATTGCAAATTTATTTACAAATGGCTGCAGACTACCACGATCATGCTTTCGACCATGTCAAAAGTTTTTTCAAGTGGCTTCGCAGCGACTTTTCAACATCAAACTCGGCCTCTATAAGGTGATGATTCTCACAAACGAACAAGAAGCACAACTCACTTGCCGAATTTTAGTCAAAATTAAAAAAGGAAACGGTTGTAGCTAAAATCGTGTACATTCTACATATTGGATCTTCAATATTAGTACTTTTTCTATCATAATGCTACGGACATTTTTGCTGTAGCTGGAATCAAGAAATTGCAAATTTGAAAATCGACCCAGAGGAAAATTGTTTCTAAGATTGCTGCCTCTTGTTGACTTTTTGATTACTCTTGAAGTTTTATATTTCTATAGTAGAGGACTATTAATATTATAATAATGAACATATATAATAAACAAATATAATAAAAATATCACAATTTTCCTAAAACAGATTAGAGGCTTCCTTCCGATAATACTGTGGAATGCACTACATTGTGGAGGGTATATAAGATTCGGCCCGGTCGAACTTAACGTCTTTTAAATTGTTTTTTTTTTTTAATTAAAAATTCCATTAGAAATTCAAAAAAATATCAGTTAAAATTCAAAAATTTTAGTAGAGTAAGTACAGAAACGCCATCATGAAACTTTTGAAGCGTCTTACTGACCTTATTAGCTGTTAATAAAAATTTACTTGACAGGGAATTAAGAAAAAAGATAAAGAGAATATATATTTTTTGAAGAAATGATAATTTTATATTAAACTAGGAGCCATTTGCTTGAAATTTGACAAAAAAATATATTTGTATCTCCTACGTAAAAAAGTTACGATTTTTTAAATTACCCTATGATAAAATTCCTGACTTTCGAATTTTTGGAAAATCAGAAAATACAGTTTTTTCCGTATTCAGTCCTTTGAAAGTTTCATTAAAATCAGAGAATTCAATTCATTCTATTTGAAAAGGTTTCTTTTAATGTGAAAATGGCTTCATTTAATCTTAAAATGCTATATATATTTCCCAATACAATGTAAACTATGACAGCTGAAATTAAAATAATGTTGCCATAAACAAAACAATCGCACACAGCTCTAGAAGATAATATACTTTATATCCGAATCCGAAAGCGGTATTATGACTGTTTTCTTTAAGACTGGCTAACTAAGCTGCGATAACAAAAATCTAAATAAAATGTTAAAATTTCTCTCGAAAAAAATCTTTTTTAAAATTGTCGCCAAAACAATATCAATCAATGTGTGTGTGAAAACAAATTTTGAAAAAAAATAATTTTATGTTAAAAATTTTGGACTCCAGTGTAGTCAAATTTATGGTTATCAAAGCTAAGCCCAAAAAAGTCAACACTAAATATTTTTTTTGAAAATTTGTTTTGTCACAAATATTTGTTTTGTAGTTGGCGAAAATGTGAAAAGCAAAAAAATACATTTTTATTAACGTTTTTGTTATCGCAGTTTGTTA
Source organism: Polietes domitor (assembly GCA_947397865.1). Classification (NCBI taxonomy): domain Eukaryota; kingdom Metazoa; phylum Arthropoda; class Insecta; order Diptera; family Muscidae; genus Polietes; species Polietes domitor. Next base: position 23,812,320 of record OX377622.1, on the reverse strand, counting down.
TCCCGACTTAAAGAAAAACATCCTTAATATAATTTATATCCTAATCCGAAAGCGGTATGGATTATGAACTCGTTCATAGCAAAAAAAGTTTTCGTTGTCAAATAAAGGCCCGTTTAGATTATCCTACAAGTCGTTAGATCTGTCAAAAGATCTGTGCTTCAAATAAAAATCGTACAGTCTTGACAAATTTTCAATTCAAATTTGACAGTCTGTCAGACTTTTCTTTTAATTTTCCAAAAATTTTCGATCAGAGGTGTATTATATAGGGTAACTAAAAATTAATTAATGTTTTTATTTCGTTTTAGAAACTAGAGTACGAAGTAAGCAAGGTATTTGATGAAGAAATAATTAATGTGTTCATTTCGTTTTGGAAACTAGAGTTCAAAGTAGCCTTAATTAATATGGACATAAGGGGGTTATCATATAAAATACAACAAAATACTCGCAATAGTATCTGCACAAATTGTTGTTGCTACAAAAGCAATTTTCCTCGAGAATAACGCAAGCTTTCGCCTTTGGTTTTGAGAGATAAGACAGTAAAAGTCAATGACTTTCGGTGCTCTTGAAATTGTCGACTGGGTGGAAAGGGTTAAACACATTAAATATTTTAACAAAAACAAATGGGATTGGATTCTCTGGCAGTTGATTTCAATTCGAACTCAGCCCTTGCAAGCTGTTCGTCGTCAGTATCCAGCTCATCTTGATTTCAGGTGTCAAATTTATATGGTATGTTGCAAATAGAGCTGGCTCCAACATATTGGGGTCCACTGAACATTTTTATTAGACTTGTATCACAATTTTTTAATAATTTCGCTTTTTTAGTACATTTCAAAATTTTTACCACCCTACTGTACTTAATTTTTCAACAATGAAAGGTTTGGTTTCTTTGAATACATTTTAGTAATGAGTTCACTCACCCATCTACACGAGATTTCAATACTATAGTATTTTTAGACATACTCAACAAGGATCAGTTAAAAATGGATTTCGATAAATTACAGTGAGTATTTTTTATATTAAAATAACTGATTATTAATACGGGAAATAAGTGGATTACTTAGTAATTGCCTGACATTTTTTTATTTATTTTTTTTTTTTACAAAAACATACAGTAATTTCTTTTTGGTGATGGGTTTAGTTTATTATCGTTAATTGTTTTTCTGTAATTTTAACACCTATGAGATTAAGAATTAATGTGAGTGTTCGTTTTATATCTATTTTAATGTATATATATAATATGTAAAAAACAGCATATGTATGTTAATGAACCAATTATATGAGTAATACTCTGCTCTGCTTTCTTCATATCGCTAAATGTAACTATGTATTTTATCCTTTGTATAAATCATTGCCATCATCATATCATCCTATTGAATGGAAAAATGTCTGCAACAGCTTTACGGAAGAATTTGCTGTTTTGTTCTTCCACACACGAACGACGATTTAGAACATACCACCATACGGAGCATCAAACTCATTTTCTCTCATAACATAGCCGAATATGGTTAAATAGTTAATGACATTACTAACCAAAGTTAATATACATCCCAGCCATGAGATCTGAAATGAGAAGATGTTGTCATTCCTCCTCCAAATACATTCCGGATGACGTAATTTTGCGTGGGAGCCGAAAAGGGAGTTTATGCGGTTCAAACACTTACCACTCCACTGTGAGCCAAGACAATGGGCAAAGCAAAAGCACTTAACACCATTCCGGCTGTTAGAAATAGAGCAAATTCTGTCTTTGCATTTGTTTCTGATCCTGGATTAAGCCGCTTGGCAATTACCATCGGTATCACGGATAGTACATAAAACAGCAGCACAAAGAATGGGTAGAAAATCTTTTGTTGTGGCACGGCACAGGCCAGAATCAGGAATGTCATGCCGATGCATGTCATAAATGCACATATTAATAAACTAAGGAAACAATAAGCATCATGAGTTAATAAACAATTAATTTATTCATAGATCAAACTTACGCTTTATTTCGTTGTGTCCATCCAAACCAAATTGAAAGATTAAAAATTAATAATTAGCATTCATTGGAAATTAGACTTTCATATGTTCATCGTGGAATAAAGTTTACCTTTTAAAGCAGCCATTTTAATGTATATTTATAAAAATTTAGTTTTTTTTCTAAAAAATATTTTCCTTTTTCTTTGTGATTAATCACTCGTACACTGTTTTTGCAATAAACAATAACAGAGTTGCCGATTTGACAGTTAATGATGTGGTTTGTTAGAACAGGGTGTCGCGTGTTTCACAAATATAGAAATGTATTTTGAGACACCCAGCTGACACCCAGCTGACACCCAGCCAGATGAAATTATTTTCCGTTAGGGTTGATCAACGAAGTATAGGAGAATTTACACCTAAATTGTTGTCGTACAATTTGAAAGGTTACTGTGAGACATACAATTAAGAGAGAGAAAATATTTGCCCAAAATAAAATGAACGCAACGAATTCCTTATAGCCTTGTCACACTGCATGCGAAATCTAGCTGAAATGACATACGGCCGATTTTCAAATGTCACATTTGTGTGGAATCTGACATTTGTAAATCGACCTTATGCCATTTAAACTAGATTTCGCAGGCAGTGTGACAAGACTATCATAGCCTTGTCCGACTGCAGGGGAAATCAAGTTTAATTTGATTTCGAGCCAAATCGACATCAAATCTAGTACATTATCCATACAAAATTTGAAATCGACCTGCAGTTGATTTTTTTAAAAGTCTAATATTTAGACACGCAAAAATTCACGCAAAGACGACATTATTATGCAGAAAACAAAATGGACTCCAGATCAGGAATGCGTTCTGTTAGCAGTATGAGAGGACAATATAAACAACCTGCGATCGAACAAGCGAAACGGACACATATATAAATTAATGGCAGACGAAATACTGAAATTTTGTTTTGTATTTTCCCCATCTGACATACAAACTAAATTACACAATTTCAGCAATAAATATAGATTTATTAATTCCTGTCCACATATTGCAAAGGTACGAACTTAATTATAACCTCACTCTACAGAGTAGGAGGGTATAGAAAATAAGTGCAACGCATTGATGGAGTGACTTAAGACCCTAAGTATGTTTGGACCAAATCCGTTTCACAACATTTTAAGATGTTTGAGCCATGTCCGTCCGTCTAACCGTCAGTCTGGCTGGCTGGTGTACACGATAACTCTCGAAGGGAGTTAAGGAATCAATTCTAACTGTGCTCATGATAATATTTTCCCCAAACTTAGTTTAAGTTCGAAGATGGGCGAAATTGCCACGCCGCTTCTGGTACCTTCCACACAAATGGACCATATTCCTATGTTAAATTAAAACCTTTGTAACTTCCACACCGATATTTTGGTTTTTTGATAAAGTTTTTATAAGCACTTTAAGTGTACTAAATATAGCGGATTTTGCCACGCCCCTTCTAGTACCTCCCACATAAATCACCCTAAACTACGTAAAATTAAAGCTGTTATAACATCTATACAGATGATCGGAATACTGTGAAATTTGATATTTAGTAATGCTTTTATAGAAGATACATTCGCATGGAATATGGGAGATAGTGCCACACCACTTCTGGTACCTCCCATACAAACTGGCATAAACTTGGGTTGCAATGTTACCCATGTTAATTACATATTTGACAATGGTTTTATAATAACTTTAAACATAGAAAATATTTACGGTTTAGCCACGCCCCTTCTTGTACCTCCCACACAATTGCATGTATACTAGGTAATATTGAATTCTTCATATCTTCTATACTGGTGCATGGAATCCACTGTGACTTGATATTTGTTCATGTTTTTACAATTGTTTTACACAAATGTGGAAGGTGGGATCATGTGACACGAACCTCCTGGCACCTTCCACACAAATTATCCTGCCCTAAGTAAAATTTAATTCCTTATAACTTCCACATATGGGCATCTCACAAAAAAGGTCCACCAAAAAAATGAAATCAGACCACACCAATAGCTATTAACTTTATTTTTTCCTTATTTCGACAACATTTTTTATTATTGAACTTGAAGTTAACTTGGTCTCTTTCATTTTTATTAAAAGTTGAAGTGTTATAGCGAAAATTACTACATTTTTTTACTACGAGTGGAAATTTTTGTCCCGTCCGTTTTGTCGCGTCCGTATTTCTGCTGTACCTGATTAAAAAAATCTAAGAAATAATTCTCATATTTCATAAATCTACGAACAAAATACGAATATAAGGAAAAACAAAGTTCTCAAAAAATCGCTGAACTTTGCATATTTCTATAAGACCTTCAAAAGTACTTTTTTGTCGCGTCCGTTTCGATGTAAAATTGTTTATAATTTTGTACTAATGTGTACTAAATCTTGACAATATATTTTTACAATGTAGTGCTCTTTAAGCGTTTTAGAACACTAAAAAGGCTTATCGACTTTTTATACCCTCCACCTCCAGGATGGGGGTATACTAACTTTGTCATTCCGTTTGTAACACCATGAAATATCGACCTGAGACCCTATAAAGTATATATTCTTGGTCGTCATAAAATTCTAAGACGATCTAGCCATGTCCGTCCGCCCGTCTGTTGAAAGCACGCTAGCATCTAAACGAAAGGAGCTAAAACGTTCAAATTTTCCATAAATGCGTCTTATAGTCGTAGATTGGGATTGAAATGGGGCGAAATCGGCTCAAAGGGCGCATTCCCTTTATAGCAAAAACGTGCACCATAAAGTGATTCTTATTTGTAGGGGGTGAAATGGGGCAAAAAAGGGATAAAATGGTACATATTAAACGACAACAGCTAGAAACAGAATTATGAAGTTAGGTTATATTGCACTATGTACGTCTGTTAATGGATTTTCAAAATTTGTACTTTTGGAATTAAAATAGAATGGAAATACAACCAACTGTAGCACCCACTATCTACCAATATTTATGGCTTTGAAAATACAAATATAAGAATATTTATTTTTTGAATTGACGTAGTAGCATTAACTTATAAGCGTGGTTTGAAATAATTAAAATATTATATTTATTTATAAAATTAATTTTTCAATATTTGTATTTGTTTTGGTTTGGCTATATTAAAAAAAATATATTTTCCTGTAATATTACTGAACAGGTTTCCATTAGGATAATGGCACTGTTGGTCTACCCTAGACGGAGTCTAGAGGAGACAATTTATAAAATATACAACACAAATAGATTTTAATATTTTATTTCAGCACGTATTGCTGCTCCGTACGAAGTACACACAAACAACTTTGACAAACATAAAAACAAACATAAAACAAACAATAACGCCATCTGTATGTGGATGTCACGGTATGTCATATGTGCATCAGCTGATGTCGATCATATGGTCGATCGTCAACATTTACTGCACTTCTACGAAAACCGACAACCTCTGTGGAATGCAATCCATGGTGGAGGGTATATAAAGTTCGGCCCGGCCGAACTTAACGCCTTTTTTACTTGTTTCAGTTTCTTTCTTGTTTTTGGCGTAGTTTAAAGCGTGCGAATGTCGCGTCCGACTGAAGCTTACTTACTTGTTTCGAAGTGCACTTATTACCACTTTTCATGTAGGAACCACCGTGCGACGACGACTTCATCAAAGGCAAAATGTCATGACTTTGTTTGCCGTTTAATGTGACTAATGGCAATGTATTAGAAGTGGGCGTAGCTGACACGCCCCTTCAATTACGCTGTTACCTTGAGTAGTATATAAATAAAATCTCCTATATAACATGGGTATATAACTTAACTGCTGCTTGCTATAAATACCCACATACTGTTTTCCTTCTTCCGTTAATATTCTTCCGAATTCAATTTGAAATTTCTGGTACATATGTACATACATACATATATAGTACTCCTCCAAGCCATATCTTCAAATGACCATAATTATCATCAAACAAAAATTTATCACAACAAATATCGAATGTATGTATGTATGTATGAGTGGTTCTTTGTTTGTTGCCTTTCCCGGCACTTTTTCTCACCTTGAATGAACTGCTGTTGCTGCTGCTGCCTGCTACCGAAACATGTCCAACAAATGTCAAACTTAAAATAGGCTGTCTAGAATTTTGATTATATACCCAATATTTTTTGCTCTGAATGTTGTGGTTGTTGTTGCAGGTGCAGGTGCTGGTGCTGGTGTCGGTGTTGGTGTTTGATATCATTACATTTTAATGGAACAAAAATTCATTGAATTTCCCGGGTACAACGAAATGCGCAAATGCGTATCACCCCGAAAAGAAAAACAACAAAAGAGGACACACACAGGAAAATTCATTGATGAAAATGTTCACCATCGTCGTCGTTGTCGTCCTCGTCCGCCGTCGTGTGTCCTATCTCAATACCCCCAAACTCGGCTAAAAATAAAACAGTGCACACACTGACACATGCACACGCATACACGCACACACAGATACAGTTACACGAGCTACCGTAACAATAGAGAATATAGCTCGGAATGAATGGCAAGTACGACGCGATATCTTTCTGCTGCTTTTTGGCAAATTGTTGCTCCAAATGTACGTAAGAGCCACACTGCTGACAACGTTCCTGCCGAGCCCTCTTCGACCCTCGTGCAACCGTCCGTTTGCCTATCGGTCGGCCTGCATGTTGATGTTACACACACATACATAGTATCTTTTATAATGTTATTATCTCTCGACTTTCGACTTTTTGGGCAAAGCTTTGAAATACCACGCAGGCGCTTTAACAACCAAAGTCATGTTATGCCTTTTCATATGTAACTGAGCAGGTTGAATGTTATGAAATGTTGCTGTAGGTAGACGAACATGTTGTGCCCTTTCAAGGAGTATGGCCTCAAAATATATTAAACAGTTGTCTGGTTCCTCTCCGGGGAAAGTCCACTACTTACAGCGCTGAATAAAGAAGTTTTGTCTTTGATCTGAAGGGGAATCTTAAGATGCCCGAAGGAGCTCTTGAAAAGGAATTCGTCAGTTTAAGAAAGCAGAAAGTCTGCTGAAAGAACAGATTTTCTACTGACGAACAGTAAGCAGATTATTTCTGTCGAAATAGCAAACAGCTGTTTGCTGTTTTTAGTAATAAAGAAAAAAGCGCTTTGAAACTTTAAAAATATGTACAGAACAGTGGGGTCAGTTGGATATACATGTGGGTGATTCCATTGGAACGGGTGTGACATTTTTGCTTAAATACATATGTTAAAATAACTCCCATATTCATTGACTGATGTTTTCACTATATCGTGAAAATCGTGAAGTTTTATTTATTTCGTTGAATCCTGAAATGTTCTTCCATTACATGACTTTATTAAGAGTAGTTCATACACTTTCTTCCAATGTATACCTTACCGACATTTCTTTATGAATATAGGAAATATATGACATTTAAATTGTAACGGGCGTGACATTTTGACGGATTTTCTGTTACGACACCAGCCTATATATGGAAAAGCAAATGAACAGACCTATTGTTGTCATTATTTTTTTGAAATACACGGTTTTCCAACAAGAGGTGTTATTTTGGTAATCAAAGAAAAATGTCATTTTTTGAGATAAATGATCGGATGTTTATTTCATAATAAAGAGGAAGGTATACATTAATTATGAAAAACAACATCAGCCAAATGGCCACCACGACCACGCTTACAGGAACATATCCTTTTCATGAAATTTTCCATAAACAAATCGCAAAGTGGCTGTCCTATGTCTTCGATAGTCTCACGAATTCTATCTTTGAGGTCTTGAATCGACGCTGGGCTGTTGGCGTAGACCTTACACGGTCCGGAATTTTTTCCCGAAAAAGAGCAATGGTTTCGTTGCTTGTGTGGCACGTAGCGCCGTCTTGTTGATGGTAAACGTTGTCCAGATCAATACCATTCAACTCCGACCATAAAAAATCATTAATCATCTCTCGATAGCGCAATCCATTCATCGTAACTGTCGATCCAACCTCATTTTCGAAAAAGTAAGGTCCAATGACTCTGCCGGACCATAAACCGCACCAAAAAGTCACACGATGAGGTTGGAGAAGCTTCTCAACAATAACTCTTGGGTTTTCCCAGTCCCAGATGCGACAATTTTGTTTGTTGACGTAGCCACCGAGGTGGAAATGGGCCTAATCTGTCAAGATGATTTTTCGATGGAATTCCGGGTCATATTCATTCATGAATTTTAATAATTTCAATGCGTTGCTGAAGTGTGTATCGTACCATTTTTAGTAATGGCGTAGTTTCTACTTGTCAAATGTCAAAGAATGAAAGCTTCAAAAGTGACAGCTATCGAAATACCGGGTGATTCAAAATAACACCTCTTGTTGGAAAACTCTGTATAATCCAAATACCAAAAAATATTACACATGTTTATTGGTATTTTTATAAATTATAAATTGATTTTGAAATTTTGTCGAAAAAAGGGTCACTTTACGTGGAATCATCTATATCAACAACACTTTTCAGAATAAAAGTTATTATGAAACAATTTATTACCCCTGAAATATATTGCGATTGTCTTTTCAATGATACGCATATTGTCTCAAGCTAATATAACTCGTTTTCGCCATCAATCTGAAAGGCTTTTAAATTATGAACGCTATTTAGTTTTATATTTTAATTAACAGCAGCAATTTTTAGCAGACTGCAAACAGTTTAGCCATGTGAATGCTAATGTAAGATTACAGAAAAAACAGCTGTTATGACAGAAAACCTGCTGTAATAGCAGAAAAGTATCTGCTGATAGATAGCAGACTATCGCTGCTGTTAATCTTTCTCTCTAAGTGTAAAATCTTTTAATCTTTTTTCTCTAAGTGTAAAACGTCCCCATTCCAAGCATAATCAGTTTATAAAATATTGGGGCTTGTGCAGTCAATGACTTCTTCAAAATCCATTGAGATGGCCAGCTTAAATCCGAATTGAAATAGCGAATATATACTTTATGGAGTCTTCGATGAATATTTCAAGTGGTTGCAAAAAAATCCTAAGGAGTTGGATATAAGCCGTTATTTGTAAGTCATTATTTACAAGATTGAAGTAATCGTGAGAGTAATGAGATGTCATTACATGATAATGCAAATGGTAAGTCGACAATGTGTTTAACAAATTTTTGCTGGTTTCATTCTAAAAGAGTGTCTAAAAGAGTTTAATGATAATTTACAATGGGTCTTGAGCCTGTAAAAATCATGTTCAACCCTCTTATTGTTTTATTTTTGTCCAATATTTTTTCTGAATTAGTAGACCCTTGAAATCATTTTAAATATAAATTTACGTTTTTGTCATATAAGGCCTGTTCGCTTGGGCTTACTAGCTTACGATTTAGAGACTTGATGAGGTGGCAACGTTGTTTCCCATTGGTTTATCTTAAATGGATCAACAAGAAAAATCTGGCAGCAACGCTAAGAGAGTAGTAAGCGACTTTCTTGTTAAGCGAGTAAATTCCATACAAAAATTAAGCTAACCAAACGGATGCAGTTAGAACAGTGAAATTCGGTGTGTACATTGCTCTGCGAAAAATAAAGATATATTTCGATATTAGTACCTTTAGCATGAAAACGGGATAAAATTGGTACCAAACAAACGGCTGTAGTTACACTGAAAGAATTATCTTCATAATATTTATGATTTTGTCTTAACCTCTGTGAAAATTTTCATTAAAGAGTCGCCTAAGAAACATTTTAAAAATGTATGAAATATGTTTCATAAAGCACAAATCAATGAAAAGTGTCATAGAATTTATGAAACATTTCTTAGAAATGTTGATAAAATGCAGTTGAAGATCTTTTGTCATAAAAATTCATTATGCAAATTTTCATAGATTTTATGAAGAAACATCAGCAATTTTATGAGAGAGTTTCATAAATAGTAATAATTTTTAATATAATTTTAAGTAATATATATATATTTATAAGTATAATTTTATAAGTAATAATTTTTACTGCAGTTTCCAATATAACTAGTAAATCAAAAAAAATTTTTTTTCAAATCCATGCTTTATGCAAGCAGAATTCTATTGGGCCTAGAAATTCTTTTTTAGTTATCTTTTGTAGAAGGAAAAATTACTGCGTTATCAGGAGCAGAAATAATAGATTTTTAATTTGTGGTTTGTATGGGAGGTACCACGCCCCTTTGTCCATTCCCGCTCATATTAGCAGCAGCACTTAAAAAATGCACACCAAACTGACCATATTCGATTATATGTTTTAACTTCGTATGTGAGGTACCACGCCCACTTTCCCAATACCGTCCATTTCTGGCACAACTACGCAGGTTTATGCTAGATGCACTTACACAAAATTACAGTAGGTGTAATTTTGGTTTTATCTTCATATGGGAGGTGCCACGCCCACTTTTGCATTACCGCCCATTTTAGGCGCAACTACGCACATTGATGCTAGATGCACTTACACAAAATTTGAGCACTATACGTGTCATAGAACTGACACTATTCGATAATATGTTTTAACTTCGTATTCCAATACCGCCCATTTTTGGCAGAACTACGCACATTGATGGTAGATGCACTTACACAAAACTTCAGTTTTTTATCTGCCATAGAACGGCATATATTCGAAAATGGGTTTTAACTTCGTATGGGAGGTGCCACGCCCACATTTCCATTACCGCCCATTTTTGTCACAACTACGCACATTAATGCTAGATGCACTTACACAAAATTACAGTAGGTGTAATTTTGGTTTTAACTTCATATGGGAGGTGCCACGCCCACTTTTGCATTACCGCCCATTTTAGGCGCAACTACGCACATTGATGCTAGATGCACTTACACAAAATTTGAGCACTATACGTGTCATAGAACTGACACTATTCGATAATATGTTTTAACTTCGTATGGGAGGTGGTACGCCCACTATTCCAATACCGCCCATTTTTGGCAGAACTACGCACATTGATGGTAGATGCACTTACACAAAATTTCAGCACTCTAGGTGTCATAGAACTGACAATATTCAATAATAGGTTTTAACTTCGTATGGGAGATGCCACGCCCACTTTTCCAATACCGCCCATTTTTGGCACAACTATGCGAATTGATGCTAGATGCACTTACACAAAATTTCAGCACTCTAGGTGTCATAGAACTGACAATATTCAATAATAGGTTTTAACTTCGTATGGGAGGTTCCACGCCCACTTTTCCAATACCGCCCATTTTTGGCACAACTATGTACATTGATGCTAGATGCACTTACACAAAATTACAGCACTCTAGGTGTCATAGAACTGACAATATTCGATAATAGGTTTTAACTTCGTATGGGAGGTGCCACGCCCACTTTTCCAATACCGCCCCTTTTTGGCACAACTATGCACATTGATGGTATATGCACTTACACAAAATTTCAGCACTCTAGGTGTCATAGAACTGACAATATTCAATAATAGGTTTTAACTTCGTATGGGAGATGCCACGCCCACTTTTCCAATACCGCCCATTTTTGGCACAACTATGCGAATTGATGCTAGATGCACTTACACAAAATTTCAGCACTCTAGGTGTCATAGAACTGACAATATTCAATAATAGGTTTTAACTTCGTATGGGAGGTCCCACGCCCACTTTTCCAATACCGCCCATTTTTGGCACAACTATGCACATTGATGCTAGATGCACTTACACAAAATTACAGCACTCTAGGTGTCATAGAACTGACAATATTCGATAATAGGTTTTAACTTCGTATGGGAGGTGCCACGCCCACTTTTCCAATACCGCCCCTTTTTGGCACAACTATGCACATTGATGGTATATGCACTTACACAAAATTTCAGCACTCTAGGTGTCATAGAACTGACAATATTCAATAATAGGTTTTAACTTCGTATGGGAGGTGCCACGCCCCTTTGTCCAATTGGTCAAATTTTTCCATTTCCTTGTATTGTCATCGAAAATGATTAAGTGTGCAAAATTGGTTGAGAAAAAAGCTTTCAAAATTTGATTTCAAATTTTGTGGCACACAAACATATATAGAAAGTAACCTTATATAAAGCATGGAAAAAAGATCTGACTCGTTGACAAACCAATCAACATACACCAACATTGCGAGAGTCTTTGCAATGAATATGTCTTTCACCTAAATCAGGATTCATACTTATGTCCGAGTTAACAGAGTACAAATGAGAATTGCTGGCATTCAACGAATAAAGACGACACACTAAAAGTGTAGTTGAAGTTATGAAACATTTCATAAAAACTATGAAATCCTTCATTATATCTATGAAGATATTTCATAAAACAAATATTTTATTGGTTATGAAATATTGCATACTATTTAAGAATTGTTTCTTTAATACTGTGAAATCTTTCTTTGATCTTATGAAACTAAGTTTCACTAATTTAACAATTTTGTTTTATGAAATATGACATGTTTATGAAAAAATTGTATGAAACATTTCATGTTATTTATGGATTTTTCATACATATTATGATAAAAACCCTAAATTTATGAAAAACCTTTTATGAAATCGCTTCATAAATATTATGAAGGAAAATTCTTTCAGTGTATAATCATGAAATTCAGTATTTACACTCGTCTGTCTTCGTAAACACTCAAAGTTTGATTATTCGAAATTCGTACTTTTAAGGTCAAAATGAAAAAAGAACAAGTAAAAAAGACGTTAAGTTCGGCCGGGCCGAACTTTATATACCCTCCACCATGGATTGCATTCCACAGAGGTTATCAGTTTTCATAGAAGTGCAGTAATATTACAGGAAAATATAATTTTTTTAATATAGGCAAACCAAACCAAATAGAAATATTGAAAAAATAATTTTATAAATAAATATAATATTTTAATTATTTCAAATCATTATTTATTTCATATCAAAAAATAAATATTCTTATATTTATATTTTCAAAAGATAGTGGGTGCTACAGTTGGTTGTATTTTTTCCAAAAGTATAAATTTTGAAAATCCATTATCAGACGTACATAGTGCAAAATAACTTAACTTCATGATTCAACCAATTTTTGCCGTAATAGAAAAGGTACGTATTTGGAAAAAAACTTTTTATTTTGCGTGTCTATGCAGGCAGAGGAATGTATACACCGAATTCCATAATTCCAGCTGCGACCATTTGGCTGGTACCATTTTTACCGCCCTTGACGTTTCTACGCAATTCTAGCTGTAGTCGTTTAGTTGGTACTATTTGTATCCCTCTGCACCATTGTATCCCTTGAAAGTACGAATTTCGAAAAATCCGTTTATTTTCCATGTCTACGCAGTCAGAGGAATGTATACTTCGAATTCCATGACTCTAGCTGCGGTCATTTGGTTGGTACTATTCGTATCCCCTTTTTCTATTTTGACCCCAAAAAGTACGAATTTCGAAAAATCAGTTTATTTTCCGTGCATACACAGTCAGAGGAATTTATACTCCGAATTTCATGACTCTAGCTGCGGTCATTTGATTGGTACTATTTGTATCCCCTTTTTTAATTTTAACCCCAAAAAGTACAAATTTTGAAAAAATCCGTGTATTTTACTTGTCTATGCAATCAGAGGAATGTGTACACCCAATTTCATTATTCTAGGTACAGCTGTTTGGTTGGTACCATTTTTATCCCTCTATTCCCATTTTACCCCTTAAAAGTACGAATTTTAAAAAATACTTTTATATTATGTATCTACTCAATTAGAGGAATGTACATACCGAATTTCGTGTTTCTAGCTGTTGTCGTTTAATATGTACCATTTTTATCCCTTTTTTGGCCCATTTCACCCCCTACAAATAAGAATCACTTTATGGTGCACTTCTTTGCTATAAGCGGAATGCGTATACCAAATATCAAGCAAATATAAACAGACATATCCAAAAAACATGCTTTTTATTCCTTGTGAGGGAAAAATTTTTCCCTTTGGGCCGATTTCCCCCCGTTTCAATCCCAACCGATCTACGACTATAAGACGCATTTATGGAAAATTTGGACGTCCTAGCTCCTTTCGTTTCAACAGACGGACGGACATGAATAGATCGTCTTAGAATTTTATGACGATCAAGTATATATATACTTTATAGGATCTCAGGTCGATATTTCAAAGTGTTACAAACGGAATGACAAAGTATAATGAAACTAGTACCAAGCAAACGGATCGTAATGTACATACAAAATATCATAATTTTCCAAATATTGTTCCGCACTTCTATGTAAAGTCGACAGCCACTAATCTGCCGGTATTACTGTGGAATGCACTCAGTGTTGGAGGGTAAAAAAGATACGGCCCAGCCGTACTTAACGCCTTTTGAAGTGTTGCTATTAAGATGTTTGTAAGATTGCTTTTTAGTGTTTTTTTTGTTGAAACTCTGGTGAAATTCTTTCTTATTTTTGTCGCAAACCTGTCGCTACATGAAGTCTACTCACAAGTTGGGTAGAGAGAACGTACACCACAGACATTTAGAAGACGGAGAAAACAGAGGTTCTTGTAACAACAACAGAAAACAGCAAAGACTCAGCTTAGCTCAGCGCACAGTTTAACAGAATGCGGAGGTGTTATAACATTTTGCGTCACAGACACGAGCCTTTTGGATGGCGAAACAACAAAACGGAAAACGAACGCCACACAAGAAAGTAACGGCATCGGAAAAAATCCATCTAACAGTACAACGGGAACACTGAACGACAACGTATCGTAACGAAACTTAAACCAAATTATAACGCACGAAAAAGCTCATTAAATATTACACAGTTCAAAAAAAATAGGAAAGAAACAACAACAAGAAAAACATAACCATTACACACACATACATACATACATATACTTGCCTATACAGTGAGAAGAGAGAGAAGAAAGAAGCCCCCACAACATTTTGCCAACTAAGCAGAGGATATATAAAGAAAAAATCTCACTCACTCAAGGCAGACAAAACATATACGAACGAGCAATTCAATTGTTAAAACGAATCAAAACCCAAAACCAAAAAAAAAACAAAAAAAACAAGAATTTATCAATAACCAGTAGATATTGAAAATTAAACGCAACATAAGTTAACAACCCTTCGCCCGAAAAAAGGGGTAGAACAAAAATTAAAACGTTGAAAAAAAATCAATAATTGCCAACCAGCCAAAAGGTTAAAGGCACTGGGGCTGCTGGAAAATTGCAACAATGACCGGCCACCATATGGTAGCGAGGAAAACGAAAAATAACCATTAACTTAACTGGGAAAAAAATAAGACAATTGTGAAATAACAACAACAACAACAATTTAGTGACAAATACGAAATAATAATAAATAAATAAAAAATAAAGGTTAAAGAAAAAAACTAAATTTTGGTTAATTTCGTGAGATTTGGAAGAACAAGAAAAACACCAACAATATGTTAACTGTGGGTGGTGGAGTATGCTTGAAAACACTTGTGGCCATTATTGTAATGCTTAGCATTCTGGGTCAATGCGAAATGTCAATTTATCCAGGTAAGTTAAAAATAAACGCAAACTGCTTATCTATGAATGTACATACATACATATAGACATAGGTACTTTTTTGTTTAACAACTACAAGAGTACATGCATACAATTGTATGTATGTATGTATGTATGTATAGAGGGCAACCCCCTCCTTGGTTTCTTGGGAAAATATAATCTTAGCATATTGTCACTAGCACATAGCCCCCTCCCCGCTGGCCATACATTAACTACTCATTAACATTATGGAAATTTTGCAATTCACAATGAAATTTAAATTTAACCTTTCAAACATATGTACATCATGAAAACCGAGAGAAAAAAGTCTGTATGTATGCACATACATAAGTAGTATATACATACATACATTTCTGTGACCATACATACCTACATACTTACATTGAAACTTGAATGCAAGCAGCCCTACGCAAAAAATCATCCATTCATATTGTAAAAGACCCTACCCCTGCCGCCGCCATCATAAACAACAACAACAGCAAGAGATCCTCTCAAAAACGAAAGAATGAACGAATGCCATTCCCTACAGTTTCATTTTTTGCAAACATGTGTATCTGGTCGTTGTTGTTGTTGCCATTTTTTCTTCTCAGATTTTTCCTTCATTTCATGTACATTGTATGTATGCAAGCCTGTAGGTACTTGTTTGTGTGTGTGTTTGCTCCCCATTGTCAGTTTGGTTTTATAACTACCCAAGCGAACCTAACGGAGAAATTTTAAAACGAAGTTATAAACTAAACTAACAAAAATACAACAAAGTTGTATCAGCACACACACACACAGAGACACACGAACTCACATAGCCATACACACGTACAATGCAAAAACGACTTGTTGTCGACATTTAGACGACTTCCGCTTTTAACTGTTTCCAATTTCAATGTATGAAAAGGAATAGCAGCAACAGCAACAATAACAACACACACAGCAACAGCAGTAGCGGCAGCACACACACACGCACACATACAGCCCACCAAAACATGCATGCAGCCGGGGGGGTTAGCACAAGACAACAGGGTTTGAGGTAGGAATTTATCCCAGTGAATGTGTGAAAGAGTGTGTTACAATGTGAGAGAGAGAGAGAGTGAGTGAGTGTGAGAGAGGGGGTTTAGAGCGTAACCGAAGCAAAAGCAAGATGCCATATTGGTGGGGAAAAGTGGACCAGATTGATTAATTACCAGAGGAAAAGGACAATTTACATGAAGTTGGTTGTAGTGGAAATATCATTATTTTCCCTGCCATTTAAAAAGGATGCAGATAGAAAAAAACCAGCTAAATTAAATAAAATAAATTAAGTGCGGCACACATACACACGCGCGCGAACACATTTTAAAATTCACTGACGCCAACATTAGAATTGAACGCGGTCAGTTTTTTTTTCTTGTCTTCAATTAAACTGGGGACATGAAGGACGGAACTGAGGACTGTTCTAGAGAAAATGCTACTATGCTCGATACATATCATATTGAGAACACAGGCTTTATGAAATAAATCATAAAAGAAAACACACATCTAGGGAATAACAGTGGAGTTCACGATCTGTTGTATTTGTGATAAACTTGATCAATTTTATACATGAAATCATAAAATCAATAGTGTGTAAGCATTGTATTGTTGGCATATTATTAGGGCTTTTAAGCTTGGATAACAAGTTGCGATAACAACAAAGTTAATAAAAGTTAATTTTTTACTCAAAATAAAAAAATGTTTGTTTTTTCACGTTGTCGCCGACTACAATATAAATATTAGAGTGGATTCTTTTGTAAGGGAGGAAAAAATGTTGTCGATGTTCCCGACTAAAATGAAAGATTGGTTTGATTTATGTGTTCTCAGAAAATATTCCGCCGTTCGTGAGCTGGACGCGCTCAAAATAACCTCTACAAATCAGGTTTTTCTTGAATAAAATTCACGATGAGAATGATATTGAGGAAATAACCGCTAGAATTTAAAATCAGACCCGAGCCTTATCAAACCATATTAAAAACTTGCAATATGACCCAGTACAAAGGACAGATTTGTACTATTTTAGTGCAATTTTTGATGCATTTTTTTTATAAAGACCGCAATAACTTCCACATTTGTAGTTCGTATGTATGTTTTTAGGGGCTCGTTGGAGAGGTCTTGATAACCAATTGCAATTTATAGAATTTTCTAGCAGGTCTGTCTGTCCATCTATTGTTTTAATCAAAGTCTAGGTTGCAATTATTGTCCGATTTTAACAAAAATTGGCACAAGTAAGTTTTGTGGATCGAGGACGAACGCTATTTATTTGTTCGCTTCCGATTTGACTTTTCCACTCTAGAAACCACATATTGTATTCGATGTTCTTTAAATTTGGCACAACATCTTATAATCCAACAAGAAATAGCTACATTGAAAGCGCGTTAGATCGATTCAGATTTAGATATATCTCCCATACAAATTTCCCTTTGGATTTGACTTTTTTTGCTCTTTACCCCACATATATAATACCCATACAAAAATCGTCCCGATATCACTTTTTTCTCCGAATTCAATTGTAATGGGGTAGAATAGGGTATCATATAGACGGCTCCTCAGCGCTGGATAGCGACTAATGAGGGCTTCAGTGTCCCTTGGAGTGTTAGAATGTCTCTACTCTATTACCATTCTTCACTATACCAGCAAATGAAATGTCTTCGTTTTCAGATTGTTGTTTGGTATAGAACAAAGCCATCATTGTAGATGGGTGAACGAATTATAGGTCAAATGACGGTCTTAGGGAAAGTTAGTCACATTTCATTTCCTTGACTATGGCTGAGTCGATTAAATATAAGGGCCAGTATATAAGTTGGACGCTGTTGAGAGTTGCGAGTGTCAGGGGAGGGTGTGAAATTGTACCGCCATCCGCGCTTGAAAGAATATGCTGCATTCTTCTTGTCAGTTATTTAAATTTCACGCACCGAGGCAACCCAAACTAGATGTGGAGTTTAACTGTGTTAAGTTAGGAAGGGTGTGGAATTATATTACACTTATGGTTAATTTCGTTATTATAGGCAAGAAGAGACTACTGCTCTTTTCCTGGTGAAATTTTTTGGGGAAAACTCAAAATTTGTAGAACGTACACCTGTTGTTGTTATTGTTTTTTTTATATAAATGATTCAACATAAAACACTTCAATCTGTTTATTTCAGTATATTTCTTGATATTAAAAATCAGGCAGTTTTCCACAGCCCTTTATTTGATACGCATTATCACTACACAAATTGTTTTTTTTTGTAGTTGGACCTATGCCCAAGATTCTTCCAATGTCTACATACTTTTTTCATACTTAAAATGTATTTTTATATCTAATTTTTTCTCTATGAACATTTGCTTTTGTTGACTCATCGCTTAAGCTGAAATCCTTTATTCCACTTTGCCTCGTCAACTTTCCAATAAATATAATTAAGGCAGGAAAATTGCCTTGTACAAATGTAGACCAACTTTAAAAAATGGAGTAACCTTTCACAGGGGGGACAGAAAACGACGTAAACTGAAACATTGATAACAATCATACGTTATATTAAACATAAGCACAACTTTTTTATAGAAGACAAAAAATGCTGCAAAATGGTAAAAAATTATGCAAATGCATCGAAACGGATCAGAAAATGCAATAAAATATATATATTGATATATTTGTAGCATTTTAGGTCTGTTTACACCACATTTCAGCATTTTTTACCCAATGGCAAGCCTGTGTCAATTGGAGTGAAATAGCACATTCTTCAGGCTAATGAAATGAACCATTACAAGAAATAACATTGTTCACCAAATGTTTCCTTCAAGAAATCGTTTGTTTGACACACTGTATGCATGTGGCTCTATTCTGTTGGAAAAACATGTCTCGAGACAACTGTAGAAGTCGATTAGTAAGAAATCAATGTGAGGTTATGCTCGATTTATATGATTCGTCATATCTTGAAATGAAAGACGTACTTCTTCTATAGACTATGAACTAATGAATCTCCATTTTATTCACTTCAATATAAAACGGTTCTTAAAAATCTGGAAAGTTTTCATTACTACACTGTTCATTATTACACTGTTGCATCGAATGAGTTTCATGGATGTAACAAAATGTATATAAAAATATAAATTTAACGAATAATACAATTTGAATATATTATATTATAAAATACTATAATGAGCCGCCACAATACCCCCGGCTAGTTTTCGGATTGTCCATATTTAATCCTTATCGGAAAATGTAATCTCTAAAAAACACCCCATACAATTATATAGTTTTTTGGATTTAATATGGCTTCTATAGGGTGGGCCATTTAAAATTTTATATTTGAACTACTGATTACTATAAGTTTGAAAGGTAGAACAACAATCTTTTTTATTTGCAAAATGGGACGCTATACACTCGAAAAATATTGGGAAATATTAAAAACTTACTTCCAAAGTAGTTATTATTTAACGCAAACTGTAAGAAATTTACGTGGAATTTTTTCTAGAAGAGATTGTCCTTCAGTTCAGCCTTCATGAAGATCATTTTCATCTCGATGGCTTGTCAATAAGCAAAATTGCAGCATATGGAGTTCAGAGAACCCACACGTGACTATTGAGAAGCCAATGCATTCACACGGTGTGGATTTTGGGCTGTGCTTAAAACTTGGTTTGATCGGATGAGGTACTGCCGAGCCGAGCCGTGGTAGTCATATACATTGTGTTCCATTATTAAATGAAAAATTTGAAAATTAAATCAGCACTTCGTTTTTTATAGCCGATTCCAATTTAAATTTTTTTTAAACGGTCCACCGTATATTAGATAAAGACCCGATTAGACTATCTTACAAGTCGTTAGATCTATCAAAAAGTGTGTGTGTCTAAAAGAAAAATCGAACAGTCTGGACACGAGTGGGAGAGAAATCAAATGCAAATGTTGACACTCTGTCAGACTTTCTTTAAAATGGGAGAGAATTCCGTGATTTGACTTGTAGGATAGTCTAATCGGGTCTTAATGGATTCCTTTTCATAGATTTATTAGGGTTTGAGATCGGCACTGGTTTAATCAAGGTTGGAAACTATTAATGTAACATTATGGTAACTTTACAGGAAACTAAATAATTATTTTGGCCACGATAATTATTTAGCTTTATACAAACATATATGAGCATGTGAAGTATTAACATTTCGTTGCATATTAAGCAGATGCTCTGCATTACATTAAACGCTTCGGTTCGCTATGCAATTTATTCTCGAAAATTAAAATTTTTTAGAAAATGTTGCGATTTTATTTCGGCGCCGACATCATTGACAGAAAAAAAAAAGAAAATTTAAAGACCACTTTAAATGTACATACATACATACATATATACACATGTCCATATACTACCAGTATAGGCATGCATGCATGCACATACAGACATACATGCACATAATAAATATAACCACTTTGATATAAATTTAAAATTTAATGCACAAACGACGAAAAAAAGAAACGATGGACACAAAATATGTTGTATGTACTTGGAAAATGTATCATAAATATAAAGACTTTTGGATATAAATTTATAAAATTTAACTCAAGCGACGAACAGACAGACATACGTACACACACACACACAGAATGTGTACTTAGAAAATGTATTAATCTTTTTGTTGTATATGTACATACATATGTATGTGGAAGCTGTACGAAAAAATCCTTTATGATTCAAAGAAGAATTTCAAGAATGCTCTGCAATCTTAAACAATTCGAATTTCCCCCGAGCCCGAGCTGAACATTCCACCACGCCAGTTACCCCCATCTGGCAGCACTCCAACATTCTTTTATTGCACTTTTCAGTAGGCTACTCAACAAACAATACAAAAACCCCCTCTCACTCTCTCTCTCTCACTCTGCCTGTGCAGGCACTCTTCATCTATGTTCTCACTCTCTTTGACTGTTCGTTCCTTGTACCTCCTTGACGCGCTGCGGCTGTCTCACAATCACACTCGACTCACACTCTCGCCATTGGTGGCTGGCTGGCTGATTGTGGTGGTTGTTGAATGTGGTGGTGGTGATGATAATGCTGATGGCCGATGTTGTGATAATGGTAGGGGCATAGGGAGAATATTACGTGCTTTCATTTCAATTCAGTTGAGTTGAGTTGAGTTCTGTTCTGTGCTTTCTACGTCACAACCTGTATCTCACACGAAAACGAAAAAAAAAACAAAAACACAAGCGAAGCAACAACAAAATCTTTATTTCTTTTTCATACTGGTATTCATACATACATACACACACACATACTATACATACAAACATACATCCTTATATTACTGCCCATTTTGTATTTTGTTTGCAGTATTGGCCCCTTAATAACGATTGAACTTTACTATGGTTATATTCCATATATACCAGCAACAAGAACAAGAACAAACAGTAGAGCAGAGCATGAACAAGTCCAAGAAGAAGAACAAGAAGAGGGAGGGGTATAAAAGACGTCAACGTCCATGTGTTGGGCTGCAGAGGAGCTTGGGGGTTGGCGGGTTGGTCCTACAGAAATAGGACGGGTATGAGGAATGGGCAGAAAAATGGTGGAACCAAATAACAATTTTGTGCTTTGAACTGAAATAAAAGAAATGAACGAACTGAACTTAAAGCAGCAACTGTATGATAATTCAATTCTGCAACACCATATCCAATTGAAATAGGAAAAAGAAGGGAAATATTCGTTAGAAGTTGGCTTAATTGAAAAATATTCAATTTAAATTTAGAATTTCTATTTCAAATTGAAGAAATTTTGGGCGACATGATAAATCGCTTGATGAAAAATCGAAAGTAAAGAAAAGACAAAAAATTGCCAAAAATTAAAAATGAAATTATGCCCAAAAAATGAAAAGCCGCCCAAAAATTGTTTAATTTAACATATGAAAATCGTATAAAAATTCTAGTAATTTTGAATATGAACAAGTAAAAACGGCGTTAAGTTCGGCTGGGCCGAACTTTATATGCCCTCCACCATGGATTGCATTCCACAGAGGTTGTCGGTTTTCGCAGAAGTGCAGCAATATTACAGGAAAATATAAATTTTGTAATATATTTTGTAAATAATTATATAAATAAATATAATATTTTAATTATATCAACCCATTATCTATTTCAAATCAAAAAATAAATATTCTTATATTTATATTTTCAAAGAGCTTAAATACCATAAATATTGGTAGATAGTGGGTGCTACAGATGGCTGTACTTCCATTCTATTTTAATTCCAAAAGTACAAATTTTGAAAATCCATTATCAGATGTACATGTGCAAAGGAAAAACCTTTTTAGTTTGCGTGTCTATGCAGTCAGAGGAATGTATACACCGAATTCCATGATTCCAGCTGCGCCCATTTGGTTGGTACCATTTTTACCCCCTTGTCGTTTCTACGCAATTAGAATTTCATCATTCTAGCTGTAGTCGTTTAGTTGGTACTTTTTGTATCCCCCTGTACCATTGTATCCCTTGAAAGTATGAATTTCGAAAAATCCGTTTATTTTCCGTGTCTACGCAGTCAGAGGAATGTATACTCCGAATTTCATGACTCTAGCTGCAGTCACTTGATTGGTACTATTTTTATCCCCTTTTTTCATTTTAACCCCAAAAAGTACGAATTTCGAAAAATCAGTTTATTTTCCGTTTCTACACACTCAGAGGAATGTATACTCCGAATTTCATAACTCTAGCTGCGGTCATTTGATTGGTACTATTTTTATCCTCCTTTTTCATTTTAACCCCAAAAAGTACGAATTTTAAAAAATCCGTGTATTTTACTTGTCTATGCAATCAGAGAAATGTATACACCGAATTTCATTATTCTAGGTGTAGCCGTTTGGTTGGTACCAATTTTATCCCTCTATTCCCATTTTACCCCTTAAAAGTACGAATTTGGAAAAAATTCTTTTATATTATGTATCTACTCAATTAGAGGAACGTACACGCCGAATTTCGTGTTTCTAGCTGTTGTCGTTTAATATGTACCATTTGTATCCCTTTTTTGCCCCATTTTCCCCCTACAAATAAGAATCATTTTATGGTGCACGTTTTTGCTTTAAGGGGAATGCGCATACCGAATATCAAGCAAATATAAACAGACATATTCAAAAAACATGCTTAAATACGCTAAAATATTAGGGATTATTATGGGTATTTTTAGTCCTTGTGAGGGAAATTTTTTTCCCTTTGGGCCGATTTCGCCCCATTTCAATCCCAACTGATCTACGACTATAAGACTCATTTAGCTCCTTTCGTTTAGATGCTAGCGTGCATTCAACAGACGGACGGACGGACGGACATGGCTAGATCGTCTTAGAATTTTATGACGATCAAGAATACGATGACGATCAGGTCGATATTTCAAGGTGTTACAAACGGAATGACAAAGTTAGTATACCTCCATCCTGGAGGTGGAGGGTTTAAAAAAAAGCCAAAAAAATATATCTCATTTTGAGTTTGAGTAAGTTGTGGACACTATGGTGGCTAGAAAATAAATTATTATGGCTGTTTTCTTTTAAGACTGGTTAAATAAGCTGTTTATCGCTTGTCGCAAAGCCTAAATAAAAATTTAGAATTTCACTCAAAATAAAAAATTTTAAAATTGCCACCAACAGCAATATCAATGTGTGTATGAAAACAAATTTTGACAAAAAAAGTCAACACAAAATATTTTTTTTGAAAATTTGTTTTGATACAAATATTTATATTGCTGTTGGTGGCAATTTTAGAATTTTTTATTTTGAGTGATAGTCCCATCAACTAAAGTATCTCAATTTGGCCACAATGGAAGCACTAATCATCCTCTCCAGAAATTTTTGAGGTTTTTGCCTAAAAATTAATATTTTGAAGATTTTTTCAGAACTTTGGCCTTTACACGGTGAAACTAGACGGAATTACCTTTAATTTGATGGTAGTCCCATCAATTAAAGTATCTCCATTTGGCCACAATGGACGCACAAATTCAGCTCTTCAAGTGTTTAGGATCTCTGTTAACGACTTAACTCATTAACAGCTGACAGTTTTAACAGTGGTTTGTGTCTCTGCTACTCAAATTCGGAATTTATCTTATATGTTGCATTCGTGTGGAATATGGGCGATTTTGACATACCCCTTCTGGTACCTCCCACACAAAGTGGCATAAGCCTTGGTTAAAATAAAACCGATATAACTTCCATACGGGTTGTCAAAATCATTTGAAATTTGATATTTGAAAATGTTTTTATAATCACTTTAAACCATAAAATATTTACGGTTTAGCCACGCCCCTTCTTGTACCTCCCACACAATTATCTATATCCTAGGTAAAATTAAATCCTTCACAACTTCTATGCTATGCCACTATGACTTGCTATTTGATCATGTTTTTGCAATTGTTTTATAACTGATGAAGCTAGGACCAAATGCCATGAACCTTATATTGCCTTCCACATAATTCATCCGGCCCTTTGTAAAATTCAAGTTATTTTAATTTCCATAGATATGTTCTCAGAGAGTGAGGGTATATAAAGGGTGATTTTTTAGCTATTATCTTTTTGGCAACACTGGTTTAAACAGCTGACGCACGTGTTTTGTTTCACTGTCAAACATCTTCAGTTTGGTCTATAATTTAACCATGAATCGTCTTACAAACGAACAACGCTTGCAAATTATTGAATTTTATTATCAAAATGTGTGCTCTGTTAAGAAAGTTCATCTCGCTTTTTCATTTTATGGTCAGTTTAATCGACCCACTGAAGCGGCTATTCGGGCTATTGTGACTAAATTTCGCACCAAATTTACATTGTTGGACATTAAACCACCAACACGCTTACGTAGAGTGCGAACTGAAGAAATTATCGCAGCTGTATCGGCCAGTGTTAATGATGACCATCAATTATCGATTCGTCGCCGTTCGCAGCAATTGGGCCTCTGTTACTCAAAAACGTGGAAATGCCAAAATTGGACTAAGCGGATGGACCATTTGAGGCTCAGTCAAGGTCAACATTTGCATGAAATAATCTTCAAATATTAAATTATATGGAGCGTACTATCGATTCAAATAAAGATTTCATGCATTTTTCTGAATTTTATATGTTTTTTTTTTGAAAAACTTTGCTATAGCATTTAAAAAATCACCCTTTACAATTTCAAAAATACTCAATTTAGGAAGACGTCACTTGTGGCTTATTTCCAACATTTTATCGAATTCCGACAGATTTTATTTGATCTCCATTTACAGAGCATCATTGATCAATTGCCCTCTCCTCAGTTGTAAATTTCCATGGGAAACGGTTTAGTTCGTTTGTAGGTTGGTCGATATTCCATCCATCCGTACGTACGTACGTACGTCAGTGCGCCCTTCCACCCAACCGTGAGCTGTATTCAAATATACAACAGTTTTTCGAATTATATCAGTTTTATATGAATAAAATTTGTTTCATTGCTTTCCACATTTGCATGAGTCTGAGTGTGTATTTGTCTGTGTGTGTGAGTATGTTTATTTTTGCTGCTAAAAATAGATATTACAAAAATAGTTGGTGTTTTCTGTTGTTTGACGGTAGTTAAAGTTGTTTTTCGGCATTTATTTATTTTTTTCCCCCGTTGCTTCGTTATTATTTTCGGTGTGATATGGACTTTCGGGTTGTTAATTATATTTCAACACGTAAGGGCTAATAAAAATACACTCAGACACACACACACACACACTCAAATAGAGAAAAATAAACTGACGTTTTTGTTTTTTGGTGGGACTGAATTGAATTTCGCTGTTGTTGAATTCTCTTTGTTTTGGTCTAAAAATACTTTGCTACGTACGTGGTTATTTTTATTAGTAATAATTGGAGGTGGGTCCTTGAATAAGAGCACAAGAAAAAACATCATAAATTTTTAATCAATTTTCGGCTATTTTTGATTTACGACATTCAACGAGTGTCGTGAGTGCGAGTGCGGGAGAGAAATAGACTTGATTATTATTCAGGACATCTTTAGAATTTCATAGTGTTTTAATGGCGGTTGGTAATTACACTTATTTGTAAGTTTCTTAATTGCTGAAGAAAGACTGCGTCAGCAAGTTGATTTTATTTGTCCATATGGGCGTATGCTTAATTAGTTAGTTTGCATATTAACTACACTCATACGTCACACTGGCATATGGAAATGCATGTCGATCATTTCACGTGCGAATCGAAGACCTTTTTTAAATCACAATTTCCGATGTCTTTGAAACTTCGTTAGCACAACTCAATTCTTTACAACATTTGATTTGTAGAGAACGAAAAAAAAAAACAAGTAAAAACAACGTTAAGTTCGGCCGGGCCGAACTTTATATACCCATATATACACCATGGATTGCATTCCACAGAGGTTGTCGGTTTTCGTAGAAGTGCAGTAATAATACAGGAAAATATAAATTTTTTTTAATATAGCCAAACCAAACAAATACAAATATTGAAAAAATAATTTTATAAATAAATATAATATTTTAATTATTTCAAACCATTATTTATTTCAAATCAAAAAAATAAATATTCTTATATTTATATTTTCAAAAAGCTTAAATACCATAAATATTGGTAGATAGTGGGTGCTACAGTTGGTTGTATTTCCATTCTACTTTAATTCCAAAAGTAAAAATTTTGAAAATCCATTATCGTACATAGTGCAAAATAACCTAACTTCATAATTCAACCAATTTTTGCCGTAAAAGAAAAGGTACGAATTTGAAAAAAAACGTTTTTTTGCGTGTCTATGCAGTCAGAGGAATGTATACACCGAATTCCATGATTCCAGCTGCGCGCATTTGTTTGGTACCATTTTTACCCCCTTGACGTTTCTAAGCAATTAGAATTTCATCATTCTAGCTGTAGTCGTTTAGTTGTTACTATTTTTATCCCTCTGTGCCATTGTATCCCTTGATCCGTTTATTTTCCGTGTCTACGCAGTCATTTGGTTGGTACTATTCTTATCCCCTTTTTTCATTTTAACCCCAAATTTCGAAAAAATCATCTATTTTCCGTGTCTACGTAGTCAAAGGAATGTATACTCCGAATTTTTTGACTCTAGCTCCGGTCATTTGATTGGTACTATTTTTAACGCCTTTTTTCATTTTAACCCCAAAAAGTACGATTTTTGAAAAATCCGTGTATTTTACTTGTCTATGCAATCAGAGGAATGTATACACCGAATTTCATTATTCTAGGTACAGCCGTTTGGTTGGTACCATTTTTATCCCTCTATTCCCATTTTACCCTTAAAAGTACGAATTTGGGAAACATATTTTTACATTATGTATCTACTTAATTAGAGGAATGTACACTCCGAATTTCGTATTTGTAGCTGTAGTCATTTAATATGTACCATTTTTATCCCTTTTTTGCCCCATTTCACCCCCTACAAATAAGTGCACCATTTTTGCCATAAGGGGAATGCGCATACCAAATATCAAGCAAATATAAACAGACATATTCAAAAAAACATGCTTAAATACGCTAAAATATTAGGGATTATTATGGGTATTTTTAGTCCTTGTGAGGGATAAATTTTTTCCCTTTGGGCCGATTTCGACCCGTTTCAATCCCAACCGATCTACGACTATAAGACGCATTTATGGAAAATTTGAACGTTCTAGCTCCTTTTGTCTTAAAATTTTATGACGATCAAGAATATATATATACATTATAGGGTCTCAGGTTGATATTTCAAGGTGTTACAAAGGGAATGACAAAGTTAGTATACCCCCATCCTGGAGGTTAAGGGTATAACAATGTATGTATACAACGAATTCCATGATTTTAGCTGTGGCTATTTGGTTGGTACTATTTGTATCCCCTTTAGAGGGATGTACACACAGAATTTCATCATTCTACCTGTTGCCGTTTGGTTGGTACCACTTTTGTCCCTCTGTTTCCACTGTATGCCTTGAAAAAACGAATTTGGTAAAACCTTTTTATTTTTCATGTCTACGCAGTGAGGTGAATGTATACTCCGAGTTTCAGGACTCTAGCTGTGGTCATTTGGTTGGTACGATATTTATCCCTCTATTCCCATTTTACCTCTTAAAAGTACGAATTTGAAAAAAATACTTCTATATAATGTACACAGCGAATTTCTTGTTTCTGGCTGTTGCTGTTTGACAGATATCAATTTTATTAATTTTTGGCCCATTTCACCCCCTGCGCGTCTCAGGTTGATATTTCAAGGTATTACAAGCGGAATGACAAACATAGTATACCCCTTCCTATATTGGAGGGTATAATTATAGGTATAATTAGCCGGTTATAATTCATCGTAAAGATTACCACAATTTCACTTCCTTCGCAGCTGATAGTACTTGGCAGTTGTAGCAATTTCAAATTTTCTCCTTCAATTTCATTCGGATTTCATTTTTTCGTTAAACACTTACTGACTATTTTCTGATTATTTATTTTATTAAATACACCCGTGCTCCTCATCAGCTTATTAATTAAGTGTTCCATCTCCAGTGAGGCTTACTTTCGTCCTTGCTTTTTGTATAATTTTCAATACATTTTCAATTTTTTACACATTTGCACAAACAAAAATAAAATGAACTGCTGAGTTAGCTGCAGCATTGCCATATGATTATCATTGCAGTTGTTGCCATACTCACACATGGCTGTCAGAACAATTTAACCGTTGAATGAGAATCCCGCTTATAGCCTTTTCAGACTGCATGCGAAATATAGGTGAAATAACAGAGGTCGTTTTACAAATATCACTTCCCATACAAAATTGACATTTGTAAATCGGTCTTAAGCTGATTACGCATGCAGTCTGAAAAGGCTATTAGTTAATTGACACTTTAATCGGACTATGCGTTTAGTGCTGTTTACACATGAATATTTATTGTACAACCGTGTTTGTCGTTGTGTTCATGCAATTTTTAGCTTTGGTACGCGCTTTCACTCAGTCTCGATCTTTCAAAGCGATGTTATTTCCATCACTATGAAGATATTTACTTCCCAAAAACGATCAGAAACTTATCGTTCCAAATCACGCTGATGAGAGATGATTGAATATAATGTCTTCAATCATCGGGTTATTTTGTTCAATCTGATAGGTGTTCGTTAAAGCGAGTCCTGTAACATTTTTTCGGCCCAATTCAGTGTACATGATTTGCGGTTGTATGATCATCAATGTCGATGTTATTATCCAATGTCGCGTCCCTCTCTATCAGAGAGCCAGAATATATTTAATTAAATTTCGTCGCTTTCCGAAAATGATAAGTCCTATTGTCGATATAGATAAAAATCCTTTTTCAGAAGCACTGAATTTGACCTATTTCTCTACTAAGGTCACTGCAGCTAGAAAATGATTTACCTCGCCACTGTGACATGATGTTTGTTTTGTTCTTTTCCAGACAATTTAAATCTTCATCTGATAAAATAATCACTAATCACATAATTTTGCTTCCATTCAATCAATTGCAGGCCTTCGTCGTAGACCTTTGCAACAGGCCCAGAGCTCCTCCTACGAAGTCAATTCGGACTTTCTCACACAGCTGATGGAAGAGAACGCCCGACGACGTCTGCAACAGCAATTCGAACAACACTTGGAATTGATCAACTTGAAATTGATGCGACAGCGTCAACGAGAAGAACGACTGCGAGAACGTTATCGCCAGCAGCAGTTGGCAGCAATGGCGGCGGAGAATGACGACGATTATGATTATGTAAGAAAATTCAAGGAGAACACCGACAGCAACACCGACAACAGCATTGCCAACAGCAATAGCAACATCAACAACAACCAACAGCAGCAGTTTGAGCAATACGATAATACAAATCAAGATTTCAGCTACAAGTACCCCAGCATCGAGAATATTCACAATCTGAGGGATCGCATCAATTTTGCGGTGAATCCCAATGATCCGCGCTACTATGAGGTAACCGATGAAAATGCCGGCGGCTATATGGTCGGCAACATGGAGGCCAATAACGAAATGGAAGAGCTAAGGGATGAGGATGCCGGCGCCGAAGATGATGAGGGTGTGGAAGTGGACAAGGAAGAAGATTTAGATTCTCAGGTTTTGGAGGAATACGAAGAATACACACCGCAAGATGAAACGGGCAATGCCGTGGATGCAAAGAATGCCGTTAAAATGTCGGAGGATCCCTCGACGATGGCATTGCCACCCCAGCAAGCAGGTATTGTGGGTCAAAATGGCAACGCCAACTTCCATCGAATCAAGCCGCAATCGGCGTCAGCTGCTGCAGCCGCTGGTGTAAATAGTGTAAATGTCAAACAAGTGCAAGCGGGAGTGGTGGCACCGGCCCGCCAAGATATGACTTCGCTGCTCGATAAATTACAGCCCAAAGGTGGCCAGCTGGCCCAAGCGGCCTTGGATGGCCCCAACGATGCTCATATGGTGGTGCGTGAACACTTGGGCATGAAGGGTGAAATGGGCATGTATGTGGTGGCTTTAATAGCGGGCGTGAGTGCAGCAGCCACAGTGGGTCTTTTCGTCTTGGGCATAGCTTGGTATACGTAAGTATTTATTTGGATGGGAAATAGAGGATGGGTGATTTGCACATCCTTCATTGTCAATTCGTTCTGTTCTTCTTTCAGATTCCACAACAAGAGTAAAGCTGCTGCTGATGTGGACTATCCCGCCTACGGCGTCACCGGTCCAAATAAGGATATATCGCCATCGGGCGATCGAAAGCTGGCGCAAAGTGCTCAAATGTATCATTACCAGCACCAGAAGCAACAGATTATCGCTATGGAAAATCGTCAGAACAATGAGGAGAACTGCGAAATGTCGTATGTGGAGAGTGACGATGACAACGAGGAGGGAGATTATACGGTGTACGAGTGTCCAGGATTGGCACCGGTAAGTGAAAAAAAAAACAATTTATGATAAAATATCTAGAACAATTTAGGACTGCATGTGAAATCTACATTAAGTCGATTTACAAATGTCAGTCCCCATATTTGTCAATGTCAAATTTGTATGGGATCTAACATTTGTACGGGAGGCTAGATAAAAATTCAGATTTTCTTAAGCCCAGTATGCACCTACATAAGAACTACAAATTGGTAATACCCACCAGAGAAGAATGGGCATCCAACATGGTCATGACCGACGAGGAAAACTCAATCTTCACTGATGGCTCAAAAATGGAGACAGTTACGGGATCGGGAGTCTTTTCTGAACCTTTAAACCTTAAAATATCCATCCGACTGCCAATCACTTGCACAGTCTTTCAGGCAGAAGTATATGCCATCAACATAGCCGCGAGAAATATTCTGGAACGGGACATCGATCCATTAAAATTCAGAATTTATGTGGACAGTATGGCAGCTCTTAAAGCCTTAAACTCCAAGAATATCAGATCAAGATGCGTACATGACTGCTTAGAGTCTCTAGACCGACTCCAAATACATGACGTCACACTTGTATGGGTACCGGGTCACACGGATGCACCTGGAAACGAAATGCAAAATAACACGTAACTTATGGCCGAAAATCAACCCTAGTAGAACAAAGGAACTACTGGCACTCGGCAAAAGAAACACAAGCATCCTCATGGGAGTCCTTACAGGGCACTGCGCAATATGGACTACTGCAGAAGCTGCCTCGACGAAGAAGAAGAGGAGTCGGTGGAACATCTGCTATGCTCATGCCATAGACTGCAGGAGCTCAGGCTACAATATCTTGGAAGCAGGTTCTTTAGCAGTCTGGGAGAAGTAGCAAGCGTTCCTCTAAA
Source organism: Polietes domitor (assembly GCA_947397865.1). Classification (NCBI taxonomy): domain Eukaryota; kingdom Metazoa; phylum Arthropoda; class Insecta; order Diptera; family Muscidae; genus Polietes; species Polietes domitor. Next base: position 23,780,216 of record OX377622.1, on the reverse strand, counting down.
ACCCCTATATAAATTCATAGACAAGGCCAACTGGTTCTCCAGTAGAAACACCAGGCAATCTAATAACGACTGACACTATAATGAACCCTCCGGACTTTCCTTGCTATCAACTTCTCTTCTCCCTCTATAATCCTCCTCCTCTATTCATTTATATATTTCTTCTATAATCATCTGTCAAGGGTAGCACAATGGACAAATAGTCTCCGAGTGAACTCGCTTGGTTGCGTATACACATGATGATGTATATACTACCAGCGGGCAACCCTTTCAACCTAACCTAACATTTGTAAATCGAACTTATATGTAGATTTCGCTTTCAAAACTCCACACACTTAGGAAATATTTCTTCAATTGGATTTTTTTATTATTTTTAACATTGTTGTTATATTCTTTCAATTTTGCAGACTGGCGAAATGGAAGTGAAGAATCCATTGTTTTTGGATGACACTCCAGTTACACCTTCATTGGGTAATCATCCCATAACTCAGGTTTCGGCACAACAGCCTTCGGTCAAGAAGATCTTTGAAAAAAGTCAACAGCAGCAGCAGCAGCAACAACAGCAACAATCTACTTCAGCTGCAGCAGCAACATCCGCCGCCGCCGCTGCATCGGCTGCCGGAAACAATGTAGTGGCAACGTCTTCCGATGACAAAAAACCAAAGAAATCAAAGAAATAAGCGAATTATGAAAACAATAGCAAGACAAAAACCTAAGAAAATTTAGCTCTTTTGCTTTCACAAACTATTTGGACTATTTGAAGACTATCTGAGAAACAGCGAAGGACATAATTATTACTAATGGAGGGTAAAAACAAACCTAGATGTAGAGTCTGAAACAATTAAAAGAGAGTTAAAGGGTTAGACTCAAAAATTGCATCCCTAAACTAATGAAACATATAGAAAACGATATGGCAACATCGATCTGGGTTTGTTGTTCGAAAAGTTGTCTGATTTACACGTCAATATTAAACAAGTGTTTGTGGTTCAGTTCTGGCACAATGTACATGCCACCAAACAAACAAAAATCATGTAATGTCAACGTGCTATGAACTGCTATTTGGGATTAATTCATTTTTTCTTTCACTTAATCTGTCTCAGTGTTAACTGGCCTTTTTGTTTTTGTCAGATTATGTTTTATGTGTCAGGTCTTGTAGTCTAAATGGCTTTATTTCATACCAAAATCCCCCCCCCCACTCCAACAATGGAAACTCTTTGAATTTTTGTCTAATGAAATTAATAATTTTCTGGAAATTATATACATAATTGAGAAAAAATGCATAATTTTCTGCGAAAAGAAAAATCCACAAAACACAAAATCTTGTGGAGAAAAGAGAAAAACAACTTTATTGAAAATTGAAAATATTGAGTAAAACTCATTATAACCGATCACTAATACATAAATGCATAATAAATTAAACCCCAAATTGTTTAAAAGCTGATAATGCTTAATTAAAAAAGACGGAATATAATTCCTTGAAAGCATATTTAAACAGTACCCAAGCAAATCATTTTTCCATTTTCAACCTTTCCCTAACTAAATTTAATTTTTGTATTCTAGATTTAAGTTTAACAACAAAACTTTAACTCTCCACACTTTTCTTCCTTAACTATAAGTGTAAAAAAAGAAAAACAAAAAAACAATCTATCGATGTTAAAAAATCACATCATTCCGATATACAGACATACATACCTACAGACTATTTAACAAAATATTTTCCAAACAAACTGAATTATACTAAAATCATATATATATATATCGTATATATCATAACAACTACAACTACACTATAAACACTAACAGTTTATCCGAGCCTCTACTTTTTATTCATCTCTCAAAAAGCTTTATTTAAACACAAAAGAAAGAAAAAAAAGCAAAATAACATTTGCCTTCATGACATTAAAACCATACGAACGATAACCTAACAAAACCTAAACCTAAATCAAAACCAAATACTATCATGCGACAAATTATGTGTTATATATTTATATAGAACCAAGTGTGTATATGGATTTAAAACCAAACAAACAAAAAAAAAACAACAACAACATAAATCGATGTATCAGTGTGAGTTGAGGCTATAGATGAGGAGGACAAAAAGACCGAAGGAGGTGAGGACCTAATGTAAGCACCTAGGCGAAGAAAATGGTTTCTTTGTCACTACTTTTATGTACATATATAATTGTAAGGCTATGTTGTTTAGCACTTGTATTGAAAAAATCTTAAATAATTACATGTTCTATTGATAGAAATGTTGCTTGAATTCCTTAAAATCTGGCAGGAGAGTAAATAATTGACAGTAAACTTATACCTAATTCATTATTGTAGAAAACCAGGTCGAAAATTTATTATTATAGAAAATTTTGTAGAAATTTTATTTAAATACGAAATTTTATTTATATACGAAATTTCGTCGAAATTTTATTTATATACGAAATTTCTTCGAAATTTTATTCATATAGAAAATTTCGTCGAAATTTTGTTATTATAGAAAATTTCGTCGAAATCTTGTTATTATAGAAAATTTCGTCGAAATCTTGTTATTATAGAAAATTTCGTCGAAATCTTGTTATTATAGAAAATGTTGTCGAAATATTAATATTGCAGAAGTTTTCGACGAAATTTTATTATTATAAAAATTTTTGACGAAATTTTATTATTGTAGCAAATTTCGTCGAACTTTTATTGTACAGGAAAATTGGTCGAAATATTTCGTCGAAATTTTCTATGAAAATAAAATTTCGACGGATTTTCAAAAAAATAAAATTTCGACGAGATTTTCAAAAAAAATAAATTTCAATGAAATTTTCTATAATAGAATTTTTTCGAAATTTTCTGTAACAAAAAATGTTGACGAAATTTTCTATAACAAAAACGACTAAATTTTTTGTAAAAAAACAATTTAGACGAAATTTTCTATAACAAAAAATTGTCGGCGAAATTTTCTTTAACAAAAAAAAATTCGACGAAATTTTCTATAAAATAAAATTCGACGAAATTTTCTATAAAAAAAATTCTACGAAATTTTCTATAAAAAAAATCTACGAAATTTTCTATAAAAAAATCGAAATTTTATTTATATACGAAATTTTATTCATATAGAAAATTTCGTCGAAATTTTGTTATTATAGAAAATGTTGTCGAAATATTATTATTATTATAGAAGTTTTCGACGAAATTTTATTATTATAGAAATTTTTGACGAAATTTTATTATTATAGAAATTTTTGACGAAATTTTATTATAGGAAATTTTATTATTGTAGCAAATTTCGTCGAACTTTTATTGTGCAGGAAAATTGGTCGAAATATTTCATCGAAATTTTCTATGAAAATAAAATTTTTCAAAAAAAAAAATTTATTTAAAAAAATTTTATTTATATACGAAATTTTATTCATATAGAAAATATTGTCGAAATATTATTATTATTATAGAAATTTTCGACGAAATTTTATTATTATAGAAATTTTTGACGAAATTTTATTATAGGAAATTTTATTATTGTAGCAAATTTCGTCGAACTTTTATTGTACAGGAAAATTGGTCGAAATATTTCGTCGAAATTTTCTATGAAAATAAAATTTCGACGAGATTTTCTATGAAAATAAAATTTCGACGAGATTTTCTATGAAAATAAAATTTCGACGAGATTTTCAAAAAATAAAATTTCGACGAGATTTTCAAAAAATAAAATTTCAACGATATTTTCAAAAAAATAAAATTTCAATGAAATTTCTATAATAGAATTTTTTCGAAATTTTCTGTAACAAAAAATGTTGACGAAATTTTCTATAACAAAAACGACTAAATTTTTTGTAAAAAAACAATTTAGACGAAATTTTCTATAACAAAAAATTGTCGGCGAAATTTTCTATAACAAAAAAAATTCGACGAAATTTTCTATAACAAAAAATTGTCGGCGAAATTTTCTTTAACAAAAAAAAATTCGACGAAATTTTCTATATAATAAAATTCGTCGAAATTTTCTATAAAAAAAATTCGTCGAAATTTTCTATAAAAAAAATTCGACGAAATTTTCTATAAAAAAATTAGAAATTTTATTTATATACGAAATTTCGTCGAAATTTTATTTATATACGAAATTTCGTCGAAATTTTATTTATATACGAAATTTCATCGAAATTTTGTTATTATAGAAAATGTTGTCGAAATATTATTATTATAGAAGTTTTCGACGAAATTTTATTATTATAGAAATTTTTGACGAAATTTTATTATAGGAAATTTTATTATTGTAGCAAATTTCGTCGAACTTTTATTGTGCAGGAAAATTGGTCGAAATATTTCATCGAAATTTTTTATGAAAATAAAATTTCGACGAGTTTTTCAAAAAAATAATATTTTGATGAGATTTTCAAAAAATAAAATTTCGACGATATTTTCAAAAAAATAAAATTTCAATGAAATTTTCTATAATAGAATTTTTCGAAATTTCTCTGTAACAAAAATGTTGACGACATTTTGTATAACAAAAACTGTCGACAAAATTTTTTGCAAGAAGACAATTTAGACGAAATTTTCTATAACAAAAAAATTCGAGGAAATTTTCTATAACAAAAAAAAAATTCGACGAAATTTTCTATAACAAAAAATTGTCGGCGAAATTTTCTATAACAAAAAAAAAATTCGACGAAATTTTCTTTAACAAAAAAAAAATCGACAAAATTTTCTATAAAAAAAAAATTTCGATGAAATTTTCTATAACAAAAAAAATTTCGACGAAATTTTCTACAACAAAAAAATTTGTGAATAGGCTCCAAATCCACTGACCTATTTGAAAAGAACCTAACAAAGTAATAGCATGCGAAATCTAGTCGATTTAAATGTCAGATAAAATTCAAATTTGACATTAAAAATCGACCTTATGTCATTTCAAGTTGAAATCGATTGATTTTGTATGCAGTCTGAAAAGGCTATAAATAAACAAAAATCTGTTAAATCAAACAGCTGTTTTAAAATCTGATTAAAATGCAGACCAACACCAAAGATTTTCCATTATTTTACCTTCTACAGTTTGATAATAATAATTATTTATGTCCTTGATCCTTTTGTAAATACGACGATTGTCAATATATCAAAACCGATGTTTCTTTCATAAAATCTGTTCAAATTGTAAAACAACACAAAATCCATCAGGTTTTTTTAAAAAAGTTTATTAATTTTGCTGTCCAAATCACTGAAAGGCGTATTTTGTTCGTATTAGCCTTTTTACATTGACGGAGAAATCGATATCAAGTGTCAACTTGCGAGGCTATATGCGAATATCAATCAGGCGGTGTTTACACATGAAGATTTATTGTACAACTGAAAATATTGCTTCAGTTAATAGATATGAAATTGTTAAATAACTGAAAACCCTTTTTCATTAGAAAAAAGCTTACATTTTTAAGCTTTCCTCATAATCTAGCTTTAAGTGGTACAATAAATCTTTATGTGTAAGTGGCCCGGTTGAACTCTGACATTGGAGATCGAGTTAAGCGTGAAAATGCCTTGGTCTTTCAAAATCAATTGTCAAACTATTATAATTTGGGTATAGGTTTAGATTGTGTAAATATATTGTTATGAAAGGTTAAATTAAAAAAAGATTTAAAACAAAGAATTGATTCGTTGAAAGCTAACAGAAATAATGAAAAATCGCAACAAAAACATCAACTGATGCCGTCAAGCCAGGTTACATGATCCATAGCATCTCTTCCAACAGTGTGGTCTTAATCCTCATCTATATGGTGTATAAATTAGATGAAAGTCGATAAAATATTGTATAAAAACGATTCCTTATACATAGCATATTTTTTCTATTATATTATTATATAATTATATATGAGTCTATGGATTGCTCATTTCAAATACATTCTTACAAAAAAGAAACCGATAAAACCCCTATTGTAACTATGATGAAAATACTAAGCCAAATCTTTCTCGAAAACAAAACATACGGAAATTCCTCCTCTGAAAGCACCTAATTATGTATTTTTTTATTTTTTTCAAATCTAAAAAATATGAAAACAAAACACTTTAAGAAACTAAATGACTTAACAAATATTAACAAACAACAGGCAACAAAAGTTGTGTACTCTTTTTGTAGTAAAACCAAAACTAAACTACAAATTTTTTATAACTTTTTTTCTATTACAACCAAAAAACAAACGAAAACAAAAACAACTTATTGAATGTGTATAGATTTATTATAAATAAATTAAAAAAACGAAAAACAAAACATTTTTTAAAAACTAAAAACTCTTTTTGCCCCCTATGTAAAACTTTGGCATTTCATTTTTTTAAATAAACTTTTTTAGATTTAATGAAGAAGAAGAAAAAATAAAAACAAATAACAAAATGTCATCCTACCATACAATTATAACTAAACCAATCCCCGGAAGAAATCAATTATTTTTTTATAGAAATAACAAAACTTTAAGTAACGATGAATTGAGAACATAAGAAAAATCCTACCAAATCTGTGTCAATTTTAAAAGATTCAATTGATTTTTTTTTACAAAAATAAAATTTCAATGAAATTTTCTATAATAGAATTTTTCGAAATTTCTCTGTAACAAAAATGTTGACGACATTTTGTATAACAAAAACTGTCGACAAAATTTTTTGCAAGAAGACAATTTAGACGAAATTTTCTATAACAAAAAAATTCGAGGAAATTTTCTATAACAAAAAAAAAATTCGACGAAATTTTCTATAACAAAAAATTGTCGGCGAAATTTTCTATAACAAAAAAAAAATTCGACGAAATTTTCTTTAACAAAAAAAAAATCGACAAAATTTTCTATAAAAAAAAAATTTCGATGAAATTTTCTATAACAAAAAAAATTTCGACGAAATTTTCTACAACAAAAAAATTTGTGAATAGGCTCCAAATCCACTGACCTATTTGAAAAGAACCTAACAAAGTAATAGCATGCGAAATCTAGTCGATTTAAATGTCAGATAAAATTCAAATTTGACATTAAAAATCGACCTTATGTCATTTCAAGTTGAAATCGATTGATTTTGTATGCAGTCTGAAAAGGCTATAAATAAACAAAAATCTGTTAAATCAAACAGCTGTTTTAAAATCTGATTAAAATGCAGACCAACACCAAAGATTTTCCATTATTTTACCTTCTACAGTTTGATAATAATAATTATTTATGTCCTTGATCCTTTTGTAAATACGACGATTGTCAATATATCAAAACCGATGTTTCTTTCATAAAATCTGTTCAAATTGTAAAACAACACAAAATCCATCAGGTTTTTTTAAAAAAGTTTATTAATTTTGCTGTCCAAATCACTGAAAGGCGTATTTTGTTCGTATTAGCCTTTTTACATTGACGGAGAAATCGATATCAAGTGTCAACTTGCGAGGCTATATGCGAATATCAATCAGGCGGTGTTTACACATGAAGATTTATTGTACAACTGAAAATATTGCTTCAGTTAATAGATATGAAATTGTTAAATAACTGAAAACCCTTTTTCATTAGAAAAAAGCTTACATTTTTAAGCTTTCCTCATAATCTAGCTTTAAGTGGTACAATAAATCTTTATGTGTAAGTGGCCCGGTTGAACTCTGACATTGGAGATCGAGTTAAGCGTGAAAATGCCTTGGTCTTTCAAAATCAATTGTCAAACTATTATAATTTGGGTATAGGTTTAGATTGTGTAAATATATTGTTATGAAAGGTTAAATTAAAAAAAGATTTAAAACAAAGAATTGATTCGTTGAAAGCTAACAGAAATAATGAAAAATCGCAACAAAAACATCAACTGATGCCGTCAAGCCAGGTTACATGATCCATAGCATCTCTTCCAACAGTGTGGTCTTAATCCTCATCTATATGGTGTATAAATTAGATGAAAGTCGATAAAATATTGTATAAAAACGATTCCTTATACATAGCATATTTTTTCTATTATATTATTATATAATTATATATGAGTCTATGGATTGCTCATTTCAAATACATTCTTACAAAAAAGAAACCGATAAAACCCCTATTGTAACTATGATGAAAATACTAAGCCAAATCTTTCTCGAAAACAAAACATACGGAAATTCCTCCTCTGAAAGCACCTAATTATGTATTTTTTTATTTTTTTCAAATCTAAAAAATATGAAAACAAAACACTTTAAGAAACTAAATGACTTAACAAATATTAACAAACAACAGGCAACAAAAGTTGTGTACTCTTTTTGTAGTAAAACCAAAACTAAACTACAAATTTTTTATAACTTTTTTTCTATTACAACCAAAAAACAAACGAAAACAAAAACAACTTATTGAATGTGTATAGATTTATTATAAATAAATTAAAAAAACGAAAAACAAAACATTTTTTAAAAACTAAAAACTCTTTTTGCCCCCTATGTAAAACTTTGGCATTTCATTTTTTTAAATAAACTTTTTTAGATTTAATGAAGAAGAAGAAAAAATAAAAACAAATAACAAAATGTCATCCTACCATACAATTATAACTAAACCAATCCCCGGAAGAAATCAATTATTTTTTTATAGAAATAACAAAACTTTAAGTAACGATGAATTGAGAACATAAGAAAAATCCTACCAAATCTGTGTCAATTTTAAAAGATTCAATTGATTTTTTTTTACAAAACCTTCATTAAATCTCAATTAACAATGTAAAGTGAAACATATGCATACGTACATATTTTGTTTATAAAATTGTGAAAAATAAATACGAATATGTTTAACATCCAAATTGATTTACTTTAAAAATGACTGTTATAAAAAAAACAACTGTTATACATTTGATAAGCCGGAAAAGCACCATAACAAGAAAATCCTATTAGAAATGGTACATATGTACATACCTAGTTTGCGAAATAGAAATGAGGTTAAGCTTAACGTAATGCATAAAACAGGAGAGTCAACCAGCGGCCGATGCCCACTTAATAAAACTTGATTACGGAAATCTTTTAATAGCCTTGCCACACCGCGTGCGAAATCTAGCTGAAATGACATAAGGTCGATTTACAAATGTCAGATCTCATACAAATTTGACATTTGAAAATCGACCTTATGTCATTATGTCTAAAAGTATAGAGCGTTTACATCGTGACATGGATAAAAACTAGAACAGAATAACGCATGATGCATACTAATCTAGAGACGGCTATTTAAAATAGTCCTGCTCGATTGGGCTTACTAGCTTACAATTAAGAGACTTGATAAGGTGACATTTTCATCCATTGGTTTTATTTAAATAAATCAGAGTTAAAAATCTGACACCACCTTACTTGTTAATTAAGAGAGTAGTAAGCTACTTTCTTGCTAAGCAAGTAAATTCCATACACAAATTAAACGAGTAAGTCCAATCGAACATGCCTAATATTGGATTATTGACCTGCTGGGTTGGTGTGAACGAAATGTGCTCATAGCACTGCAGTTATCTGACATGCTCCAGCTGATTATGTTACGTTTAACCTCAATCTGATAATAAACTACTGTTGATAAAAAAATAAAAAAAAAATAAAAAAGCAACTCTGTCAAAAATATCCAAATCAACTCCATCTCTGTTTAGACTACGATTTCGAAAAGTAAGCTAAACAAAGGCTTTCAATAAAGTATTTTTTTAAATTCCAAAGAAATCCAGTAAACTAAACTAAAGATTTCCTTTTAAAAATTCTCGAAACAAAATCCGAAAACAATGCTTAAGTCTCTATTGAAGAAAATGAAAAAAAAAATAAAATAAAAAACGCTCAAAGACAATATCAACAGGTGTTACCAAATAAATAAAACTATATAAAAAATTTAAAGAAATATGAAGAGGAAGCTTAAAAATAGTAGAATTTCTAAGATAATCCTGAAATGTTAAACTCAGTCTGAGACAGAAGATATAAAAGGTAAACCAAAACCAACAACATAAGCAGAAACAATTTTTTTAATATACACACACGATTTATCTAACACAAACAAAATAAATATTGTAAATATACATTTGTATCAGTTGAATAACAAAAAAAAACAATTATACAGATTTAAAAGATTTAAGGTTACGGCAAAGTCAAATGCAACGTATAGAAAGAAGCTGACGGACGAATCATTGCATTCTAGGTTTAGGTCAGACTGAAAACAAAACGAGGCATCAACTACTTTTATTAAATACCAAATCTAATGCAAAGCAACAGATTATAGTCCCTTCGCACTAAGTAGTATGCCGCAAGAATTTGACTTTATAAGCCCCCACCATTCTAATGTAACACCGATAGCTGATGTCACGAATACAGAAGAGAATATGATATCAACTATTCCTATTTATGTAATGTAACTGCTGATGTTAATCTTACAAATGACAATGAATACGATATCAGCCGTTTCCTTACGTATCACTATCTATTTGGCTAATAACGCAGAGCCTTTCAAAGGGGATTTACGTCCCCTGTTCGAAAATATAATTTGAAATCCCCAGAAACCACACACAAAAAATTGTTAACAGGTATAATAATTTAATTATTTTCTTTATAAAGGAAAACGAAAAACCCCGAAACATTTTGTTTAACAAAATATTAACATTACATACAACAAATTATTATTATATATATTGTATCTTTGTGCAGTATGCAGTGGACAACATACTATTATACATGCATATATTATATATACTATATAAAAACAAAATACATAAACATGGAGTATATACTAATAATAAACGTGAAAATATATATATATATATAAAGGTGGAACTATAAATTATACAAAATAAAATCTACAAGACAACAAAAAATATATAAATATTTATGTATATACACATACACAATAAAAAAAAACCATATAAAATAAAATAACTAACCTTAAACAGAAATTGTTTTCATTCAAATGGGCGGGGTAGTCAAAAGTTGTGGAAATATATGACTTGAAATCAACCAAGTTAATTTTATCGCATTCTCCGAATTTGTTCAATACATATAATTGTGCATTCAGATGATTGCCGTAAATTGGCAGCTTCCACAGGCGCCGCCTTTAGTGATGTTTACACTTTACGAATTATTTTAGAACAGATTATGTTACAAATTAACAAATTTAGATTTTCTCCACGGAATATATGTTCTATTGGGCTTACTAATATATAATAGAATTTAGATAATTTCTAATTTAGAAACTTGTAAAGGTTGCAACATTTTTTGTCCATGGGTTCTACTTAAATAAATCAGAGATAGAAACCAGGCAGCTACTTTCTTGTAAAGCGAGTAAATTCCATACAATTATTAAGCAAGTAAGCTCAATCGAACAGGCCTTTTGTCTATAATATAAGGCTTAGATTTATTAAATGGTACAATATTCTTTTATCAGAAAAGCATTCATAGAACTAAAATCGGATTCTCAGTTGTAGAATACATCGAAACAAAACTCTCCATCTGTCAAATAATTGGCCTGTTCGATTGGGCTTACTAGCTAACAATTAAGAGACTTGATAAAGTGGCAACGTTGTTACCCATTGGATTTTCTTAAATGGATTGACAAGAAAAATCTGGCAAAACAACTAAGATAGTAGTAAGCTACTTTCTTGTTAAGCGAGTAAGTTCCATACTAAAGTTAAGCTCAATCAAACAGGCCTAATGTATTGCATTTAACATTCACACTGCGTTTACACGTACCAGTAACTTGCATCACATTCTTTCCTACTTACAGTCTCACTGGTTTTTTCACACACATTCTCTGAAGGGAAATTTTTGCTGCACATGCTTTATTTATTTATTTTCATTTAGAAAACATGCGTCAATAAATCAATTCCCTGAAAATACACACTGTACATTTTCGGGAAATTCAATTGTTGTTTTTGTTTCGTCTGCATTCTTTTGTTTTTTGTGTTACAACCCCTTTAATTACAATTGTGCTTGCAAGTGGTAGACACGTCTCGGAAAAAAGTATATAAAAATGTTTAATAAAAATTAGAAAAAAGTAAAAAAAAGAAGCTTTACTTATATGTTTTCTTATCTTTTACATTTTCTCTTTAGATGTGGCCCTGGATGCAATTCCGTTGACAACTGCGTCCACAATAGAAGGGCACATTAAACATTTTTTAACTCTGCTAAAGACCTTTTCTTTTTCAGACTGAAATATTTTTCTCATTTTTTTACTCATGCCAATAAAATTAAAATAAAAATAAGCAAAATAAATTATTCACTTTTATTTGGAATTGGACCATTTTCGGATATTTGTTTAAACTTCGTTCCGAAATTGGTGCGACAAATCGGACAAATGGTCAGAAAACGGTAGGAAAAGTCGGACCATTTTCGAATGTTTGGTCATACTTCCGAATTTTCCTTAGGTTTCTGACAGAATTCAGTCCGAAAATTCTCCACATTTTTCCAAATTTCCCCAGACAATTCTTTTCGAGTTCTTTTCAACCGCCAATACGATTTTCTGTCCGATGGCTGACCGCCGTCGGCATCAGAATCGGAAACTTGTGCAAAGTTTCTGACCGAATTCTGAAGAAGTGGTTTACTGGGAAGGCAAATTAGTAAACAAGTGTGAATGTATTGAACTGGCACGGCTCGTGTGGCGTCGGACAGACAGTATGTCGTAGTGAGATTAATAGGCCTGTTCGATTGGGCTTACTAGCTTACGATTAAGAGACTTCATAAGGTGGCATCATTGTTGCCCATTGGCTTATCTTAAATGGATCAACAAGAAAAATCTGGCAGCAACGCTAAGAGTAAGCTACTCACGTGAATTGCGTGAATCACGTGATTCGTGAGCAAAATTTATTTTACTCACGTGAACGTGAGGAATGAAAAAATGTCGTACGTGAGTCTAATTTCTGCGTGATTCACGTGATTTTTTCGTGAGTCACACATATTTATTATTTCTTTTATTTTCATTATATTTTGTGAAATTTTCCATTCAAAGTAAAAGTCATATATTTATTTATATTTATTTCTTAAACAATAGGCCTGTTCGATTGGCTTATAATTATGATACTTGATTAGGTGGCAACGTTGCTACTCATTGGCTATTCTTAAAAGAAATCAACAAGAAAGAAGCTACTTACTTGTTAAGCGAGAAAATTGCATACAAAAATTAAGCTACTAGGCCCAATCGAACAGGCCTAATGTGCCTCGCACAATTTCCATTTTTTTTATTATTTTTTTAAGTAAGCATTCCCTGCCTCAACACTAGGCACTGCATTTATACGGGAAACCCCCTTAGTGTTAGTTCAATTAAAAATGCACATATGTGATATCGTGGAATATGCTTTGTATTCAACTTGGATTTTATGTCAGTGTCCGATTTTTAACTTATTTTGCGTTAAACTATACCATATACACTGTATTTTTGTATTCTACTTTAAAAATATGGATTTAAGACAAATATCGCAAACCTAGAGTGATTTAAATAATATAATTTTCGGATTTGAGCGGCGTTACTCATTTCGATTTAGACTAGGAATAATAGGGCTGTTTTTCTTTAAGCCGGGATAACAAGCTGCGGTAACAAAAACGTTAATAAAAGTTTATTTTTTTGCTCAAAATAAAAAATCTTTTTTCACATTGTCGCAAACTTCAAACTACAAACTCGATAACCATAATTTAGACTTATACTGGATAATTATCCAGGCTAAGTCTAAAATTTTTAACACAAAATTCTTTCTTCAAAATTTGTTTTCACACACATATTGATATTGCCTTTGGCGACAATTTTAAAAAAGAATTTTTTATTTTGAGTGAAATTTTAACATTTTATTTAGATTTTTGTTATCGCAGCTTAGTTATCGAGTCTTAAAGAAAAACAGCCCTAACATTTTCTTTGTGGAAATTGTTTGCGTGATTTACGCGAATCACGTGTGACTACTGTAAAAGAACTTGGGACAGTCTGAATGGACCTTAAAGTGGCACAAATTTTTTGTCTTTTAGAAATGCCGAACCACTATGAGCAAAGTACGTATATTTCTAAGAATGTTTGTCTCGAGCTGCATTGAAATAACATTGCTCGATACATACATGCTTAAAAATACACGTACAATATTTTGTTCATTGTGTTTTGGTTCCGATAAAGGCCCGATTAGACTATCCTACAAGTCGTTAGATGTGTCAAAAGTGAGATGACATTTCAACTAGTTTTCGCATGCAATCCGAAAAGGCTATAATGGGATCTTAAGTTGGTTGAAACAAATCGATGGCAGTTGACGTTTAATCAAAAATAAAATCGGCCAACAAAATTCTGCCGTGACTAGGAAGAAATCACTTCGTCCGTGGCATTCAACAAAATACCGAATATCGGATTAAATTGATCATATTCGATTTAAAGTGTCAACTCTAAAATGGATCTATCGTTGTGGAGTTTGCTGTCAGTGTGAAAGGGTTTTCATTGATTGCCACAAATTTGTAGATACAAATAAACCAATGACCGCTTTTCCGGATTTTGGATTTTCTTTAGTGTGGATTTTGGGCACATTTGAATGCAGTAAAGAAACCCTTTTAAATCGGCAAAGTCATTTTCAAAAATAAAATAACTACATTTTATCGTTAATGACTACAGATCGATATTTTGTTAACAAGATTTTTCAACAAATCGATTATTTACTATAAATCTTATAGCGTTCTGACTGCATGCAAGATCAATCGGTTTCAGCCTGAAATGACATAAGTCCGACTGGAAAATATAAAATTTGTATGGGATCTGACATTTGTAAATCGACCTTAGAGCCATTTCAGACCACATGCGAAATCTAATTGAAATGACATAATAGTCTTGTCACACTGCATGCGAAATCTATGCAGTAAAGAAACCCTTTTAAATCGGCAAAGTCATATTCAAAAGTAAAACTACTACATTTTATCGTTAATGACTACAGATCGATATTTTGTTAACAAGATTTTTCAACAAATCGATCATTTACTATAAATCTTATAACGTTCTGACTACATGGAAGATCAATCGGTTTCAGCCTGAAATGACATAAGTCCGATTTGAAAATATAAAATTTGTATGGGATGTGACATTTGTAAATCGAACTTAGGGCCGTTTCAGACTACATGCGAAATCTAATTGAACTGACATAATAGTCTTGTCACAATGCAAGCGAAATCTAACTGAAATGACATAAGACCGACATTTGTAAATCGACCTTATGTCATTTCGGCTAGATTATGCATGCAATGTGACAAGGCTATAAGATCGATTTACAAATGTCAGATCACATACAAATTTGGCATTTGAAAATCGACTTTGTCATTTCAGCTAGATTTTGCATGCAGTGTGACAAGGCTATTATGCCTTTTCAGCTCGATTTCACATGTAGTATGAAAAGGCTATTAATGTGTAAACAGCCCTTGGGAAAGACATGTGAAGTGGTGAGCCGCCGCTCACGTCTTTGTTTGTGTTTAGATCTTATGTTAGCATTTTTCAAGTAACTTCAATAAATCGATTCTTAACGATTTTCAAACATCGAAAATCGATTGCATATTTTGCGTTTGTAGAACTTACCAAACGATTGTGTAGACTTTTCTTGCCTTGTCTCTCATGTCCTCTCCAAAACATTTTTAGTTTTTTTTGTGTTGTTGTGATGAATGATGAGGAACGCGAGTGATTTTTGTGTGAACTTTGAGATATTATTAAATTAAATTAAGCATAATTAAACATAAAACAAATAAAAGCAAAGAGAAACGAGAAAAGAAAAAAATGGTGTAAAAAGTTAAATGAAAATTCACGGAGGCCAGAAAAAGTGAGAGTTTCAAAGAAAGTAAAATACTGAAGCTAAAAATACACAAAATACAATTGAAAAATCAAAACATCTCTTGCAAGCGGAATATATTCGTAAAGAGGGTGAGTTTTCCGAAACAACAATTCACCAGATTATGTCTAAATAATGGGGAAAATTATTAATTGTTTTTAAAACAAGAAAAACTGAACCGAAATGAACTGAAAATCTCTTTGGCGTCCATTTTTTCTTTCTTTGTTATGCTGTTTAAGATGAAAATTACAGGATGTAGTTGTTGTTTTCCTTTTTCGTGGATCATCGTTACGAAACATAAAGAAAAACGCAAGACGCCGCCGTGATTCATTCATGTTGTGCTTGTTTATTTCTTATTTTCACTCGGGCAGAAAAACGAAAAAAACTTAATCGACTGTTTGTGATTTATTTCGCATTTCTGTTATTCGACAATAAGAATACATATGTACATATGTAGCTGGTGCAATTTTCAATTTTCTTCTTTCCACCTCATCCTGAGTCTGTTCTGTGTCTGCTGTTTCTTGTGTTTTATTCTATTCTTCGTTCTTGCTTCTTTGCTGAATGGGAGCAATTGTATGTGTTTGTTTTTCTTCATTTAACGGGAGGATGGACGGACGACTCGGCTAGATAGCAGACCTACATTTTGTTGTTGGTATTGGTAAGGTCATGTCATGTTTTTGTTGCTGTTGTGCAAACACTAACGCAATGGAATCTTTCCTTCACATACTCCGATGGGAAATTTACAAGAATAAGAGAGGGTGTTCTTCATTGAAACAATTACAATTGTTCTTTTTATAGAATTCTGGATAGCTAACAGATTGTTTGGAAGACATGTGTACATATGCAGTTTAATATTACGAGGGCGCTGAGTAGTATACAAGACGATTTAATGTTCCACATACCAAAGGATAATTTAAAGGCCTTGGATTGATCATTGTTGGGGCTAGATAACAGTTTATGTTATGGTGAGTACTTACTTTTATGAAGAAAGTCCAAAAATACATACAAGTTTTAAATTTCGATGCATTTGTCAGTTCAGTGGTATTTCAGAATAAAGCGCCACGATGAATTCCTTGAGATGCATTCAGACTATCCCACCGAATCTTTCGAACTGCCTAAGTATGTGTGTGAGGGCTCAACCTAAATATTGTCTTACGAGGCGGACGTACTATGACCAGCTGGTCAAACGTACAGCATAAACACCAAATACGCAAAAAGCAATAAATCTAAAATATATAAAATTATAATTGAAAATATGACATTGGAAAGCTTATGATAATGGCTTCAAAATACACATGATACAATGGTACTATAGTTGTTTAGTTTGTATCATGATTACAACAGTAGATGGACAGACGGACACTGCTAAATCGACTCAGAAAGTGATTCTAAGCCGATCGGTATAATTAACAATGGGTCTATTAATTTTTTTCCAAATTTTTGAATACTGTTGCTAAGCCATAGAACAAAATACCTTTTTCCGGCTTCTTTTCTATATTCTATGATTTTTCGTGTCAGCAAAAATTGATTTTTTTCTCTGAAAAAGAAAATTTGGTACCTTTGTACCGCATTAAAAGAAAGAAATAAGATTTCTATTATCCGATTGGGTATTAAATAAAGTTCTAAATAGGAAGCCTTATTTCTAGGGAACTATTGGACGGAGGCATCATTGCAAAAATGCCACTTAAATATTGATAGTTTCGAATAACAACAAAATCTGGAGCTTGCATGATATACGGGTGGACGACAAGACATTGCCACATACTATGTATAGCCTGAGCAACAGTTAAATTATTGCCGCCTGAGTCATTTCTTGATAGTGTCGTTCCCCGTATTGATGTATAAGAAGTTGCCGGCCGGATTATTGAGTTGAACGGCGTGTGACTTTCTTCGGGGATTCTGAAGTTTTCTGCCAACAAGCACAGGAACAACCTGAAAAACAAAATTAAACTATGTTGAAATTAATTAATGAAAACTTTCGACAATAGAGTGTATGTGGATTTTTTGAAAACCAAAAATAAATACCCCCAGAATATGAATATGTTCATGAGAACATTTTCTTTCCTTCACCCAAGACATTTTGTGTATTCAGCGTACTACTTAAACATTTATAAAGGGTGATTTTGTAAAAGCTATAGGAAAGTTTTTCAAAAAAAAAAAACACATAAAATTCAGAAAAATGCATGAAAACTTTATTTGAATCGATAGTACGGTCCATATAATTTAATGTTTGAAGATTATTTCATGCAAATGTTGACCTTGACTGCGCCTCAAATGGTCCATCCGCTTAGTCCAATTTTGGCATTTCCACGTTTTTGAGTAACAGAGGCCCAATTGCTGCGAACGGCGACGAATCGATAATTGATGGTCATCATTAACACTGGCCGATGCAGCTGCGATATTTTCTTCAGTTCGCACTCTACGTAAGCGTGTTGGTGGTTTAATGTCCAACAATGTAAATTTGGCGCGAAATTTAGTCACAATAGCCCGAATAGTCACAATAGGCCGATTAAACACAATGGGTCGATTAAACTGACAACACACAGAACACACATTTTGATAATAAAATTCAATAATTTGCAAGCGTTGTTCGTTTGTAAGATGTTTCATGGTTAAATTATAGACCAAACTGAAGATGTTTGACAGTGAAACAAAGCACGAAACGTGCGCCAGCTGTTGCCAAAAATATAATAGCTAAAAAATCACCCTTTATTATATATGAAAATGATATATTCGAATTTCGAAAAAACAGTTGTGTTGAATTGTGCTAGGTTTAAGCCCAATTGTGCTGTAAAAAGTTTTTCGAAAATTGACCGAGATATTGCAAAAAAAAATTTCAAAAAAAAAAAAAAACGCTGGGATTGCCATTTCGTTTTTTTTGCAAAAAAAAGTTGTGCTCGATTGTGCTAGCGAAGTACATAATACTGCGTTTTTTAAAAGTTCAATCTCAAGCCGTCAAAAAATCACTATTTTCGAAAAAATCCTAGAAATATCATTTTGTTTTTTCGAAAAAAAAAAAAAAAACAAAAGTTGTACTGAATTGTGCTAGATTTGTGCCCAATTTAATGCAAAAATTTTAGAATTTTCATTTCGTTTTTTTCGCATAAAAGTTATACCTCAAGCCATTTTCGAAAGAATCGCTATTTTCAAAAAAATGCTAGAATTATAATTTTGTTTTTTCGAAAAAAAAAAAAACAAAAGTTGTATTGAATTGTGCTAGATTTGTGCCCAATTAATTGTACAGCAAAAAGTTTTTTGAAAAAAAAAAAATGAAATTTTCATTTTAAGTTTTTTTTTTTTTTGGCAGCAATATTTGTGCTAGGTTCTTCCAGAGGATGGTGTTATTTTGCCATTTAAAGCCAAGTCCTATATCCACCCGTTTTCGAGAAAATCACTAATTAAAATTTTGGCGATTTTTTAAAAAATGCTCTAATTTTGTTAAAATCGCGATTTTTGCAGAACCAAAAATTGTGCTGAGTTGTGCTCGCCTATCACAATTTCAATGCAAAAATTCTAGAATTGTCATTTTTTTCGCAAAAAAAAACGTTTTCGAAAGAATCGCTATTTTCGAAAAACTCCTAGAATTGTGATTTTGTTTTTTTTTTCAAAAAAAAGTTGTACTGAATTGTGCTAGATTTTTCGAAAAAATAAAATGAAAATTAACAGAGATATATCAAAAAAACTTTTTTCAACAAAAATCGCCGAAATTTTCATTTTAAGTTTTTTTGGTCAGCAACATTTCTGCTAGGTTCTTCTAGAGGATGGTGTTATTTTGCCATTTTAAGCTAAGTCCTATATCAAACCGTTTTCGAGAAAATCACTAATTTAAATTTTGGCGATTTATATTTAATTTATATAAAAATGTAATTATCCATAAACTTATTTAACTTTTTGAAAAAAATTGTAATGTAAATGTGTAATTATTTTTTGTGTATAGTCATTGGGATTAAATAAATAAATTATCAAAAACAACAACACCTGTTTTTTAAATAAAGCCTACAGCCGAACAAAACAAAAAGAAAATTTTGGCGATTTTTCAAAAAATTTTCTAATTTTTTTAAAATCGCAATTTTTCCAAAACCAAAAATTGTGCTGAGTTGTGCTCGTCTAGCACAATTTTTTTCATCATACATCAAAAAGTGCTCATTTCAATGGTTAACAAAATAATCGTCATTTTAATTTTTTAGCCATTTTTTATATAACTTGGAAAAAAACGGGAATTTCAAAAAACCAATAGTTGTGCTCGTCTAGCACAATTTTTCTATCATTTTTGTAAAATAGCCAAAATGTCAAAAATTCTAGAATTGTCATTTTTTTCGCAAAAGAACAGAAGTTGTACTGGATTGTGCTATCGGAGTACATAAATATGCCGTGTTTATGAAAGTTTTCGAAAGAATCTCTATTTTCGAAAAAAATCTTAGAATTGTCATTTTGTTTTTTTTTTTTTGCAAAAAAAGTTGTGCTGAGTTGTTCCCAATTGTTCCGCAATTTTTCGAAAAACTTTTTACGGCACAATACAGAACAACTTTTGTTTTTCTAAATTCGAAAATGGCATTTTCAACATCTGGGACGTGTCTTTGCCCTCTTATTATAAAGGGTGATTTTTTAAAAGCTATAGGAAAGTTTTTCAAAAAAAAAAAAACACATAAAATTCAGAAAATTTCATGAAATCTTTATTTGAATCGATAGTACGGTCCATATAATTTAATGTTTGAAGATTATTTCATGCAAATGTTGACCTTGACTGCGCCTCAAATGGTCCATCCGCTTAGTCCAATTTTGGCATACTCTTTCCAACATTTCGGCTGGTATCCCACGAATAAATGCTTCAATGTTGTCTTCCAATGCGTCAATTGTCTGTATAGACATGAGCTTCGACATAGCCCCACAAAAAATAGTCTAAAGGCGTTAAATCGCACGATCTAGGCGACCAATTGACCGGTCCCGAACGTGAAATAAAATGTTCACCGAACTCGCCTCTCAATAAGTCCATTGTTGCGCGTGCTGTGTGGCATGTGGCGCCGTCTTGTTGAAACCACATGTCATGCAAGTCAAGCTTTTGCATTTTGGGCAAAAAAAAGGTGGATATCATCTCACGGTAGCGCTCACAGTTATGTTACGATTCGCATCATCTTTGAAGAAGTACGGTCCAATGATGCCACCAGCCCATAAACCGCACCAGACTGACTTTTTCTGAATGCATTGGGAGCTCTTGCAATGCTGCTGGCTGATATTCACTCCAAAATCGAAAATTCTGCCTATTTACGTACCCATTGAGCCAAAAATTAGCTTCGTCGCTGAACACAATTTTTCGGTAAAAAAGTGGAAGATGAACTTTCTTAACAGAACACGCACTTTGATAATAAAATTCAATAATTTGCAAGCGTTGTTCGTTTGTAAGACGATTCATGGTTAAATTATAGACCAAACTGAATATGTTTGACAGTGAAACAAAACACGAAACGTGCATCAGCTGTTTAAACCAGTGTTGCCAAAAAGATAATAGTTAAAAAATCACCCTATATTTATCAACATAAACTATGACTAATGTCATATATACATAGTTCTCTACTTGTTGTTGGAAATTAGTGTGATCTTTCCTTCAGAAACAGTTTCTTTGTATTCCCTTTTTTGATCGAAAACTTAATCGAATGTTCATAGAAATATCTGAAAAATATATTGAGTGTCCTCTCCAGGGACCATAATTAATTTCCTTATTTTTTATTAAAATTCAGCTACATTTCGCGCAACTAGAAGGAAATTGCGATTTTTAGAATTTTGCGATTTCTTTATTATTTGTCTAACCTTTGGTTTTCATTTCAATGTAACCTTGCTTGTAAGGCAGGAAATGTGCGCGTTGTGCATTTCTAATTACTTTTTTTTTGTAAATGTCACGGTCATAAAACACTGCTAAAAATAAAATCTAATTTGCAATTTTCTTCTTCTATTCTATTCTAAGATTTAGCATGGAAGCAGTTTTTTGGTCACAACCACCTACCATTTCCTTACAGGCGCAAACAAGTTACTACTCATCTGCTGTTGTAGTCATTCGATGTAGTGATGTTATCCAGTGTTTTGGTATTTCATTGAAAATTCACCAAAAATAGTACATCCTAATTTGCATTTTTGTGTTTAGGTCATTGTGGAAAATAACAAATGTAAATTAGAACAAAAAACCCAACCCTGCCTCGTATGTACTATAAAAAGATGTGCATTATTATTGCAATCTGCATTTGCAAACAATGAATGAAAAGCAAAAAGGAAAAATCGAATAAATTATAATGAAATTTCAAATTAAAAAAAAATACAGAAAACTAAATAAATATGCATCAACACTCGAGACAGAGACCCATAAAGATGTTTGGTTGGGTTGGTTGGTGGTGGTCGTGGCCTTATTCCATTGTTGTGGTGTGTGTGTTGATGGCGATTAAAAGCGATTCGATCTACTCTACTGCGGATTAAAGCAATTTTATTATTAAGGAAATGTGAAATCTATAAAATGAAAATGCTAATGGTAAATCAATTTGTTGCTGTTTTTGTTATTGCTTTATATATACATTCATAAAACAATCTGGCCTGGACGTAAATATTGTTTAATTCAGAAAAGGGGTTGTCGGGGATAGGGTCCCTGAAATGTTGCCGATATCCATACATTTGTTCAAATTCGTTTATTTTCATTTTTCCACTCTACGCCTATAGATGACGCCTTGGGATGCCTCTGCTTTTCCAACCACAAATACGAGGAACGGGGGGAGGCAGGGCGGTCATGAACATATAAACCAAAATATTGGATCATGGCGAAATGGTGGTGGTGGCGGTGCGCGGGAAACGTGCTAAAAGCTTGCGTTGTCAGCATTGCTGCTGCTGTCTGTCTGCCCCTCTACATCTACAATCAGTTCATTCATACAAAATTTTTCCTTCGTGTAATAGGCCCATGTGTACATAGTAGGAATTGTATGAGGGTCTTATGATAGATATGGCAAAAATTAAACAAAATCATAGAAATAGAAAATAAATAAGAAACAAGTAAAAATGGCGTTAAGTTCGGCCGGGCCGAACACAGTGGTTGTCGGTTTTCGTAGAAGTGCAGTAATATTACAGGAAAATATAAATTGCTGAATATTGCCAAACCAAAACAAATACAAATATTGAAAAAATAATTTTATAAATAAATATAATATTTTAATTATTTCAAACCATTACTTATTTCAAATCAAAAAATAAATATTCTTATATTTATATTTTCAATAAGCTTAAATACCATAAATATTGGTATATAGTGGGTGCTACAGTTGGTTGTATTTCCATTCTATTTTAATTCCAAAAGTACAAATTTTGAAAATCCATTCTCAGACGTACATAGTGCAAAATAACCTAACTTTATGCTCCAACCAATTTTTGCCGCAAAAGAAAAATTACGAATTTGGAAAAAAAAAACTTTTTATTTTGCGTGTATATATAGTCAGAGGAATGTATACACCATGATTCCAGCTGCGCCCATTTGGTTGGTACCATTTTTACCCCCTTGACGTTTCTACGCAATTAGAATTTCATCATTCTAGCTGTAGTCGTTTAGTTGGTACTATTTTTATCCATCTGTACCATTGTTTTCCATTTTAACCTCAAAAAGTGCGAGTTTCGAAAAATTCGTCTATTTTCCATGTCTACGCAGTCAGAGGAATGTATACTCCGAATTGCATGACACTAGCTGCGGTCATTTGATTGGTACTATTTTCATCCCCTTTTTTCATTTTAACCCCAAACAGTACAAATTTTGAAAAATCCGTGTATTTTTCTTGTCTATGCAATCAGTATCAGAATGTATACACCGAATTTCATTATTCTAGGTACAGCCGTTTGGTTGGTACCATTTTTATCCCTCCGTACCCATTGTATCCCTTGAAAGTACGAATTTGAAAAAACCTTTTATTTTTCATGTCTACGTAGTCAAAGGAATGTATACTCCGAATTTCATGACTCTAGCTGCGGTCATTTGGTTGGTACTAAAGAGTGATTTTTTTTGAGGTTAGGATTTTCATGCATTAGTATTTGACAGATCACGTGGGATTTCAGACATGGTGTCAAAGAGAAAGATGCTCAGTATGCTTTGACATTTCATCATGAATCGTCTTACAAACGAACAACGCTTGCAAATTATTGAATTTTATTATCAAAATGCGTGCTCTGTTAAGAAAGTTCATTGCGCGCTTCCATTTTATGGTCAGTTTAATCGACCCACTGAAGCGGCTATTCGGGCTATTGTGACTAAATTTCGCACCAAATTTACATTGTTATTAAACCACCAACACGCTTACGTAGAGTGCGAACTGAAGAAAATATCGCAGCTGTATCGGCCAGTGTTAATGATGACCACCAATTTTCGATTCGTCGCCGTTCGCACCAATTGGGTCTCTGTTACTCAAAAACGTGGAAATGCCAAAATTGGACTAAGCGGATGGACCACCTAAGACGCAGCCGCGGTCAACATTTAAATGAAATTATCTTCAAAAAGTAAATGTCATGGACCAATCTAACGTTTCAAATAAAGAACCGATGAGATTTTGCAAACTTTATGCGTTTTTTTTAAAAAAAAAGTTATCAAGCTCTTAAAAAATCACCCTTTATTTTTATCCCCTTTTTCTATTTTGTACTAAAAAGTACTAATTTTGAAAAATCCGTGTATTTTACTTGTCTATGCAATCGGAGGAATGTATACACCGAATTTCATTTTAATTTTTTATCCCTCTATTCCCATTTTACCCCTTTAAAGTACGAATTTGGAAAAACTACTTTTATATTATGTATCTACTCAATTAGAGGAATGTACGCACCGAATTTCGTGTTTCTAGCTGTTGTCGTTTAATATGTACCATTTTTATCCCCTTTTGCCCCATTTCACCTCCTACAAATAAGAATCACTTTACGATGCACGTTTTTTGTTATCGGGGGAATGCGCACACCAAATATCAAGCAAATATAAACAGACATATTAAAAAAACATGCTTAAATACGCTAAAATATTAGGGATTATTATGAGTATTTTTAGTCCTTGTGAGGGAATATTTTTTCCCTTTGGGCCGATTTCGCCCCGTTTCAATCCCAACCGATTTACGATTATAAGGCGCATTTATGGAAAATTTGAACGTCCTATCTCCTTTCGTTTAGATGCTAGCGTGTTTTCAACAGACGGACGGACGGACATGGCTAGATCGTCTTAGAATTTTATGACGACCAAGAATATATATACTTTATAGGGTCTCAGGTCGATATTTCAAGGTGTTACAAACGGAATGACAAAGTTAGTATACCCTCATCCTGGAGGTGGAGGGTATAACAAAACTAGCATCAGCAATTTAAATTTATTTATTCAGACTTGCAAATGAAAGAAACTTCGTAAATCTAACATTGCCACGTGAATCTCTCATGGATTTACTTCATCAAAATAAGACAATTTTGCTTATTGGCATGTGCTTTGAGCCGAAAATTAAGAGCTTTAAAATAGTGGGTTAAATGATTCTTTTTCTGTTGATGTTGTCATTTGTCTGTTATATTTGAAAATACGATTTAATCGAGCCACAGAACAAATATTATTCACTTTAAATATTACCCCAATTTATAGTGCCCACCCTCGTAAGCACACACGTACATGTCGGTATGTTGTGTGTACGTTTTAATATTCCGCAAACGTATTTCTAACGCCTACTGGATCGCACTATGGATATAGATTATCATTGTTGTTGCAATACTGTCCTATTGTGCAATCTGATCGTGAACATTTTGGTCTGGTTTTTGCTCAACACTCACTCAACTCAGTCAGTAGTAAGTAGCCTGTGGCTGCGTCCATAATGACACATAATTGAATTTTCTATAGAACGCATTGTGGTTTCTAAGATCGACTCACTCATCATATCACATGTTGTGTTTTGTATTTTCTCTAAAGGAAAATCGACATCAACAACAATTCGCTCTAAACTTGTACATATGTGTCTGCGTTGGGTATATATTATAATAATGTTCCTCCAGTAAATCACATGTCATACATTCCACAGATTACATATGCCTGATATTTCTTTTCCGTTTGTTAAATCACGCCGCCGCTGGTCGTTATCAAACATTCGTTTGCATATGACTAATTCCTAGATATTTTTTTTTGGAAATTTATGAACTTTGTTCTTTCCAATCACCAATATATAAATTTAATAATATGTATTCCAAAACACACAAAGATGACTTATTTTAATGTGGAGCTGCTGCTGATAACAGAAAAAAGTGGTGGGTACTGTTTTCAATGAACTTGAAAAAAAATATATTCGTGGGCAAATTTGAAATTTCTCAAAAACTGAAAATAGGGCAAGAAGAAATCCCCCCCTAGTCAGCTTTATATAGATGGCGAAAATAGTGAAGTGCTGCTGAAAATACATTTCATGGCCATTCTCACCATGTCCGTAAAGTAAATGAAATAGATCAAATAAAAAAAGGTATAACAAATATAATATAGGTCCGCCAAATAACTTTTTTTTTGAAAATGCTATAAAAAAACTACTGAATATTTTCTCAAATTTCTTTTTTATTTGAATTTGAATAATTTTATTAAAATAATTTCATTCAAATGGCTGCTGAGGGCACGCCACAAATAATTGTCCAATGGTTGAATAGTTGAAAAAAAACGTTAGATGGCGGACCCTATAGATAGATAAAATTGATAAAAATAAATGAAATAAGTAAATATGATAAAGAAATAAAATGAAAAAAATAAAGAAATTAAATAAATAAAATGTCCAAAAAATTAATGAAGTAAAACAAATATAAAAAATGAATTAAAAATGTATAAAATAAAAATAAAATATAAATAAAACCGAAAAATAAATAGAATACGTAAAATAAACATTAAGTAAATAAAATAGATAACATAAATACAATAAATTAATGAAACAAATACAGTAAATAAATAAATACTATAAATAAAATAAATAAAATAATCAAAATAAGAAAACAAAAAAATAAATAAACAAATAAAATAATTGCGTTTAATAAAAAAGAAATATAAATATATTATCTAAGAAAAGTGAAATAAATAATATAAATCAAATAATTAAATAAATAAAAAAATAAAATAAATGTAATAATTAA
The DNA here is from genome assembly GCA_947397865.1 of Polietes domitor. Classification (NCBI taxonomy): domain Eukaryota; kingdom Metazoa; phylum Arthropoda; class Insecta; order Diptera; family Muscidae; genus Polietes; species Polietes domitor. Next base: position 23,753,375 of record OX377622.1, on the reverse strand, counting down.
AATAAATAACAAATAATAGATAAAATAAATAAGATAGATAAATAAATTATTATTTACAACTTTTATTAATTTATTATGTTAATAAAATAAATATAAAAAATTAATTAAAAATGTATAAAATAAAACTAAAACCGAAAAATAAATAAAATACGTAAAATAAACATTAAGTACAGCAAATAAATAAATACTATAAATAAAATTAATAGAATAAATAAAATAATCAAAATAAGAAAACAAAAAATAAATAAACAAATAAAATAATTGCGTTTAATAAAATAGAAAATAAATATATTAACTAAGAAGAGTGAAATAAATAATATAAATCAAATAATTAAATAAATAAAAAAATAAAATAAATGTAATAATTAAAATAAATAACAAATAAGAGATAAAATAAATAAATATAAATAAGATAAGATAAATAAATTATTATTTACAACATTTATAAATTTATTATGTTAATAAAATAAATATAATAAATAAATAAAATAAAATAAAATAAATTATAAAAATAGACCAAATGAATGAGATAAATTAAAGAAATAAAACAAATATAAAAATAAAAGAAAAAATAAGATGTAAACAAGTAAAAACGGAGTTAAGTTCGGCCGGGCCGAAATTTATATACCCTCCACCATTGATTGCATTCCACAGAGGATGTCGATTTTCCTTGAAGTGTAAGTGAAGTAATATTACAGTAAAATATAAATTTTTAATATAGCCATACCAAAACAAATACAAATATTGAAAAAAATATAACTTTATAAATAAATATAATATATTAATTATTTCAAACCACTCTTATAAGGCAAGGCTACCAATACGTCAATTCAAAAAATAAATATTCTTATATTTTCAAAAAACTTAAATACCATAAATATTGGGTGCTACAGTTGGTTGTATTTCCATTCTCTTTTAATTCCAAAAGTACAAATTTTGAAAATCCAACCTAAAAATAACCTAACTTCATGATTCAACCAATTTTTGCCGTAAAAGAAAAAGTACGAATTTGGAAAAAAACTTTTTATTTTTCGTGGCTATGCAGTTAGGGGAATGTATACTCCGCATTGCATGACTCTAGCTGCGGTCATTCGGTTGGTACTATTTGTATCCCCTTTTTACATTTTAACCCCAAAAAGTACGAATTTAGAAAAATTCGTCTATTTTCCATGTCTACGCAATCAGAGGAATGTATACACCGAATTTCATTAATCTAGGTGTAGCCTTTTGGTTGGTACCATTTTTATTCCTCCGTACCGATTGTATCCCTTGAAATTGCGAATTTGGAAAATAACCCTTTTAATTTTCATGTCTACGTAGTCAAAGGAATGTATACTCCAAATTTCATGACTCTAGCTGCGGTCATTTGATTGGTACTATTTTTATCCCCTTTTTCATTTTAACCCCAAAAAGTACGAATTTTAAAAAATCCGTGTATTTTACTCGTCTATGTAATCAGAGGAATGTATACACCGAATTACATTATTCTAGATAAAGCCGTTTGGTTGGTACCATTTTTATCCCTCTATTTCCATTTAACCCCTTAAAAGTACGAATTTGGAAAAAAATACTTTTATATTATGTATCTACTCAATTAGAGGAATGTACACACCGAATTTCGTGTTTCTAGCTGTTGTCGTTTAATATGTACCATTTTTATCCCTTTTTGCCCCATTTCACACCCTACAAATAAGAATCACTTTATTGTGCACGTTTTTGCTATAAGGGGAATGCGCATACCAAATATCAAGCTTAAATACGCTAAAATATTAGGGATTATTATGGGTATTATGAGTCCTTCTGAGGGAAAAAAATTTCCCTTTGGGCCGATTTCGCCCCGTTTCAATCCCAACCGATCTACGACTATAAGACGCATTTATGGAAAATTTGAACGTTTCAGCTCATTTCGTTTAGATGCTAGCGTGCTTTCAACAGACGGACGGACATGGCTAGATCGTCTTAAAATTTTATGACGATCAAGAATATATATACTTTATAGGGTCTCAGATCGATATTTCAAGAAAGTAAAATAAATATTATAAATAAAATAAATTAGAAAAGGTAAAACAAAAATGAAATTAATAGAATAGTAAGTAAAATATTACATTTATAAAACAAGTAAAATAAATAAAAGTATTGAAAGCAAATATAATAAATAACACATAATGTAAATAAAACAGATAAAATAAATTATTATTTAAAAATTTATTATATTTATAAAATAAAAATAATATATAAAAAACTAAGTTTAATAACCAATAAATAATGCAAATAAAATAAATAAAATGAATTAATTAAGTAAATAAAATAAATTAAATAAATAAATAAAATCAATAAAAAGTAAATAACATAAAAATAAAATATAAATATAAGATAATTAAAAAAACAAATAAAATAAATCAAATGCAATAAAATAAAAATAAAATAGTGGAATACATAAAAATTATTAAGTAAATACAGTAAATAACAAAATAATTTAAATAAGAAAGACATAAAATAATATATAAAAAGTAAATAAAATAAAAAATATAAAATAAAATTAAAAAAAATAAATAAAAAGTACATAAAATAGATACAATAAATAGATTAGTCTATAAAATATTATATTTATAAAATAAGTAAAATAAATAAAAGTAATGAAAGCAAATAAAATAAATATAATAAACTAGCAGTACCCGCTGCTTCGCACGCGAAAAAGTCAGTTATTTGTTAATTTTTTTGGATAGTATTTATTTAATTTTCTTTTGGTGGATATAGATAAATCTAAAATAGTAATTTGGAAACCTCCTATTAGCTAGCACTCACACACAGTCAAAGGAATGTGCATGTCGATATGCACTATTTTAGTTGAACTACTTCGTATGTATAATTTTCTACCAAGTTTTGAACAAAATATTACAACTATTTATATCCTCGGTCTCATGTTTCTAGATTCAGCCATCCAGTTTACAACTTTTTGCACTTCTTTCCCAAAGAGTACACATTTTGAAAAATCACTATGTATTCACATGTATTTTTGCTTCCCCTAAAAATATGTACTTTATTTGGTAACACATTTATTCCTTGTTGTCCCGTATCCCCCTTTTAAGTAAAAATTTTGAAATATCCATTTATGTTCCGCGTTTACGTAATTAAAGGATTGTACTGCATTTTTATCCCTTTTCATCCCGCGCACCCATTAAAAGTACAAATTTCGAAAAATCAAACTACTGCGCTTCTATATGTAATACTGAGGTTGGTACCATTTTTATCAATTTTTGTGCCGCTCGCCCCTTAAAAGTACAAATTTCGAGAAATCCATTTATGTTGCAAGTCTACGTTGTCAGAGAAATTTAAACACAAAAATTTCACGGCTATAGGTGAAATATTTTAGTTGGTACTATTTTTATCCCGCTCATTGTTTATAAGTACAAAATTCGAAAAATTCGTTTAGATTTGCTCTTTTCGTTGTCAGAGGAACTTACACACACCACATATCACGACTATAGATAGCTCCAATACTTTAGATGGTACTACTTTTATCCCTTGTTGCTCACCCCCTATAAGAAAATTTCGAAAAAATCCATTTAGATTGCGCTTTACACACAGTTTACACTCCAAATTTCCCGACTATAGCTGCAATTCTTAAATTGAAACCCTTTTTCCCGCCTACCCCCTAAAAAGTACAAATTTCGAACAATCCAATTATACTGCGCTTCTACATGGTCACAGGAATTTACATACCAAATTTCACGATTCTAGCTGTAATACTTTTGTTGGTACCATTTTTATCCCTTTTTGCCCCTCTCATCCCTTAAATGTACAAATTTCGAAAAATCCATTTATGTTGCGCGCCTACATAGTCGGAGAAATGTACACACCGAATTTCACGATTCTAACTACAATAATTTAGTTGGTCCAATTTGTATCCCTTTTTGTCCCGCACACCCATAATAAGTACAAATTTCGAAAAATTTATTTAGATTTGCACTTCTACGTTCTCGGAGGAATTTACATACCAAATTTCACGACTATAGCTGCAATACTTAAATAGGTACAACTTTTTCCCCTTTTTTGCCGCACACCCCCTAAAAGTACAAATTTCTAAAAATTCAATTTTATTGCGTTTCTATATGATCAGAGGAATTTACATACCAAATTTCACGATTCTAGCTGTAATACTTTAGTTGGTACCATTTTTATCCCTTTTTGTCCCGCTCGTCCCTTAAAACTACAAATTTCCACAAATCCAATTTTACTTCGTTTATACATGATCAGAGGAATTTAAATACCAAATTTCACGTTTCTAGCTGTAATACATTAGTTGGTACCATTTTTATCCCTTTTTGTCCCGCTCGCCGCCTTAAAAGTACAATAAAAATAAAATATTACATTTATAAAATAAGTAAAATAAATAAAAGTAATGAAAGCAAATAAAATAAATATAATAAATAACAAATATTGTAAAAAACAGATAAAATAAATTATTATTTAAAAATTTATTATATTTATAAAATAAAAATAATATATAAAAAACTAAGTTAAATAACCAAAAAATAATGCAAAAAAATAGGCGAAATAAATAAAATGAATTAATTAAGTAAATGAAAAAAAAAATAAATTAAATAAATAAATAAAATCAATAAAAAGTAAATAACATAAAAATAAAAATAAAATATAAATATAAAATAAATAAAATAATTAAAAAAACAAATAAAATAAATCAAATGCAGTAAAATAAAAATAAAATAAGTAAAATAAATGAAAAAATAAAATAGTGGAATGCATACAAATTATTAAGTAAATACAGTAATAACAAAATAATTTAAATAAGAAAGACATAAAATAATATATAAAAAATAAATAATAAATACAAAAAAATAAATTAAAAACAAATAAAACAGAATAAGAAAAAAATAAAATAAATAAATAAGTACATAAAATAGATACAATAAATAGATTAGTCTAAAAATATTATATTTAAAAAATTAGTATAATAAATACAATAAATAAATAAAAGAATAAAAAAGTAAAATAATTAACAAATAAATAAAGCAAGTAATGTGAATAAAATAAAAAGCAAATAAAATAGATTAAAAAAATTATTATTTATAATTTTTTATAAATTTATTATATTTATAAAATAAATATTATAAATAAAATAAAAAAGTAAAATAATTAGCAAATAAATAAAGCAATTAATGTAAATAAAATAAAAAGAAAATAAAATAAAATAGTATTTATAAATTTTTTATATTTATAAAATAAATATTAAAAATAAATTAAATAAATAAATTGAACACAAATAAATAAAGAAAGTAAATAAAATAAGCAAATAAATACACTTGAAACAAATTATTAGTTCTGTTACTATTTTATTAGACACACATGTATGAATGTATAACTTAAACCACTTCTTGATATTTACATTCATACAACCTGTTAATATTCATTATGCCACATGTTGATATTTACTTTACTTGTTCAATATTGTAAGCTACTAGATTATTTCAATTTAAATTTGTGTGTAAATGGCAAAGCAGTTGCTCTTTCTAGTTATAAGCGACGGTGCCTTCTAAATAAAGAGTGACAAGTATTTTTTAAATCATTCTAGCTCTTTCCATACAATCTTAGGAATATGATTGTTTCAAAATTAATAAAAATAAAAGAAATAAATAAGTAAAATAAATTAAATTAAACAAATAAAATAAAATAAATTAAAAAAGCAAAACAAGAAGAATTAAAGAAGTAAAAAATAGAAAAATAAATAAAATAAATAAGAAGTGGATAAAATAAAAAATATTTTTTTATATTATTTATAAATATTTTTTATATTAAAATAAAATATACATAAAATATATTTTATTTATATATATATATATAATAATAATATATATAATATATATTTTATTTATTATTCTTCAAATAAATAAAAAACAAATATAGTAAATAAAGTAAATAATATAGATAAAATGAATACAATAAATGGATTAGTCTATAAAATATTATATTTATAAAATAAGTATAGTAAACAAAATAAATGAAAAAATAAAATAAATAACAATTAATAATATAAATTGAATTTATAAAAAATAAAATGGATAAGTAAAATAAATAGATTCCATAAAAAATAATATAAAACAGTAAATAAATAAGATAATTAAAAACAGTAAATAAAATAAGAAAATGAATAAAATTGATAGAAAATAATAAGAAAAGTAGATAAAAAATAATATGAATAAAGAATAAAATAAATAAATAAATAATTCATTAAATTAGATAAAATAAATAATGAAAATGAAGTAAATAAGAAATGCATTATTTATTTTATTTAGGACATGTTTAAATAAATAAAATAATTAAAAACAGTAAATAAAATAAGAAAATGAATAAAAATGATAGAAATGAATAAGAAAAATAGATAAAAAATAATATAAATAAAAAATAAAATAAATAAATAAATAATTAGTTAAATTAGATTAAATAAATAATAAAAATGAAGTAAATAAGAAATGCTTTATTTATTTTATTTAGGACATGTTTCTGTAGCATATTTTTGTTCGTCTACGGGGAACGTTCAAAAAATCATCTAACTATTATATGAATTCTATAAAACGAATTATAGCTGGGCGCGTGAGTGATTATTGGCTCACGTTCATGCACGGTCACGAAGGAAAAAAATTGAATCACGCACGAAGAATTTTTCGTTACTCACGTTCACGCACACTCAAGGGAGTAAAATAAATTGTGATTCACGCGTGAATCACGTAATTCAATAATTCGCCCATCTCTTGAGTGACTTTGATCGTTTGAATGAAAATAAGTTACGGAAACGGGCTTAAATAAAACATTTTTTTATTTTTTCCAAAAGTTAGAATGCAAATGAATCTTTTGAAATTTTATTATAATTATACGGTCAATTCTGAATTTGGAATAAAATAATAATCGAATTGAATTGTTTAAACAAATAATCAAATTCAATATCATACTTGACTATAAATATATAAACTGGTCAAAAGTATTGGCATTCGACAACACTTTTTTAAATTTCTCTTCATGAGCCTCCCTAATGTTGAAATGTATTTTTTAAATTTCGCTTAATTAACTGCCTAAAACTAATCAACATTTTTGTTGTTGTTGTTGGCATTTGTTGGCGTTTTCGCTATCTTTTCCGTTTGGCTTTTACTATTAGGCCGAGCCAGATAGTTCATTAGCAGCCCAAAGCAGCAGCAGCAGCGTATAATCGCACAAAGCGTTTTTTCCATACCATTCAAAAGGCAAACGTTACAAGGCACTCACTCGCTTCGTCTTTATAAATTTACGACGAAATTCACTTAGCCAGAGTCAGCATTTCCCTTGGAGGAGCAGCGATAAACAATTGGAACGATTTGTAGTTTTTTTTCTCGCGCTTTTTTTTCTACAAATTTTTATGTATTTCCGTAAGCGTTATTTTTTGTTCCTATTCCCATTCCCATTCGGCATTTGTTTATTGTTTTCTTGTACGGCAAGGGGGTGGGGGAGTAGAGGGTATGTGTTGGTTGGTTTTAAAATTTTTACTGGAGCAATTTATATTTGTTGGGGTGATGCGGCGGCGGCTGCTGCCGTTTTTTGCGCTGGTTCGAAAAATGATAAAAATGGGCGTCTTGTACTGAGTCAAATGTTTCGAAATTGAAATTGAAATGAAAATGGAAACAGTAGCAGCCAACACTCATTATTCTTTGCATACGCAGTCAAAACTAAAAAATTCTTAGGTCACCGGACGGACAGGGTATGTTTTATTTTGGCATAGTGAGCACATATACAATTTATGTGCGTGTGTGTACTTTAAAACATTGTAGAACTTTACATACATCTATGTACATATGTATATATTATGTATATATTACGAACACGGTTGTGGTCAGCAGACCACAGACCCCCCCATAACCACAGTACGTTGACCACAACGAGCATTGAGCGATTAAAACACAGAGAAAAAACCTTCAAAAAATTCATTTGAAATGAAAAAAATGTGTATTTAAATTGTGAATATTTTTTCTGTTATTTTATTGTCATAAAGTATAAAAGCATTTCACCCCTTTCATGTGCCAGAACAACGGACATCGGACGGCGGACAGCGACAAACAGCAGACACCGACACAGACACATTCATGAACAACAAAATGACATCAATTTCTTGTGTTGGAGGAAGTATACGAAAAACATTTATTTCATTAATTTATTATCTCAGGAAGAATCAAAAACAATATACACAACACAGTGGGTTTTAATTAACAACCAGAATGGCAAAAACAATTTGTCTATTATTAACTATATGCGTTAGCAATAAGTGAAATGGCTCAGCTTCCGCATGAAATTCTATAAAAGGTAATTTTCCGCATTATCTAATTGCAGTCTTGCCTAGCCAATGATAGAAGATAGAAGGCATGTCAAAAATGGCAACTTTGACAAAATTGTGAACATTTTCTTATATCATTCTCAATAAATGAGAAATTGTTAAACTCGCCACAATTTTATTAAACTGTTTTCCAGAAGACGAATTTGTTTGAAAGCAAAGACTCGTCAAACTTGAAATCGCGATAAAATGGGTTTCAAAAAGTCCTAAAATTATTTTTTGGAAATCACTTATAACGACATGTCGGTTATAACGACGAAGTTCCAAGTCCCTAATTTAAGACAGTACAAACACATACAGTGACATCGCTTTTAGTGACATTCTGGTAACAACGACATATTTTTATACCCTCCACCTCCAGGGTGGGGGTATACTAACTTTGTCATTCCGTTTGTAACACCTTGAAATATCGACTTGAGACCCTATAGAGTATATATATTCTTGATCGTAACAAAATTCTAAGACGATCTAGCCATGTCCGTCTGTCCGACTGTCTGCATCTAAACGAAAGGAGCTAGAACGTTCAAATTTTGCATAAATGCGTCTTATAGTCGTAGATTGGTTGGGATTGAAATGGGGCGAAATCGGCCCAAAGGGAAAAATTTTTCCCTCACAAGGCCTAAAAATACCCATAATAATCCCTAATATTTTACCGTATTTAAGCATGTTTTTTTTGAATATGATGTTTTTTTTTTGATATTTGGTATGCGCATTCCCCTTATAGCAGAAACGTGCACCATAAAGTGATTCTTATTTGTAGGGGGTGAAATGGGGCAAAAAGGGATAAAAATGGTACATATTAAACGACAAAAGCTAGAAACACGAAATTCGGTGTGTACATTCCTCTAATTGAGTAGATACATAATATAAAAGTATTTTTTCCAAATTCGTACTTTTAAGGGGTAAAATAGGAATAGAGGTATAAAAATGGTACCAACCAAACGGCTGTACCTAGAATAATAAAATTCGGTGTATACAATTCCTCTGATTGCATAGATAAGTAAAATACACAGATTTTTTAAAATTCGTACTTTTTGGGGTTAAAATGAAAAAAGGGGATAAAAATAGTACCAATCTAATGACCGCACCTAGAGTCATGAAATTCGGAGTATACATTCCTCTGAGTGTGTAGACACGAAAAATAAACTGATTTTTTCGAAATTCGTACTTTTTGGGGTTAAATAGAAAAAAAGGGGATAAAAATAGTACCAATCAAATGACCGCAGCTAGAGTCATGAAATTCGGAGTATACATTCCTCTGAGTGCGTAGACTCGGAAAATAGACGAATTTTTCGATATTAGTACTTTCAAGGGATACAATGGTACAGAGGGATAAAAATAGTACCAACTAAACGACTACAGCTAGAATGATGAAATTCTAATTGCGTAGAAATGTTAAGGGGGTAAAAATGGTACCAAACAAATGGGCGCAGCTGGAATCATGGAATTCGGTGTATACATTCCTCTGACTGCATAGACACGCAAAATAAAAAGTTTTTTTTCCAAATTCGTACTTTTTCTTTTACGGCAAAAATTGGTTGAATCATGAAGTTAGGTTATTTTGCACTATGTACGTCTGATAATGGATTTTCAAAATTTTGCTTTTGGAATTAAAATAGAATGGAAATACAACCAACTGTAGCACCCAATATTTACCAATATTTATGGCTTTGAAAATATAAATATAAGAATATTTATTTTTTGAATTGACGTATTGGTAGCATTACCTTATAAGCGTGGTTTGAAATAATTAAAATATTATATTTATTTATAAAATTAATTTTTCAATATTTGTATTTGTTTTGGTTTGGCTATATTAAAAAAATTATATTTTCCTGTAATATTACTGCACTTCCACGAAAACCGACAACCTCTGTGGAATGCAATCCAAAGTTCGGCCCGGCCGAACATAGCGCCGTTTTTACTTGTTTTTAAAAACTTTTTGTATTTTGCTATTGCTTACAACGACATAGAAGAGCAAAACGAAATAACAATATATAATAATATGAAGTTGTATTTATCTTCAACATCTCGCTGTTCGATTGCAGCTTGCAACCCCATCAAACACAAAAAAGCAGTAATTTCAAAGAATCGGACGACGGCGACAACATTTTAATATCTATTGCTGAGGATGAAGTCGATGCATCTGATGAGAACATAGACGAATTGGAATTCGAAACGACTAAAAAACGTTTGTTTAACAGATGTCGCAAATAATACGTTTTCATCTCTCAGAAATTATCTTAGTTGTAAATTCTTGAAGGTTGACTAACATTGACTTTGATTAAAATTTACTATTTTAAATAAATAGAAGTTATAGTTCGACTTTTTTTATTCTTTTTTTTTAATATGTAATATGATTAACAATTGAATTTATTTATGTTTGCTCTAAATCACCTAATTTTAATAAAAAGCGAAAGGTAGGTGACATATTAAATTCAACATTTCATATTCAATAGGATAGTACCACCTTTAACGACAATCGGTTATAACGACCAACATTCGCCGGTGCCTTGAATGTCGTTATAAGCGATTTCGACTGTATGCTCCTTTTGTAGTTTTCTGTCAAGACACATGCTAGAATAGTTATACATCCTCATTTTAACCCTTTCGTTTGGCTCAGGCGAAAGTATTTTGTAAATCTAGTCAGTTAAGTTTCCACTATAATTTCAATAATAATAGTGGTTCATTGCACATTTAATTCGAAAAATAACAGATAAATATTTCATTATAAATAGAAAAGAATGGAAAGAATCTTTGACTTTTGAAATGGTATTACAATTGACCTAGCTTTGGATTAAATCAAACCAATTTGTCTTGGCACAAAGGACTCCACTCTTTTTTTCTGGAAAATTTGATGCAAACTTCCAGATTTGTATACTTCATTGGGGATATATTTACACCAGATTCATTCAATAATAACACTATTATACGATTATTGGGAAAATTCAAGAAAAATAAAAAATAAATGTAAATATTTTAGGTTCTTCGTCTAGATACCTTATCAAGGGCTTATATTCAAAAGTGCTATGAACAAAATAAAGCATGAAAAAAAACATAACTTTTCAGTAGAGCGAAAAAACTGATTTGCCCCTTAATTTTAACAGTAAGTTTTAGTCTTTCTTCTACAGTTTAATCTATAGAGGATTACTAATTGCTACGATTAAAAAGTTTTCGAAATTTCCTATTATTTGCGGTTTCATGGTTCATAGCCACTTTTGTATGTTTAAAAATGAGCGCTATGAATATTGAATTAAGCACATAGACATTGATGCCCAAATAAATAATTGGTAAACTCGATAACGTTGTTCATGAAATGTTGACAATGTTGTGTAGAAAATGCAATTTTTGGGATGTACACAGCGAATTTTAAGATTTCAGCTTCATCCGTCAGATTGGTACCATTTTTATCCTTTTTTCCAAATATTTTACAAAAAAAAATGGATATTGCGGTAGAGCACGGTAAACAAAAAATACTAGTTGGATATTTTTGAAAATTGTTAATGTTCGCGGGAAATATGACTAAAATTATTTCATTCATGACATTTTTTCAAATTAAATAATAATATAATAATATATTTGGATTCTAGGTTTAGCTTATTTTTTAGCTTATATAAAATACCAACAACAGGTGCCATTTTTAATCTAAGTTGTTCAATATGTACTTTCTAGCTTAGATTTTTCTGTAAATGAATCCCCAGGTATTTTATACTAGATACTTCGGAGACCTCTCTACCATCCACAAAAATCTGGCATGGAGTTTCGCCTTGATTTGATTGTGGTCTAAACCTTATAAATTTAGTTTTTGTTGCATTTAATATCAATTGATTTAATCTGGCATATTCTAAAATTAAAGCAGCGTCCCGTTCAACAAAAGTTTTAAGAACTTAATTCTGTTTGTATGGATAAAATATGCATAAATCGTCGGCATACATAAACAATTTTCCGGTCAGTTCAAGGTTATTGATATCATTTATATATTTTTTAAATAACAATTAATAAATTTATCCTATTTCAGCCTGATAACTTGGGAACCAAAATGCTATTAACGGTGAATTGATGGAATTTGATAGTACGAATGCCCTGAATCTAAAAAAATGCTTTAAACAAAATCGTTTTATATTCATTTTTTTCAGTCACAAACTAACGTTTGAGTGGATAGTCAAATCAGAAAAATTTGAAAAAAATTTCTTTAGAAGAAATTTTTTCTCCAAATTTATATAATAGTTTGGCATCAAAAACTCATTTTCAAAAAATGGTTCATAGCCGCTTTTGAATTTATTATTTACTTTTATATGTTTATTTTATATGTTATGTATTTCAAACTAACACTAAATATAATTTTGATGTGCATAAAATCAGAAATGTCATTGTGATGGTATATTTTTTTTAAATGTCAAATAGAAACCTTCTTAAATTAAGGACCTGATCAAAATGAAGTAAAAAACTAAGCATATCTCAATTTTTATACACTCCACGAGAGTATTATGTCTTTGTGCATTTGTTTGTAACACCCAAAAGGAAGCGAGATAGATCCATTGTTAATTATACCGATCGGCTTAGAATCACTTTCTGAGTCGATTTGGCAATGTCCGTCTGTCTGCCGGTCTGTCCATCTATTGTTGTAATCACGATACAGGTCGCAATTGTAGCCAGAACCAAACGAAACATTGCAGAACGAAGTTTTTCGGGGCAAACGCTATTTAATTTGACGAACGCTATTTAATTTGAAAAAAATCGTTTCAGATTTAGATATAGCCACCACTCGAATTTCACTCCCGATTTGACACTTTTCATTCCAGATACCACATATTTTAACAGATTTTCTTCAAAATTGGCAAAACATCTTATAATTCAAGTAGAAAAACCTGTGGTGAAAATGGGTCAGATCGGTTCAGATTTATATATAGCTCCCATACAAATTTCGCTCCCAATTTGACTTTTTCCGCTCTAGAATCCACCTATTTTCACAGATTTTCTTCAAAATTGGCAGAACATCTTATAATTCAATTAGAAAAACCTGTGGTAAAAATGTGTTAGATCGGTTCAGATTTATATATAGCTCCCATACAAATTTCGCTCCCAATTTGACTTTTTCCGCACTAGAATCCACCTATTTTAACAGATTTTCTTAAAATCTTGCAAAATATCTTATATTTCAACTAGAAACACCGATGGTGAAAATGGGTCAAATCGGTTCAGATTTACATATAGCTCCCATACAAATTTAGATCCCGGATTGACTTTTTTCGCCCCAGAAACCACACATTTTAACAGATTTTCTTAAAACCTTGCAAAATATTTCAACTAGAAACACCGATGGTGAAAATGGGTCAGGTCGGTTCAGATTTACATATAGCTCCCATACAAATTTAGATCCCGGATTGACTTTTTTCGCCCCAAAAACCGCGTATTTTCACCGAATTTGTTCAAATTGAACATAACACGTTATACTTGAATTGGAAGAACTTATTGTGAAAGTTAGTCACTTCATTACAAGTTTGGATTAAGCCCGAATACAAATATTCTTCTCGATTTGACAAATTGGACCAGGTTATATTAGCCTATGATTAGGAAACATACACAAATTCTTCTTCTTCAAATTCTTTTTTTACCGAATTGAAATGTATTTGGATTGAAAGTGGAGTGTATCATATAGTCGGCTCCGCCCGACTTTAGCCTTTCCTTACTTGTTTTTTTTTTTTTTTTTTTTTTTTGATTTTTGACTTACGAACTGGGATGTATCGCTTATTTAAGAAAGCTTAAGAAATCAGTGTACTTTTGTCCAGCGAACACAATTTAGCGATTTTTCAACTTTGGGAATGTTTTTGCGCATTATTTTTGTTTCGTGGAAAAATATTGCTGTGGATGCATAAAATTCATAATTTTATCGTATGTAACGTATTGGCATTTCGTTTAGTTCATGGAACGCAACAGCTCTTAAAGAGTTATTTGGCATTAAAAAAGTAAATTTTTGCTATCGATTTAAAAAAGTGTTTCCCATAGTATAATTGAATAATAAATAATTGCCTTTCTTGTCGATTTTTTTTTTCAGAAAAAAAAATTTTTTCGTAGATGACAGTACATTTGGCGGCACATCATTGTTGTCGCAGCTTTTGCTATCCCGGCTTAAAGAAAAACAGCCGTATTAACAAAGATTGCAGTTCCTTAAATATAGAAACTATTTTAAGAAATGGAATCTGAACGCAGAAGTTGCAGTTTTGACCCGTTCGTTTGTATTTTTGTGAACAATTCTAAAGAGTGAAATGTTGTGTCTCACAAATCACATTCTTCAGTAATTGACCGATTTGCTCCAATCACAATCAAATCAAATCTGCTGTGGCATATTGAAGCACTATTGTTTTTCGGAGAATTTTTAGGTCAAGCTTGCCATGCATATTCTTTCAAACACACATTTCAATTCGAGTAGTGTGGTGTGGCGGCGGCCGCGGCGGCATATGTGTTGTCATTCAAGTGCTGCTCCAAGAGAACAATAGCGTGCCAATGTGTGTCGCCTTGTTGTATGATGATGCACTTTATATTAATTTCAATCGATGATGATGGCGTTGATGAAAATGATTGACCATAATGGCGATAAATTCTGATGATGATTTAATATACATACGTTCTCCGCCAGGCGATGATCTATTTTCTTCGTTTTCTTTCTTTACAAAGAAACACTGTTATTTGGTATAAATGTGGAGGGGTAGATGGACGGGTGGACGGGCACATACGGTGGTGCGGCACATTTGTCTTGCAGCTTGTTGTGTTCTCCTTGTATGGTTCGTTCGTTCGTTCGTATGGGGTGTGGGGTTTTTGGTGTGTCTGCACTGTGCGCCGTCCAGATCTTAAATTAGTGTGTAATTAGCGAAGGTTACAGAGGCCATAATGTTTGCGGCGATAAAAATCAGATGACGTTGCTTTATTAAAATTTCTTTCATTTTTCTAAATCAACAATAAAAGCGACGCGACAGCAGCAGACTATCAGAAATATCTCCAGGAATGCGCTCGTGATTACGACCATTCTCACATGCATACTCACTCGTACATATTATAGAAAACTTGGAATAATCCATTCATTTCTTGTTTTTATTTCAGGCGCACACACAGTAAACGCTCGTGGTTGGTCGGTGCTGAAGCGATAGCAAAATTGCAGAACGCGAAATCGATACACCAAATAAAGCGTATTTGTGTTGCGTTGGGCGGCGGCAAGGAAATTACACGGAAATCGGAGAACGCCTAATATGATGGTGGGTACAAGCTGGTACTTGATAGCAGCAACAACAACAAAAACACAAACGGTGGTGATGATGACGCTGATGATGCCAAGGGTGGCGCTGATGATGTAAATGAACGTGAAGTGAATTGGAATTTGTGCTAGTCGTCCCGCCGCCGCCGCCGTCTCTTTCTCACGCTATCTTGTGTGCTCCTCTTCCAAAAAAAAAACTCAACTCAACACTTGTATTGGACATGATGCGTTATTCGGAAATCTCGAGAGAATTGTCAAACGATAATCTGCGTTATGCCGAGTTTGTTGGCCGCCAGCAAGATGAATGTCCCCGGGAAGCCTCCCCCATGAGCGATATCTCGAATGGTAGTGGTCCTCTGGTGTCACAGTCACCGGCCGCTTCGTGTCGTCGCCATCATCATATACGTTCGAAACGTCTGTATGTCGATGACGAGGCTGACATCGACGATGACGGTGATGAGGAGCAACACTATGATAATATATCGTTGGGCAACAATAGGAACAATTTTAGTGGCTTCTATGCGGGCCTTCGCAATTCCAAGCGTTTCTCCAGCGGCAGTGGCAGCAACAGCTCGGTGAATGGCACCGCTAATGGTGCTGCCACCATAGCCTATGTGCGTCAACGCAAGGATAGCACGAAGTCAACACAAAGTTGCCAGTTTGAGGTGGAATCGTCGCCACATAAACATAATGGTGGTGGCATTGGAGGGGGCATCACTAAATCCCTCAACATCAAAGGCAGTCGGCGTAAACATTCTATAGGCTGTCTCAATGCCTTTTCGTCATCGCCCGACTCTCCGGGCAACTATTATGGCGTGGGGTAAGTTCTTCTCTTTATTTCTTTATTATATTGTTAATGTTTGGCCTTCTTTTCTCGTCTAGTTGTGGCCCGCCTTCCTTGAAGTCACACAGTTTACCTGGCCATGCCTCGACCAAGTCATCTTCGTCCTTAGACGCTACGATATTAAGTGCTTTACGTATACCCGCCGATGAATTAGCCAATCAATTGACTTTATTAGATTTTCCCGTTTTTGCGGCCATACAACCGGACGAACTGACCAGTTGTGCTTGGACCAAAAAGGATAAACACACGATAACACCGAATATAGTTGCATTTACAAAACGTTTCAATCACACCAGTTTTTGGATAGTCCAGGAGATATTGAGCGGGGATCAGCCCAAGCAAAGGGCCGAGATACTGGCGCATTTCATAAAGGTAAGTTGTAAACTAAAATTCATTCAGGTGAAGAATTTTTTTCACTGAGATTAATATTTGAAATAAATGGACAATAAATTGCAACTTTTAAATTGAAACAGTAGAACGCATGGGCTGCATGGTCTATACTTTCTAAGATTAAATCAAAATCAAAGGATATTAAATTCATTTAGTTCATTTAGCCTATCAAACGAAGGAAAAAACATTCAAAATAAAATTATTAAAATCGATCGATCGATTAATATTTATTTTAATACATCAACTGGAAAATATTTGGAAGTTGAGTTGATTTTGAAGAATTTTCATACCGTCCAGCCCCATAACTTAACGTATGATTAATATTATCCCCAGTAGATATAACTCATACGTGGCAGGAGAATTAAACAATTAATAATTAATAAACAATAAATAGTTATTTTATTTATAGCATTTATTTTAATCATATTATTAATTTTATTTGATTTATTTAATTATGTTATTTATTTTTATTTGTTTTATTATCTATTACATTCATTTTATTTTATTTGATTATGTTATTTTTTTGACTATTTTTTATATTTTATTTGTTTTTTTATTTTAATTTATTCGTTTATTTTATTTATTGTTATTTATTAATTTTTATTTTACGTATTTTTTATTTTTATCTATTACACTTATTTTTTATTTCATTTATTTATATTTTTTTGTTTTATTAGTTCTATTTATTTTATATACTTTTATTTTTTGAGTTTTAATTCTTTTACTTATTACATTTACTTTATTATTTTTTATATTTTATTCGTTTTATTTATTTATTTTCTTTTTATTATTTTTTTATTTTATCTGTTAATTTTTTTGTCTTATGTTTTATTTGTATTATTATTATATTCAATTATTTTTTATTTCATTATTTTTTTACTAATTTTATTAATTTTATTTGAATTATTAATTAATTATGTTATTTATTTTTTTATTTTATTTGTTTTATTAATTATGTTATTTATTTTTTTATTTTATTAATTATGTTATTTATTTTTTTATTTTATTTGTTTTATTAATTTTAATTATCATTTATTTTCTTTACTTTTTATTTATTTTCTTTTATGTTTATTTTATTCATTTTATTTTATTTGTTAAATTATTTTATCTATTACACTTATTTTTATTTTATTTTTAAAATTATTTTAATTTTTTATTTTATTTTTAAAATTATTTTAATTTTTTTATTTTATTTTTTTTTTATATTTTATTTATTTCATTAATCTTTTATTTCAATTATTTTTAATTTTTGTTTTTTTATATTATATTTATTTACTTAGTCATTTTATTAAATTTATTTTATTATGATGTTTATTTTTATTTCATTTTTATTTATTTTCACCTTTTATTTTTTATATATTTTGTTTCTTTTGTCATTTGTTTAATTATAATTATTTATTTATTTTATTTATTTTATTTATTTTATTTATTTTATTTATTTTATTTATTTTATTTATTTTATTTATTTTATTTATTTTATTTATTTTATTTATTTTATTTATTTTATTTATTTTATTTATTTTATTTATTTTATTTATTTTATTTATTTTATTTATTTTATTTATTTTATTTATTTTATTTATTTTATTTATTTTATTTATTTTATTTATTTTATTTATTTTATTTATTTTATTTATTTTATTTATTTTATTTATTTTATTTATTTTATTTATTTTATTTATTTTATTTATTTTATTTATTTTATTTATTTTATTTATTTTATTTATTTTATTTATTTTATTTATTTTATTTATTTTATTTATTTTATTTATTTTATTTATTTTATTTATTTTATTTATTTTATTTATTTTATTTATTTTATTTATTTTATTTATTTTATTTATTTTATTTATTTTATTTATTTTATTTATTTTATTTATTTTATTTATTTTATTTATTTTATTTATTTTATTTATTTTATTTATTTTATTTATTTTATTTATTTTATTTATTTTATTTATTTTATTTATTTTATTTATTTTATTTATTTTATTTATTTTATTTATTTTATTTATTTTATTTATTTTATTTATTTTATTTATTTTATTTATT